>JAKTTC010000003.1:0-726387 GCA_030580495.1 Sungouiozyma ichnusensis
CTTAAAAATACACTTGGTGGTAAAGCAAAATAGAATAAACGATGAGGTTCTGTCACACCTTTAGAAGCTTCAAACTCTTCAATATGCTCTCTTAACTTGTTATAACCTTCATCTGTATCATGAAACCATACTGACACATTTGATGATGAAGATACTGTGTTCGGCGCGACCCCCAATTTCCAGTGCAAACAAAGAAAAAAGTGCCGCCAATTGAAGCTCTTGATGCTTGTTCAACTCGCGATAGTCGAGGAACGATCTTGCAAGATGAACTCTTGGCGGTTCGAAATTGTCAGTGAAAAAGAAACAAAAGAACAGTGTACAATAGACGCCTAAGCGAATGAGAAGATCCACACATCAAATAATCGTCAATGAAAGTGCAAGGCGGCACTTGGTTAGATAAATCGCAACAGAGTGAATTCGACGTATGGCTTTCCTTCTTTCGGTTTGAACTTACCGACGGGTTTTAAGTTGGGTTTACTTACCAAGTAAAATACTGTTCAAGCAAGACAAGGACAAGACGCAAATAATAATCATCTCACTTCAAGCCCCGGATGTTTCAAGCAAGCCGGATTCTGCACTATTCTGACGATGCCCTACTTTTGTATCGACTCTACTTTCCCGATTGAGATAACATGCTAGCTAGCCCTCTACTGTTTTGCTCTAGCCCTACATATGTCGTACACATACACGCGGGGCTTCTAACCCGTAGATTTCCTGGCAGCAAATCCAGTATCTCAGTCACGTGCCGCAGTGTCAGGGTAATGCGTTTGTTTCTCCTTTTGCCCTGGAACCTGAACAGGATTTGAAACTCGTTTCCCATCACCGCAGTCGAGACACTAAGAATCACTCTGGTGTTGGGAGTGTCCTGAACAAGCACCGCTATACTTGTTAACCGCCAAGCCCGTGTGTTGCACCATGTCGTCGCTACCCAAGAGAATCATCAAGGAGACCGAAAGGCTTGTGAGCGACCCTGTTCCTGGCATTACCGCAGAACCTCATGACGACAATCTTCGTTATTTCAACGTCACGGTGGAAGGCCCAGCACAGTCGCCGTACCAGCAAGGTATTTTTGACTTAGAACTGTACTTACCAGATGACTACCCTATGGAACCACCAAAAGTACGGTTCCTGACGAAGATTTATCACCCCAATATTGACAGATTGGGACGTATATGTTTGGACGTTTTAAAGACGAATTGGTCGCCAGCGTTACAGATCCGGACGGTTCTGCTTTCCATCCAAGCCTTGCTAGCGAGCCCCAATCCCAACGATCCTCTGGCTAACGATGTAGCAGAAGACTGGATCAAAGATGAAAAGACTGCCAAGAGTAAAGCTAAAGAATGGACGGACCTGTACGCCAAGAGAGTAGAACATACTTCATGAAACTGTTCTCACGATCAATTCCCACTCACCACATACAATATATATAAGTATATATACAGAACGAAAAGCTCCACATGATTTAATGATTCAAAATCTGAGTCCCTTAAGGCTTATATAGGAGTAAATCATTTTTTGCTCTTTAGTCTCTTTCAAAGACGCATTGGAAAAAAAATATTTAGAGAATCAAATAAGCGATGGAATTGCCAAATTTATAACATAAGCTATTATTATATATATAGCACTTGTTTTCGCACTTGTTGAAGAAGAACTGGTTAGTTGTGATTGTATCGTTGCTTTTTTCAAGTGTAGTTAGCTGTTTAGGAGAGTTTTGTTGGTGTTTGCGTTGACTTTGGCAATAACGATATGAACGGAAATCCTAAATCGCCGTTTGACGATCCGGATGCCTCTAAATCGCCATTCGATGACAAGTATGCTTTTGATTCGAGGTTGAGTGAGTTCCAGAAGGATAAAAGTGAGGGCGATTTGTTTGAAGAAATGGTCATTGATGATGATGATTTCAATGACGGCGATATTTTATCGTTTGATAAGACACCCGTGGTGGGTGCTTCGAGGAACGGACAGTTTGAAGACAAGGACGTCAAGAGTAATCGATTAAGAATGGCCACGAGGAAGCAAAATAGGTCTCGTAAACACAAGCTGGATAGAAATAAAACTTTAAGGATAGCAAAAGAGTATATATCGACGCCTTTAGAAGAGTTAAATTTTATGAAGAAAGGCGAAGATCTGGATGAGGATATGACTATGAGGCATCGTGCTGACGAGTATAGAACTGTTTACTTCAATTCGTCTTTGCCTAATGATATGCTGGATGAAGATGGTTTACCCATAATGACATTTTCGCGTAATAAGATAAGAACTACTAAATATACTGCGATTTCATTTTTCCCCAAGAATCTATTGATTCAATTCAGTAACGTGGCTAACATTTATTTCTTAGTGTTAGTCATCTTAGGTGCATTTCAAATTTTCGGTGTTTCAAACCCGGGTTTAGCTGCTGTCCCTTTGGTGGTCATTGTCATTTTGACTTCTTTGAAAGACGGATTTGAAGATTCAAGAAGAACAATTTTGGACATGGAAGTGAATAATACAAAGACTCATATTTTAACAGGTGTAGAAAATGAAAACGTTCCAATCGATAACGTGTCTCGTTGGAGAAAATTTAAAAAGGCTAACACGAGAGTCATGTTTAGATTTTTTCGCTATTTGAATGAAAGGTTTACTTCCACTGGTAAAGAGGCTAGGAAGATACGTAAAGCCCATGAACGTCGTCTAAGAAAAATGGGTAAAGTGCCTAGGACTTCTCTGGATTCGTATAGAGCCTCTGGGGATTATGGACGTGGATCATTCGAATTAGATAATTCAGGAGATATTAATTTGGGACAAGGAAAAGAAATAATTGATACTTCTTTAGGTTCAAACCCTGAGTCGAAATTTGCCAAGAATTATTGGAAGAATGTTAATGTTGGTGACATCGTTAGAATACATAACAATGACGAAATTCCAGCAGATGTGATTTTATTGTCCACTTCAGATAATGATGGTGCATGTTACATTGAAACAAAAAATTTAGATGGGGAAACAAATTTGAAAGTACGTCAGTCATTAAAATGCAGTAACAGTATTAAGACTGCAAAGGATATCAGTAGAGCTAGATTTAGAATCAAGAGTGAAGGTCCACATGCTAATTTATACTCTTACCAAGGCAACATTTTATGGGATGACCAAATTGACGGCGTTGAAAAAAATGAACCAATTACCATCAATAATATGCTTTTACGTGGCTGTTCTTTAAGAAATACAAAATGGGCCATGGGTATGGTGATTTTTACAGGTGATGATACTAAGATTATGTTGAACGCCGGTGTCACTCCTACTAAGAAATCTAGGATATCGAGAGAGCTTAATATGTCCGTCCTTATCAATTTCTTATTCCTTTTCGTCCTATGTTTTATTGCAGGTATTGTAAATGGTGCATACTACAAGAAATCTCCAGTTTCAAGAGATTTTTTTGAATTTGGTACAATTGCTGGTAATCCCAATTTAAACGGGTTTGTCTCATTTTGGGTGGCTGTCATTTTGTACCAATCGTTGGTACCAATTTCATTGTATATTTCTATTGAGATTATCAAGACAGCTCAAGCGATCTTTATCTATTTGGATGTGCTACTGTACAACGAAAAACTGGATTATCCGTGTACGCCAAAATCATGGAATATATCAGATGATTTAGGACAAGTGGAATACATTTTCTCTGATAAGACTGGGACATTAACTCAAAACGTTATGGAATTCAAAAAATGTACAATAAATGGGGTATCATATGGTCGTGCCTACACAGAAGCTTTGGCCGGTTTAAGAAAAAGACAAGGTTTTGACGTAGAAGAAGAATCGGTAAGAGAAAGGCAGGAAATTGCAAGAGATCGTGAAGATATGATTTCAGGACTAATGAATCTATCTAAGAACTCTCAATTCTTTCCTGAAGATATAACATTTGTCTCCAAAGAGTTTGTGGAGGACTTGCGAGGCACTAATGGTGATACACAGAAAAGATGTTGTGAGCACTTCATGTTGGCTCTTGCTTTGTGTCATTCGGTGCTGGTGGAAAAAAATAAGTACGACCCGCATAAGTTAGACTTGAAAGCGCAATCACCTGATGAAGCAGCTTTGGTCACCACGGCTAGAGATGTAGGGTTCAGCTTTGTAGGTAATACAAGAACTGGTCTGTTAGTAGAAGTACAGGGCGTGAAGAAAGAGTTTGAACTATTGAATGTTCTGGAGTTCAATTCGACCAGAAAGCGGATGAGTTGTATTATAAAAATTCCAGCGGCTACTACAGGTGAAGAACCAAGAGCTTTGCTTCTTTGTAAAGGTGCTGACTCAGTTGTCTTTTCGCGTTTGAGTCATAAACGTGGTGATAACGATGAGACTTTGTTAGAAAAGACGGCATTGCATTTGGAACAATATGCTACAGAAGGTTTAAGAACTCTTTGTGTGGCCCAAAAGGAATTGTCTTGGAGTGAATATATCGAATGGAATGAGAAGTTCAAAGTTGCTGCTGCTGCTATTACAGACAGAGAAGAGCAGTTAGACCAAGTCGCCGAACTAATAGAAAAAGATATGATCCTAATTGGTGGAACTGCCATTGAAGATAAATTACAAGATGGTGTTCCTGACTCTATTGCCTTGTTAGCAAAAGCAGGGATTAAACTATGGGTTCTAACAGGTGATAAGGTTGAAACAGCTATCAATATTGGGTTTTCGTGTAATGTATTAAACACGGACATGGAGCTTTTGGTCATCAAAACCAGTGGTGAAGATATCGCTGAATATGGTAGCTCCCCTGAAGAAGTGGTTTCAACTTTGCTCTCGAAATATTTACGAGAGAAATTTGGATTGAGTGGATCAGAAGCTGAATTAGAGCAAGCCAAAAAGGATCACGGTGTTCCTACCGAAGAGTATAGTGTTATTATTGATGGTGAAGCTTTGAAACTTGCTTTAACTGGAACGGAATCGAGGAGGAAATTCTTGTTACTTTGTAAGAATTGTAAAGCTGTCTTATGCTGTAGAGTATCTCCTGCTCAAAAAGCTGCGGTGGTTAAGCTAGTTAAAAACACACTTGATGTGATGACGTTGGCTATTGGTGATGGGTCAAATGATGTGGCTATGATTCAGTCTGCTGATGTCGGTATCGGTATTGCTGGTGAAGAGGGTCGCCAGGCTGTAATGAGTTCTGATTACGCCATTGGACAATTTAGGTACTTGACGAGATTATTACTTGTTCACGGAAGGTGGTGTTATAAGAGGCTAGCAGAAATGATTCCTCAATTTTTCTATAAGAATGTTATCTTCACGTTGGCCTTATTTTGGTATGGTGTTCATAATAATTTCGATGGATCGTATCTTTTCGAATTTACTTATTTGACATTTTATAATCTGGCATTTACTTCTGTGCCTGTGATCATTCTGGGAGTTCTTGACCAGGATGTCAGTGCTAAAATTTCATTGGCTGTGCCTCAGTTGTATCGCTCTGGTATTATGAGGCAAGATTGGAATCAACGCAGATTCCTATGGTATATGGCTGATGGTGTATATCAAGGTGCAATTTGCTATTTCTGGCCATATCTAACTTACCGCCGTAGTATGGTGATCAGTAATAAGGGTCTGGGCTTGGACCACAGATTCTATGTTGGTGTCAGTGTTACTGGTATTGCTGTGGTAGCTTGTAATATTTATCTGTGGATGGAACAAGGTCGTTGGGATTGGTTTAGTGGTCTGCTAATCGTTATTTCATGTTTAGTATATTTTGGATGGACCGGTATTTGGTCAAGTAGTCTTAACAGTGTTGAATTTTGGAAAGCTGCCGACCGTGTTTATGGCTCGCCAGCGTTTTGGGGAATCTTCTTCATTGGTGTCTTTTTCTGTCTTTTTCCAAGGTTTACCTACGATGCGTTCCAGAAATTGATGTTTCCCAATGATGTTGATGTCATCAGGGAAATGTGGAAGAAAGGTTACTTTGATCAATATCCTGAAGATTACGATCCAACCGATCCATCCAGGACAAAATTCAAAGATGTACACGATTTTTCGTATGACCACGACAAGGATCCGTTCAGCTCCCCAACGCAGCAACATCATCCGTTTATGTCATCGACCAGCGAATCGCATATCAGTGAAGTGGAAGAGATTCCATTGGGATATGTTGCTAGCGACAGTGTCAAGACCGATACAAATGGAAGAGTTGAACCTACTACAGTGCATTTTGATACAAATGAAAATCCCGTTCCAAGAAGAAGTGTGCAAGATGTACGAAAGTCATTAGATAGAACAAGGCAGGAGATGATTGCGAATCGACAATTAGACACAAGGTTTTCCGTAGAGAGGGCTAGGGCTTCATTAGATCTTCCAGGTGTGACGCACGCGGAAAACTTGATCCATAAATGACCCACAAACAGTATCTCATATAAAACATTCTTCCATTTTTCGAAATTTGTGAAAGAAAGCTATAACCATGGTTTAGAGCAAGATTGTTTATTCCATTTTTTTGTTTTCTCAAATATACATTATCAAACGATTCATTGTTACTAAACGATTAGGATTAGAAACTGAATAACTAAAAAGGTATAACGTGTAACGCGTGCCGTTTTACTAAGTGCTGATCTACATATTATAATCCTGCATATTATATGACTTACTACCGGGTTTATTAAACTATGTAATGAAAAAAAAAACCTAACCACGGCGATACACATTTTGGATGGATTATCGTTTGAGGAAACGGTAATCAAGGCCACGTTCAATGGATAATTCCAAAATATGGTTTTTGTATACGTAATCTAAAAGGTATTATTCCTGTCCATATTAACTAATAAAGTATATTCTTGCAAATCCTAAACCGCACTAGCGAGTAGTTTACCCTTAAGATGCACGATATGTATTTTTTCGCATATTTAAAATATATATTTGTTGCAGATACTTCCACTTACGGTCAGGGCAAACTTCAGTTGGTTGAGTTGCATAGCCAATTTGTCCCAATTAAGTAATATGATCAGCTATACATGAAATATTCCAATAACCTGTTCTGATGAGCGTGATTTCAACTACTCTTGCACTCCAAAGACGTTAACAATAGTGCGTGTACCTTGTATTCAAGGAGAGGTATAAGTGTATATGGTCCTGATTACTAATAATGTCATCTGCAGTTTCTCCCATTTTTGGCCACATAAGATCTCTACAGTTTATTTAATAGACTTACCGTTAAATAAAGATTATAACTAAGCTATACGCAGTATGATATTAGCGTTTACAGTTTATTAGTGAACGTATACACTTCTTGAAAATTTGAATTTCTAGTAATTATATAACTACCATCAAAACTGGCCGCGTCGACTAAATATATCTATAATAATTTGTTCTTCAAAAAATTTTCCCGCTACGATAGAAATAAAAGCTAATTCGAGGATAGAATTAATATGGTTTTTGTAAATGATGGGATTGTTAAGACAGTCTCCATCGAAAAGCAAACTACGGGACCCACAATATTTGTCACATACACACTACATAATGAATACAAACAATCAAATAAAATCCCAACCGTAGTGACCCCACAAACTCCAAAGACATCAAATAAACTCCATAAACCATCACAGAAATATACAAAACTGCCACCGTTATTAGCACCTATAGGTACCTACGAGGATAAGAAAACAAGCACAGGGGGGTATGATGATTTTTTAAATGAAAGCAAATTTGAATGGTTGAATTCTTTACAAGATGACCCGTTCCAATCAACAAAACTAAACGATGTAATATCACATTTATCATTGCCACTATGCCTCCCTAAAGATTATTCTAATACAAGACTCCCGAATAAAAAAACCAAGAAAAAAACACCATCCGGAGTAACGAAAAAAATTAGATATAAAAAGTCCGCTAATGAACCCGTATCGTTAAGTGGAACGAGATCTAGTTTACAGCATCACAATTTCATGTCACATTTAACCACATGTAATAAGAAACGAGAAAAGTTTTACAAATTACCAACTTATAACCGAAGTACAAATTTTCACTCAGACCCATTCAGTGATGACGACGAGGCAAAGATATAATAAATAAAGACGATAATATTAATAATAACAATAAATAACAATAACGGAAATGATTTTCTCGGCATTTTTTTTTTTTTTGTTTTCGTAAAAAGTCAATTAACGGAAGAACTTATTTCCGTGAGTCATCAGTGAGCGACCTTTTATCGGTACTAAAAGCAACCAAAGTTTTCCTCACTATTTTTATTGCCATAGAGATAATACCACGTACGTAATGATACCTAATCGGAACAACGACTCTATGGAATAAATTATATTCTTTTCAGGAGGGGTGCATAGGACTGCTGCGCAATTTTTCACCTCCACAACAGACTTCTCATTCTCATACCTGGAGTATTTTTTTTGAACAAAGTAGGCTTCCTCAGATTCTTCCTACCCGCTTCTATTGTGCGCGGCCGCCGTGTATGTGGAGCCCCCTAAAAGTATATTTTTCGTCTTCGATTCAGTCATTCTTTCTTCTATAGAAAAAACTCCGTAGAGCCTCTTAGGTCCGTCGCTGAAAGCGGACACCTGTCACGGATGTCACTAGCCGTAATGGGTTTTATACTCTTTTAAATTAGTCTCTTAATGCACCACTTCTCTTCCTCCCTCTTTTTCCCGCACTTCTTTCGAGCAGCCGTTTTGGGACATAGCGATGCGCTTGGTGATGACAGGAGGTGATGCTCCCTTAAAATGACAGTTTTTTTCCCAATTTGCCACAAATTTAGCTGTTTAACCAACTAGAAACTGGTAACCAGGTTTATGTGGGAAAACCCACTTTGGTTCCACAAAGAATATTAGTATTAACACTGGCATGCTTTCATTGGTAACCTGCGACTTGGAGTATCCTCACTAAGAATGATAGACTATCATTCTTAGTGAGGATACTGGCATCAGTTCATACTTTTACTGGGAATAGTAACGAAGCAGTTTTTTAGCATATATTCAGCACAACAAATTCTAGCTAGTACATAATATATCTACATATATTTATATTTATATTTATATTTATATTCATTCATACATATATATACATATATATATTAGTCTATATTGCAGTCTTCCATCGTTTTGCATATTAGAACTAGTTACAATTTAGTTACACTATTTACTGCTGTTTTGGTAACGTTATATATTTATCTTACCTGAGAAATGGTTCAAATGGTTAGTGATAGTTTATTAGAACCACTTCAATTGGAGGACGGTGTTCCGGTCTTCAATCCAAGTTTTGAAGAGTTTTTTGATGTTGGTCAATACATTCATAGGATCGCTCCTATGTGTATGTCATACGGGATGGCCAAGGTGGTGCCACCAAGACAATGGCTAGAGTCGCTTTATACACAACAAGGAAATAATATCGAAGTTGGGGTAGGCGCAGATATGGTAGTGGACACTACGGTGACTCAACATGTTTTCAACTCAAATGGCGTGTTTGTTGTTGAAGATATGGTTAATAGAGATAAAATCTTTCAATTAAATGACTGGAAATTTTTAAACGGTAATATGGACTTAAACGTTTCAGAGCCATTTCCTTCCGAATTAGTACTACCTACCGCCACGTCAGATGGCTATGATAGCCTTTTGAATAGTACTGTGGAAATAGATTGGCAGGATTCCAGGTTGAAAGAAGATTGGGAAACACAATTTTGGAAACAATTAACTTTCACATCACCGTCCTTAGGGTTTATTGAACAGAGAAATAAATTAAGTGTCTTTGATAAGAATACGTACAATTCACTTAATGTGACAGATGTACAGTCCATCGTGGGGACAAGAAGGGCTATGTTTCCATGGACTATTGTAGATGATAAAGATTTTGAATTAAACTTCATTTGGTCTCAAGGTGCACCAAGACAATGGTACTCAATCAATGAGCCTGATATTTCAAGATTTTACAAATTCATGCAGGATACTTTTCCCAGTGAGTCTTCAAAATGTTCAGCTTTTTTAAAACATAAATCTGTCGTCTGCTCTCCGCAATTATTGAAGTCCAAAGACATTAATTTTAAAAAGACCACCCAGTTTGAAAATGAAATTCTTGTCACATTCCCATTAAGCTGCAACTCAAGTTTCAATTATGGTTTCAATGTATCCACGATATCAAATTTCGAAATAAATGGTCTTACGAATAATACTAATATTTCAAGAATACATCAGGAATGCACATGTACTGAACCAAATGTTGTTCGATCGAGCAAGGATAGGAGACTGTTCAGAGAAGAAAGTAACAATTTTTTCAAAACAATTGATTTACCGCCTCCAACGCTACCACAGCAACAACAATCGCACGCTGCTAATGTACCTGTCTCGTCAAAACCTTTAACGGTCACAGGGTTTGATTCAAATCTTAACGTGCCAGCACTGATGATGTTACAAAATAACGCAATTAGGTCTTCTTCTCCGCTCGTGAATCAATACATTAACGTTGGAAATCAAACAATTAGTAGAATATCTTCCCCGCTTTTGACGAAAGTTGTTGATTCTAAGAATATGACAGATCAACCAATTTTAGAAGAACCCACTTTGAAATTCAAGAGAAAGATTCAATCTCCACAGAACTTGACTTTAGCTCGTTTGAATCAAAGAGAATCGAGCACTTACTCTCCTTCTAGGACGAATAACCCGGCTCTATTACCTTCATTAAACGTACCTTCTTCGATATTAGACTCTAATGATGATAATTTATTAGCAATGAGTCTTGCATCTATGTCTAATAGCAATGTTTCTTCACCAAGGCTGACTTTCACTCCATTGAATCAATCCTCAACGTTCAATGATTCACCTAAATTTATGTCCCTAAATGGTAATAACCAAATTCCATCATATACTACCACTTCAGCAACTACAAACTCATCAATCTTAGCTAATGACAAATTCCTACCAAATACTAATAATAATAATTATATCCTTAGTCACAATAATAACGGTAATAGTAACGGTAATTATAACTACTCCAATCTGCCATATCTGAAACGGTTTAGATCTCCAGCGTTAGCAAATTCAAATATATCAAGAGAAGCCTCTAAATCCCCATTACGCACTTTGAATGATTACAGATCTCCGTTGGGTTTAACCAAACCTATCATTGGCACTCATTTCGAGTGTGGTAACGAATTTAGTACACTCAACGATTTAACTCCCATTACAAAACTCGATAACACTAATAATTTTTCAATAAGTTTTAGTCCATTACCCAATAGTATTACTACGTTAATATCTCCTGATTTTAGTGATAATCAGCAAGAAATTAAATCGAATAATTTTCAACCAACGGCAATACTTGATAACAATACTAATAATATTACTAATAATAATGCATTATCTAATAAAGATGTTGATGAGAGCAACACTGATATTTCTTATAGCATAGAAGCAATCACAAATGGTCACGATAATTTAGCTGAGGTAGTTGCACCGTCCGCAAAGAGGAGAAGAGTCACTGCTGCCATTGTAAATCCAAACAATAAGAGGATGAGTTTAGTCCATAACAATAACTCTAATACAATTAATTCTAGATTTTCAGCAGAAGAAATTATTATAACAGATCATGGTAAAATATACGTATGTCTTCAATGCCAGCGACAATTTTCTTCCGGACATCATTTGACAAGGCATAAAAAATCTGTCCATTCTGGTGAAAAACCTCACTCGTGTCCTAAATGTGGCAAAAAATTCAAGAGACGAGATCATGTCTTACAACATTTGAATAAAAAGATTCCTTGTACGCAAGAGATTATCACTGTCTAATTGAATAAATTTTATGTTTTGAACTTTTTTTTTGATTTTTAAACTTTTACAAAGTTTGTACTCTTTAGCATTAACTTTAATCCATTTCTAATAAGTGAAAAAGAAAAAATACATCATTATATATATTATTTCTATATCTATAATTATTCTTCCCAGTTGTTCTTTACAAACTTTCAATGATCTTGAAAATATTTTGTAATACATTTCTTTTAATATTCAAATCATAGATTAAACAACCTTCACCAGTCCCTTGAATTTCATTATTTAGCCCATCACCATAGACCATCCTTACAAAATCACTTTGAAGACCTCCTGAAATATTTACAATCTCATTACTAGACTGTAGTTGTTTCAATTCCTTTGCTTTTAATAAATTGGCTGAATGTTCTGTGTGTTCTGCTATAACCAGAGCTTTATCTACAACTTTCTTTACAATTCCACACATGGAAGCCACATGCATACCAAATGATCCTTCACTGAAACCATCTTCAAGTTTATAGAGAAACGTAATTTTCCTGGTTAATTCATCAACTAAGATACTCATTCTCAATGGCCTAATTTGTGGGTGCCCAATGAATTGATTTCCCAGAGTACCAAAATGGGTTGCAAAATAACCTAAACTTTGAACGTGTGTGCAGACATGATGTAACACACTTTCGGCTATGGCAAACCCATCACTAGACGAACCTCCTCTACCTAATTCATCAATAACCAGTAGGGATCTATTGGTACTCATATCCAAAATCTTTTTAGTTTCTGCTAACTCGACAAAAAATGTGGATTTGCCTTGCATTATATTATCATTGGCTCCTAATCTAGTCATTATTCTATCTAATGGGGTTAAACTAGCTGCTTCACATGGAACGTAACAGCCCATCTGGGCCATTATAACAGCGATACATGAAATTCTCAAAATCGTAGACTTACCGGCGGCATTAGCCCCAGTTAGTAATCCAAATTGAGGAAGGTCATCACCTAATTCGATATCGTTTGGAATAAAATCTGTGCTGGCACTAGAAGAGACACCAAGGTTGAAACACGGATGTCTCAACGATTTGAATTTAATAAACCCATTGAGCTTTTCACTTGTAATTGGGTCTAATCTATCTTCAAATGTCGGTCTACAGCAAGGCGTTCCTAAAGATTCGGATGTCCTCACCAATGATAATAAACAGTCAATGTTAGATATCAATTGTATTGTAGGAACCCAGACTTCATTATAATTTTGATCAAATTTTTTACAAAGCCTGTTCTTCAAATCTTCTTCTAAACTTTTATGAGTCTCTTTGGCCTCTGCCATTGACCTAGCTAATAAACGAACTTCTTCGCTATAATATCTTCGTGTCGATTTTGTCGCTCCCATTTGAGTCCAATCTTGAGGAATCTTTTTAGATATGCTCACTGGAGCTTCAATTGTATAGATCTCTTTACCTGAATCTTTAAAAGTTAGACTGGAACATTTAAATTCCTTCTTGTAACCTGATAAAATGTTATTCAATGTCTCTTCCAATTCTTTAATATTATCCATAGATTCATCAAATTCAGTTTCGACACCTCTATGAGGGATGATGATACCTTCTTGTGCAGCTTTAATTCTATCAAAAGCATTGATCCAATTATTTATTTCATGGGAAAGAGTTTGAGGTGCCTGGTTAAAATATACAGCCATAGCACCTTTTAATTCTTCTGAATCGATGGAAGCTAATAAAATTGAAATATCTTCAAAACCTCCTATTACCTTTTCAAAATCTTTGACATTAATGGAACATGAATGAATTCTAGAAAGCATTCTCTCCAGATCTGGTAACCTTGATAAAGTTGTTTCCAGTTTCCGTCTAAGTGTTTCATTATTCATCAGTTGATCAACACTATCTAGTCTTTTTTCGATGTCCTTTTTATGTAGTAACGGATGCATTAACCATTTACGCATTGCTCTCTTACCCATTGGAGTTATGGATCTATTGAATAACTTGAATAGCGTACCTCTTTCAGAACCATCAAACGTGTTGGAGAAGATCTCAAGATTTTGAATAGTAATACCATCTAAGATCAATGAGTTTTGAGAATGGATAGGATTATATTCTTTGATATTCCCCATCGAAATTAATTTTTGGTCCAGTTTTAACCATTTCAAATAATGGATTAGCCCACCAAAGGCGCTAAATCCAATTTTTTTCTCTTCTTTATAATAGCTCTTCAAAGTTGGAGGCCATGAATCCTCGTTCTTGAAATATCCGTTCTCAACATTGCATAGTTCGTCGTAAGTCTTATAATAATCATAGAATTCTATATCTGGTTTCACGTAGTTAAAAATTGCATTGGAAGCGGAATTGAACTTTACAATTTTATGAGCTAATGTGCTTAAATTATTCTTTTCCATGATAACTTCTTTAGGTTTCACCTGTGACATAACAGTATCCAATTTGGAACATTCATTATCATCAAAAAATTCCAATAGTTCAATTTCACCAGTTGAGGTATCTATCAATGCCACACCAAACAGTTTTTTCCTCTTCAACGACGGGTCTACATTCTCTATATCGTAGTAATTACCTGCTTCCTCTTTAATCGCCACACAATATGTCGCCAATTCCGAATGGAGCATGTCCGCATCAGTTAAAGTACCTGAGGTTAGAACACACTCCAATTCTCTTCTAACAATGCCCTTAGCGCCTTCCCTCATTTCTTTAGCAAGCATAGATTCTTTTTGATCTACTTTACCCACTTTGTAGCCTAGTTGAATAAATTGAGATGCCCAATAGGTAAATGACATTTCAGGAATACCTGCTAGTTGCATATTAGCTCTCCCATTCCCTGCTAATTTCCAGTCAAATAATGAATTCGCTAATAAAGCATCCTTCTCATATAACTCAAAAAATTTACCTTTCTTAAAGAATACGATACAATCCCACATCTGAGATTTAATTTCCCAATATTGTTTTTCAAAAGCTGTAAACTTATTCCATGCCGACGATGGTATATGCAAAGTTCTTGGATCATAATCTGGATCACTTGTAGGTCTCCCCTGCGCATCTGTTTCGTTTATTAACCATTCATATCTTTCCTCATTTTTCTTATTGAAATTCTTAGCGGGTTCCGGTGTTCTCTTAGTAAAAGATTGCGCTGGTGTTGGAGTTTTTGAAGGAGCATATTTAATTAGTGGTTTCAATTGCTTTCTATTATTTTTTTGAGTGGCCAATTCGAACAAATCATCATCATCATCATCTACTCCCAATTCATCACTTTTGATTGAGCCGTTAGAAATATCCGCGATATCACTCTCTTCAGACATGTCCTCTTTATCAGGTACATATACATCTCCATCTTCATCATCCTCGTCATTTGATACTTGAATTTTGGATAATTTCTTCCTTTTACTAGATGAAAAGGAGATTTCATCATCATCATCATCATCTTCTTCTTCCATATAATTGACAGGTTTCCGTCTTTTTCCATTAGAGGCAGCATTCACAGGATTTGTGCCAGATATATCCGTTTGAACTTCCTCTTTGATAGCAGGTTTAGCATCAGTGGAAGTATTGGATCTCGATGTGTCAGCTGAAGAGTCATGTGGTGTGATTGTAGTTTGAGTTTGAGTTACAGAACTTATTATATTTCCGCCTACTGGCTTAGTCTTAATCGAAGTTGGACTGGAAGTCTTGGAGAAGAAGGACAGTAAACTGGATTGCTTCAATTTCTTAACGGATGATGTGCTACCGTCCTTGGTTTGAAGCGTCTTAGAAGATTTGGGAGTAATTGGTGCCATTTTCACCAAACTCGCTCCGTATTAAAACTTCAATGTCTTATTAGCAATGTCTTATTAGCACACTAAGTTGAGTGGATAGGAGTAGCAACTGAACATCATTGTAACTAAAATTTAATAAGTACTCTTAATCGATGTATAAAGTTTTTATTTACTAAATAGTACGTTTTTACGCGACTCGATGCCCTTGCGTGACGCGAAACTAGAAGACTGAATTAATGAAAGATAAGGTCTTGAGTTCAAGAGTCTCTGATACAAATATATAGATTGTATGGAGGATAGTATCCGTGCGTTACGTAGTGTTATTGTTGTAAACTAAAAGTTATGCATTGATGGCGTGTTGAAAGAATTCGGGATCTTCTTCAACAGATTCTTTTATAATATCTAGCCCGCCTTGAAACTCACCGTTAATGTACAATTGTGGGAAAGTGGGCCAATCAGAGAATTTTTTCAAATGCTGTCTCACCACATCATCTCTTAAGATATCGAAAAATCCAAACCTTACTTGGTGCTCTCTTAACATTCCAACCAATTGCCTAGAGAATCCACACCGAGGCTCGGAAGGCGTTCCCTTCATAAACAACATCACAGGAGCAGCATTGACTAACTTGGTTAAGCGTTGACTTATTTCTTCCTCTGATTCTTCCGCATCTTCTTGTTCATCCTCACTGCTAACTTTCGTGCTCTTATTGATGTAGTCAACACAGTTTTGCAACGTCGAGACAAAAACTTTAGGATCCGCTCCTGACAGTTCTTTTAAGATCGTCCCATCTTGTATCAATACAATATATGGAACCGATTCTATATCAAAAAGATCACCAATTTCAGATAGTTTATCGGCATCAATAGATAAAAACACATGCTCGGCGTTCTGCTCCTCATTGCTAACCGCATCAACGACTTCGTTCATGGCTTTGCATGGTTCTGCCCATTCAGTATGGAAATATAATACCACTAATTTGTGGCCAGCCTTTTCAGTTGTCAGTTCCGTAAATTGCTCCGCGCTTTCAACCTGTATAATAGCCATTTTACCACCACAATTCAAACGTAACTCCTGCTGCAGTACACTCCCAAATGACCAATCGTAAAGAACAATCTGTGACTTACTTATGATGGATAAAGAAACATCCATCAACTCATCATCAGCTATACTTTTTAGTAAGCAAAAAATGAGTGTTGGAGCACGTGACACACAGCCAATGGCAGCCAAGATGCTGACTAAGACTCGGCGGCAAACAGTTTTGAGCGGTTTCCACAGTGTGAGCTGGCTGGAACAGACATGGTCCCTCCAGAGCAAGGCCCATCGTAGGCAAGATGGAAAGTACTGGCAGTTGTGCAATGTGTCGTGGGCGCTAGGCAATTTCTGGTGGCGGGCAAGGGGTCTCCGGTGGGCTGTATAAATAGGAACCGTTAATTTTGTACCACTTTCCAATTTACTTACCACTTTTCTACAAGAGGCAGAAACGGTTAGAAGACACTTTTTTAAGAGGTATGTATATGTGTGTTTTCTCACAGGCATGACGTTGGCCTGTGATTGACGATCATGTTGCTATTGTGTTTCTATCGTTGTCCCGACGGCAAAAAGAAGTACACAAAACGAACTCATAGTGGCAGTGGGGTTAGCTTCCACATGCGTTGTGATTTTTGAGTGCTGTAGTGAGAATTATCAAGGTTTAGTCCTGTCAGAGATTCCGATACTTCAAACAATGTAGCAAGCTATTTATGCGTCACTCTAAGACGATTTAATAACTAACCAATGTAATTGAAAATAGTTCTGTAAGAAATTGGGCAGGAGTCGAGGCTCTTAGGGTTTTTTGTGAGTGGTAAAACTGTTATTCAACGGATTGATTGGAATTTTACAGTATAACTTTTTTTGAAAAAAAAAATCAATACAACCATTCATCCCTTTCTATATTAAAGAGCACAATACAAAAGATTATAGACCTAATTTATTTATTTGTGAAGTACTTTTACATTAGACTCTACAATACAAGCACAAGCAAGTATGTCTCAAACTCGTGAAGATTATGTTTATCTAGCTAAATTGGCTGAACAAGCCGAACGCTACGAAGAAATGGTGGAAAACATGAAGAATGTAGCCTCTTCGGGCCAAGAGTTAAGCGTGGAGGAGAGAAATTTGCTAAGCGTTGCTTACAAGAACGTTATTGGTGCCAGACGTGCGTCTTGGAGAATTATTTCCTCTATTGAACAGAAGGAGGAGAGCAAAGATAAAGCCGAACACCAAGTGGAATTGATTCGTAAATACCGCTCCAAAATTGAAAACGAGTTAGCTAAGATCTCTGATGATATCCTATCAGTATTAGATTCTCATTTGATTCCTTCCGCCACCACTGGTGAATCCAAAGTATTTTATTATAAGATGAAAGGTGATTATCATCGTTATTTGGCTGAGTTCTCTAGCGGCGATGTAAGAGAAAAGGCCACTGAAGCTTCTTTAGAAGCTTACCAAAAGGCTTCTGAGATTGCCACCACTGAATTGCCACCAACTCACCCAATTAGATTAGGGTTAGCGTTGAATTTCTCCGTTTTCTACTACGAAATTCAAAACTCTCCTGACAAAGCTTGCCATTTAGCTAAGCAAGCCTTTGATGATGCTATTGCTGAATTAGATACTCTATCCGAAGAATCATACAAGGACAGCACACTGATCATGCAATTGCTGAGAGACAATTTAACCTTATGGACTTCAGACATGTCCGAAAACGGCCAAGAAGAACAATCTCAACAAGACGCTAGTAACGGTACTGAAGCTTCTAAATAAATCAAAAACGGAATGTGATGCAATTCGTAAAATTAAGTGCAGGTTTTCTCTCACAAGTTGTTTTCTGCTTTGATTACCTTATTTTAATCCAAAAGAATAGTTTTAAACAAGTGAAACTGATAATCAAGTTTTAATTCAAAGGCCATACGTGCATCTGTAGCGCATATAATATATTTTATATAATTCTTTGGAAGCTCGAATATCCATAAAATGTTCTAACATTTCATTTAATTATACAAATTAATTGAATTAGATACGTAGTTGTAAAACAACCAACGAATACATTTTCAACATTTGAACCATCGGTGTTAGCTAGTCGTTATCGTATTATAGCATCAGGGGTATCACAAGAGAATAGAATCAATAAATATAAGTTCAAGTATGTCTATTCCTGCTTCCACGTTTAGAACTGCCCATTTAGTCATAGGGTCTGTTCTTATTTTATCATCCTTCACTCAATTGAGTTATGTGTTCACTAATTTCACTGTGTTTATGCATGGTATTATAGCTTTAGGGCTCTCTATTCCAATTGTTTTATTAGAGTTTCGAGTCCCCTCAGATCTCTATAACTTTGCCTCTTTTTATTTCAGTTTCTTAGGGAGAGGCGCCTTGTTCATTTTATTGAGTGTTCTTCTAATAGCCGACGGGTCTTTCATTAAAATCTTCTCTACTTTGATCATATTCCTTCTAGGAATTGCTTACGTGATATTTCAATTTGCTCCCTTTGTGGAAGAACCTGATAATTTCAGACTAGGACGTTCATCAGGCTCTCTATCTGTAGGAAATATGGACGATCAATTTGATGACGACGACGATGAAGTTATTTGAAAATTGAGTTTTCAATTGAAAGTCAGAGAGTTCCCAATTGAATCTTACTTTGGAAAACTACTAGTATACAGTATACGTCAATATATAATATATCTATATGTAATATAGGCTTAATTATACGTGCTAAAATCCTTTATGCAGTGACAGTTGGCTTCATTGGCTGAGTTTCTCTTATTAGTAGACCAAACCTCTTATCTTTGGCTAATTCAGCTAGTTGGAATATGCCTTGTACTAAAGAATCTTGGGAATTCAATTCGTAGTTAGAATGAACCCAACTTGGTTGAGATGTCTTAGAACCGCCAGTGAGTCTCAACAATTCAGGCCTATCACAACTACTCAAGTCAGTGTCACATAGCACTACAGTAGTACATTCACGAATCACAGGGATATCAATAGTCTCGGCACAAGATTTCAGTAACTGGTTTAATTTCAGAGATGAAATACCTAGTTTAGGTAATGGCAGCTCATGACCAGGTAATGTTAATGATGCTGTAGCATCATAACTTAAATTACCTTGTGGATTAGTGGATTTCACAATGTAATCCCATGGAATCCATTTTGCTACTTGAATTGGTGTTTCAACACACAAATAATTGTTAGAGATCTCGTTCATGGATAACCTATACGATGCCATATCTTTCCTTAGACTCTCTATTTGTTTATCGACATCTTCTGAGGGATATACTAATGGGAAGCTATTGGAAAAATGAGACAATTTGAATGGGTAAACACCTTGTTGATCAATCTTAGTCAGTAGTTGTCTAGAACTCTTCAATTTCAAAATATGAGATTGAGCAAAATCTCTTACATAAGAACTAGATCTAGCAACAAGCTGATCCTTCTTATGTGACTTGCCCGTGTATGAATCGATTGTCTCTAAAGTAATCAAGCCTCTTTTCGTGAGGGTATTCAATGGAGCAAACTTCAAGTCAATCAAGTATGCTTCACCAGGGGACACTATAAAATCATCCTTGGGAATAGCAGACTCTGTAGGATGATCACGTTTAGTTGTAACATCCACAACAGTTAAATCATTTGCTTCAGTGTTACTTAGCATTTGAGATTCAGAATGAGATTCAGTCCAAATTACACCTTTATATTCTCTTTCGGCGACAATACCTTCGTTCTGCCCGGCCAAGAATCTTCTCACCCTACGGACTCTAGAGCCTGGTACCACGCCACAATTATAAGAACGAGCAATCGTATCTACAATACTTCTGATGGTAGACCCATTCACAGAACCGCTACCTAACGAGGCCGGTAACTTTTCAGGTGTTAGAGCACAACTTAATAAAGCCACAATAGTCTCGATAGCGATGTGGGTAGCCACTATAGCGTCAGCTTTACCACCTAGCAATGGCCCAGTAGGCTTACTCTCTGCACCGATACCGTCAGTAGGGAAAATAACCATCGTATGAGACACTTGAGATGTATACCCGTCAATATGAACACCAAGAGAGATCTTGACCACATCTCCAGCCTTCAGTATACCATTGACACTAGAACCGAACTTGCTCTGTGGGTCTAATTGTTCTTTATTCCATTTCTGTAAATTCCTTGTATCGTCAAGCTCAGGAGCCCACCCACTGGCAACCTCATCAATATCAATGGTTGTTGGCAACGCAATGCCTCTTTCATTCACAGTTTTCTTATATAAACCTTCCAATCTCGTAACGATAAATGAATCTGTCAACAAGCAAATTTGAGACACTGACATAACAGGAACACTTTGATAGTGATACATGTCATTAATTAACGTCTCCACATATTTTAATGCGGTTTGAGCAACTTGACCAGCAGTTCTGTATTTATCAAGAACAGACTCCTGTAAAACATTTTTGTCTTTCAACAAAATTTGCGAATCCTCATGCGAAACAGCTAAATCCATGATATATCCTCAACTACGTAACGTCTTTAAAGAACCAATTGAGTCAATAGATGTACTAAAACCCAAGACCAAGAACAACTACAACTACAACTCTGACTTTCTGATATTGTAGAGAAATTCGATAAATCGATGCTCATCGCAAAAATAATTTTTTCCAAATTTTTCAGTTGAAAATTTAATGTCGTCGGTCACGGAACCCTCGTTTTCCCACTGTGTTTTTATTATTAGGGCCACCACAAGACACACTGTGTAAACACAGGGTTTTCCGCCAAGAAGAAGAAAGACCACTTAGAGGCTAGTTGAGCAGCTTCGTAGTTCCGAAGAGCTACTGGAATGACTCACATTGACGGCGTTGCAATTTGAAGCGATGCGACTGCTGGGTCCTACGATTTAACAAGGGTTTGCCAATTGTTTTTAGATATTTATCAAGTTTTCCAACAATCCAATCGATGTGTTTCGTGGAACGCATATTAGTTTCTGTTTGAGACCCTTACGCTTGATATTGAAACAGTGTGATCGGTAATTTTGCAATTTTGATCCGTTACAAAGCGTTATGTCATCGAAATGGAACCTATTCGTATGGTTACCTGCTGCTAGTGCATAATATCCAGTCTACTTAGATGTTGGTTTCGATTTGCTCGAGGGTCCTTCTGCTTACACGTTCTTTATCGCTAATTGTAGTGACACCGTGTAAAATTTTACATCATTTACGAACTTTCAATATAAGCAAAAATTGTTATAGTACAGTTTTTTGAAAAAAGAACCTCATGAAGATTTTTTAGTTGTATCATGTCAATGCAGGAAAAATATTATGGTTACACTTTTTCAGTATCATAAAAATAATTTATTGATTGTCCTAAATGAACTAGAATTGAAATGAGTCAAGAGTTGAATTGCCGAACTTCATAAAGACGTCCTTTGTATTACCTTCGCGCTCCAAGAGGAAAGGCTAACTTTTCTTCTCTCAGCAAAAAATTGTGATGCCCCACACTCCATTAGAGACATCTAACCCTTTGCTACCTCGAACACCTTTATCTAAGATATTCTCCGACGCTTCTACTACACCACGAAAACATAATGGGAAAGATTCACCTTATAATAATGGGAGCAACATCTCAAGTAACAGCGCTAGTAATAGTAGCAAAAAATGGACGGATAAATTAACTATGTTTCAAAGAAGCTCAGGTAAGAAGAAAAAATTGGAATTTGAAAACACTCCCATCGCCAAATCATCTTCTCACTTCTTGCCCAATATTGACAACGACACTGGTGCCCAAAATTTAAATGATTCTGTAAGACCTTTAAGAACCTCATCTTTACCTAGGCCTAATCTAGAAATCTTTAATTCGAAAACTGATACACCATCTAATGAAAATGTACTCCATTCTCCGGATTTTTCTATAATGGATAAGTCCTCGAATATAAGGGCAACTTCTAAAAAATCATTTGCTAATGAATTGTGTTCTCTATGTGATGAACCTATCTCTAATAGAAGTCATGGCGAAAGAGTGATTGAGTTAGTATGTATGCATCTATGCCACCAAGAATGTTTAACTGTAGCGTTTGGTGATCCAATTACATCTAGAAGTCCCGGGTTTCAAGCTCTATTCCCTCAATGCCAAAAATGTATGATAGAGAAAGGGATCAATTGTAAATGCATACCCAAGGATGAGGAGGTAAAAGACAGTTTTATATCTGATTTTCTGATCAATTCATCCACACCTCAGAACTATTATCATAATCAAAATATACCATTTCCAAGCAGCACACCTACGATACCAGAGCCATATTACTCAATGACATTCGATGAAAACAACGTATTACCAAGAAATTCCCCACTGACGCCAGTGACGCAAATTTATGTGCCCATTCATGAACAGCAAGCTCAAACTACATCACAACATATAGTACCTCCAGTTACAAGACATCAGAGAAACCATGTTCTTCCTATAAAAGGTAGAATATCGTATATTTCATCTTTACGTGAGTCAAAGCCCATTCGTGGCAGCTCTATTTCTAGTAATTCTATTATTAAATCTTCACTGAATGATACTGACTACGATACAATCCAGGAACAGCAAGGTAACAGTGCACCTCTTCCATTGTTGAGATCATGTTTTACAGATATTCTAATATCTAATTCAAATATCTTAATTGAACCTTGGGAGTTGGACTCTAAATATGGCCTTTTGAGATTGGTAGATAAATTGATGGTTTCTAAAAACAATGTTAGTTATAAAAAATCGTGGTGCTACCTTTTTTCAAACGTCATAGCCATTATGCCGATTGGGGAAGAGAATAGTGATTTATCAAACGAGACATCTATCTTTGATAATAAATTCGCTGAAATCGAGTTATATGAGTACAATGATAACCTGAAAGTGGAGACTGTGGAGTCATCTGTTTTAAAGTTATCACATTTTGTTGGAACTTCTAGTGAAAAAATATATTTAACCGAGGCTGTCAACACAAGCTCAAGTAATGTTATCCAAAAATGGATTGCGAGTGTCCTTGATAGGAGTCTAATAATTGATAAAAATAACTTTACTACCACATTACCTATACCGCCTGTCATAACGAGTATGGTCTCAGAGGATAATGATAATACAACTTTTACTGGAATGGTTAATCAGAACAAAATTATTGAATTAAGACCCCTTAACAAAGACGCCAATAGCGTTTATATGCGAAGAGAACTTATACCTGATAGCAAATTGATGTCTCAGAGAGACACTACTGATATGAATACACTAATGTCAATGATGACATCAATGAGCTCTCTCCTATCTATGAGGAAAGAGAGGCCATCAAATTTATTTATATTATTACAAATTGATAAGTCCAAAGTGACAGGTAATGATGATTTCTACGTCATGAGAAATACATTAGCTGCTTTGTATACGAAATTTAATGATGCATATTTGTCTCTTGTCGATGCTGAAAAACATTTCATCTTCGATGGGTTACTGCAGGATGCTCTTCCTCTTATGCTTAAAGATAATAGTTGGAATATGAAAACATCATCTGATCAAATCGGTACAAATTTCCAGAAAAATATTTTTGAAAAGCTTGGAAAGAAACGCAATATAGGTGTAATGGTCTTATCCAATAGCTCGATGGAGACAAGTAAATCTGTGCTTTTAATGGACTTTGACATCTTTAAGTCGCCGGAAAGAAAAAATCCTAACGTAATAAAAATAAGAATAGGATACTTAAATGCGGATTATAGCCATATGATTAATGAACTTATAGAAATAGATACATGGGATTTTATTTTAGAAACTATATGCTACAGCTTCAACCTTAGTTTTGAAGAAGATGAGGAAGAAGAAGGTAATGATGAAGAGTATTCTGAAGAGGGTGATTTTGATATTGACTTTCAGAACCTTAGCGTGCACTCTAACAGCTCAAATGATACTAGATCACTCACAACTTTGCACATAGGAACTCCTGTTCTCGACATACCTCATAATAATGATGACATATCACACAGAGAAGATTTGAAAAATTCAAACATTTACACGAGGTCTACGAATGACGGAAATTCTCAAATCGTGCCTCAAGTACTATTAAGAAGTCCTGTCGAGACATTAAAATCTAATTTTTTGATATCTCATGTTACAGAAAAATCCAACGCAAACCTCCAATTGATACCAAAAACGAAAGAAGCTATTGGTATAACGAACCAGCATGTGTTAAAATCTCATAACAATTTAAATTCGTCGTATCAGAGCAATCTCGATAACTCAGATTATTATGGCTATTTATAATTTGTGTACTGAGAATGTGCGGAAATTAAAAATCGTCCACATAGCCTGTTATTAATACGTTTAATTATAGAGATGCATTATTTATTAAGTATTTTTCTCTTTATTCAATCGTTCCAACTCAGAGTAAATTGCTAAAGTCCATAGATCCTTTTCTTGTCTTGAACGGGCCATAAAAACCATTGACCTTCCATGTGTTCCTAATTTTTTTCTAAAGACTTTTTGATTGGGGTTTTGCGAGTCGGAAACATTTAAGAAGCTGTTGTTATCATTCATGTTACTTTTGCCAGATTTAAAACCATGTTGAGACGCCTTCGTTATGTTGTACGTATTTCTCCTATCCGAAAACCATAGAGTGATGCACCTTGAAGTTTCAGTATCGGTTGATTTCCAGCCGTCTTCATATATCCGAGGTAGAACATGATTACCAGGGTTTCGAGAGTCGAAGGTACGGTCCCTTTTCAAGAGATCTAATTCAGTTAACATGCCCGAATATAGATAGCAACCTTCAATCGGAATAGATTTATAATGTCTATAGCCAATTACAGGCTTCGAGAAGCCTGTAGTACTTCGACGGTAACAATGGAATAAAAGTAGATATCCAGGTATTAAAATCACAAAATATTTGGTAAAGGCAGAGTGTTTTTTGGGTTTTTGGAACAAAATCCCATTTAAAATGATGCACCGAATAAGGGATAATCCATCTACATTGAATTGTTCCGCATTAGCAATTCCTCTATTATATATCCAGTTAGATGGAGCTTCATTGATGTTAGATTCTTCAATTTCTGAGATCTTTAATTGTTCCAAATTTTTCATTTTATTTTCCCATAAAATTCTTGTGTCATTTCTTTTTTTTGCTTTCCAATAAAGAGCCATGTCATTTAACCTAGTAACCCATTCATTAGCCACTTCAGGATTTGGTGCTGCTAATCTCATCACTAAATTTTCCTTTGTAGTTATGAAAATGATGGATCTTGCGACATCTGTCAAGGCCATGCTTTTTCTCCAAAACAGACAGATAGCTGACAAAAGTAAACGGTAAGAGATTTCATTCGCTTGTAAATCTCTTGCCTCACCTAATTTAACGCTCTTTATCTTAGTCATATCCAATACACTATGTGATTTCAAAATTTGCAGTATCTTCCTATTGAAAGCCTTGAATGCATAGAAATCTCTTCTCTCAAACTCTTCATTAGATAAGTCGTTTTTTAGCCATGTAATATGGCTATCTAAAGAAACGGGGTAAGGATCTTGATCAAATACCATGGGGATCGATCTTATCATTTCCCCCGCATTCTGTATATTTTTAGGAAATCCTGTTTCATCCAAATCAATTTCTAAAGGAAGAGGTGGAGTTGCTTTAATAGAAGGAAGATAAAATAGTAAGTTTTCAGATGTGAAAAAATAGAATGGTCTCATATATGTGTTTCCCAAGAACTTATTTCTTTTACCATACTGGTCTGTACAATTTAGTAAAAACCCTTCTATTGGTGAATGCTCATATATTTTTTGAGAACTATGCAAAATTGTAGATCGTGGTAAATTAACGAAAGGCCTATACTCCAATAAGTGACTAGATTTCAAACAGCTATAATAATTTATCAAATTTGGCTCAGTACCAGAACACCATTCAATACGGTCATATTTTCTTAGGTTACAGCCCAAGACAGTATTCGTTACCTGCCATTTATCAATAATATGTTTGAAACCTGCATTTTTTAATGTGTCAAAAATTGCCACCGTAAGGTATCGAAACAATGGATATTGGAATGTTCTGTATCCTCTCGTTAAATAGGCTACTTTCATATATTCCACTTCATCTTGTGCCATATCACGTAACTTATGCATTACTTCATGTGTAAAAGATAGTCTGACAGACATATCAATATCTGGTATAGTAATAGATAATGATCTAGGAAATGTAAATTTTCCTAACGATGTTAATAAAAACCTGAACCATTCAATGGAGTTCTCAATAGTCTGGCATCTTAAAATATAAATTTTGAGTGGATCCGAATATTCGTATAGATTATCAGTTAATTCATCATGCTCAGAATTGACCGTTTTGGATAATCGTGTATGAGGTTTTTGGATGCATATTGTTTTGTCCAGAGAGCTGTAAAATCTCACCCGACAGTCAACCGTCAAAAGGAAATCTAATGACGTTCCTTTGATAAACCTTTCTGAATTTAAAGAGATATCTTCTACACAATCCGGAACTGTACCTGATTTGTAAAACTGGATACATACGGGAGCATAAGATATACTGGTTCGCCGAGCCACAACAATATATTCCCTCCACCTTTCTTCCACTCTAGTATCTATGCACTCATTTTCATTAAAATTTGAAACGGGTTCTCTTTGCTTTAATGCAGATTTCAACATTACAAGCATTTTATCGACAGCTAATATATTTCCTTTCACAGAGTGAGTTGAAAAACGGTTACCAAAGTTTTTTTCCAGTTTTGAAATATCTTGCATATTATTCTTGAAAAGATTATAAGTATTTGACTTTATATTACTAACCCTTTCCTTCATTCTAAAGTCTGTACCGCTTAAGTTTTTAGTTAGTTTTCTCAATGATTCAGTTTCTTCAGTTTCAGGTTTCGTTTCAAGTAATTTTAGTATTTCGACATTTTTTGAATTCATCTTACAAATGACGTTATTGCTTTCGGTTGCACTGTACTGACCCATGGAAATTTGAGTACCTTCATTTGCTGGCACCGTTAGATTAATATCATCCACAGAAGTCTTTCTTTTTAATGATGAATTTTTTTGAAATGTTACTTTAGAGATTTCTTTAGATGCTGCAGGCGCATGGGTGGTTTCAGTCAATATATCTTTACTAGGGCAACTTATCTTGATTTCAGCCGGTTTTATATTCTTTTTGTCCACATTCAACATATCCTGCAACTGAGAGTTTACGGTTGTTAAAGAAGAAACGTTTGTATATGTCTCATCTTTAGAGTCAGCAAAGTAACTGCTGATATCATCCTGTACTGAAATCGAAGAATTTTCTAGTAATGGAACTTTTGACATTACCGATGCAGACTTAGTTAGACTCAACGATCTTCTTCTATTATCCGAATTGAAATCTGATAATGAATTGTTATTCCTCGATGGATCTAGTGAGTCGTTCTTATGTGTTGAATGTTCTGCCAATCTGGGGTCCAATGAGGTGATTGCTCTTTGTCTCATCGGAGGTCGTTCAATTCCTGTTTTCTCAATACTCATCCTTGGTGAATCTATTTCTGAAGATTCAGCTTGAGGTTCACATTTTCCAATAAGTTGACTGTTAGTAGGCTTGATGCTCTCAAAGTTATCAGCGGTAGTTTGTTGTCTCGAGATTTCTTTCGAAAAATTTAGTGAACCTCTTTCTGGAACTGAATCCCCAACATTTGTTTCTCCAATTGCCTGCCTAGAGTTAAAATCAACTGAATTCTTTAGATGCTGCTGCTCTTTACTCTTCCGTTTCGCTTTTCTTCGTCTTCTTTCGTTCCTCATAAGATGCCTTTCATAAATACGCTTGTAACTATATCTTGTCACTTTCTCTACGTCATTTTGTGATGATTTATTAACCAGAGACCTCCAAAGTGAGTTCCTTTGGGCAAGGTGCCATTGTTCTGGGACACCACCCAAAAGACTCAGTTTAGAGCATAGAGAAAGCTCCATCGGAGATGCGTAGGAAAGACGATAAGCGGTAAATGAACTTCTCTTAATATGTAATATATCCAATCCGTCACATTTTCCTTTCATATAAGGACAGTCTGGATTGATCCTGCCTAAATATTTCAAATCATCAGAGATGATATCGAAAATTTCTTCAGAAGTTAACGGCATGTCTTAGTCCCTAAAGGCTACTTAAACCGGGAAGTCAATATTTTATACCAAATATCTACTAAAATCAGTAATAAAATTGACGTATAGTGCTTATAGACTCGTGGTAGAGACAGTGTTAGATTGTCGTTAATGTCAGTGCTTCATAATAGTCTTAGTGATCTTTGACACATTTCCCGTTACGAAATAACCCTCACAAATAAAGAAAACGTCATGTGACGCCTTATGACTCAAATGAGTCTTACTACCAATGCTGTTCCCATTCTTGCGCTCTTTGTCTCTGAGACCCTGTATATTCATACCAGTGCGTCAGTTTCGTTATGATAACGGTTTATACTCAGTAGGAAGATTCTATATCATATTGATCCAAAAACATTGGTGCTACAATAGTCCAATTGTATAAGCCGTAACATATCCATGCACTTATAATTTTCACCCATGAGTAAAAATAAGTTCGTCCGACTGGGATGAAATCTCCAACATCGTCTTGCCCGACGTTTATAGTCAACAAGATAGCTATCCATTGAGTAGCTATGAAAAAAATCATATGGAATAAAGAATAATTATACTTTGTGCCATTAACTTCCTCATCTGCTTCATCGGGGTTTCCAGCGGAGGGACTGTTACCATTAGACAGCCATGTCAAGTCATCCAAAGCGCTCTCAGGTAGAGATCCCTCGTTGACAGCTTGTTTAATAGCTTCGTAACGTAGTTGGTTTCTTGTTTGTCCCATCATACCGTCATATTCGATATCTTCGTCATTCAAATATATACGTCCATGCGATGTACTCGTCTGCAATGCAGAGTTCGCAGCTGCTCTAGTGGTGGTGTAAGCTATGGCAATGAAGGTAAATATCGATCCCAGAATGATGCTGGCTCTTCTAGTACTACTAGATCTTACTAGTGGATTGCACATCTTATCATCTGGTTCAGACGCCATTGCACTCATGGTCAAATAAGTACAGTATATCGAAACCATACTAGCCTGTGCTAGACCTGATTTAGGGTTTGATGCTTGAACCACTGGATGCACTGAGATTATCAAAGTAATCATAGTCAAAAATAAATTGACCATCACTGCCACTTGATTCATGTGACAGTGTTGTCTACAAAATAGGATAAACATTGTCACTGTCATGGCTAATGAAGCAGTATACATCAAAGCAGTACCAACGACAAGGAACTTCTTCCAGAAATTTGAATCTTCATCATCCAATTCTACATGATAGATACAAGTCTCAGCCCATTCATGAGCAAAATCAACAACCAATATTAACCCAATTAAAATAAAAATGGCACCACTGGGCACTGAGACCCATTTAGAGAAAAAAATGTAAAAATCATTAGGGATTACAAATGATATGATGGCTAATAGTAAGTACACTATGAATTTTAATGACCACCAAGAGTTTTGTAATATAGATCTGCGGTCTTTAGTAGACTTCACATCAATCAACAACAGAGATAATCCAACATGCAATAACCCAAGAGCAAAATTCAACCGATGAACAGTGAAGAACCCACATTCTCCAGAAGATGTGCATGTTTTACCGGGCCACAGTATTGTATGATTGGTAGACATCGACACCCATGACACTATAGAGTTGGCTAACAACCAGAACGCATATATCAATCTTGTCCCCAGCGAGGAAGAACTTAACATATTCACCGTAGCAGAACAAATATTAGAACAACAACCACCTAGAAAAGAGGCAGCCATGGTGCTACCCATGGTAATTGGCAAAGACACTAAAGCACCCATTATCGCTTATCCTTGCTTGCCACGCAAAGTCGCTGGCTTTTATATAAAACATAGTGTTAATTAATAGTATTATAGATTTATGATATGTTATTATCAATTACCATATTCAATACAAATATACACTCTTCCGCTTCATCGGCAAGGGATTCCGTGTTTCGACAGCATCTGACAACCTCTCAATTGCGGGGCACTGTTACAAGCTAGCTGATATGACTAGACTGCTACATCCTGCTCAATTGGTAGAGAATTTGAAAAGATTCCAATATTTCAGTCCCTACGCTTTGAGATCTATCTGGCCACCTACAAGACGGTCTGCGGTATTAATAGTGTTGTTCATAGGTCACCATAATGAGTTGCGTGTTCTACTTACCAAAAGGTCCAGGAAATTGAGGTCCTTTTCTGGACATGTCTCATTACCTGGCGGTAAAGCTGATGATGACATCGAAACTTTTGAACAAGTTGCTAGACGGGAAGCAGAGGAAGAGATCGGTTTGCCGCAGGATCCTGCCTTGTTGGCCCGCGAGTATGGATTAACGTTGGAGAATGTGAGTACTAGCTTGCCCTGTTACATGTCTCGAACGTTACTGAGTGTGAAGCCATTAGTTTGCTTTCTTCATAACTCTAACGATGGAGTGCACAAGTACGATAAAGCTTTACAAATAGGTAAATTTTTTGGTAAGTTGAACCCTGGTGAAACAAGTTCTTTGTTTTCAGTACCATTGCTAGACCTAGTACCAGAGCACACTCAAATGGCTACGAATTATAAGCACGAATATTTATTTAGTGATTCTAAGCAGATGAATTGGGGCGGGCTAACCTGGCGTGTTCAAAGTTATCATTATCCTGTAAAGAACTATAACGAAGTCAGTTGGTTGAATAGCTTTGAAAGTTTGAGTTCAGATGAAGAAGCAGCAGATGTTCGCAAAGATAGAAGAGTGTTGTGGGGGTTAACTTCTAAGATTCTATCAGATGTCGCTACAATTGCAAATGATTTGGGCTGGTCAAGAGATTTTGGTAGAGCTTTGGGACACGAGGAGCTGTTACACGGGCTGCATGATTATGGGAATCAATTACGAGATAAGACAAGGTCAGATTGGGAGAAAAAAATGATGGAAGGAACTCTCGATAGTAATTATAGTGATGTGCTTCCTGATTGGTTTATTGAACGATTAAAATCTCAATCACTTAGCTTTTAACGGAGAAGTTCTCCAGCAAGCGTAAATGAGCATTTATGTTTGCAACCTCGATCTTAACTGCACTGAACAATGAGAAGTTTACTAATCAATCGTCGCTAATTGGTTTTATTACCAATTTGTTCATATATTACTACTTTATTATATAAATTCAAAAGGTTTCTTACAACAACGAAAAAAGTTCTACAATTCACCATTAAGCAACTGATCCTTTAGCAACAACATCAACCTGTGCAATAGTAGTAGTGTATATATAGTGATATTGTTAAAGCAGACGGGCAAACATCTGATTCCAAGCAACTTGTAAATTGATTTGAGAGTTCCCTACCTGGGTGTTTAAGATGTTAGAAAGTAGTATTATGTCCAAGCGTTCAATGTCTAACCCTGAGCCGTTGAAGAATGAGTTCAGTAAGGATACAAAGAACGCTGTTCTACATTCAAACGAGGCTCAGAATGCTTCTCAGATGGTGACTAGTAAACGTTTAGCACAATTATTGACAGAGAGAGGTCCTTTGGCAATTAGGTATATTACTCAGACGTTATCTGAAGAAGTTCCTCATTTCAAAGATTTATCCACTTCCAAACAGAGGAGATTGATTATCAGTGCCATGGAAGTCGGCGATCAAGAGAATAATGTTGTTTTTGAAAAGATAGGGTGGGGGTTATGGTCAATCAAAAAAATTGAGGATCCTACCAATTTTCTAGAAGAAAGAGATCGAATCAATAAATTGAATGCTAAAGTGAGAGATAATGATTCTGGTGGTGCAAGAAGAAAATCTAGCAACTCAAGTACAAATCCGTTGGGGCATGGATTTACAAATTCAATGGTATTCAAGAAACATGGCGATAATTTTACAGGGAAGAAATCTCCATCAATACCGCCTAGTTTGAATGGGAAGCCCCCTCTTTCTGTCTATATAGATGAGAACGTTCTTGCCTCGGATGACGACGACGAATATGAGCATGCAATTGCCTCAGACGATGATGAATTTCACACTCATTCAACGCATCATGGTTATTTAAAGCCACAAGCAACTTCTGCTTATAAGACTAGGAAATCCAGTGTTGTCTACTCGAATGATTCTGTACCGGAGGTCATGGAGCAAGAGCTACTGGCAAATAAAGTCCGGTCTTTGAAGAACAGAACTCGCAGATCAAGCAATAAAACTGTCGGGGCACCAACGCTAACCGTACCAAAAGGCTTATACATGTCAAGCAACGAGAACAGTAAAAATGAATTAGACTTGATTGAGGCAGTTTCAAGAAGAGACTCTAACCGATTGTCGATTTCAAAAGAATCTGGGTTAAGGTCTACTTTAAGTGCTACGGCAGATAAATTAGCATCAGGTACTTCTCCGCTTCTGAACTCAGGAGTTCCAATAAGCGAGTTAAACACATATCCACCGCCAAAGATAAACTTCCAGTCTTCTCACGAACATAAAAATGAACCAGTACCCAAAATATCTTTACAAGAAGAAGCCACTAATAACAACAAACCAGCTTTATCTGACACCGATGAAGAAGATTGGGCCAATATGGGACCTGAGGCATTACGATCCCGAAAGGACAACGACACAGACAATGCCGCACGGTTACTAATGAACCTCAAATGATAACACTATCGCTCTAAAGACCCAGGATCTCGTTGGATGGGCCTTTGGGTCCTGGAGTCGTTAGGGCACAAACCTTGAAATTAGGGCTTTGAGAAACCACTAAGGGATGGATATTTTTCTTAAAAGGGAAATTTCTTTAATAGGCGATAAAATGACATCCGCTTTGTGGGTGCTCCCTAGTTATATAAAGAGAAAAGTAATTAATGAATAGTCATATGTTCCTCACATCACTTTGAGCCAAACTTTGAGAATAGTGCACTGGAAGGTGTTTTGAAGATGACTGTGGATCGGGACAGTAGTTGCGGTGTCCTGGAAGAAGAAGAAATGGAGACAGGGACGGATAAAGTGTTTCAAAATTATTTGATGCCAGGGTTAGAGCTTTATGATTGTAAAGTATCTATTAATCATTGGCAGCTAAGAGACTGTATTAAGCCATACTCTAAGGACAACAACAAATTGTACTATATTTATGATCATTCTATTCGTTGTGTTAACACTGATCCTAGTTTATCTGCTGGTACGGATAAATTTGGATCGAGTATTGGACATAAGAATAAGAAAAAACATTTGAAGGAGAGAGCTAAGTCGTTTCAAAGTTCGTCGCGGCCACGTCTAGGTAATTCGTTTAAAGTAAAATCTAACGTTCCTTCCAAAGAGTTGGTAGAGTTCAATTTTAAACCAAGGTGTTTTACTGAGAGGAATGGACTTATCGCATGTGGCGGGTTAGTTGGATCTGACGATCGTGGATTTCCAACTAATTGGAATCGCCTTACTCATCTCAGCGATAGGGAGTCGCCGGTGTTGCCACCTCCTCCGCCGGCTCAACAGATTAAGATAGACTCCAGCGCATTATCTGGTAATAGCAATTACTCGAATTCAAATATTTGGAAAGGAATTTTATCTATATACAACGAAGAGACAGATTACACCGTCTCTGTAGTATTAGGTCAATTCATCAATAATTGTGTCTCTTTATATGAAAAATCTACGCAGGATTATAACTTGTACACTTGTAACAACGATGGGCACATTTATCAATGTAATGTTGGTAATCGAGATATAGAACTAGTGAAAAGATATTCTGATTTAAAATTCCCATTGAACAACGCGGCATTATCTCATAACGGGAACACTATGCTTGTATCGGGAGATTCAAATAAATTTGCCATTTATCAGAAAGATGAAATGGTGAACCAGTTCACTCTGCATTATGATAACCAAGCCTCGTGGGGTGGGGGCGTGTCAAATGCAGGTCTAAATGTAAAGAGAGCTACAAGATCTAATCTGTCTGATAGTTCAGAGAAAATTGATTACAATGTATTTGTTACTCCTGGCGGAGATCATGGGTTTTATAATTGTTTCTCTGAAAATGACCTTCAATTCGCTACTTTATTTCAAAACGGGTTATGTTTAGTTTATGATATTAGAAACACAAATTCACCATTGGCAGAAATCACTTCGACGAGACCACATTCACACAATGGTTCTTTCAGAGTTTGTAGATTCAGTTACGGTTTAGATGATTTGCTATTCATTTCAGAACACCAAGGTAGAGTCCATATAGTGGATACAAGGAATTTCGATAATCATCAAGTAATCTTACTACCTGACACTTTTGAAAATGATTCATCTAAGAATAATACCAGTGAAAATGATAACTATGGTAACATTAATTTAAATAATTCATTGACAAGAAATTTCCATCCTGCTTTACCTATGCAAGATTTTGTGACGAGTACGTTAATTCCATCATCCAGGAGGAGATTTTCGATGCCAGTTACTGATAATGATTATGAACCATGGGTTACCTCTGCTTTTTCTTTGCCATTATCATATTTAGAACCTTTAATCCTACCATACCCCAAAGCAGTAGAAGAATATGGCAGCAATAATGAATCATCATCACTAAATAATCTCCACAGAAGAAATTCAAGGGACACCTCATTTAGAATAAGAAGAGTATCCACTTCACTTAATAATAGACCTATAGATGGCACTGCCACTATTATTGATACACTGATTAATGAAGGTTCAGATAGCGGATCAAATTATAACATAAATAATATGGATAATACAGAAGAAAGGCTTCCAAATGCGAATGCATTTGTCAACAGAGATAGCTCACATACACCAAATACAGTATCATTTGATGGCAATCAAGTATTTGTTGTCCCTACGAATATAGACTCTACTGAATCTACATACCCGATAAGAGGGAACTTTAACCATAATATGACTAGCACACAAAATTTAGACTATAACCTTGATGTTACTGATGAAAATAATATATCTGGTATTGATTGGGTAGAGACAAAAAATGGGAGTTCGTTAATTATAGGTACTGACTATGGAATAATTAAATGGAACATTAATTCATGGGCTAGACGTAGTTTTTCCAGTTATGATTTCTGTTAAGCATACCGTTAAAGGAATTGAAAAACTGATAGTTTGAACTCTTTCTTAGTTTTAACCCATTTCGAGATACCATACTAAACTTTACATATTCGAAAATATTTATTACTCGTATACTCTCAACGGCTAATCATATTTGATTCTCATGATTGTAACATCTTCTTAAACAATATATGTATCGATTTACCTATGCATTATAGTTAGAATTTGTCTTCTGATATCTTCAACAGTGGCTCATAGATTTTCATTTTAGATTTGCCATTTGATGAGATCTTGTTCAGGTAATGATAACGGTTCATCAATCGAGTTAATTGCAATATCGCTACATAATGGGCATTTTGTGGTTACCAATGCCTCTAATTCACCTTGATTAACAGATTTTCTATTAGCTGTAAGCTTTAATTGTAAAGTTTCTATTTTGCTCTTCAAGACAATGTCATTAGAGTTCAGGATTAATTTGATTGAGCAATCTGTATGAAAGGAGTGTCCACAAGGAAAAACTAGAAACTTCCTGCTTTGTAAGATTTTCTCACAGCTTGAGCAAGATTCCCCTTGTTCAAGTGCTTGATACCTCTCATTCATTATTTCAATTTCTTTCAGGATATCTTTTTTCATTTGGATTGAAGCTTTCGTCTTTTCTGATAAAGATACCATAGACTGTCCATGCCGTTCTAAACTCTCAATCATAGCATCTTTAAATACAGAAATAGTGGTTTGATCTCTGAATATTGGTAATAAGTCCTTTATTTCTAAACAGCCGTTGCTTTCTTTTAAAATTTGTGTTATTAACGCTTGTAGTGATGCATCATTAAGTTCCTTATCTAACAATTTCATTTTTGCAATTCTTAGCCAGACTTTTTTCTTCAATTTTGGATCACTATCCAATTGTTCATTGTTTGCAATGTCTTTCGCAATATCTACCATATCGTTATCTAATGCTAACGTAATAGCCTCTTCAAATAGTTCCATGGTGGTATATAAATGAACAGATACCAATATTTTATTATATCTCAAGCATAATCTGAGAATAAAGTCTGAACTAAAATTATTCTCATATTGTTTCATGAAATTGATGATATGACTATCAGCTTCTTGGCTGGATGATTCCGAAAGGTTTTGCGAGGAAATAATCATCATATAGATAGTAGTATTGAAAATTATTGGTTTAACGGATATAGATTCTTTAATGCACCATAGTAAATAATTTAAGGCAAAATTATCTGTTGCTTTCCCTATATCTATACCTGTTTTTTGATTTGAACCTCCAAAAGCTTTACTTGAGAGAAAATTAGAAAAATAGGTTAGTAGAGTAGGAACTAGTCTGACCGGATCTAAATCACGGAATTCCATCCATGCTGACACAGTCCTTTCTGGTGCATTTAAAAGAAGAACTGTAGCATATTTGTACATATTTTCAGGATCCTTTATAGCCAGTATGATCTTTAGTGCTTCAATCCAATTTTCTCGAACAATCCAATATGATAAAAGGTAAGGGTAGTCCTTTATGTGAGTTGCAAACAACAGTAACTCCTTCGACCTATCTTGCTTTAATAGTATTTGATAAACGGTTTCCTTATCTAAAAGGTGAGAGTTAGTGACTAGATATCTTTTTAAGTCTTTGGTAATTTCGGTTTTTTTCAAATTCCATTGTTCTAGTTCATTCGAATCTCTTTCAGAGACTATTATCGTATCAATAAAATCCAATTGCTGAATATAGTTCCACAAAATCCATGAGCTAAGTAATATTCTCGGTAAACTTAAAGTTTGAGGTAATGTAGATAATTTAGTTAATAGAAAAGCCTCCAATGCTTGTGAATTAGTGAGAGAATCCTTAATACTATCGGATCTTGGAAATTTGTCCATTAGAATTAATGCTAGATCACTTATGTTGTACGTGCGAATTTCACCTAACCATTTAGCTACCTCAATAGAGTCATTTTTCTTCGCTAAAGAATCTAGAGCTCTTTCATATAAAATTTGATCCCTTTCCCACTGGTCCAAACCTTCGAGCTTGGCGGCTGCTTCATAGTCCCCTTGTTCGCATAGAAGCTTCCAGACTATATGAGATTCATCATTTAAGATGAGTTCGTATATGTTAGCATTTGAATAGCACCAAAATGTATTATTGCAATCATTAGTAACCCCCAGGATTCGTTCATTGTTGCGGAGATGCAGTGTATCTTGAAATGTTATCGTCTGATTTATTTGGTTAATGGCAATGATATGAGATCCGCAAAGAAGTATTAAATGGTATTTTGAAAGCACAAGATCTTTTACCACGTCTGAAGGGTTTGGCAATTCTAATGTGAGGAACACATTTGAATTTGCCAATATATGTTGATTAGAATTTTTCAAATTTCCATAGACTATCCCATTACCCATTACCCAAGCAAATTGTGTACCATTAGAAGTAAATTTATTTCTAGTTTCAGTAGTTAAAGGTTCATATTTCTCTTTTTCAATAGGTTCTTGTTTCAGTAATTTTATGAATTTCTTAACATTATTAATGGAGTCCATGGCATTCCATCTCATGATCGTGTCAGTAATGGCAATAATGACACCATATTTTTCATGGCACATAATACCATCTATTGAAGATTCATATGACGTTAAGAGAGTCACTTGAACATCTTTTTTACTTTTCATCACAGATAAATCTACATGGAAAACTTCACCATGGTTTGTCCCACAGAGTAGTTGTAATTCATTAATCCAGTGCACTACTCTGATGTTCATGTTTTTCCTCATCAACCTCCTCACCGTCACTATAAGAACTTGACCCTTATCTTCACTCTTGGATTGACGGATCGAATCTAAACTTAGCATATAATATTTGGCAAAATTAGTCTTTATTAACACATAAGAGCTCTCCAAATTCATCCAAATCGCTAACACTTTCTCCGAGATATCACCTCCATCGCTTAAAATCGGTATAGTATAACTATACACCGTTTCAGGAGAATCTAAGTCAATCAAGTACAATTGCCCTGTTTTCAATACAAAGCAAAACACATTTGATTTCACTTGCAACCCGCCAATCTGGCTTCCAAGCTGTTTAATAAACTCTAATTGTACATGTTCTACACGCACAGCCATACTATACAGCGGATATATAACATTTACTCTCAATTAGCAAATTTGACGTAGTGGTAATAGCAATAACAATACTAATACGAATGTTAAAATATTAGCAATATTATTGACTAATTATAACCTCTCACCACAATAGCGAAAAGCTCAGTTTTAACAGATCTAGTAGTTTGTAAAGGACACTATGAGCTCTACTGTCCCGATCAAGCTTCTCAATGAGGCGCAAGGCCATATAGTCTCTTTAGAACTAAGCTCTGGCGAAACCTACCGAGGCAAATTGGTCGAAAGCGAAGATAACATGAACTGCCAATTAACAGATGTTACAGTCACCAGCACGAACCAGCAAGTGTCACGGATGGACCATGTGTTTGTACGAGGGTCGCATATACGGTTCTTGGCGCTCCCGGATATGTTAACGAATGCACCACTGTTCAAGAAGAATGCTCACTCTAAACCTCCTCCACCGATTAGAGGTCCCAGAAAGAGGAACAATTGAACATGTGCATGGGGCTTTGGAACAACTACATAGCTATATATCTTCGTTATCTGTAAAACTATGTGATTTATTGCAATAAAATACAGGTCATGGATCTTCGGTTACTGAAGTTTGATGCATTGTGGTTTCGTAAATGTGACAAAAATCGTCGATATCTTCAGAAACTTGTCCATTGATTTGTTGCAACTCTTCGAACATCGATTGGATCTCTTCTTGCAACTTCTGGGATTGCGCCATCAACGTTTCCGTAGATTGTTCAGCGAGCTCTAGAGGTAAGTTGCCAGCCTTTTGAGACATTGGATCCAAGATATATAAAAAAACGTTACAACCTTCTAGTGTGGCTATAGATGATAGATTGAGGTTATAGGCTCGAAGTGGTTACGTTTGGTTTGGATTTGATGAAATTTTGAAGTTTTTGGTATCGATGAAGAATTTGTTCAAAAGGTGAACAAACCATTTCTTGCAATACAAAACAAGTTTACATTATCGAGTCTTTTGGTTATTCGACAGTACCACAGTAAGATACGTCGGTCTCTTGTAAGTATGATAGCTGAAACACACCCATCCATCGTGGACGGTTGGTTTAGAGAAATCAATGACGAACACTTCCCCGGTCAAGCGTTTACATTGAAAGTGAAACGGATCCTGTACCATACTAGAAGCCAATTCCAAGATATTTTGGTGTTCGAAAGTGAAACGTATGGTAATGTTTTGGTGTTAGATGGGATCATTCAATGCACGGAGAGAGATGAGTTTGCTTACCAAGAGATGATCACGCACATTCCAATGTACCTTCATCGTTCGCCTCAACGTGTTCTTGTGATTGGTGGTGGAGACGGTGGTGTGCTCAGAGAAGTGGTGAAACACGAAGCAGTGGAAGATGCGACGTTAGTGGAGATTGATGAGACTGTCATTGAATTATCCAAGACTTTCCTACCAAAGATGTCATGTGCTTTTAAGCATCCTAAAGTGTCCGTTAAATTGAGCGATGGCTTTAAATTCTTAGAAGATTGTGGGTCACTAGAGAATGATGAGTTGAAATACGATGTTATCATCACGGATAGTTCAGACCCTGATGGACCAGCGGAAGCATTTTTCCATGAATCTTATTTCAAGCTATTGTTCAATGCTTTGAAACCGAATGGCATAGTAATTGCTCAAACATCAGAGAATATGTGGCTTGACATTAAGTACTTGAAAAGATTGAAGCAAACAGCATCAAATGTGTTTCCAAATACTGCATATTGCTACACCATGGTTCCAAGCTACACCTCGGGACAGTTAGGATTACTGGTGTGCTCTAAAGACACCAACTTATTGCTAAACCAACCTGAAAGAGCTCCTACAAAATCAGAACAAGATCAATTGAATTATTACAATAAAGAGGTCCATATGGCCTCGTTCGTCTTACCCACTTGGGCTGATGCAATAATTAATGATTCATAACTTGTTCAAAGTTACTACATCATGTCTATAGATATTTATTATACAAACATAAACAAATGCACAGGATTAACCAAATATACTATCGATTATGCTCTTGTTCTTCTTCTTTTTTTGGTTCTTCTTTATCTTTGTTTTGATTGGCAATGGCTTAGCATCTGGTAAAACATTCACTTGAGCATCGATTTCATTGCTACCCATTTCGAGAACATCAATCTCTTCACCCAATTCCTCATTAACAAGGATCTTGGGTATTGACTCGGTTTTCTCAGGCCTTTTGGACCTGATTATCACTGCATTGAATTGTTCTGCCAATAATTCATCAATTAATTTGTGATAAATGGAATATACTCGACCCAGTACTCCAATGAGGCATACTCCCAGTGTCACAAACTGACCTAATGCAATCACACCATTGAATTGGTAATAAATGCTACTCAATTGACGATGCAAAAATTTGTGGATCACTCGATATAACCCACGTAAATGACCAGCATTCATCTTATCGTACGATAAGAACCGTAACGATAGTTGCACACTCCTTTTTAACATATTAAGATGCTTCCACCATCTGGCAACTCGGTGCTGGTTCTTGTTCCGATGGTATATTAAATGAAGGATTCTATACTCCTGTGTTAGTTTCAAGTAGTTTTGCCTCAATTCTTTATTCATTGAAAACAAGATCACACACTCTATTGAATATATCACTACAATTCATTATGAAGTTGTATATATGAAAGTGTTCACAAAACATTATTATCTGCATATGAAAATTGAATCAATTTATTCCAACTCTTACAATAACCACTAATTAAAATCAATGATTCAAATTAGAAAAGTTTTCATCAATTGAGCAGCACTTTTAATGTGGATGCTATATATATAAGAGTTTCATCAGTTGCACAAAGAACTACTTAACTCAAAGGTTTTCCAGGAGAAAAAAAAACTCCATTGGATTCGTTGATTGTACGTTAAAGATCACAGTTTATTACTTCGTCGGGCATCCATATGATTGAACAACAGCCTCCTCCTATTCCACCAAGAAATTATGAGACGCAACCAAGAAATTTGGAGCAAGTATTGGGTTCTATGAAAATCAGTAACGATAGTGATGCTAGCCCCATTGGTGATGGTACGATCAATTTTGATAATGCGCTGTCATCCTTTAACCCTGTGGACATGTTTCCATCTAAGGAACATGAATTGAAATTGCCTAAATTTGTCTCTAAGGACAATGGAAAACCTATTGAAACTAACAAGTTTTATGGTAATATGTTACTGGGTGGGCAGACTAATCCTGTTTGGACTCACCCTTATTCCTTGTGGCTAACGAAGGAGTCGCCTATGTTGGGTTTGGCCATTAACCACGTCCGTGACGAACAGAAAGTGTTTGCAGATGGACCGATCCCACAATATTATTTCAGTCCAACTAATATCAAGTCTGTGATCTTTAGCTGTAAAGAATTTTCCATCGGAGATTCCATATCATTAGGAATGACCAGATTGAAACATATGAGTTCTGAGTTAGAAGTTTATAATGACAATACACCTTGTATTACTGTACCTTTGATACAAGGTATGGGGTTCATCACCGCCATGTATCATAACAATGTTACACCAAGGATCCAATCCGCAGTATCGTTCAGAAATTTTGAGAAAATTGATAATTGTTCCAACCTTTCCAGTAGTGTCTCTAAATACCACATGTTATTAGAAAATGGTATCACTTGGAGTTTGTATGTGTCTAGTCAATCGGGACAAGAGTTACCACGTTTAGCTCTGGCTGATCCACAAAATATTATTGCCGATAGACAGGTAAATGATATGGTTTTCCAAATTATCTCAGATGCTAATGATGGGATCGACTTTGCAGCAGGCTGTTTCCCCATAGATTGTAAATTGACTAGTGAAATCAATGGCAATTCAGCAAATTATTCTTTTGAGTACTCCACAAGCGGTGAATCCCAAAATGGCTCTACTTTGATCTTTGCTGAACCTCACCATGTTGATTACTTGACAAATGACATAAAATCCAAGAAAGTCTCTGAATTAGACTCTACAGTTTATGGAAAGATGCAAGGCTTTTTAACGAACAAATTAGAGATACGAAACGTGATGCTAGCTCGTAATGTGTTTTTCACTCCCTTCACGTCAATTCCTAATAAGAGTGCGTATTATTCTCAAGCAGTGATTGAAAAAATTAGAAATGCAGCAAGTGTGGAAGTCAATGCTGATGTTCTTGGCGAATCTAACTTAGACTCTATGTATTTTGCTGGTAAGGCTTTAGCTAAATACGCTTGGATCCTATATTGTTGTCACTACATTGTGAAAGATGATTCCCTGACCAACACTTTGATGCCTAAACTGAAGGTAGCATTCCAGAGATATATTGACAATAAACAGGCATTACCTTTAGTTTATGATACCGTTTGGGGTGGATTGATTTCATCTGGGGAAAGCTCTCAGGATTTTGGTAACTCATACTTCAACGATCATCATTTCCATTACGGATATTTTGTAATTGCTGCTGCAATCCTGGGTAAAATTGACAATGAAATAGGTGATAAATCGTGGTTAAATAACAGTAGAAATTGGGTTGAATGTTTACTTCGAGATTATGCGAACCCATCTCAGAACGATCCGTATTTCCCTGTATTTAGATCATTTGATTGGTTTAATGGCCATTCTTGGGCTAAAGGTTTGTATGAGAGTGGTGATGGGAAGGATGAAGAGTCAAGCTCGGAAGATTTAAATGCTTCTTATGCTTTGAAATTGTGGGGTCATGTTACCAATAATAAAGATTTGGAAAATATTGGAGACTTACAAATGGGTATCCTAAGAACATCTTTACAACATTATTTCTTGTATCAGGATGATAACACAACAGTACCGAAAAAATTTGTTGGAAACAAAGTAAGTGGAATATTGTTCGAAAACAAAGTTGATCACACTACTTATTTTGGTAATAACTTGGAATACATTCAAATGATCCATGCCATCCCCATCATATCAGTATCTTCATTTTTGAGAACTCCGACCTTTGTGAAAGAAGAATGGGACCAAAAATTGGCTGCAATATTAGATTCTGTGAATGACGGTTGGAAAGGTATCATGATGCTGAACACTGCAATGTTTGACCCTAGAAAGGCCTATGATTTTTTCGCGGACCCAAATTTCAATAGAGGCTACTTGGACGGAGGTCAATCTTTAACGTGGTCATTGGCATATTCTGGAGCTTTCATTTAATTTATCTTGTTGCTGCATCGCTAATGTACGCTGATATAACTGTACTAGAATTAATGGTTTTTTTTACATTAATAATAATGGCTTCTTGGAAACATTTAACTTATTCTTGTAATGTAAAAATGGATTTTTTCAATCTTGAAGGTTATATTTTTTAGCTAAATTGTTCATTTTCTTTAAGGATCTTGGAAGCTTCTTTGGTTTAGGATTTTTCTTACTGCTTTGGTTATCAAAAATAATATTGCCGTGCGATTTCCTTGTTCCCTTACGCTTGATATTCCTCTTTTTACGTTGTTTGACTCTATGGGTTTCATTATGGAGGTTTACATCTTTATTGGAATTCAACATGTTCTCTTCGGCATCAGTTTCATGTAATACTTTTGTTGAAAATGGATTTACCGCTGGTGGATATGAAACACCACTAATAGGATTTTGAAACTTGTAATCACAATAGTTGCTTAGACTACTGGATGATTTAGAAGTCTCAATTGGCAGTTTTGGTTGTGAAAAACCATTTTTGTTAGCACTTGGATCATAACTATCATCTACTTGTGGCAGAAGATTAAGAAATGCATTAGAGTTACGCTGCTGATTAATTGTTGCCGGTCGCCAGGAACAACCCTCGCTATTCTGAGCAATCTCTATTCTTTTTCTCAGTTCCAATGTTTCTGAAGACTCATCTACAGTAGCAAGAACTTTGGCAGTAAAATGAAACAGTTTAGCTGCCTCTTTTAAATACTCATCATCTGAAACCATAGGCAACGCATATGTATTTGGCAGTCCAATAATTGCAGTAGCCAAGAAACATTGAAGCTCTTCCTTAGTTAACAGCTCCTGAGAACTAGTGAGCATCGGTAATAGAAAGTAAAATCACTTAATAGTTGATATTAGATCATATATACCAATTTAATATTTATGCGTATGGATATATATATATATATACGATCCTGCTCTTCAGATACAGTTTTACCACTGATAAGTAATCAATTGGAGCATTCAGAAGTGTAACTGTGAACAGCATACTTAAAAGGTTCTCCTTTAAAATTCCACACTGATTCGCTTGGGACCAGTTCCACATTTTGAAACACTATTACAACTTTCTTTAAATCATCGAGCTCAAAAGTTGGAATACAATACAGTATATGATGGGCTTTGGGTTGACATATAAAGTAATCACTTAATTTTTGCAAAGAATTAAACAATTTAGTACCAAACATTCGTTTTTGATTATTAGTGTTCACTATTAATTCATTCTCCTCAAGCTCAGTGACGGTTAACTGATTTAAGTTCAATTCTTCATCACTATCATTAACTGACAAAAGCTTACATACTACTCCTCCCCATTCGCAAGGAGAGTTTCTTGGTAAGTAAGAGGTTTGAACGATTATTAAGCTTTCCTCTGGGTCTTCTTCCTTTAACATCCATAAATCGGACTCATAACTCATACGAGAACAATATAAAGACCAGGCTTCACAAACCAAAGGTATAATTGATAGATTAGTAATGAAGCATGTCATAAATAATTGCTTTGTAGCATTAGTAGCAATTTTCAAAGAATGAAAATGTTTCAACGAAAGAGTCACAGATTCTTTCAACTTGTTAGAGTCATATAATTGCATAGTGGAGGGTATTAAACTGATTTGTCCACTAATGAAATGAACCTTATTTGGATCATTTTTTCTTGTTATTGCCTGAGAGTACGGTCCAATATTGCATGGAGCCCAATAAGATCTTCCTTGAACGTGTAATCCCTCTTTATTCCCATTTGTTATAGTGCCATTTGATGATTGTGTTCTGCAATCAGTAGCATCTACTACGACAGATAACTGAAGTAAATGCTTATGTAGTAACAGCTTAGATTCCACGCATTTTCTCGATGGCGGTAATGGCCCCCATTGATTCGTATCAAAATAATCATTATAAACTTGGTTCACTCTTTGGAAATCAGACATATCGCTTATAATTAAAAAGGAATCTAAAACGTGTGATGGAGTTAAATTGTGTTTTGTCAAAATCTGTGACAATTGATCAAAGACCGATGCAGTTTGAGTTTCTAAAGATTCATTGATTGATTCAGTTGCGGGAGCGAGATTAGAAACGTATAATAAGTTGCCAGTTTTATGTTCCACTGAAGGTAAATACGTGATCTCGGTTGGTAATGGACGATTCTCGTGTAAAAAGTTTGTCCTAGAAGGTTCTTTCACTTGATTCAATAGCTCTTGCCATTGGAGATCAAATATCGGTGGAATTGTTAATTTTTCCAGTTGTTCAGAAAGAAATTCTTCAGGTAAATCCCTTGGTATAAACTCAACGTCCAATTGACAATTATAGACTCCGTCGTTCGATTTATTGTTTAAAACTTTGATTTTCTTTAAAGAGAGATAACCTTTTGAAAAGAAAGGAGCATCTAGAACCATTGTCTCAAATTCTCCACCTTCTCCACAGATATGAACTTCATACAATGAATTTAATTTTATCATTGTGGGAAAAATCTTCGGTAGAGTCGACCCTAGATGGCTCGAATCTAGACCTATTGCTGCCACTTTTATTATTCTCGCATCAAGCCTGCCGCTACTTTCATGTTCCGGAGAAGACATTTGCACCATTTCTGACATCAACTCTGACTGATCTCTTTGCCACAAATAACTCAATGCAACCAAGCCAAGCCTATTGCAAACATCTTCAACCCTAGTTCTCTGATATGACGATAAAATTGCACCAACACTGACGGCTTCTAGATCTGGAATTTTCAATTTCACGGATTGAAGAAGTTCATACAAAACCTCCACTTCATCGTGAGAAGTTCTATAATAATTCAATTCCACGTTTTTAGAACTCTCTGGTTCTAAAGGCATTCGAAATAGTGGTAGATTACAACATTGAGAGTACATTGATACGATATCATGACCTACAGTTTGAAACATGAAACTGTCCAATTCATCTGATTCATGTGTCTCAACTGGGTACAAATTAGCCAATGCCACTAGCTCATGGTTTTGTCTTAAGCAATGCAAAATATTGTAGTTAGAGTCCTTACCGCCGGATACCAAAGCCACAAACTTCATTCTCTCTACAATGATTCTGAAAAGTACTTGACTGAGCTCGTCAGAATTGAATTCAGTAAAGAGAAATCTTAAATTTCTTCGAAATTTGAGATATTAAGACAAATTTTGAGATGTGTTAATGTTCATTACTGAAAAGTTATGTATGTATAAAAATATTGTCATCTGTGGCGTTTAAGATTGATTGGCTTAGATGTTATGCAGATTGAAGACGCAATATATGGTTTCATTGTCTTCCAATGGAGGTGGATTATTTTTGCAACAATGAATGGAAGATGTTTTTTATTAGAGGCCATCCGTTATCTGTTCTTACAGCGTCTCCATTCTCTTGTAACCTCCTTAGTAAATAATCTTTCGTTTCTGGAGCGGGTCCCCAAGGAACGTATTTGATAATATTCTTTACGTTGAAAGTCTTCACCAAATCATGGGTGACGTTATCAGCCATTCCTAGCAATTGTCCCAACACCACATTCGAAGTGCAGTAGGTCGAGTTCTTATTCAAGTTCAACAGGTTTGTGGCAATCAATTGCGAGTGGTAGTTATGTGAAGCGATCACTAGATGGCCATAAATGGAGTCCCGCCCGTTGGCAACCATATCATTAATTACCAGAGTCATGATCCTATTGAAGTTTCTGTCCGTTCCATACTTGTCTTCAAAAATGATGGAATCTCTGTTAGTTTCTGAATGGATATATGCACCTCTGACGATCTTCAGCCCTAATTTGTATCCATTCTGTTGAGCCAATTGGGCCTCGTTGTTCAATTCTTTGAAAGAGTCTTGCAAGTACAGTTGCCACGTGCCGACGACAGAGACGATCTTAGAAGATTGCGGGTTGAATTTCGCCATTAGCAACCTTTGCAAATCGTAAACACCTTTTTTCTGTAGATCGTATTTCTCAGCATCGATAGTGGAGACAAAAAATGGCGCGCTACGCTCAGGATATTTGGCCAATAGGGACTGGTTCAACTCAAAGACTTCCTGGGAGATCTTGGAACAGTTATCTATTAGCTGCTGCCTCTGCGACTGCCAGTACGGGGCCGGGTCCTTGAAATGAGCCAGCACTTCTGCAGGGTTGCTGACCAATGCAGAAGGTTTCAGAGCTATATAGCCCGGAGGAATCGAGTTCAATGGCACACCGCTCTCGATTTGTTCCACCAAATGAGGCTTAAGCACCTCGTGAACAGATTTTATCGTTTCACTGACAATCCTGTCAATGTTCACATTCTTGGTACCTTCCGAGTCCTCGATCGTCAAGGAAAGCATCATGTTGGAAATCCCTCTTTTCTGTAACGACTTCCCACACTCCCTCACTTGGTTCATCGTCTCACCTCCGCAGTAGAGGTCCGAGATCATTAACTTCACAAGAGACACGGGCATGTACGGGAAAAGCTTGATACAAAAATCCAAAACAGACTTATTCAAAGTAGCCATCCCAATTATCCCGAGAGAGAAAAGCTGCGACTTAGGCACCGTCTTCAAATAATTCACATAACTAGGTGGGTCGATATCGTAAATCGACGAGTCCAAAGCATACTTCGATTTCTGAGAAACAGCCAGCGGTGGCTGAGAATTCAGAGATTCAGTAGTCAAATACAAATTCTCGTGTTTGGTGTTCGTCCTAGAAACGTACGAACGGGAACTCACGTAAACGGAGCTAATAGCTTGGACAGAACGGTGGTTATAACGTAATACTTTATCGATAGGTCTTAGCATACCAACCTTGTATTGATACTGATTCTAGTAAGCAAAACAGCAAAAAAGAACATTTCGAAATAGAACACACCAACGACAAATCCACATTAACACAAAATTTCCAACGTCCTTATATATGTACCATTTTGACAAGAAATTGTCTTATCGATACACTTCATGACTATCTCTTATCTCGTAATCATCAATCTCGTAATGGGGGAACGGCTGTCGCCTTCCGAGATCTGTTGCTAGTGCGGCAAGAGCTGAGAGGGGAGCGCTAGGGTTGTAAAGGCACAGAATAGGGCTTGTTTTCGGGAAACGTTTCCCGAAAACAAGCCCTACACTGTGCCCTATTATCAAGACCTAGGGTTTGGTGCGTTAAGAAAGGTCGTCACGAGTTCGAGAGAAACCAGTTGATGATGGTGGTTGGTAACTGTTGTAAGGTTTCTGGCAACTCATCAAAGGTGTGGTCTGTAGTATCGTTCGCATCGGTTGATAGCGTTGCTAGTTTCATTGAACCGTTTTTAAAATAGTTCATTAGCAGCGTCTCTTGTAGCAAAGACTGTCTAGCGTCCCACACTTCCATGTTTGAATTCTCCCAATCGATTATTTGCCATTCTAATGGGTTCTCTAGTCGGTCTTGTTGAGTCCTGGGCAAGTTGCTTAATTTTCGCAACTTGCTCGCAAAGCTTGTTTCTTCCGGGTCCTCTTGGGCAGTTTCCGACTCGTTTATTTGTAATTGGCTGTGGATCAGTAGTCCGTTGCTCAGTTGGTGGAAATTGGTCACGACGCTGGGTGAGGCCATGAGATCTCGTTTCCGGAACAAGTTCCCTTCCTTTGGTGAATATTCAATGGACCAGGCCGATAAAGTGGTTAGCACACTTTCCATTAGCGTCATAGGCCTTAATCCACGGAACTGGCTTTTCAAATGCAGTGTCTGCAATGCCTTTAGCACAGAATCCTTGTTCACTACATGGGTCCAGTTGACGCGGTCGGTGCTACCTTCTGTGGCATCGGTCCTGATAACCACATCCGTCGGCTGGCCACACGCATCGCCGACTTCTACATTTTGGTCTTGCAAGAAGGGCAACACCGTTGCATGGATCAATTGGCGTAAATACTGTGTAGCGCACGAGTTCAAGTATTCATAAGCTTGTTGTGAGAAATGGAGTGCTTCTCCCGGGATACTTTCGCAATCAGTGATGTGGCTCTTTCTATAAATCGAATCCCACCGCTTGCTCCAATTGGACAAGTCAACCAATGCGTCCTCGCTTACGTCCGCAGCCAGCACGTTATCGTTTCTTATATGTTTCGATCTCTCACTCAAGAGTTCTTCAAATTCAATATACTCTTCAGTCATTTCACAAGCCGCGGGCAGGTTGATCCTACGGAATAGCCTCTTATACCGATGCTGGCGTTTTAAGGTTCTCAAATTCTTCCTTAGCACTTTGTAGTAGAGCAAGATTTCCAGTTTGCTCTTGTTGGGGATCATTGAACACCACTGATCTAGATTATGAATAGACTGTCTAGCGAGACACTTGAAAAAAATTCGTTTCTCCTTCGTGGTCCACAGACTCCCCATCTCTGCTTCATCCGAGTGGACGTCGTCCTCGCGTACACTGCTGAATTGATGTATATGGGAACTAGAGATCCGTTCATCGCCAACAAAATCGTCAATTGGGTCGAAAAATTGACTCAACTCACGATGAAACACTCGCACATACCGTTGAGTAACTTCTTCCAAAAATTTAGACTCGCGCCTCTTCATTACTGTGGTGGGAGGGTTCAACCGCAATTCAAATCGTCAGCTTCTTAACGATAAGCAGTTGGTTCAATTTCATACAATTTCGCAATATTTCACATTGTGAAAAATATTGAAAAATTCACCAGTTTCTAGCACTCAATCTCTCGGTTCAGTTGCACTTTTTATAAGCAAATTGCGGCTATTATATGTGTTTGTATCAGTACACTTCATTGGTCCTTAGCTCATTGCCATGAATTAGTAAGCGATTTGTCCGACTATTTCTTTCCCGCTTTTAAGAAACTTCGAATTGAAAACGATGATATTAAGAAATGTTTGTTCTTACTCTCAAAAACCGATGACTTCCATTACGAAGAGGTGTTTCCTCGCGTCTTATCCAACAAAACGATTAGTGAGTGACTTTCCAGAGAGGCCGAAGCTAGTCGTCCTATCGATGGATGATGTTTGGAAGAAAAAACTTAAGAAGAATAGTGCCAAGTCGGCTAAATCATGTGAGGAAGATGATAAAGATATATCCATCTTAAAGGGGATAGATATTGAGACTAATTCTAATAAATCTGAAATTGATGAATTTGCTGATAAACCAGTTGAGAAAGCTGTTATTGATGAGCCCAAGAGAATTAAGCAGATAGAGGCTGGTAATGACATGTTTCCTATCAAGAAAAAAACTCCATTAAAAGAAATTTTTAAAACCATTACTTCACTGCGGCCTGCAGAATCAAAAATATCTCAAAGAGATGCAGTGAGGTTAGCTAATGAGTTGACTATCTCTTTTACTAAGAAACAATTAATTGCATATTTGAAAAAAAATGGTAAGAAGGTCGCATCTTTACAGAAGAAACCAAGAAATACCATTGTGGATGTTCTTATTAAAGATTTCTGGAAATGTCAAACGATTGATACAGTAGATTTGGAAAATAAAATTACGGAGATTATAGAATTGAGTGATATCGAATTTAATTTACTAGTACTGACAGAAAATGGAAAAGTCTTGGAAAATATCAATAGTTTAGACTCTAAAGTGTCAATTCAAATTAATCATTCAGAGAAAAAACTGAAAATTGTCGGCTATCCAAGCTATATTAAATTTATTCGCATTGCCATCGACAAGATCTTATCCAATATTAGAACAATACCTTTAACTTTCAAGCCTGCTTTGAACTCAGAAGTAATATCAAACATTTCTAAACATTGTGGAGCTTTACTTGATCTTAAAGATGATAAAATCTCTGCACTAAGTTTAAAGAGAGCTGTCTTAGCTCAAAGATTAGTAGCATGGGGGAAATATATGGAGGTTAAGGATTTCATTAATCACTCACAATGCACTACATGGTTCACCAGCTCAGTTAAAGCCACCCATGAGGACTTGAAATGGTTTCCATTTAATGATTTTGAATATTTTAATTGGAACACTAAATTTTCGAAATGGGGGCGTTTAAAATTACCTTCTTCTACAGAGGCTCGACTTGAAGCCAAAATATCCGATTTAATAGATGAGAAAAAAATAGATGCATTGTACGCTAATCTCACAAATCCATGTAGTTCAGTGTCAAAAATCAGAGCAAATGCTAGCTTTCTCACATTTACTATTGGAGAACTTTTAGCCAATGAAGAACAAAATAGTAATATATTCATTTCTAACCCTTCTATTTGGTCTAAAAAAATATTGAGCTTACCTTGTAGTGAAGATTTAGGAGATGATGAATCTAAATATATTCAAGATTACCATACCTACGCATTACAATTAAGATTTATTCCTGTCGATGAATCTCAGCCATATTTAGATTTGTGGATACCGTTACAGAGCGACGATTTATTAATTAAAGAAAACTCAGAAATGATCTTTTTGTTGAACAAAAATTCAGTTTCTGTTCGTGCACCTCAATTCTCTCATGATTTTAATATATCCAACGAAGATGTGGTCACCATGAGTACTGCTACAGCTCCAGAGACGACGAAGGCAGGTATTGAAAAATTTTTGTCCGATATAAGTTATACTGATATCAACTCAATGAGGGTTCCTGATAAATTAATGCTACCAAATCCATTTGCAAACAAAAATTCAAAGAATATATTAGAATACAGATTTTGTAGCGCTAAAAGACATAGTCTATTGAATTTTAATTTCCAAAATAAATATTCTGCTCAATTATCAGTGATAACTGGCGATGAACTCGAAAGCAAAGAAGACCAAATATCTTTCATATGCGATAAACAGATGTCTAGAAAAGATTTCGGCAACTTTATGAAAGACATAATGCAATTCCTTGATTCATCGTAGAAATATTTTTTAAACTAAAATTAATAAACTCAACCTGTAAATACTATATATACAAAAATATAGGACTTCTTGTCAATATGCATTAATGTTCGGGCTTCTTGAGTCATTAATGTAACTGTTAAGTTCATCTACAATGCTATTTTTGAAATGATGTAATATTTTAATTGTGGTGCCATTTTTATGTTTTCTTTCTAAATGCACTAGTCAACTTTGTACTTTTCTTCGCTTTATTACTAACGGATGTTACAGGAGATGTTATCACGTTAGGTATATCTTCCTCGTCTTCCTCATTTACAGGCCCTGTTGTTTCTCCAAGAGCATTCAACCTTCTCTGCCTTTCAAATTCGGTTTCTATTTCGCTGTCTTCATCATTTCCAGAATCTGAACTTTCATAATCGTCAGAAGTAACTTCATTTTCTTGACCACTCTCGTCGTTAGTATCTTCTTCTTCGTCTTCCTCAGAGAGATCACCAAGATCATCGTAAATCCTGCTTTGAACGGGTGGCATAGGGGTTAGTGTTCTAGCAGACTTTTTAAATACCTGAGGCTCATTTTTAGTTGCAGGTTGGCGTGTATGACTTTCAGAAGTAGATCTACCCCTTAAACCAACAGCACTCAATGCTTTAGATACAACGCTGTTATTATCATGACTGTGAACGGGTGATAGTTTATCCGTATTCATCGTACGCTTATCGAATTTATGAGGATTTATCTTGTACCGTCTAATAACATCACCGTCTTCATTTTCGATTATAAGGATATTGTCAATCTTATAAGCATGATACTTGGACTTGTCTTTCCTGTTATCATGCATATATTCAGATGATCCAATACTTTTAACAGATTCATCAGAAGAGCTATTTCTCCTACTCCTCCTTGTGGTAAGTTTACTTGGTGCAGAAGTGATTATTGCGGGTGGAGACATCATCTTTTTTAAGAATCTTGCACTATTCGAAGACAGTACACTTGAAGTTCTCTCTATATTCACACCAATATCAGCTTCTTCATCTCTTTTTCCTGATATTATGTCTGCTTGTTCCACGATTTCACCATGTTTATTTTCCATTATCAATCTATTTCCATCAGTGTATGCTATCTTGGGTGTTTGCTCATCAAGTCTTATCTTCCTTCTTCTTAATTCTTTTTCATAAGAGTTCATTGATGTCCCAGTAGAGGCAGATTCCTCCCCATCCAATCCATACGGAGATGATGAAGACCCTTCAATTGGAGATGAGAAAGCATCTTCATGATAAGTTACTTTATCTTCATCTTCAACATTCTCTTCTTCATCCGAAGCATAAATCGGATAATTTGGTAAGCCTTGAATAGATTGCCTCCCCAAATCAATATGTTTTTCTTCATTAACTTCCTCATCTCTAGATTCTTCTGCTTCAGGTTTCACAGATGATCTCAATGCAAATGTAGTAGCTAATGCCTCTTTTTCACGTTGTAACCTTTCTCTACCCATTTCATTCAACTCATCCTCTTCAGAATCTTCAAAGTTGTTGTATAATTTCGATTTCGATACCACTTCACGTATTTTTTTATTTCTTAATTTCCTCTTTTCTTTCCTTTTCTCTTTCCATGTTTTCTTTTTCCTGTGCATCCCACCTGCATGTCTCATAGGCACACCACTGGTTTCGATTGTGCTTGATTTTGAAATTGATTCTTCAGCTAAATTTGTCTTAGACGTGTCCACTCTATGTAGAGAAAAGGAACGGCCTGCAGTGTCCAAGGAAGGCAATCTTTGCATCCAGGAAGTCTTACCATTACCATTGGTTTGAGTAGTAAAAGTCTTTGTTAACGTAATAGAATTCAAATGACGTCCCAAAGTAATTACAGCCACGGAAGATCCATGAACAATGATGGATGTGACAATGAAGAAACATGTCATTGGCCAAATATTGGCAATCAACTCATAGTGCTTGGATCCAGGAAGAGGTAAATCTTTTAACGGGGTAAGCTCCTCCGTAAGGTCTTCTTCTAATGCAGCTCTGGCGGCAAGCGCTGCATATATTGCTCCTACACCAATTGGACCAAAATGTCCCACAAATAAAGCCTCCCTCCAAGATTTTAAGTCTGGGATTAAAGGTTTTAATGCTAACACAATTGGGATACGGCGTAAGAAAATGACTACGATCGATAGAATAATCAATCTCCAGACATTACAACCAATATCAGCGTTATTGAACTGGCTCCATGGGATAATTGAACCGAAATATACAAAATACGCATAATTTAATAGGACATCTACCACGGTAGACACATTACTCTCCTCTGTTTTTTGTGAAAACCATCCATCCCATGCAAAAGCAGTACCAGCTGCAAATGAGACTAATAAATCATCGACTCCTAAGATGGACCCGAACCCAGCACACATAAAAGATAGGACAACATAAAATGCTAAAAAGGATTCTCTGTCAATTATATTTTTCTCTTCTGCAAATGTGATACAAATCCTCCCACAATATCCAATGACAATTCCTAATATGCAACCAAATACACACTCATACAAGATCGTAATGCAAATCCAATCCTTGACGATTAACCCACCTCTACCAGGGTGAATTACTAAATCTATTGATAAAAATAAAAATGGGAAAGCCATTCCATCGTTACTACCAGACTCTGCTAATAATAAATTTCTTAAATGGCCAGGAACCTTTTGAGCGAATTTACCTGACACCACTGATTGGGCTAAGATCGGATCCGTAGCAGTAATACAAGCTGCTACTACTAAACTTGATGGAAAATTCAAACCTGGAATTAGAATCCAAATGAAAAGGCCAATAATAAGCCACCCACAGGTCATAACTGGTAATAAAAGTAATATCACGGAATATCTATGCTTCCACATATATTTCCTAGGTAACTCTACAGCTACAGCAAAAATTTGTAAACAAAGTACAATTCTAGTGATCTCTAAGGTGATATTATCATGATTCCCCCATGTTAACGGGTTGAACCAGTTTAAACAAACGGGACCTACGATTAAGCCAAATATACCCGCTACCATAGATTCACCAATATATAACTTTTCCTTCACAAATAAGGATACTAGCGAAAACACAGAAGAAAACACCGCTATACAGGCATAAGCCACATGAGGCTTCGTAGCCTCAAGTTGACTCCAAACCATAACTTAGCAGTCACGGTCTCAAAGAGGTATAAATATGTGTTTTCGTATTCAAATGGACTATTCAAATGTATTTAAAAATCGTCTTTCGAATGCCACCAAAATGAGGCCTCTTCTTTTTGAAAAAACTCAGTAACTTTCTATCACTAGATTAATGATATAAGTATAAAGATTCTCAAGAACGCTTCTAGCTAATTTCAGTGGGTATTAGATCAGATGTTCTATTCTGTGTGATAATGAACTATCAAATCTCATGTTCAGATGGGATGTGCAAAAAAAAAAAAAAGAGTACACAAGTCACCTGACTTCGTCACGCTCTATAGTTAGTGATGGGAAGTTAAGATCATCAGATCAAAAGAGTTCCTCTTGCGATGAATATTGGGACAAATGTTACCTTATCTAATTAAAGGAACTGCTACTCATGTCAGTAAATAAAGCGCAAATCTTGAGTTTTGGAATATTTTATCTTGGACAAAATACACGTTTATACCATCCTGGCAAATAGCTTGTTCCAAAAAATCTGTTAAACAATCTTGAGAACGTAACTGAACCCCAAGTAAACATACAACTTTGCATTGGGGTAGGAAAAAAGACTTTAAGCTTACTATTGTGGTTAATAACGGTTTTATGAGAAAATCATTGTAGATAGTATCCATGGCTATAATATAAATTGATTTGCATTGGTCTCTTAACTTTGTTATTGAGTTTAGGCCTGTGTCAAAGCTATTCGCATTAATGACCTGTTCCCAATCGAGTTCTTCAACTTCTATGTGGAGATTCTTTGTATTTTTCTTGGAAGATTTGGAATCATTACTGAGATCTGATAATGACTTTGATTTAATTTGCTTGTTTTTAATCTGAGACCTATTTCTTTCGATATTCTTCCTCAATTGTTTGAGAATTCCCTTCTGATCCGTAGCCACGTAATGGTTCACGTAATTGCTTAGCACCAAGGGTAAGATACCTGAAATTCCTGAACCAAGCTCTAAAACACCAGTCTGTGGATCAAATAACTTGGGCAATTCTAGGACTGTATCATTTTCATTGTATCGAATAGGGATAAACCCGTTCTTAGTAAGCATCTGTGATGTATCAGAATACAATAGCCATTCAATAAAAAATGGTGTTGTTGACCAAACAACAAATCCAGTAGTGGAATTCGCATTATCTCTTGACGAGTGAAGACTAGTAATCAGTTGATCTAATTCTAACGTATATGACGGGAGACTCACAACTGATGGGCGGGTTTCATAGTATGTTGGGTTGTTTAACGGGTTAATTTCAATGGTTAATGTAGATGTCTTCGTGTCTATGATTCCTAAATCCTGCTTAAGCGTATCAACATTGTCTTGCAATTCTACGTACCTAGTGAAAATGTGCTCATGTAAAGACTCTTCATCTAGTGGGACTAAGTAAATATTCATCTCTCAATCAGTCAAGCCAGTTTTTGGTAAAGTTAAATTGTCGATAAGTATTTTGGATATATTTATATAAGTTTAATGTATGATGAATAGCTCAGTTTTAAAGGCTAGTTGATTCTGGATTGTTTCTTGTGCTAATACTGTTATATTCGACCCATTCTTTTATTGTCTTTTCATCAACTTTCTCAATAAATGGATCAAGCTCAATGAGTCGATTAACCAGGTTTTTAAAGTTGATGGCTTGGTATGTATATATTTTTTCCATCAAAGTTTCATCTGTTTTGATAAGTTTAGTCATATGTTCAAATAATTGATGTTTCAATGGCTGTGTGCCTACCAACTCAGGGTTTAAAACTTCAGAGGCAAGTTTTAATGACTCCAACATCTCGGTTTTTTTCCTGAGTGGTTTTAAACCTGTAAGTCTTATATTTCTTCTCAAATCATTTACACTTTCTGGGGAAACTATCAAATCGCTATTCACCGAAGTTTGTCTAGTTAAAGCCTTTGGTGTCTCTGTAAATTTTGCTGATTCTGTTAGCCCAGCCTTGGGTATTATCTTTATGATTTCATATGTTTCAGAGTAAACATCTTCTTCATCAAAAATAAGATTTTGCTGAGATTTGCAGTCTACAATGACAAATTCTGAAGATAAATACTTCTTGAACTTATCTGAATGAACTTCGAGAGTCATCACAGTATCTATTCCATTTGGTTTATTAAAATTAAAAGGATAATTTTTAATGCTATTATTATTCATATTGAAACTCAATGTTGTCGGATAAGGAGGTAATATCTGGGATGAATGACTACTATCCATGGTTTGTTTAGTTAGCTTTTTGGATAATTCTGACTGTACAGGAGATATTAACTTATTTACAGCTTGAAATGATTCCTGTGATAGCGGTATTAATGTCGTTGTGTTATTATTGGAAGTCTCTAAGGACGAGTTGCAAAGATCCAGGTGGGGTAATGCTGCATGTTCTGTGGTAGATATACTTTCCAGTTCTGTATCAAATGGATTAGTTGGTGGTCGGTTATTTATTGAAAGAGGAATAACTGTCGATTCATTTCTTATCGAGATTAATTTTGGTGAAGGCGCTGAGCTATCCCAAATAATTTTCTCTCTCGGTAGCCCCTTCTCATAAGATTCGTATGAAGTTAATTCGACGGGATATTGTTGTGTTCCTACCTTAGAAGAATTATCAAGTTCAATAGGACATTCTTGAGTTCCTATATATTTTGCATCTTTTAATGCCACGTTTTTAAACTCAATAGGTTCTATTTCTTGAGAATCATATATTTTTAGGGTAACTTCTTCATCATTATAACTCTGAACTTCAGGGTCTACCGACTCATCAGATATTCTACTTGATTCTTTATCTTCCATAACTTGAGACAATGTCATAAAGTTAGTCTGCTGATGAAGAGGTGCTTGACTCATAGATGTGGACGCATTTGTTAAGCAAGGTTGTTGGGATATAGACCACATATTCGTGCTGTTCACATCCATTTCTTCAGGGCCATATAAATTAGAGTATACATCTTCAAAATCGTCACGTTTAGCTTGTGTATATCTATCCAAAATTAATTTCTTCAAATAATTCCATTCTTTCTCATTATAAATATCGTAAGTAGGCTGTTTATTTTTATCAGTCTTCTTAGAGTCATTCTTCTTAATTTGGGTGTCTCTTGTAGAAGTAAGTAGATCCTTGAGTTTTTTAGGTTTACCAGATAATTGACTGATTAAATTATTAGCTCTAGACTGTGGATTTCTAATATTTTTGGACTTCTTCACGTATCTATTAACATTTGTTCTCTTTAATTTAGATAAAGAGTCAGGAGAACTTCCAGAATTATATTTAAACCGACTCATCCTTGATTTAAAATCAGATTGGCTATCAGCGTCATCCAGTCGACTTTGTATTTGTGTGTTGATTAACAGTTCTGGAGCACCTGCACTACTTGAGAAGGATAAACCAACTGCCGGCGCATGTTCTGGATATTGAAAGTGATCATCAACATCAACAGTGACTTCTTTATCAGAGTAGAATTCACCATCCGCACCATCAATATTTTCATTCAAAAGCTTCAAATTACGTTGAGCTCTGTTAAAATCCATATCTTTTTCGTATATGCATAGCTATATTACCAACAGAACCGACTCATTCACGTTGATATCGTATGTCAAGAATTATACATTAAAATGGTACTATTTTGGAGTGTGATTTTATTAAAATTGCCGAAGGCATCTTATTAATGATTAATTACATCAAACTCATTATTATTGTACTATATCATATTAAAAGCTATGGAAATTTTTTTATAACGCTGTTGAAAGATTAATCATTAAAGTGAGGTGAATGATGAAGTAAATATTTTATAGCAATAGAGAGAGCAATGTGGAATGTTTCAAAATTTTAAATTTTACTTGTACTGTTTTTACTGGGGAAGTAAAGAATGAACAAATTTTGAATATCTTTAAATATATGATACATCTAGCAATTTGATATTGGTTAAGGAGGAGCAATCATTTTGATCAGCAATCCCTAGCTTAATCAAATCTCCCCAAAAGACACCAATTTTATCTCTACAGTATGCTAAATAATCGAAAGTGTCGATATTGACACCTTCAGTCTCATTAGTGATTGTGTCAGCTTTTTCTATTTCTTGCATCGCTAAATCAGAATCTTGATCTGAAGCAGGCTTTATAATGTATACGTTCCCATTAGGTCCATCTAATTCCTCCTCGACGGTATTGGCAACGTCTAATTGTTGACTCTGTACAATTGCCCAAAGTGACCAAAATAATTGGACCGTCGCTCTCCATTTAATTATTTCATTATAATAAAACCTAACTTCTTCATCGATATCTCTATTTTTCCTTTTCTTATTAGATTGCTTTAAATGAGACACGTAGGAATAAAGGAAATTCAAAATTTCTTCCTTAGATGGAAACTTTTTAACTTGGCATTTCCAAGGTGGATTATCGCTATAGTCATGCATCCATTCACTGAGATGATTAGCTAGATCATATGCAGCAGGGTTCGCGCCGGAGTATTCGAAATCAATCACTACTAGTTTAGAATCTTGAATCTTTTCTTTTACAGGTGGATTAATTATAGTGTCTAATAAAATATTTGAATTGGATGGAAATAAAGAAGCAGAGGAGGACGTAGAAGTGTATGGACTCAACTCATTGTGTTTGGTATCGTTACCCACTTCTATCACAGGAGCATTGAACAATAAATTCCCATATTGAGCATCATTATGACAGAATACTAAAGGTTGTAATTTGCTATTTATCGTTAACCAGTTTTTATAAGTATTGATAATATTCTTGAACCGCTTCCAATCTTTACAAAACAAAACATCTTGAATATTTTGATTGTCATTGATCCAACCTTTACCTGAACTGCTTTTCTCTTCTATAACAGATAGCCATTTATCAATTTTCTGCCAACACATGGGACCATCTGATTGCTCCCTTGATAATAATGGAACTCCGCTATGCAACTCCTTCATTCTTCTTGCAATCCGTTGAGAAGTTTTCCAGTTTCTAATATCATCTTTAGTCAACGTAACGGCATTCTCCAAAAATTGTTCAAACCGCCCATTTTGAAAACAACCAAACAATGAAGGACCGATATGTCGTTGTGACAACCTTGCCAAGATTTGTAACTCCACATCTCTATCGATAATTGTATTATTATTCTGTCCATAAATTCTCAACAATAAAGAAGGTTTGTTTGGGTAGGCAATCTTAAAGATAGCATTAGTCATGGCACCCGATATCTTGGTTAGTTCTAAGCATTCAGGCTTTAGGTGTGATAGTAAATGATGCTTCTTATACCATTTGGGAATTTGCAACGCATGAATCACATTCAATATATCTTCTTTTAAATAATCTTCGGGCAATGAGGCATCTAACGTACTTTTCACAAATGGAATCTCAATAACATCGCTCGTATGCTGATGGTGACCTTCATCACTATTTGCAACATTATCATTCAAATTCAAATTCTGAGTACGATTGGTAGCCTCTGCCACGGAAGAATAACTACTAATACTAAGATCCTCAACGGGTTCGTCTATAAAACTATTATTATCCGTGGTAGCATTCAAGGATTCGATGCTAATGGTACGTATTAATCTTTGTGAAGATCGTTTTCTCGTTAGAGAAGGTCTTCTAGAGTGAGAAGAGGGAGTCTTGATCCCTGAACGGGCGTGACGTTTCAATTCGTTCAACATACAGAGTCAATTCCTTAATAAGTCTTACAAATCGGTGTCTGTGAAAGAGTTACTTAACTAAATACATAGAAGTTATAATAGTATTACAAAATATTAAAATATATATTTTGAACAAAAAATTAATAGATCTCATCTTAAGTTGCCATAACGGAACTAGACTTAAAAATATTTCATACAAAACTTGTATATTGAAATCTGTAGAAATTGAACATTCCAGTCGTTTTAGGTGTAATTTCACACAAAAGCATGGATCTAGTTGCTACGAACTACGATTCAGACGACAGTGACGATCAAGAAAGTGCTACGATAGAAGAGTTACCTCGAATTTCTCAAGAATTACTACAGAAGTATCACATAGAACCAAGCGTTAAGGAGGATCATTTGGAAAACAAGATTGCTAAGGCTAGGATGATTAAGAAAGAAGTTTGGAGTTCGTTTGTTTATGTGAATTGGAGGGTTTCTTACCGGGAAAAGAGATTTCTAGATAAACTCTTATTAACTTGCGGAGGCAAGGCTCTTATCCAACCAACTTACTTATCAGACTTCGGTAGTCCCGTCCCATTACATTTGACTCTAGAAGGTAACGAGTTTTACCATGACAAGGAAACGAGATCAAGATTCGTAGAAGAATTAAGATCGAGGTTAAAATCTATCAAACCATTTGCTTTAAAATTTGATGGACTAACCAAGATTGTTCAAGAAGGAAGACAAACTTTTTTAGCACTAAATATCTCAGAAAGAGTCAAGCATGACCATTTGGATGAATTTTATCGAGAAATTCGGAAAGCTAGACAAACAATTGGATCACATACTAAAGTACCAAATTTCCCAACGTTGTCCTGGCTGGCTCACGTTTCGATTGCTAAAGTGGCTAAAGATGCTAAAATCAATTGCGACATTCCTACGAATGTAATGGAAGAGTTACTACGATTAGAAATACCCGTCACGTCTCTTAACATCGACTTGAACCGGCAATCTATTCAAATTCCATTGGGGAAAAGTAGCCGCAGTGACTTTAAAGCTACATCTCCAAAGGCATTTGTATCCACATTATTGAAAAGACTAGATGAAACTTAAAAGCAATGAGCTTTCAAAGTATGAACCGTATACTGTAGTCACAATTCTATCTGTCACTGTATTGGGACTCATTATGAAGGAAACTTCCTCCTTTTGGAAATGCGTTTCCAATTTGAGACGAAACGTCTACTTTAGGAAACATACGGCCAGTTTAGGAAACATGTCATTGGGTTCAAGAAACCATGTTTCCCAATTAGGAGAATCATAAATATTTGATTAATGTCAGTTTAAAGCAAAATGAAAACATCGACTTATTTATGAACATTCTTTTATCACAAGTATTACTAAGAGAGTTGGCAAAACCGGATAATTCAAGTGGATGCCTGCCTACGACTTTGTTCAATTAGGAGATAGAGAGTGTAGATAGAAATTTGAGCTTTCTGTTACTTACTTACCCCCCTCCAACAAGTGATCTTGTTTTGATATTTTTTTATGTTATAGCTTTTCCACTAAGAGAATTGTTTTTAATCATTGATTCTTTTAAATACTAGTCATAAGTGTATAGACTACTAGTTACCGATTCAAGAAGTTACAACCTCTGACTAGCAAGCCTAGCGTAATTAACAATTATTTTGGGTTCCTTTCTCTTTCAACTCGTTAATAGCACTGCAATATAACAAAATTTTTACCTCAATTCGTTCAAAAGAGAAAACTATTGATTTTAGAGAGGCAACATATTCAAGGTATGGAAAGTCAATATCGTTTGGATATCCCACCAGGAGATGATCCTAATTATTACGAGATAGATAATCTGTTAACTCAAGAGTTAAAGGATTTAGATATCCCTATGATTCCAGATACTATGGAATTTGAATCCTCTTTGAAAAATGATGATTTGAAATATAGTCGATCTAGACAATCACATAAACGAGGATTGAGTGGCACGCAGATTTTTGGGTTTGCTCAACATGATAAGAATCTAAGTGTATCAAGTTTGCAAAAATTCATGAACAATGCCCCCAGAGATGAAAATTTAATGTCAATCCTTAATGGCAACGAATTTGAAGCTGTTAATAAGTATATGAACGTTAATATCTTTGAAACGGGAAACAGATCACCGATTACACAGGATGCAAGATCCGCTGATCCAACCACCCATTACTCGGATTCGACTGGGAACACAGCAAATTATTTCAATAACGTTCTGTTAAAACAACAAGAAGAATTAAGAAAGGCCTTAGAGAAACAGAAAGAATTTAATAAACGATTAGAAGAACAACTAAGGGAAAATAGGTTGCAACAAGAAAAATTACAAGAAGTTCTGACAACCCAAACAGTAGCAACGAGACATTTACAAACTCAATCACCATCTCCTAAGACCTTCAGAACTCCTGCTAAAACTACTCACGATGATAAAGCAATGATAATAACAAGTAATTCTGCCTCAGGTGCTTACCAATTCCCACCCCGTTCAGCATCTTCATCTCAAAGGCACGGCATGGCGCCCTCGATGATGACAACCCCAATGTCCAGCGCGGCCATGAATGGCTCTCCCATGAGGCATAGCCATCTTACAAATAGGATGTCTCATTCTAATCTACTAGAACAACCACCGTTATTGACATCGAAGTTGTCACCGAATTACTCAATTGACGATGAAACTGATCATCCGGGTGGTATGCTACATAATGATAGCAAAAGGAATGATCTACTACCATTTTTTGTAAAGGACTTTTCTTTGAATGATGCTCACTCTAATAAAAATAATGATAGTAATACTAATAATAATAGAGATCAGGATTGTAATAATAATTCAAATAACGCTGGCAGTTTAATGGAACCGTTCAAGACTCCTTCACAATTTGATCTCCCAAGAACCCCGAACCCGACTGGGGTATCCTTTGGCCACTCATATCGGGGGTCTGATATCATGTCTACCGTATCGACAATTCCTCAATCAATGGATGAGCATGAATTATTAGATCTAGTATATCAAAATCAAGTTTCAAACACTTTGTCGAAAAATACCGTTACAGAATCAACCCTGCCGTCCATTCGAGAAACCTTAACAGAGAATACCAATGCTATTCCACCAAAGAAGCATGTTTTCCAACATACACCTATAAAACAGAAAACTAGCTCCCCAGGTACTAGCGATATGGAATTCATTCATAACGATGAACATAACCTCGAAACAGATCTGAAAGAGAAAAACGTGAAAATCACTAGGAAATTAACTACATTACCCAGAGGGTCTATAGATAGATACGTGAGAGAGCTTCCAGACAAAACGTTTGAATGTGGCTTCCCAAATTGCTCAAAAACCTTTAATAGACGTTATAATGTCAGATCTCATATTCAAACTCATTTACAAGATCGCCCATACAAGTGCGACTACCCTGATTGCTCAAAAGCATTTGTTCGTAAACACGATCTAGTACGACATACAAAGATACACACTTCTAAAATCCACGAATGTCCATGCGGCAGAAAATTCAATTCTGCAGAGTCTTTAATTCTTCATAGAAACCGTGTGGTCTGTATTGGTGGAAAAAAATATGACGGTTCTATTATATCTAAGATTCAGTCAATACGCTCTCCAAAGAAGAAACAGATAACATCAATGGCTGAGTATTCTAAGTCAAGATCTTCCAGTCCCGTGAAACCGTCTATGGAAAGAGATATGGACGGATTTTTAACAAGTCATGTCGAAGAACAATTACTGCACCAGTTCAATGCCGCGTCCCCCAGTAAGCAACCTTTTGAAGAGACAAGGTTTGAACCCAATTCTACAAACTCAAAGTACTTACTATCGTCGCCTTCCACACCAACTTTACAAGACTTGGACTCTCCGATATAGTTGTGTATCAAGTTGCAATATAGACATTCCATATACAGCGAAATAAACGTTTCTCCTCCTGTAGTACGAATCACGCTTAATCCTTCTTGTGACGAATCCCAATTCTTGCCATACTTTTTGCTGATACGATCGGCTAATACTTCAAGGCCATTGAACAATACTCACCTGGCATTCTACCCATGGCACCAAGTCTATACCAATGCTGATGGATAAGTCTCCAGTCGCTTTAACCTAATTAGAAAACATATCCTCATTAGGAAAGCACCAAAGCATCCCAGGGCTTGGAATCAGGGCTTGATTGCTGTCACGTGAAATTCGACATAATTTTATTGAACATCGACCTTCAAGGTTATGCTCGAGAAAAAAAAACCGACGCAAGGTACGTGTGCCTTATAAGCACTCATATATTTAAGAATGAGCAATTGTACTTGAAAGGTTGTTAGTGTAACTTCTAAAGTGGACGTTAAGCAAGGACGGAGGGATTGTACAACCTGTGTGCAACGTAACTGGTTGTTAGCGAGGTTTAAGACCTGTAGAATGGAGAATTTTAGCCGACTGGTTGCTCGAGAAGAAGATTCTAATACGTTAGTCTGCCAGACCTCAAATGACTTCAATGGCCATACTTCTCTTAGAATTTTGTCTGTCTTCATTATTCTGATCTCGTCTGGGATCGGGGTATTTTTTCCAATCATGGCATCGCGATATTCTTTTATTCGGTTACCAGCTTGGTCTTTTCTCATTGCCAAGTTTTTCGGTTCTGGTGTGATAATAGCTACTGCTTTTGTTCATTTATTGAGTCCTGCTGCAGATGCATTGGGTAACGAATGTTTAGGCGGTACTTTTAAGGACTATCCTTGGGCTTTTGGAATATGTCTTATGTCGCTTTTTTTATTATTCTTATTAGAGATCGTGTCCCATCATTTTATGGCTCAATATATGGGGAAAAATCATGTGCATGAACATTCTTCTGACGACGCTACAATCTCTAGCTCGGTTCCACATTTAGAGCAGGAAATACATGATAAATTCATTTTCAGTGCCAATGAAAATTCTTATTTGGAGTCACCCAATTATGGAGCCCCAGAAATCGAGAGCCAAGTACAATATCAGATGCAAGAGAAAAAACATTTTTCCTACGAAACAACACATCAGGAGTTATCTGAATCGGAAACTGTGCCAGACCACCAGGATATAGAGCAATATTTAAGTCAAATCACCGCCGTTTTCATCCTAGAGTTTGGGATTATTTTCCATTCTGTATTTGTCGGTCTCTCTTTAGCAGTATCAGGTAGTGAGTTTATCACACTGTTTATAGTGTTAACGTTCCACCAAATGTTTGAAGGCTTGGGACTAGGGACAAGAGTTGCCGAGACGCATTGGCCGAAAAGTAAAAGATATACTCCATGGTTAATGGGATTGGCGTTCACAGTCACCTGCCCGATTGCTGTTGCCATTGGGATCGGTGTGAGACGTTCATGGGTTCCGGGTTCAAGGAGTTCTTTGATTGCTAATGGTGTCTTTGACTCGATATCATCTGGGATTTTAATTTATACTGGACTAATTGAATTAATGGCTCACGAATTTCTATACTCTAATCAATTCAAAGGAGAGGGTGGATTCAAAAAAATGATAGCCGCTTATATCATAATGTGCGCTGGTGCCGGTCTTATGGCTTTGCTCGGAAGGTGGGCATAGAGGCGACTTAACGAAAATAATTCGAAATTTTAATGACTAAATTCATACATTCTGCATTTATCTTCACATATCTATTATATACTTATTTATTCATCATTTTCAATGACTTTCATCTTTTCATTCAAACTAAAGTTTCGAAGACTCTCTTCTTAGCGGCCTTTTGTTCATGGAGTTTCTGTTCATATTCATCAACAAATTCAAAATTATGTCTCATATTCCATTCCTGCTTAATAAATTTTAAGCCTGCTACATTGAAACCCAAATCATCATCATTACTTGTCAGTTTTTCTCTAATTTGAGTCTTGACTCTAGTGATTTGTAATTTCAATTTGTCGTTTTTCTGTGCAACTAATTCTTTATGATTGGATTTAATAATAAAGAATAGGTTTTTGCAAATAATGGCTAGATGATTATCAGCTAATTTGGGATCTCTTAATGCAATATCAATGAATTTCAGAAATTTTAAAATGTATGAAAATGGGAAGACCAGTAATGCATCTTCTAATTGGGAAGGCTTTATCTTCAGCAAGGTATCCATTATATACTCCTCAGGTGTCTTTCGTATAGCCATTAGAATAGCGTTTGTTGTTGGTTTCACTGGCATATCACCTATAGTCTTTTTTTGCCAGTTAATTGTGGCTCTTTCATACTCTTCCATATTTTCAATTTCTGTAATACCCAGGTCTAAAGCTGCCATTAACCTTTCACTTGCCTTTAAAGATTCGGACGTTTGTTTATGAACGGCGGTCACTTCATCATTGTCATGTTCTTTAGATGTTCCATCTTTGTGCATGTTGTCGCCTTCACCCTCTTCTAAGGAGTTCAATAAAGTTTGTTCGTATTGCTCATCCATTTCTCTATCTCTTTCTTCTTCTAGGTAGACTTCATCTTCTGTTTCTTCCCAAATCCTTATACTATGGTCATGAGATGATGACACCACTTGGCTTCCATCTCTTGAGATAGCAATCGACCAGACTTCACTTTGATGACCGGCTAATTTTTGTATACATTCAAATTTATCACCATCCCAATATTTGATTATCGCATCTTTAGAACAACTGAAAAAATTATGAGATTCAGGTACAAATTTAACATTCATAATTGAATCCTGATGAGCGAATAAAGATTTGTGACAGTCACCAAAATCCAACCCCCAAATCTTAATGTTCTTATCAGCAGAAGAAGTGATTACTAACTTAGAATCATCAGAGATATCTATCGATAGGACAGGAAGCTTATGACCATAAAGACTTAAGAAGAATTTCATAGTATCCAAAAAGAAAATCTTCACTGTGTTGTCAAGTAATGAAACTGCTAAATGTGTATTTTCAGGAGATAGCTTGACACACAGGATCTCATCACCTAGCTCTAAAGTAGTATCGTGAAATAATTTTAATTGTGGTAAATAAACATCTTTAGTGCCTGGAACCAGCTCATTTTCCAGTTGAAAATCCCATAATTTGACTGATTTATCAGCAGACCCTGTAATTAATTTCTTACCATCAGATGTTATATCTAATGACCAGATAGAGCCTTCATGAGCATCATCTAAGTTGACTATTAAACTTGACGAAGATAAATCAAATAACTGTAGTTCACCATCTTTAGTTCCAACAATGACTAACATATCACCTGGTAAAAATTTGCACACTAAAGCATACCCACACTCAAAAGTCCTAATACAGGATTTTGTCCTTAGATTCCAAACTTTTAAATTTCCATTGGATGCTGTAGCTAAAAGCTTACCGTCGCTACTAATATCCAGACTACGAATGTCGTTTCTTTGGCCTAAGAGGTCAATTGAATAAAGCTTATTTGCACTTGGCTGAGTAGGTTTCTTTTTTTCATAAGGCACTGAATAATATTCAATCGTGTTGCTTGAAGTAGTTACCACCAGTTCCAATTTTGTGCTTGAAGTAATTGTCCAGCTACAAGATTTAATTTTATATGCAGACCTTATGGTAAAGAAAGAATGTAATAAATTAGAGACATACGATTTCGATAAAGTCTCCTCAATCTCTTGATCACTCATACCTTTTTCCTTGAACCTTTTCTCTCTTTTCTTTAAAGCTTTAGTGATTTCGTCTTCTTTTCTTAATCTATAAATTTCAATGGTTCTATCAGCATTTTGAATGAAAAAGAAAGTTTGTCCTTGAACTGTAGTGACAAAATTTATACACACACACCTCTGTTTACTTTGTTTCTCAAAGATTCCTCTCTCAATTAATTTAGACCCGTTAGCTTCTTCTAAATTGAGTTGCCAAACTTTCAATTGTGAATTACTACTTGCGGTGATCAACAGATTGTTATAGACAGCCAACGACCAACATTCATCTGTGTGAGCAATATGAGTTTCCACACATTGCTGAATTTGTAAATCCCAAATCTTGATTATACCATCTTTGGAACAACTAATTAACCAATTTTCATCAATTAATGATAAACCAGTAATGACATCCTTGTGCGACCTTAACTTACAGATACCAATTTCACTAACTAAATCCCACAAGATAATATTAGAATCTCTAGACCCTGAGATTAATCTTGTACCACTCTCATCAAATTTTAATGTTGTGATAGCAGATTTATGACCATTGAAACTTAGTAAGACACTGCTCGAGACTAAATCCCACACTTTAATAATACCATCGGCGTAGCCCACAGCCAACAGATTTGTAACTTGATAAAACTCTAAGAATGTAACTTCCGAAGGTTTTGACGTCTTAGAATCAATCGAACCTGGAGGCAATCCATCGGATAAAGTTTTAATCAATTCTCCAGATCTAATATCCCAAATATTAACGTTTTCCAAACAACTGGTAATAATCTGACCAGGATTACCACTAATCTCGTTACTTATCCATGCGTTATTAGAATTTGAAGCGATGACTCCAAAGACAGAACTTTGTTCAAACCTCTGATATGATTTCACCATTTTGGTATACTAATTCTTTTCCAATCGTATGGTATCAGATTCAACTATTGAAAACTCCAAGACTAAGGATAGATACAACGAAATCAAAACGTTTTGGAAAACCGTTTGCTATGGAATTTAACTGTTAGAAAAGTCTTGCGATGAGCTTCCTGATATAAAAGATAAAATTTTTTTGTGAAATATTTCCATTTACAGTGATAATATTTACAAATGTCACAAGCCAAAGTCCCACGCAGCTTAACAGTAAACTTCTAAACATGAGACCATTGCGGTTCAAAGTCGAGTAGAAGGCATGGTTGGGGGATTGGCTGGGTCATATTTTGGAGTTTTGTTCTAGATATTCGTAAAATTCGTCGATTATGTAAGGCCATGGGTCATTTTCATTATAATCCTTTGCCATGGCTCTTAAACCATTTATTTTACTGAAAAAACGCAGGACCATAATCCAATGGTCTTCAATTATTTCGGTTTTCTTCTTGGCTTTTAAGAATCCAAACCACAGATGTAAAAAATCCGTATCTACTGCAATTATATTATTTCGTTCAAAAAACACTATCCAGAATTGAATCGCCATCTCAGTGTCAATAAATTTAGCGTTTGGTTCCTTCATCAATGTGAAGACGTATTTGTAAATATTTTGGAAATATTCACCCGAGGAGTTCAATTTCTTGGTCCATTCTGGGATCTTTACCATATGAATCTCTTTCAATAAATTCTCACTTTTACAACCTAATCTTCTTAGGAATCCCTCCTTAGAAATAGTATCGTAAATATTCTCCCACTCCAAACATTTAGCTATACAAATAGTCATAATATCATCCAGAGGCAATTCGAGGTCGTCGTAAAATAATAATATTCCTTCATGATTAATACGTTGATCCCCACTTAATGAGTACCGCTCTGCCAGCCTGACTTGGCTCTCAGGAAACAGTAGTAGACCTTTATACTCTTCAGTAATATCAGGCCATTCGGCTTCGTAGTAATCATGTAGCGCTAGTGTGATATCCCAATCGGTGGCCTCCAAATATTTAATGGCTCCCTTTCTATCGCTTCTAGTAAACTCTACAAAAGATTTAATCTCACTTTCTATCTCCTCCTCATCCATTCTTATCGGTACCAGGGTTGCCTGCTATACTGTTTTGGAAAGCTCCTTTATAGTTTATTTTGTGGTCTACTTTGTGTAGTTTTTAAAGGCTCTATTGAAAACATCTCTTATTACAGAAGATCTCATTTTATTGGTACGACTAGTTGAGCTGGAAAAAAGTAAGAGTTGTATAGACACATATCGGCATATCTAAAGTAGAGCTTTAAAAGATGAATGAAGAAGAGCTAATGTTTCAATTGGTTGCTCCATTCCATTTGGAAGATGAGCTTGGAATAGTGTTACAATGGTTACAAATAGAAGAACACCAAGATAAACCTCCTTCTTTACGGGTGAAGAATGGTATCAAGAAATTGAACCACTTTTGGGAGGGGAAGATTGACGGTTATACTGGATCAGTGGCTACAGATCATGGATGGAAGTTTATCCAACTGTTGAAGAATTATTATTTCAATGCGACCAAGTTAAGATATTTGGAGTTTATCTCTAATCATGATAATTTAACCTTTAATGCCATTGTCACATTAGAGACGTCTCTGAGCAATCCCGTTTCTTATATTTCTGTCCTGGAGGATGGATTTTCCCAAGTGATATATGAGTTGAGATACATTTTAATTAACAATAATGATCAATTTGTAGAGAATTTGGAACAAAGGTTAACTGAATTAATTAAAGGTGGATATTTCGAAACAAGTAAGAAGATTTTGAATTGGTTGGACGATGCTGGCATCACAAGATTCAATGTCAAACTGTTTATTTTAAGATTGATGTCGTTGCAAATCAATGAACTTTGCTCACAAATGTTAAAAGACTCTTATAATGACATTGAAGTCATCGATAAAATATATAAGAATTTTGTCGACAGTTCTGCATCATTTTATTGCTATGCCATAGGCTACGTCGACGAGGAAAATAGTAAGTTATTTTTGAAATTGATTAAACAAAACATCGAGAAAGAGTATGTTGAGATTCGAGCTAATGATATCTTTGATTTAATTATTAATAAATTTCCTAAATCGATTCCAGTTCTATCAACTTTAAGGAGAACTATCAAGACTACTAAGAGTATGAATAAATTAACCGCTTTTTTCTTGAAAAAATTTGATCATAAATTGCTAAACCCAAGTGTCAGTAACGTAGATTTATTGAGATGTCTACTGAAATCTATTAAATCTTTTACAATATTAAATCCCAATGGGAACTATCTAAAATTGGTAATGAATTACATCAAACCTTTTTGCCAGGAAGGTACTGAATTAATGAGAATATTACTATATGCTATCTTAAAATTAACTCCTCAAGAGTTAGAATCAATGAATTTGAAACAAATCAAAAACCTAGAGTTATTATCTCAAGAGTTGAGAGATAATACTTTAAACGACTCTTTTTTACTAGAGTCACGACAATCGTCCCCAGATCAAGAAAAGACGACTAACCTCTTTGGATTACCAGAGAATTCAAAAATGATTTATGAGCAAGTGCTACAACAAGCTTTACAATGGGAACCCACTGTAGCAGAACGAAACGATTTTATGGACGATGATCCTCAGTTACAAATAGTGGATAACACATCTTCTACTACGCATGATATTGATTTCATTAACATTTTGATCGATCTTTTTAAGGATAAGAAAGTATTTGTCGAAGAATTTAAAGATCTATTAATCAAAAAAGTTATCAACTCCACGAGCTATGAACTAGACAGTGAGTGGATGAACTGTTTACAGATTTTGAAATTAAAATTTAACACTCAAGTAGACAATTTGAATTTGGATGAAGTCTTAGAAACCGAGACTACAAATACAAATAATCACCAAAACGGTGTTTCAACTTCTGCATCTATGGAAGAACATCAAATCTTGTTAGGTAAGATTGATGTCATGCTGGAAGACTTGAAACAGAGTAATTTATTATACGAAAAGATTAAACCGTCTCACTCAGAGATTCAACCCAGAATCGTGTCACCCTTGTACTGGAAGGCAGAAAAGGATAATATAAGTGTCAACGAGGACATTTTTTACAATGAACAGCTACTGGTACACATATTAGAGTGTGGGAGACAATACGTCAATGAAAACCCGGGTAGACAATTATTTTTTTACAAGGATAAAGGTTTAATCGAGGTTGAAGTGTACAACGAGCACCAGGACAAACCAACAAATTTACTCGTGACGATGGCTCAATACAGTGTCCTTGAGAAATTTCAACATGAAAAGTTTTATACAGTGAATGAATTGCAAGATCGATGTGGATTGCCTAGAGAGGAAATCGAAGCACATTTACAATTCTTGATCGATTTGCACATCATCACCTGTGACACTGTGAGTGGGAAGTACCATGCAACAGATACAGGGACAGTTACAGATAAGAACAGATTGTCACCGTTAGAGCCCATGACTCATAGCATTCAACCGATCTCGGCCGAGCCACTAGAATGTTTTTCGGCCGAAACACCAGTCGCACGTGACCCAGTACATCCACAGACGTGGGCATTCGTCAACACGATGGTTGAATCGAACGATGGGCTCACAGTGCACACCATATATGGCCTCTTACGGGAGACATTGGTTCACCCTCGAGGATCCACAGAGCTAACGGTCACACAACTGCATGACTATTTAGAACGATCTGTGAGGAAAAACATATTCTCAAAACGTGACAACAAATACTACAAAATTTGACACACCCTCACAGTGCCAAGCCCACTACGAGCCACACTTCCCAAGCAAACAAGAAGAGCCGACGGTTGATTAACCAAAAAAACACTTTTTAGCAACATGACTCAAGCCCCGCACAGCCTTTCGAACCCATCAAAATGGGCCGAATTGAATCATCACAATTCCTAAAGAAGCTTAGAACCCCGCAACGCTTATCCCTCTTCTTCTTTTTAAGAGGCGAGATTCACCATTGCGTAGTAATACGCGTGCAAAGCTAGTATTCTCGAAGAAACAAGGCTGCTGAAAGGGTCTTTTCAGATCGAAGATCGTTCCGGAATCCGATTGCACTCCTGTAGTGATAGGTCTATATAAGTGGCCATTCCAGTCTCATTGGAGTACACTCTCTATATCAATCTAATCGCTATATCTAATCTTTGAAGACATTTTAGTCGAAGGAAACAGGAGCTTGCTGGTGCTAAAACATGAAAAGTATCGGTTTATTGGGCTTATTGGCATACCTGCCTAATGCAATTGCTAAAAAGGAATTCGTTGCTTTGCAATTCAACAAGACGTATGGTCGGAATTTTGCTGAGTCTGGGAAAAGAGATGATTTGTCCTCTTTGCTGGTGAAACGTGCTGATGGGTACGAGGAAGTGGAGTTGACTCATCAAAAACTGACGTTCTACTCTGTGGAGTTGGATATTGGTACTCCACCGCAGAAAATCATTCTCGATGTGGATACAGGTTCTTCTGACATGTGGGTTACCAGCTCGGACAATCCATACTGTCTTTCCAACGGTGCTAATAGTAGTAACGGTATTGATTGTAGTGAGTACGGTACTTTCACTCCAGCTGATTCTAGTACATGGCATCAAAACAGTTCTGCGGATCCGTTCAATACTAATTATGTTGATGGAACTTTTGCTTCAGGTGTGTGGGGCCAAGATCAACTGACTTTGGGTTCGTTGAATATCACTGGGCTGTCGTTTGCTGTAGCTAACAGAACGAAATCCGACGTGGGGGTTCTAGGGGTCGGGCTTCCTGGTTTTGAGAGCGTGTCAGATTCGTATGACAATTTTCCTATCGTACTGAAAAACTCTGGTGCCACTAAAGCCAATGCTTATTCGCTGTACTTGAACGAGTTCAGCGCAGAACGTGGATCTATCCTATTTGGTGGAGTTGATCACTCTAAGTATGAGGGAACTTTGAGCACGATCCCGCTAGTGAACACGGAAGCAGGGTCTGAGCAGAGTAAACCAACTGAGTTTTATGTCACTTTGCAAGGTATTGATCTCGTCTCGTCGTCAGACACCACTAACCTCAGTTCCAGTAAGATCCCTGTCCTGCTAGACTCAGGTACCACTATAACCTATCTACCAGGTGATATCGTGGAGAGAATTGCCAGAGGCATGGGTGCCCAGTTTTCTAACGAGCTAGGGTATTACGCTCTGGATTGTCCCAACAACGGCAGCTCGCTAGTGACTACAAACTTAACTTTTGATTTCGGCGGATTTCAAATCAACGCCCCGTTGACCGACTTCTTGCTACCGGCTTCAGGATCCACCTGCAAGTTATCAATCGAGTCAAATTTGAATTCCGCCGGTGTAAACATTTTCGGTGACACATTCTTAGCTCATGCTTACGTTGTTTACGATTTGGATAACTTGGAAATCTCTATGGCCCAAGCTGTGTACAACGTCGATGACAGCGACTCCAACATCGACGTCATTAGCTCTTCTGTACCAAGCGCCACAAGAGCCGCAGGCTATTCGAACACGTGGACTGCTAGTGTAGGCAATACCTCTACTTCCCTACCGGGGTTAGTCGGTGGCTCCTCCGGAAACAGATCCACCACCACACTGGCCACTACAGGTGCTACTACGCGAAGCTCAGGAACCAGCACTGGAAATACAAGATCGAGCACTTCTGCAAACCGCCAGAATTTCGCCGTCGCAGTACAGCCTTCCAAATCAATAATCAACACTTTGTTCTATACTTTGTTGGCTTCATTGCTCTCTTTGGTCTGAACTGCAAGTGACATCTCTGTTCATTACTCAAGTTTACGCCTCAACTGTTGGGGCTGCAACTGCTCTTTCAAAATCGAAAAGTACTTTACATACACATAACATCTTCTATTATAATCGTATATTCGAGAAACGAAGCCCAGTGTGCTCATCTCTGTCCCTCCAGTGACTATCTCACTCCAGTCTCGCTGGTGAATCCGCGTATGCGCGATTCAGATCAATTTTGAATCGTATGTTCAGTAATGAGATTAGAGAGGAAAATGACAGACAAGATACTACAGAGAATGCTAACGCTGGACTCACAGTGCACACCATTTATGGCCTCTTACGGGAGACATTGGTTCACCCGCGAGGATCCACAGAGCTAACCGTCACACAACCGCATGACTATTTAGAACGATCTGTGACGAAAAACATATTCTCAAAACGTGACAACAAATACTACAAACTATGACACACCCTTCATAGTGACAAGGCCACTACGAGCCACCCTTACCAAGCAAACAAGAAGAGCCGACAGCTCATTACCAAAAAAAACCCTTAATGACCCAAGGTCCGTACACCCTATGGAAACCATCATTTCGGCCGAATGAATCATCACAATTCCTGAAGGGGCTTAGAACAGAGCCGATCGCCCTGTAACATGCGAAGAACCCCGCAACGCTTATCCTCTTCTTCTTCCCTTTGTTACCGTACACTTTAGCAAGTTTTAATAGGCGAAATTACGATTGCGTAATACTACGCGTGAAAAGCTAAAATTCTCGAAGAAAAAAGGCTGCTGAAAGGCTCTTTACAGAGCGAAGATCATTCCGGAATCCGATTGCACTCCTGTATGATAAGTATATATAAGTGGCCATTCCAGTCTCATTGGAGTACACTCTCAATATCAATCTAATCGCTATATCTAATCTTTGAAGACATTTTAGTCGAAGGAAACAGGAGCTTGCTGGTGCTAAAACATGAAAAGTATCGGTTTATTAAGCTTATTGGCATGCTTGCCCAATACAATTGCTAAAAAGGAATTTGTTGCTTTGCAATTCAACAAGACGTATGGTCGGAATTTTGCTGATTCTGGGAAAAGAGATGAGTTGTCCTCTTTGTTGATGAAACGTGCCGATGGGTACGAGGAAGTGGAGTTGACTAATCAACAGAATTTCTACTCTGTGGAGTTGGATATTGGTAGTCCATCGCAGAAAATCACGGTCTTGGTGGATACAGGCTCTTCTGACATGTGGGTTACTAACTCGGACAATCCATACTGTCTTTCCAACGGTGCTAGTAGTGGTGAAGGTATTGATTGTAGTGACTACGGTACTTTCACTCCAGCTGATTCTAGTACATGGCATCAAAACAGTTCTGCAGATCCGTTCTATATTTCGTATGGTGACAACACTTTTGCTTCGGGTGTGTGGGGCCAAGATCAACTGACTTTGGATTCGTTGAACATCACTGGGCTGTCGTTTGCTGTAGCTAACAGAACGAACTCCACCGTGGGGATTCTAGGGATCGGGCTTCCTGGTTTGGAGACCGTGTCAGGTTCGTATGACAATTTTCCTATCGTACTGAAAAACTCTGGTGCCACTAAAGCCAATGCTTATTCTCTTTACTTGAACGAGTTAAGCGCAGAACATGGATCTGTCCTATTTGGTGGAGTTGATCACTCTAAGTATGAGGGAACTTTGAGCACGATCCCGCTAGTGAACACTAGAGCAGGGTACGGGCTGACTAAACCAATCGAATTTTTTGTCACTTTGCAAGGTATTGATCTCGTCTCGTCGTCAGACACCACTAACGTCAGTTCCAGTAAGATCCCTGTCCTGCTAGACTCAGGTACCACTTTAACCTATTTACAAGGTGATATCGTGGAGAGGATTGCTAGTGGCATCGGTGCCCAGTTTTCTAACGAGCTAGGGTATTACGCTCTGGATTGTCCGAGCAGCGGCAGCTCGCTAATGACTACAAACTTAACTTTTGATTTCGGTGGATTTCAAATCAACGCCCCGTTGACCGACTTCATAATGCAGGCTTCGAGATCCACCTGCGTCTTATCAATCCAGCCAAATTTGTATTCTACCGATCCAAACATTTTCGGTGACACATTCTTAGCTCATGCTTACGTTGTTTACGATTTGGATAACTTGGAAATCTCTATGGCCCAAGCTGTGTACAACGTAGATGACAGCGACTCCAACATCGACGTCATTAGTTCTTCTGTACCAAGCGCCACTAGAGCCGCAAGTTATTCGAGCACGTGGACTACTAGCACAAGATCAGGAGCCACTAGTGCAGGCGATATATTTACTTTCCTACCGGGGTTAGGCGGTGGCTCCTCCAGAAGCAGATCAACCAGTACGGTAGCCACCACTCGTAGTACTACGCGAAGCTCAGGAACCAGCACGGGAAATACAAGATCGAGCACTTCTGCAAACCGCCAGAATTTCGCCGTCGCAGTACAGCCTTCCAAATCAATAATCAACACTTTGTTCTATACATTGCTGGCTTCATTGCTCTCTTTGGTCTGAACTGCAAGACACATCTCTGTTCATTACTCAAGTTTACGCCTCAACTGTTGGGGCTGCGACTGCTCTTCAAAATCGAAAAGTACTTTACATACACATACCTCTTCTATTATAATCGTATATTCGAGAAACGAAGCCCAGTGTGCTCATCTCTGTCCTTCCAGTGACTATCTCACTCCGGTCTCGCTGGTGAATCCGGTTCATTCATGGACAGGTCTCACATCGTGCTGGGTGATGGGTTTAGTTCTGGTTATTAATAAGCCATCCATCACTTTCCTTACTTAAACGTCTTACTAACCGAAGATTTGACCTATAGTGTCTTTGTAATATTTTCTCTGTTCTTGGTATCGTTTACTGAGGTTATAGTCGGAAGGTTTGCAAAGTATCATTAGTGTCGTTACATTTTCCAGATTTGAAAATGGTGGACTCTAATGAATCGTCTTCCAACCATAATGATCCCGATGGCCACCAAGACGGCAATTCTGCAGCCAGAGAGAACCTTCCTGGAACCACTGATTTGAATGTTACCATTCAATACTCATACTTGTCACCGGTTTCTTTATTGAATTTGGCCGGCAATCCAGATCCAATCACGGCTGCTAACCCAAGTGGTGGAAATGGTAATGCAGATCCTTCTAACAATGGCAACGATCAAGGATCCGTTGGTGCTAGTAGACCTGGTGAGTCTGTTGCTGCCACTGCTCGTGGCGGCGAAGTTCCTGCTGGCTCTTTTCTGCTGTCGTTCAGAGACGTGCCCATAAACACTCCTCAGGCTAGATTAGACTCTATAATCACTGTTGCAGCGGAACTGGCAATGAGAAGATTGAATAACCTGACCCGTGGGAACTCTAGCGTCTCTAGGAAGACTTTCGAGTCCCTTCCCGTGTTAAAGCTGTCGGACTTGAGTGAAAAGGATACCGAATCCGGTTGCTCAATATGTTATGAGCCGTTTGTAGAAGAACCTGCGTTGAAAAGAGAAAGAGAGGAGAGTGAAGATGAAGAGGTGAAAGTGAGCAAGAAGGCTAAAGTACCTGACGTGGAACAGCTGCCCGAGAGCAACGTAGCCACTGAGGAAACTGAGGCCAATGGGCCTGATCCTGTGACACACACAGCAGAGACAAGCGATGCATCAACACAGGAGTCGAACGAAACTTCCGAACTAGTTTTCTTGCATTCTCCAATAAAATTACCTTGTGGGCATGTATTTGGTAGAGAATGTTTATTTAAATGGTCTAAAGTTAACCATACATGCCCTATCTGTAGACAAAGTTTTGGTGAAATAGATACTTCGAACACGAGGCTGGATGAGTCCACAGATAACAACATCCAGGAAGCCTTTGACAGGATAAGAAATTTAATTTACAACGCAAATCCAGATGAAACTGCACCTGCCGATCGAAGAAATGGTTCTCCTCCAACAAATATATATATTTCATCGAGATTATTTCCAAACACTGGAGAAGAACCGACTGCAGAGTCAACTCAAGACGTGCCAGTGGCAAGTACTGACGCCACGGCGACTGGAAATACCACGACTAACTCACAGACACCGTCTGCATCTACCACAGAAAGACAGCCCACACCTATCCAACCACGAATATTTTGGAGACCTTTCCCTATTCACATCTACGGCGGGCCAAGTACTTCTACTACCAATGGAGAATCAGGCAGCACTTCTGAACCTAACTCCACGAACAGCACTGCCACAGCCACGGCTACGACCACGGCTACGGGAGACTTAGGCAACAATAGCAGTCCCACTGCTGCTGGTGACTCCCCGTATGCGCGATTTAGATCAATTTTGAATCGTATGTTCAGTAATGAGATTAGAGAGGAAAATGACAGACAAGATACTACAGAAAATGCTAACGATGGGCTCACCATCACTCCAATCCATTTTATTACCTTTGGGAATATCCCTAGAAGAAATGTCGCTGAAACGACGAGCAATCTTTTTAATACGGGTGTTGCGAGTTATAGAGATTCTGAAGGTAACGTTTCAAATGTAGATATAAACAATACGCAAACTTTGGCGGACGTTTCCGCCGCAGCATCTTCATTGAGCGAAACGAATAATACACACTCTACCGAGACACCTGATACAGACAATGAAAGAGACATTATGCACCCACCACATAATACCCATAACAGTAATGATGGACAAGAAAATTGATTGTCTTGTTTATACACAGAGTATCCATACAATTATTAAAGATCGTTTCTAAATAGAACATACAGATATAAATATGTGTATGTAACATGACAAACTCATCAATGTCATTTTCGCAAGCGACTTTGGAAATTCCAAGTTTTTAATTGTTCACTCTTCAAACGATAATCTGTTCTTAATTTCAAATATTGAGTTAATAAACCGTCAATTTGAGCATCATCCTTCCCTAAGGAGTACAATTGAGCCTGTATAAGATCTGAATCCTTTTCCAAGTTTCTTACTTGTGCTTCAAAATTTTTCTTCAGAATATCGTCACTGAAATTGGTTCTATAGATGTGTTCAGAGTCTTGCCATTGCTTCAAGTAATCGACATTTGCTTGACGCAGATCATCATACTCTTTGTAAATTCGACTCTTTTCATCTTCTAGGTCTTGAAATTCTTTCCTCAACTTGAGTAAACGGGATTCACCCTCTTGGGTTTTTTGTAAAATTGGGTCTACTGATTGGAATTGATTCAAATGCAATTGTAATTTATCTCCATGGTTTTCGATCAAATCTTTCAATTCTGCTTCTGTTAAGATATTAATATCGTGTGGCAAAGTATCCATTGTCAATGGCTTGCAATCCAAACTAATTTCTCTTCGATCTATTGTGCTAGGATTCTAAAGCAATAGTCTTTGACTTTTCTTATTAACATTACACATTTATTCTAACGTATAATTGCAATATATGTAGGATAAAGAAGCTGTGAGCTTGTGATAACCAGAAACCCAGTCATGAACAAAGCTGTCACAGTGTCTTCTAAAGTAAAGCCAGCCACTCGTGCATTAATCTTCTTGCATGGGTTAGGTGATTCCGGCCATGGCTGGTCATTTTTAGCTGATCAATTGAGACTAGATCCAGCGTTTCATTCCACGAATTTTATTTTCCCAACAGCACCAAGTATACCAATTACTGCAAATCACAATATGAAGATGCCAGGCTGGTTTGATATCAAAGAATGGGATCCTAGTTTCCAGAACTTCGATCTTGTGGGGTATTTCAAGACATTGAACGAGACGGTACAAGAATTGATTAAAGAGCAGATCGAGTTAGGTATAGACCCTGGGAAAATTGTCCTTGGTGGGTTCTCTCAAGGAGCAGCTATTAGCTTAGGAGCAGCCATCAGTTTGCCTTGGAAGCTTGGTGGGTTTTTAATTCTTTCTGGCTTTTTGCCGTCTAGTAAGCAAATTTGGGCCAATTACAAGAGCCACAACCTTGAGACGCCCATTTTCCATGGGCATGGAGACATAGACCCTATTGTAGCCCTGGGAAAGGGGGTAGAAGCGCAACAGTTTATGATACAAGATCAAAAATTCAAGAAATACAGTTTCAAGAAATACCTCGGGCTAGAGCACTCTTTATCCCCAGAAGAATTGACAGATGTGGTTCATTTCTTAAAGGAAGTTTACCAATGAATTGGCGAAAGTGTCTTATGATTTGAGCCCGGTCAATTAATGGGGCCGATGAGGTTAGTTTCTAGTAAAATAAATAATTTTTCACTTATAAACCTCCAGCTCATCACTGTAATACGAATACATTTCTATAAGAAGCTCTAACAGTTACGAGTTTGGTGATTGTTAGCATCCTGGTTATTGGTAATGATCACTAGTAAAAGCATTTTAAAAGATGCATATTTGAAGAAGAAGCCTGTTAGTGTGTTCAAAAGCGATGAGATCCTTGATTTAGATGAATTGAAAGAATTACAAAGCAGGAAAAGGACCGAGTTTGAAAGTTATTTGAAACGGAATCGCCTGGATACAGGTCAGTGGATTCGGTATGCACTCTTTGAAATTGAGCAACATGATATTAAGAGAGCTAGATCTGTGTTTGAGAGAGCTTTGCTAGTTCATACTACATATATCCCACTTTGGATTCGATATATTGATTGCGAATTGAAATTGAAATATATTAATCATGCTCGTAATCTACTTGACCGGGCCATTACTGTGCTTCCTCGGGTAGATAAATTATGGTTCAAGTATTTACTTGTGGAAGAATCGTTAGAGAATTGGGATAATGTGCGTTTGCTGTATAAAAAATGGTGTTCTTTTGAACCTGGGACCAACGCATGGGATTCTTTTATTAATTTTGAAATTAGATTGAATCAATTTGATAATGTTAGAGATATTTTTGCTCAGTACGTCTTAGCTCATCCACAGATGGCCACATGGTTTCAATGGATTGAATTTGAAAAAATCCATGGGAATATAAGTTCAGTACGACAAGTATATGGTGATTCTTTAGATGTCTTGCTATCATATAACAAGATGACAAGTTTTTATGACGAAGGGATTGTAGAGATGTTAATATCATTTGCCAAGTGGGAATCTTCGAGACAAGAGATTGAACGAGCGAGAGCAATTTTTCGGATTGGCTTACAAAAATGGCCTGAGAATGATAAATTGAGAATGGAATCTATTCAATTTGAAAAACAGTTTGGCAATAAGGATTCGATCAATGACACAATCTTGTTTAAAAGGAAAATTAAATATGAACAAGAACTAGTAGCTTCACCTCATGATTATAATCTATGGTGGAGGTATATTGATTTAATACAAGAATATTTCCCAGATGAGACTGATCAAGTATTTAAGAGATCCATCGAGCGCAGTAGGCCTATTCAAGAGGAAATTATGAACTCTCAATGGCAAAATTATTTTTACCTATGGATACGATACCTATTATATTTGGAACTTTCACGTTCAGATTATGAAGCTTGTAGGTCACTATTTCAAGAAATGATTTCGCAAGTGTTATCTAAAGGTGAAATATCTTATCCAAGGTTATGGATTATGTTTTCAGAATTCGAAATTCGCAGAGGTAATATAACATTGGCTAGAAAGATTTTTGGTAGAGCTATTGCTACCGCGCCTCATGAAGACGTATTCAAAAGATACATTGAAATCGAGATTAAATTAAAAGAATTTGATCGTGTTAGAAAAATATATGAGAAATACTTGGAATTTAACCCAAATGACCATAGCATTTGGTTGGATTATGCTTCATTAGAGGAAAATTTGGGGGATGATGACCGAGCAAGAGGGATTTTTTCTATTGCTTTACGAGATGATCTTGTTTCCTTCGATAAAAAATCTATATTCGTTATCCTCGAGCGATTTATCGATTTTGAGATTAATTGTCAAGAGTACACCAAGGCAAGGGAACTATATGAGGAGTATTTAGTTAAAGCTGATTTTGATGTAAAGATATGGGTAGATTATGCCATGTTTCAATACTCCTCGCCATCTGAAAAGCAATTGAAGGACTTGAAAGAAAAATTATCGAATGTTGATGATAGCGAATCACAGGAAGGTAGTGAAGTAACTTTTGAACCTAACCAAGAAAATGTTGCAGAAGCTCGGAAAATTTATGATAGAGCAATCCAACATTATATATCAAATAATGAAGATGACAAAAGGTTTCTTATTCTCCAAGCGTTGCAAGAATTTACTAAGAAATATGATACTAAGGACAAGCTGGATCTTATTCAGAAAATGATGCCTAAAAGATTAAGAACTACGATACTAGATAATGGTATCGAAAAGGAAGTTATTAAATTACAATTCTCTGACGAAACTACTTCATCTACCACAACAAATGCATCTCGACTACTGCTGTTAGCAAAGCAATGGAAAGAAACTCAAGGTTCTTGAAGATCAGAAACAATTATTAGCCTATATAAAATTATAATATGATCTAGTGAAGTTTTATAAGTGCAAAATAAATTTCTATGACAGTCCCGGTGGGCCAGATAATCCTGGAGGTGCGCTATTAATATCGGAAATGCTATTGAAATCTGATAGTCCTGGAGGCAACATTAATCCAGGAGGAGCAGTATCCAAACGTGGTTCCTCGGACGACTCAGAGCCAGGTGGAAGTTCTGCACTTACGGAAGTATCTTCAACATTGACAGGTCCTTGAACCATTTGAGGTACCGAACCCTCATGCGTCCCCATTGCATAATCGGTAAAATGTTGACCATTTGCCCTTACCAAATGCCTTTCATGATTCGACGGAATATTAGACGAGGTAATCGTGGTTCTGTTACTTCTACTATTATATGATGAGCGTGTGGGTTGCTGAAACTGGCTTTCAATATGTCTACGTTTCCAAAATGGTTCTTCCGCATCTTTGGATGGTTCTTGATAGTAACCTTCCCTTTCTCCATAGCCTACGGTTCTTGTTTGAAAGGATCTGTTGTCATTATTTGGGTTGTGATTACAATCTCTTGTAACATGACCTGGCTCCCCACAGGTTCGGCAAATCACTCGCTGAGCAAATGATTCTCTATTCGGGCAGTCGTATTTCTTATGTCCAGTGAGTCCACATAATGTACATGGCCTTGTGTCTTCTCGCAAAGTACCATTTAATTCGGCTAACTCTCTCAATTGTCCGCGTTTCAGATCATTCTGGCCCTCTGGAGAAGTAATAGCTCTAACCACCACTGCCTGGCAAGCTTTGATTCCGTTTTGAATTTTCTCTTCAGTGTCAGCAATAATTAAACAATGTAACGGATCTTCCATATTCATAGCACCCTTTGGTAAATCATGCGCATTCTTACCTTCCTTGACTGAGCCCCGCCCTCGAATGGCTATCTTACATTTAGAATCCTTCTGTAATTGTTTCAATGTGTTTCCACGAGGTCCTAGCAATAAACCGACAAAATTGATTCCTGGATAGTCATTCACAGGAATGTAATATTTGTCTTCAAAATTAGAAGGACGAATATAGCCTTCTGGTACTTGGAAATGCGGTATTAGTCTCGTAGCAATTTCGATGAGTCTATACCGTTCTTCTTCTAAGCTTTTCTTGTATCTCTGTTCCCTAGTATTAGTTCTTTTACCTTGGTCATCATAAGTGGGAGGAGGCGAAGCAGACCTAGAAAACGATTTTGGAGGTACCAGATCTCGTAAACAGAGGGTGTTCGTAATCTCTTCAATACGGAACGTTATTTGGTAACTCCTTATCTGTTCGAATGTCAATGATCCTGTAATCTGTGTGGGAAATTTGTCTAACAAAAGTTTTGATTCATCGCTAATTTTCTCCCATAACTCGTTTTCATGCAGTTGACGGCCACGTTCACTCAATGACATTTTATACTGGTGTTGACTGGATCACTCGTATACAGCTAATGTTTTGTTTGAGTTAATGATAAATAAATTCGTTTGAATTGCGATTCTGGCTTCTAACTAATTACTGATAATATTTTTTTCACTACTGAGCAGTACTTATTTTAATCATCACTACATTTATTATATGATTATGAAACGAGTTTAGTTTCAAGCAAAACGTGTCTCTAATGAAGATATAATTGCTCTTTAAAAGACACATTTGTAAATGTTTATAAGTGTTTCTATAGAGTTGCACTTCTGTAGAGACATTGGAATTTTGACATTCCATCGATGTTAACTCTTGTGAATGCAAAAAAAAATCTTATTGTGCTTGTCTTTATGTTATCGACATGGTTGGTATGGTTATTTCGTGTATTACGTTTGACTAAAAGTGCTATTGTGAATGATATCATATTTTTGCTAACATATCAGCAACAACTTTCTTAACAATATCAAATATTTCAGACGGTGTACCATCTATGATCGTTTCCCCATCGCTTATCTTCCTTACAGCAACTTTATCATCGACCACTAGCATACCTTCACCTTTAAATTCTGCTACATGGTTATTTGCGTTTAATTGATTTTTCAATTCGACCAACTTCACATCTCCAATGGAAAGAGTGCCCGTGTTGGGGACGTTCATCATATTTTTCAAGGGCTTCAAAATTAACTTGTTCCTTGTTTTGGAAGAGTTGTTCGGATTCAGAGAATTGTCTTTGATAAGATTACCCATAACATATGCTATGGTATGGTCTTTACCGATTTTTTGCCATTGTAACAATTTATCCAAATCTGAATCAATTGATATATTCAAAGAATTGATTGTCATGTCAAGGTTAATGCTATTATTTCTTGATATGCAAATGACCTCTATTTTTTTCCTCGTCAAAGTAGCCACAGTAGTGCCATTTTGTATTTCTTTAGGGCCCAATAAGAGTACCCTTTTCGGTTTTAAACTGCTTAATATTATTCCTGCTGATCTTTGATCCACTAAACTCTCCATATTTATAAAGGTAAGTTGAAACTTCATCTTAAGACGTTTTTCCACTATGGCCCGTTTAGATGGGTTATGCAAAGTCTCTAAGTATGTAACATCATCGTCTTTAATTGTATTAGCATTAGAAGGTTCCGATGCTTTATGATGCTTATGGCTTGAGCTCCTCGTTTTTTTCTTGGAGTTATTTTCATTAGAAGAATGATCATCATTCCTCCTCTTCTTTTCTATAGTTTCATCCTCTTCGGTGACAAATTGTTTAAAATCTATTATAGAGCCATAATCGTCTTTTTTTATCTTCTTCGGATTGAAGGGGAACATTCGATGCTTTAGACTTTGTATGGGTATATCAACAGGAATTTGAGTATTAGATTTTTGATCAACGTTAGTAGTATCGAGGCTAGTACAATTGGCTGAGCTTCCAATAATGTTACTACTATCTGTTTGCTCTTCCTCATCGTCATCATCGTCATCTAATGACCCTAAAGAAATCTCGGAATGAAGTCTTGAAGCATTTGTTTTACTAATCTCTTTACGATATTGGAGTTCTTTAGCCTCATATTCAGAGTTCCTCTTCTTAATCATGGTTTCAAACTCTTTTAATTCTTCTTTAGTCAATTGATTTTTTTGTACAAACATTAAGTCCCAAGAATCGGAATAATTTATTTTAGTACCGTCTATAGAAGAAGTATTTTGTTTCCAATATTCGTATAGCTTGGTTATGGTCCTTGGCACATCATTAGCAGGCTCCTCTGTAAGCAAGACAGTAAATTTTTCCTTTTGATTTAATTCCTTCAGCGTATCATTGATTAAAGTGTCAACATTTGACACAAAGCATATTTTAGTTCCTGAATACTTGGCTAGATCCTCTGGTGAAACGATATAAAATCTTTTAGAGAATTCAAATGGAGATTTTGTGGACCTAGATTCCCAATTTTTCAACAAAGTTGTGGAAAACCATTCAAGCATAGATTTTGCATACGTTAAAGCTCTACCTCTTGAATATGATATAAGAAGCACTGGAATGTTCTTAAACTTACCTTTTTGCCCCTGCAAATATAGAAAATCATGTATAGTGACTAATAAGTCTAGGAATTTCCCACTTATATCAGTAGGGATTATCACAGATTCGTTTGTAGCTAAAGTGTTGGTCAGCAAGTCAATAAATAAGTTCAATCTTTTTTTAAATGGTTTCATCGACCCAAATTTATTACAACTTGTCACTATAGCAGATGGTCTTAACAAACTAGAAGTAGGTCTGCCGTTACTATCTAAAAAACTTGCTGCGTTTAGAATTGTATCCTTAGAATGATTCCAACGTTTTGCATACAATAATTTTTCATCGAAGATTGATAACAGCCAGATGGCCCCACCGGGATTACTTCCCGAATTATGAGGGACTAAGGATAACCCGTCGTATTGAGATTTTAAATCAATGGTTTGAGCATATTTTACAGTAACAATATTATCAAAGGCTTTATCCACAGCGTCTAGATCAAATTTATTGCTGTCAACCGGTCCAATAATACCTTTACTCGCATATAAATCTATCGTAGCAACTCTGCCAAGGTATGATACTGGAACAGTCGAATAAACCACGATTCTGGTAACAAAATGCCAAAGAAAATTATGATAAAGTAGACAATAGGCACCCAAGCAATCAATGGTAGGTTGTGATAGCACTATAATATCAATATCTACAATCTGTTGAGCCCAGTACTCCACAGCAGCATCGTAAGAGCTGTCTGGGTGTTGCATCCAAGCTGGATCTAGTAGAATAGTCACATTATCAAATTTAACAATCGTGCCTACAGTAGCACCTGAGCCGTCGTCTAAAACGGTAAAACTGTACGCCATAAGCGACAATTCATTCAATTGACACTAAAGAGGATGTTTATGTACCAAAATACTGGTTAATATACAGTATTGAGTGACTATTATAATACACTCAGTGTAGTGTATAAGTGAATATGAATAATTTTTCAATATTTTATAATTTACAAAACTCTACTAAAACTATGTTTCAACGCATTTCTGAAGAGAAGACTAAAGTGGTCCATGTATTTGTAGATTGACGGTCTTGAAGGCAATTTGATTAATGCGTCTATAGGAGTAATTCTGCGTTACCCTTGTGAAAGTGACGGTGACGAAGTATCTATTAAAAAAACTCTCTTGAAGCTTGAACTTCCAAAAAATACCGATTTTCATTTTAGACGCTTTCTACTCAAATGGTTGACACCTGGGTTGATCAGCCTATTGCTGGTGTATGTTTAGTGGATTTTCATCACAAGAGGGGTCCTGAAGTTGAATATTGGTGCGGATTTACTGAGTGTGAAGCACGCTCAGATTTATGGCCGGATATGCCATTTCAAGCATTACCTGATGGATCACATTCATTTGAAGAGACTTTTACTTATTTCACGCTATTGTATAATGAAAAAACACACACCAGTAAACCTAACGAAATTTCCAATTTACCTGTTGATGACTTAGGATCCTTTCGAACATATTTTGCCATATCCTGTTCTAGACAAATTAAAAGTGATACGCTATTGAAGAAAGATGATGACGTTTCACGATCTACAGTGCAGAAGGCTGTTGTAGTCATCTCTAAACAACCTATATTTGGTCAATTGAAGGATAAATTGAGTATAGTTACAAATGCATTTTTCCTTCAACATGATTTTTCAGACAAGTCTATTATAGAATCATTATATGACAGTTTAAAGACTAATTATAAATTTGAAAACACCTCACTAGAATCTCACATATATGTAGGGCTATCGCTAAGAAAGATTATCAATGATCTTAAGAAAGATGTTTTGATTCTGTTCAAAGCGCTATTGCTAGAGAAAAAAATTGTCATTTATGGTAATAATGTGGAAAGACTTTGTAATTTACAGTTTGCATTGATAAGTTTGATACCGAATTTAATATCGAATTTACAAGATTGTGGATCACCTCAATTATTTATCTCTAGGGATCAATTGAAAGTAACAGATTCATTCAAATCAAGCGATAGAAATTCAGTTTTCAAATTTTTGGGACTACCTTTAAGAATATTTGAAAATGGCGGACTATTCTCCCCCTATACTCCGTTGCAGCAGTTTAATGATCTAAAGAGTGAGAGAACAAAGTTTTTCATGGTTGGTACTTCGAATTCATTAATATTGGAACAAAAAAATCAATTTTGTGACCTATTTGTGGATACTGATAAAAATTCATTAGAATTTATAGATAAAGAGTTAAGTCAGGTATTACAATTAACTACCGCAGATAGGAAGTGGATCGACCAACTAGCCACTGTCGTGAGTGAAAGTTGGGATGATAATGATGAAACGACATTGAAGAATTCTCATTTTGAAGGTAGTGAAGATTTTATTAGGTGGCAGTTTGAAGATTATCTCACAGGTCTCGTGTCATGTGTTAAATTACAAGATTATTTAGATATTCATAAGACTGATCCATTGGCCATTAACACGGTTGATGAAGAGGATCAAAAAAAAAATGCTATTGGATCATACAATATCCATTGGGTGACGCATTGGAAGAAAACACAAAATTATGAAATATTCAACTCCATTACAGATGATCGTTTATTTGATAATTTCCCAGCCAAACACGTATACAATGGGCTGGATCCATTCACACAATTTCAACAAAAATTCTTAGCCACTTTCCAGAATCTAAAGAAACAGACTAATCAAAATGATGCTAGTAATAAGAATAGTGGTAGGGCTAATTCAAATGGTGCCAGTGCATCTTTATCGTCATTAAACGCTTCGACGTCATCTTTAGATGAGAACAACAGTAAAAATAATAGTAAAGATATTATAGCTAATTGGAAAGATTATTTTACTAAGAGGTTAAATAACTCAAAGAGTAATGAGCGACTAGAAGCAGAAAATGATGCTAAGCCTAAACTGATAGGAATTTCTTCGCTGAAAAATCTAGGGTTAGGAAAATCGAAAGACACTAGTATTGATGTATCATCAACAGAATCGTTTGTTAACTTGAAGTGAAAATTTATTTTTTTACAAAAGTTGCACATATTAGTAATCTATGTATAATTATAATACCAAGAGGAAGAGAAAAATGGCTCTTTGAAACGGAGCAAATAAATTGAGATAATCGTACTTAATAAAACGAAAATGACAAAACATGAATAGGGAATAGGGAATCTTTTTGTTTTTCTGAGTGTTATTTGGTAGAATGAAGTTATTAACTTTAATATAACTATTTAAATTCATTAGCGAAATGCACAGCTTGATTAGCATAATTTGTAATAGCATCACTGCTATCCTTCGTGAGTTGGTTTATTTCAGGACCCAATGTAGCTTGTACTTGTGCCTCTGCCTGAGCTTCTGCTGCTGCTGCTGTTGCAGCGACAACCTGGTCATCGAAATTAGCGTTTGTATCAATTTGGCCGTCCGTGCCACCGATTTTATGGAAATCTAATATTTCAGAATACATCATGACTCTCCAAGTGTCTACTGGTAAGTCAGCGTCATTGAAATGCCAATCGAATTTTGCCTCTGCTACAGGTTCATCTGTAGGGTCGTGGTAAGGCCCCAAATACGCATGCGCCAAAGCCTCCTCTGCGGTTATTCTCTTCTTTGGATCAAAGACTAGCATTCTTGCTAATAAATCCACTGCATCAGGCTCCACCGTCTTGAACCTGTCCGTGAAAGGAATTGGGTCTCTATGAGGCAAAGAAGTGACGAATTTTAGTGTGTTCTCGGAGCAGATGGTATTTATCACATCTTCTGGAGGTGAACCTAATAAATCTGTAATGATAGAAAATTGATGTACATGATCTTTGCCCGGGAATAACGGTTTCCCTTCGATCATCTCTGCAAATATACAGCCAGCAGACCAAATATCTACCTCGACGTCATATTTCTGCCAAGTTAACATGATTTCAGGAGCCCGATAGTATCTTGTCGAAACGTATCCTGTCATTTGCGGATCTTGGATCCTAGCCAACCCAAAATCACATATTTTCAAATCACAATTCTCATTAATTAAGATATTAGAAGGTTTCAAATCTCTATGAATTACACCAGCAGAGTGAACATACTTCAACCCTCTTAAGATTTGGTACAAGAAATACTGCACAAACTGCCTCTCCAACGGTCTAGTTTGCAACAAACGATGTAAGTCCGTGCCTTGCAGCTCGGTGACAAAATACACGTCTTCTAGAGGCGAAAGAAAGATGTCTTGCAAACATATCAAATTTTCATGTCTTAGATGTTTTAACAGTTTCAATTCTCTATACGTTCTCTTCGCCAATACCGCCGTGGAAAAAGGCTTCATTATCTTCTTAATAGCCACGGGTTGCTGTGTAAACGTATCTGTTGCAGAGCAGACGAGACCGGACGCACCCATCCCGACAGGGTTCAATTCAGTGTACCTATTAGTAATTTCAAAAACGGTCCCAAAGATCTGAGTCCTTACAAACTCTTCATTGGTAGACATTTTGCTTACACGATAGTTAGAGACGCCTCTTGTGTTGGTACTTTGAATATCGCTGCTTCAACTACGCAAATTCAACTCCAGAACAAGAACTTCAAATTCAATTTCCAGCCAAAAGGTTCGATGCCAACATTACTGTAACTGAAACCCATTAGAGGAATACTTCTTACCAATAACAAACCCAGAAACCGTTACCCGGAGTACTGTAAATCCACTTGGCCGGGTAAGAAATACATGGCCGGGTGACGTGCACGTGCACAGTGCGGGTAACGCCATCGGGCGGCGCGCTGCCCGACGCTATAAATAGACGTATCGGCTTCGCGCATCACGTAATGTAACTTCCCAATGCGGCCCAATGACCGAAAAAATGGCAAACCGTTTTTTTGCGTGCTGGGAGAGAACCGCAGCAGGCTTACACAATAACGTCCCAAACAGGGAGCGCATCCGTGGCTTCTGCACATCCCGCCACATGCAATTCTATGATGCACTCCCATTGGGACTTTCGCGGGGGGCTAAGAAGCAACCCTTTTCGCGAGTCCTAGGCTCTGCGGAACAAATTGCTGGCGAGAAACCTCAAGATGCGTGTATTTACATTTTCCCTCCTTGGATATTGTCAAGTGAAAACTTTTCACTGCGTTATTCGAGTTGCTGAACTCGTCGTCTCAATCGTGAATTTCAAAATGTATTTAAAGCATGGTGGAATTGGCCATGTTCATTAGCACTTTGTTGTTCTTTTAATGTTTCGTTTGGAAGGAAGCCAACAAAATAAGTTCTCGTCACTCGCTCTATAATATAACAATGCAATTTTCTACTGTCGCTTCCATCGCCGCCGTCGCCGCTGTTGCCTCTGCTCAAAACATCACCACCGAGTCTGTTACCGAGCACATGACCACTTTGGTCACTATCACTTCTTGTGAAGACCATGCTTGTCACGAGACCGTTTCTAACGCTTGGGTGTCCACTGCTTCTGTCACTGTCAACGATGTTGTCACTGAATACACCACCTGGTGCCCAATCACTACTGCTGCTGCTGGTAACGGTACTCACACTGCTGTTCCAGAAGCCGCTAAGAACGGTTCTTCCTCTGCTGCTCCACAATCCAAGAACGGTACCACTTCTCACTCCGTGACTTCCGAGTTCCACGGTGCTGCTGGTAAGGCTTTACCAGCTGCCGGTGCCTTGTTGGCTGGTGTTGCCGCTTTATTATTATAAGTTTGTAGTATTTTCTAATACCTTCAATATCTATATAGTTTAATAATTTGTGCAAAGGACATGCATAGTGTAATAATAAGTCTGAGAGTAAACTGGGTCGTTGATTCGAACGCTGCTCAAGCACTTCTTGCGCTGACTAGTATAGAGCAAAGATTGTAGCTATTTGGCATTGTCGTAGTGCAGAGTTACGTAACACGTATATATACTTATAAATGTTTTAGAGCTTCTTCCACGCTGGACACGGTCACATCAGTTCCCGGGTTGCTCTCCTTACCGGCGTAAATCACCACTTGGTCACGCACGATGACAGTCCAACGGCCGCTCCAGAAAACGTTCTCGCCAACACCAAGCTCGTAGCCTAGGGACTTGGTGAACTGACAGCCTGCATCGGAGGCAAACTTCAGGTGCGTGGTGTCCGTAACACCTAGGGATTTAGCCCATGCTTGGTTGGCGAAAGGGTTGTCCACAGTGACAACCACGACTTGGTCGACACCCTTGGCCTTGAACTCATCCTGCTTGGCAACGTAGCCCGGGATGTGGCTCACGGAGCATGTTGGAGAAAACGCAGCAGGGGCGCCAGTGATCACTACGGTCTTGTTCTCTTGGATCAAACGCGACCATGCAACGGTTTGAGGCATCTTGCAGGCATCCTGGTCCTCGTCACGAGGGCTCAGAGCAATGTATTGAAACTTGTAGTCTCCAGTTTGTAGTGCTTTTCCAACAGCAGGTGCGCTCATTTTGTGTAATGTTCGGATGTATCTAGGTTGGTTGACAAGAATATGTTTAGAGAAGATAGTTTTCAACATCGAGTACCTGTGTGTTGCTACGGATATTGCTAAACTCGCAAGCTTTATATACACATGAAGACACAGGACGTACTTTACACAGTTGACTGAATTGCCATCCGACGACCCCTTGATCACTCAACGATACAAGCCATCGGGGGTGTTGCGCGTGTAGTGTCGCACCCCTGCCTCGAGCTACTACTTTTTTGGTTTTCTTTTTTTTTTCCAGTTTTTCCGCTCTCCTACTGTGCTTACTAATGACATCGAGCGATGATTTGTAATCATCGATCTGGCCATCCAAGTTATATAATCAAACAGTTGTTCAAAGCCGACCTGACAGTAGGTGAATATAGCACACCCGAATTGAATTGAAACTTCAGATTGCATTTGAGATTTGAAATTATAGTGTTTGTATGCGTCACTGATTGCAGATGTTGAATAAATCACTCACATACCAGATCGTAGTGTCTGGTCACGTCTTCAAAGTTAAAGGTGACAAGCTTTGCAAAGACTCGCCGAATTATTTCACTGATCATTTGATCAATGACGAAACACGACTGTTACAAATTTGCAGAGATACTCGATCGTTCAAATTGGTATTGAACTATCTGCAAGGCTACCCGATATTGATTAACGATACCAATGAGTTCTTGAGTCTCATCTCTGACGCGGTTTTCTACAAGCTTGACGGGTTATTGGTTGTGTTGAAAGAATTAGACTATTTTTATGTCACTGTGGGTGGGAAATCTTTCAAAGTGCCCAAGTGTCTTTTCGCTAAGATTGGCGACTCTAACAATTACTTGAACATGTTAATGAACACCATTTTCAACGATATTCAAAGGTTGAAAGAACAGGAACAAGCAGACGAGGCAGGCAGTTCCGGTAACCGTGCTGAAAGTGCAGAACCATTGAGCAATCACATTTTTTTAGAGAATAGTTTAGCCATGTGTCACATCGCAAGAAATCCGGATTTTTTCCAAAAGCTACTGAATTACTTGAACGGTAACGATATTGAAGAAAATTTGCCCGATTGTCTTCGGTGTTCTTTACGTAAAGAGTGCCGATACTACCACCTATTAAATTTAGAGCAAAGATTGATCAAAGCTAAATTATCGCACAACCCATTTGGCGATTCTCCTCATGGTGAGATCATCTTACATTTGAATGACGTAGCTCCAAAACAATTGTGTTTCTCCTTGAAGTATCACTACGAAGACGCATCCTGTGCAGCATGCCAAACCTCCGAAGAAGAGAATGGCTCCGATCGCGATGGTGATGACCGCTCTGTGGCGAAGAGAAGGAAGACACAAAAAACACAGCCGTGGAGTGTACTAAAATACAAGAGACCTTACGTAGATGACATCTTTAGAGAACTAGTTTTCCAGTTCAACGAAAATGAGACAAGCATTGTGTTTAATAAGACAAATAAGTTGATCCATTTGGTAGTCACGGGCGATTCACTGACTACATTCGTCAACACGTTCACATATATCGCTGATGGTCAAAAAATTGACTTATCTAATTACATCCACGAGTTTGGTTGGCCAAGTAGGGACCAAAGCACAAAACTTACTCAGCATCTGGTACTACCTGCTTACGTGGGGTTATGCGACATGAGTATCAATGACATTCAGTGTCGAAACGTTTGTAAATTAGTCACTGACACTGAACTCACTACAGATGTTAATGATTTTTCGGATTTTGGTAACATTAAGTCTGTGCCTGGTCTGAGGTTACATTTAAGAAGGAGTCTTTGGAAATTGGGTATTAAGCACGGGAAAATTATTCTCATATGCATCAAAGCAGACTCTTACACTGGCGTAAAGGATTATAATAGACACCTTGAGTTTTTATAACGAACACCATGTCTCTCTCAGTCATCTAACTGGAACTATTTACTCCAGTTAAGTTTGTATCAATAGTAGCATAACCACCATCATCAGTAAGTTTGTCATTATATGTAAACTTCTTCACTTTAATAAGTATTTCTTGAAAAATCGTGCGCCTTTGGGATTCGAACCAAGGACACACAAGAAAACCAAAAACACTTGAACAGTAGGTACTGTCCTTGGAGCCGTTAATGCCAATTCTACAGGTGTATAGGTCGTGAAGAATGTATCGATAATCTGATCAAAGCAAAAAAAAAACGTATAAATCTCTTTGTAAAACGGTTCATCCTTATGCAGGGGAACTGCTGATCATCTCTGTATTGTTTCAAATTGACCAAATGTCTACGGACGGTATCCGTAGACCAAATATGAAAAACATTTGAAAAGACTATATTCAATATGGTTTAGATGATAATACGAGCTAACGGACATTCAGATACGTTAAGGCTATCTATGCTATAACACTAATTTCCTATGCTCTTCTGTATTATTTCCTCTTTCATATAAATTAAAAGTCTCATCAAGACTCTTGTGATAAAAATTGCAGATAACATGCCTTTATATGTTCAAGAAATTCCAATTTACAAGCCACGCGTCTTATTATGCAAATCGCAATTTGAATGCGTTCTACACTATTTTCATTCTTCATAATTTGTCTGATTCATCCTAGAATTATTTGGGGCTCAACTGTGTAACTTAGCACATTTGTCTAACGCGCCCATCAATTATCCGTTATTGTGTGTTTCACTGAGAATGAAATCGTTGTAATAGAACATCCCGCAACAGGACATGATGGTCCAAGGACCACATAAATAACAATGTATTTTCTGGGTTATGGAAATATATTCACAATAGATTTTAATATTTAAGTCTCTTGCTTAAAGAATTGCTTGATGGGAAAGGATTTATACACTTTTTACATATTTTTCATATTTTGTACATTTTTTCTCAGTTTCATAAAATTTCGTTGCGAACATCATATATAATCGTACGTACGCATTATCATATAGCTAAATTATCTTTGCCGAATTTGAGCTAGTAGTTAGCAAGTTGAATTAACAAGATTAGCCCATCACTATATATTACAACACTCATTGGGATGAACTGAGTAAATCACAATTGCCTGATCATCCTATCAACTATCTATTCTTCTGAGTTTCATTGAGAATATAATCGTGGCCATTGAATATCTTACAGCAATAATTTCTCCTTTTAACAAGCCCATAAACAAAACTGTGTATTGTTCAATTGCAAACGATTTTTTATTGGCTCTCAGTTATCTTGGTAATTATCAGCGCCTGTATAGATTCATATACGTCCACCTCGAAACCAAGCTTAAAAATCACGTACAGGGCTTTCAATAGACATGGCGATCCTTGGACCACCATGTCCAGAAATATTTAAACCCAATTCTTTTGCTCAATAGATATTCCTAGTTTGAATTTAACTATATCCATTGTAGCGATAGCATCTTGACTACTATCATGTTCGCCTGTTTGAATTCTACGGCTCAGAAACCTAAAAGATAAATCTTTCAACGCGTTTTTGTAAGGTCCAGATGAATATAATATAGCTGTGTCGATGATTCGCTCATGAATGATCCTCATTACATTTAGATCGTTTTCAAACCCGTGCCCGAGAAGTATCGAATTTTTGTTGATCATATTCTTATTAAGAATTTCATCTATACATTCTTCATAAGTGACAGAATTCGTGGCGGTAACTTCATGAACACCACTGAACTGTGAATTTAAATCGATTACAGTTCCTATTGGTTTCACAATCTTATCAAATAGTATGTTCGAGGTAAAAAAATCTACTATGGTGATCCTTATCATCTCATACCCTAAGCTGGTAAACCCCATTTCACAATCTACAGATAATACATTTGTCTTACCTTCAATTTTACTTGTTTTGAAAAAATCACCAAGCGGTAAAATATCTTCGAACTTATCACACTTAAATACATGATGTGATGATTCTCGGCAACCTAATCTTTTAGATGACGTCGAGATTGTAGATTCTCCACAGCATGGAAATTCATGCAATTTTGCTTCACGATTATATTGTTTTTTAGAAGGATGGTATCTACAATTTGTGTCTACTAAAACATTTTTTTTCATAAATTTAACCTGACACCTTGCGCAGGTGGCAAACTCACTAGTTTGTTTCTGTAAGTTGCTTTCCCGTAGGCTTGATGTTATGTAGCCATGCTTTTCCAACTCCTTAACTTGAATAATGATTCCTTCTAATTTTTCCATCACCTCGTCAACGGTCTGAGAGCAGCCATCTGATGGTATATCCTTCGGTTGTACTAACCGATGCCCAGCTATCTTGATATTTGTTAATTTACCTTTCGATTTAACCAGATCCCTCATTAAAACTGTCATATTGAAACGATAGCTTTGTGATGTTTTACTCAATGTGGCTACTTTGCTCTCCAAAAGCACCGCCATCTTAGTTAATTTAGTCTCAGATTTAATATGACCAACATACCGCTTCAAATGTGCATATAACTTACCTAGAATTTTATGTCTATCTTGAAACCCAATTGGCTGAGAAACTAAGGCCTTCGGCCTTAAAACCACCTGTTCACTCATTTCCTTCCACTCAAATTTCAAAGTAAACAACGTGCAAGTTAAAAAAACCACGAAACAAAAACAGCTATTTCATTATAAGGACAATAGGCTCATAAAGAACTTCATAGAGAACAGTTACTTAGAATTTATTCTCAGTTGCTAGAGAATCGCTTTCAACGTGACTGTTCGGATCTTAATTTTCAATGGAAAATTTTCATTTTAGATACATTTATTATGTGAAGAAAAATAAAGCGATGAGATGAGAAGCGATGAGCTTTACAGTAATTAGATATTATTTAACACTTTTAGCTAACAAAAAATCAAAAAAAAAATACCTCTTCTGTTAGTTGGATACCATGAATCAACAAAGACAAATGGAGGAAGATAAAGTTTTAATAGACCTGAAGTTGGTTCAGCAAAGGATTCTTGAATTTGGTCAATTATTACCAAGAGAGACTTGTAATGATATTTATCAATTTAGTACTGCATTGAATGGTAAAGAAAATTTTCAACGGTTAGCTAAAGAGGTTTTATTTAGTGACTATTCTACACAGTATGTGTTTGTGTACCACAATGTATTTTTGAATGTGGTGTCTCTTTGGATTACCACATTTTATCGTGATTTTCCAATCCAAGTATTGGACCAATGTGGTCGACTTGTTAGCATTTATCCATTGTCATCGTGTTTAGTTCAAGGATTTTTAACAAGAGAGAATAAACGTTTTGTCCAGATGCTACAAAACCCTACTGAAATTTCTGAGCTAGAAGTGATTCAAATTTTATTGGCTTATTATAGGTTTCTTTATGAAAATAAAGATCAGTTTATTGGGTTTATCGACTCAAACGTGTTATACCAATTTTTAGAAGATAAAAGTTTGAATCATGACTCTGATATTCCAAAATTCCTATGTCTAAAGCTCTTAGGGCTATGCCTCGACCTAGGTGATAAAGCTTTTAACGATATGATGAAAAATCATTTACCTGAGATTCCGAGATTGGTAGGAACATACGGGTTAGATTCACAAATGGATTATAGTTTCTTAGAAATTTATGAAGCTCAAAGGTTTGCGAATTTTGCCAACTTACCACAGAATAAAGAATATTTTTCTTGTAGCACGGAAAAGAGCAATTCAGAAATTTATGCAATTGAGTCTCAGGATTTGGACAGTAATTTAGTCTCAGTAGCCGGTGTCTTAATCCCTCGTTTACATAATTCCGAGAAAACACAACCTCCTGCCTATGTTCCTATTGAAAAGACGTTATCCAGCTTACGCCAACTAGCTAGTTGTATTCAGCAAAATGAACCAGTTATGCTTGCCGGTGTAGCGGGTGTTGGTAAAACATTTTTGATAAATGAGTTGAGTAAGTATATGGGCTGTCATGATTCCATGATCAAAATTCATTTAGGCGAGCAAACAGATTCTAAGTTAATGGTGGGTACTTATACTTCCGGAGAAAAACCAGGTACATTTGAATGGAAAGCTGGTGTCTTAACCACTGCTGTGAGGGAAGGCCGCTGGGTTATCATTGAAGATATTAATAAGGCTCCCACGGAAGTATTATCTGTCCTGCTTACATTACTAGAAAAGCGAGAATTAACGATTCCTTCTAGAGGTGAAACCATAAAGGCGGCCAATGGATTTCAATTAATTTCCACCATTAGATTGGAAGATGACCATTTAGATAAAAAACCGGGAAGCAACGAATTAAATATTAATTTGATTGGTATGAGAAATTGGAAGTTAATTCGACTGGATGAACCATCAAATGATGACCTTCATGAAATTTTAATGATGAAATATCCTCTACTCGCTAACCTAATACCAAAATTAATATTGACGTACCAAGCTGTACAATTAATATATCAGGATCCACGATTTATTTCTTTAAATAAAGGAGCACACCCAAGAGTTATATCAGTTAGAGATTTGATGAAATTGTGCAATAGAATACATGCGCTATATTCTAATGGGAATATATCAGATCCAAAGCAGTTACTCCCCTCTTCCATCTTTGATGATATATTTGCAGAAGCGACGGATTGTTTTGCCGGTGCTATTGGTGAGATACGAGCACTCGAACCATTAGTGAAATGCATAGGTGAAAAATTAGAGGTTCCAACTAGTCGAATTACATTATTCCTAACTAAACACGTTCCTCATTTTGAATCCCTAGACGACAAGGTGAAAATTGGGAGATCTCTATTGAAAAAATCTACTAGCAGCGTCCAGAAGAAAAGTGTTAATGCTACTTCATTTGCTGCAACTAGTCACTCTCTTAGATTGATGGAACAAATAGCTGTTGGGATTCAAATGACAGAACCATTGCTATTGGTAGGTGAAACCGGTACTGGTAAGACCACAGTAGTACAACAAGTTGCCAAGATAATGAATAAAAGTCTAACCGTCATAAATGTTTCCCAACAAACAGAAAGTGGTGATTTATTGGGTGGTTACAAACCTGTTAATTCAAAGACTATTGCCATTCCCATTCAGGAGACCTTTGAAGCTCTATTTGTGAAATCCTTTTCTGTGAAGAAAAATGAAAGGTTCTACAAAATGTTACACAAGTGTTTTAATAGAGGCCAGTGGAAGAATTTGGTAAAATTGTGGAGAGAAGCATACAAAATGGCTTGCAGTATCATGGAAATAACTGAAGCTGGAGAAGAAGAAGAATCCTCGAAGAAGAAAAAAAGGCGACTTAATCCTAATGAAAGGTTGTTATTATTAAATCGCTGGAAAGAGTTTTATAACGACGTTAAAAAATTTGATGTACAATCTCAGACTTTAGAGAATTCTTTTGTTTTCAATTTCATCGAAGGTTCACTAGTAAAGGCTATTAGGAACGGTGATTGGTTACTTTTAGATGAAATCAATTTAGCTTCTGCTGATACACTTGAAAGTATTTCTGATCTTCTTTCCGAACCTGAATCTAGGAGTATTATGTTAACAGAGAAAAATGATACTAAACCTATTGAGGTTCATCCAGAATTTAGAATTTTTGCGTGCATGAATCCTGCAACCGATGTGGGTAAAAAAGACTTGCCAGCTGGTATACGATCTCGGTTCACAGAAATCTATGTTCACTCCCCAGATCGGGATATTACGGATTTGCTATCGATTATTGATAAGTATATCTCCAGACATAGCGTAAATGATGAATGGGTTGGCAATGATATTGCAGAACTCTACTTAGAAGCTAAGAAATTGTCTGATTCAAACAAAATTGTCGATGGTGCTAATCAAAAGCCACATTTCAGTATTCGTACTTTGACCAGAACTTTACTTTACGTTTCCGACATTGTACATGTTTACGGGTTAAGAAGATCTTTGTATGATGGTTTCTGTATGAGTTTCTTGACTCTGCTAGACCAACCTTCTGAACTCATACTGGAACCTATCATCAGACAATATACTTTGGGAAGATTAAAAAATCCAAAATCTGTACTTTCACAGATGCCACCATCTCCCGGCCCAAATTACGTTAACTTCAAACATTATTGGATGCCCAAAGGTCAACATGAATCGTACATCAACGAACAATATATCATTACTCCATTTGTGGAAAAGAATATGATGAACCTTGTTCGAGCAACCTCAAGTAAGAAATTCCCAATTTTGGTTCAAGGTCCTACTTCTTCTGGTAAAACGAGTATGATTAAATACCTTGCTGATATGACTGGGCATAAGTTTATTCGTATAAATAATCATGAGCATACCGATTTACAAGAATACCTGGGTACTTACATCACAGATGATACTGGAAAACTTACTTTTAGCGAAGGTGTCTTAGTAGAGGCTCTACGTAATGGGTACTGGATTGTATTGGATGAACTTAATCTTGCTCCAACTGACGTTTTAGAAGCCTTGAATAGACTTCTTGACGATAATAGAGAACTTTTTATTCCAGAAACACAAGAAACTATTCATCCTCATCCCGATTTTATGTTATTTGCTACTCAGAATCCCCCTGGTATATACGGGGGCCGTAAAGTCTTATCGAGAGCCTTTAGAAATCGTTTCTTGGAATTGCATTTTGATGACATTCCTCAAGATGAGCTGGAAACTATTTTGAGAGAAAGATGCCAAATTGCTCCTACATATGCAAAAAAGATTGTAGATGTATACCACGAACTGTCTTTAGAACGTTCTGCCAATAGATTGTTTGAGCAAAAGAACAGTTTTGCAACTCTTCGGGATCTTTTCAGATGGGCATTAAGAGATGCTGTAGGATACGAACAACTTGCAGCCAATGGTTACATGCTGTTGGCGGAAAGATGTCGTAGTCAACACGAAAAGGACACTGTTAAAACAACCATAGAAAAGATTATGAAAGTCAAATTAGATATGAATTCATACTATGCTTCTCTTGAAACTAAAGAGCTTCATGAACTTGGATCTGTAGTTTGGACAAATGCTCTTCGTCGGTTAGCTGTGCTAGTCATGGAATGTTTGAGAAACAATGAACCTGTCCTTCTAGTCGGTGAAACTGGTTGTGGGAAAACTACAATATGCCAGCTACTTGCTTCATTTTATGACAGAAACTTAATTGTACTAAATGCGCATCAGAACACTGAAACTGGTGATATTCTAGGTGCTCAAAGACCTATACGTAATCGTTCCGAGACTCAACAGCTGTTATTGGTAGAATTGCAGAATGCTTTGAACATGAATGAAAATGATGACATCGATGAATTACTTAAATTGTATCAAAGCAGGAAATCTGAGTTAGACACTGATGCAGTTTTGAAGATAGATTCATTGAAAGAAAACTTAAAGGTTCTTTTCACGTGGTGTGATGGACCACTTATTCAAGCTTTGAAAAGCGGTGCTTTCTTTTTATTTGACGAAATATCATTAGCTGATGATTCAGTGTTAGAAAGATTGAATAGTGTCTTAGAACCTGAAAGAAGTCTTCTCTTAGCAGAAAAAGGTTCTTCAAACGATATTGTCTCAGCTAAAGATGGTTTCCAATTTTTTGCAACGATGAATCCTGGTGGGGACTATGGAAAGAAAGAACTCTCTCCTGCATTGAGAAATCGTTTTACAGAGATTTGGGTTCCCTCGCTAGAAAATTTTGATGATGTTAGATTAATTGTCACTTCAAGATTAACAGATAAAATCAAAGATATGTCTGAACCTATTGTGAAATTTTCTGAGTGGTTTGGTAAAAAACTAGGTTCAGGTAATGCTTCAAGTGGTGTTATCTCATTACGTGACATCCTAGCATGGACTGATTTTTTGAATCGATCATCTAAGTCCATAGGTGATCATTTTAAATGTTTGTTGCACGGTGCCTTAATGGTTTTTATTGATACCCTGGGTACTAACAATACTGCATATTTGGCAGAAAACATAGATGCCTTAACGAAATTGCGCAATGAGTGTATCAATGTCTTGTCTCAGCTTTCGGGAAAAGACCTAACGGGCTATATTACTGAACCACCTACATTGTCAATAACGGAAGAAGTCTTAGAAGTTAGCCAATTTGCTTTATCTAGAATTGGTGAGCATAGAAAAATTTCATTTAATCTCGAAACTCCAACTACACTTATGAATAGTCTTCGGGTTATCAGAGCCATGCAAGTAGCAAAACCTATTTTACTAGAAGGTAGTCCTGGTGTTGGGAAAACTAGCTTGGTAACTGCCTTAGCATCTATCACAGGAAATAAATTAACTCGTATCAATCTTTCTGAACAAACAGATTTAGTAGATCTTTTTGGTTCTGATGCTCCAGGAGAGAAAAGCGGTGAGTTTGTATGGCATGATGCACCATTTTTGAAAGCAATGCAAGAAGGTAACTGGGTATTACTAGATGAAATGAATTTGGCTTCACAATCGGTCTTGGAAGGTTTGAATGCATGTTTAGATCATAGAGGTGAAGCATATATCCCTGAACTAGATCGGACATTTTCAAAACATGAGAAATTTTTGGTATTTGCTGCCCAGAATCCTCAGCACCAAGGCGGAGGAAGAAAAGGCCTTCCTAAATCTTTTGTTAACCGTTTCAGTGTTGTATACATAGATACTTTGACTAAAACGGATCTGTTACACATTACACATCATTTGTATCCAGATGTGAGCCATGAAAATTCAAGCAAGGTGATTCAACTATTGACAATGCTAGAAGAAGATATATCTATTAAAAAGAAATGGGGTTCTTTAGGGGCACCTTGGGAGTTCAACTTAAGAGATGCTTTGAGATGGCTCCAAATGTTGAATAAGCCGGGGATCTCAGAAAAGATAGATGTCTTAAGTTTTGTCAATATGATTGTGAAACAGAGATTCAGAACTAGTAAGGATCAATTAATGGCCGAAAAATTAATAGAGAGCGTATTTGGTCACAGGAAGAAAACTAATAACTTTTACCATATTACCAAGTCCTATGTTCAGATAGATAACGCTGTGTGCAAAAGAAATGTAATTTACCATTACCCAACGACTAGCAAACTATACCCTTTACAGTGTAATTTTGAGTTTTATCAGACAGCTATGTTTTGCATTGAGAATAACTGGCCACTTATCTTAGTGGGTCCAACCAATTCAGGTAAGTCTGAACTAGTGCAATTTTTAGCCTCTATTCTTGGCGCTCATGTATCAGTATTTTCTATGAACAGTGACGTCGATAGTATGGATATACTCGGTGGTTATGAACAAGTCGATATGACTAGAAAAATATCCCAAGTTTGTGATGAGTTAAGAACCGCTTTAAGATCTAATGTCGCTATCAACCTACAACATAATGTGGGTGACCCTCAAGTATTATCAAAATGCTTCAACCTTATTAATTACATTTCAAAAACTGTGGTATCTCCAGACGAGTTTAATGTGTTAGAGGTGACATTTGAAGATTTATTTCAATTTCTTAAAGAACAACCTATATTTGTGGACATTCATGAAAAGTTGTTATTAATTAAGAAAGAAATTCAAACAAGAGATCAAGTCAGATTTGAGTGGTTTGATGGTATGTTGGTCAATGCTGTTGAAAATGGTCACTGGCTTGTATTAGACAACGCTAATCTCTGTTCACCTTCTGTTCTGGATAGATTAAACTCTTTGCTAGAGACGAATGGTTCATTGTTAATCAACGAACGTAGTACAGAAAGTGGTGAACCGACAATTTTGAAGCCACATCCTAATTTCAAGTTGTTTTTAACAACAGATCCTAGATTCGGAGAGCTATCAAGAGCTATGAGAAATAGAGGTATGGAGATATATATGGGAAATCTTGATGAAAGAGCCACCGCCGTGGATTCATATTCTCTTCCAAAACGATCAATGGGGCTTGTTGATTCTAATTCGGATCTAAATGAAAACACAATTAAAGCTACTAAGCCTTGTTGTTTGAGGCAATTTGTACCATCTTATTTGTCAGAAGCATATACTCTTTGTCAGGTTGTCGATATGATCAACTTCTCTGACAATGCAGTCAATATAGATGTTATTTCAAGTTTAATCCCATTTGAACTTGTCACAAGATTTGAAAAATTACTGATGCATTCTTCAAAAAGCTACTTATTTGGTGAATCAGCTACCATCAATGAAACATCTCATTTTCTTGAATTTTTGAAGCAAAGAATGGTATTGAAGCAATTTAACGATTTTAATATGCTATCAGAAAGCCGAATATGCGATATTACTGGAGTGGTATCTGAATTAAGTACCCAATTTCTGGCTCCATTATTAAATAATTATATTATTCCCGATGGATGGGAGTCTGAAACCGTATCTTCATCGAAAGAGGTGATCTATACATTTGCATCATTAAACCTTTTATCAAATATGATAGACGAACTAGCAACAGTTAGTACGGCCTCTCTGAATAAAAATATGGATCAATTAAATTATTTCGAGCGTTCAGCAGCTTTGTTTCACGGTAGGCAACTTAAGAAGGCACCAAAATTACCAATATTTGAACTCTTCAGAAACATATTAATGGGGTTACTGAATAGTATGGATGGAATGAGAATCTTTTCAAATAATGAATTTCATTTTATGATTTGGAAAATTGTAGCTACTATTGCCCGAGGTATTCAAGATGCATCGAAAAATGGAGAAACTAATTACCGCGCGTTTTTGGATATTTTGGAGCAGCTATTTACAGATTCCGTTAAAATGGGTGTTCCTATAAATGATATCCAAAATATACTCACGTCGTTTTTAAATTCCAGGCCTTGGACTTCAGGTTGGTCGTTGAAGATATTGTGGGAACTGTTTAGACCACAACTTCCACATACACGTGAAAACTGGGAATACTGGAACAAATACCTATATCTTTGTCGAAAATATGATAATATTAAATTACTACAATATCATGACAACTATCCAATAATGTCTGATACGATTAGTATTTTCAGGACAATAAAAGCAGATATTATCGAGGGAGATACTTCCGAAGTCGCGGACCTAATGATATTAATGGAAAATAACCTTGACAATTTGAATGAAATATCTGCTAAATTTTTGAAGAGAAGAACACATATGTTTACTGACAGTTTTGATCATCTACTCAGAATTCTGGTTAGTGCTGAAAACTATTCCACTGCTCAATTAATAGATTTAGCACCCCTGAGCTCCACGCCAATGGAAAGCATTGTATCATTCGTTTGTACTGAGCAAGTTTTTCCTCCAATATTTAAATTGTTATGGCCAAAAGTAGATAATCAGTACACTTCTACTACAAAGGGCCTATTCACTTCAGATTATATTGAAAACATCATCAAAACATCTAGAAAATTGGAGGTATCATTTTGTGGAGATATCGATGAAAATATAGCTGACGCCTCTAAAGTATTAAAACTAACGGTGGAATCTTCGAATTCTTTGATTGCTAGCAGGATCAATTATTTCTCTAAAATATTAGTGGACTGGATCTCTAAGATTTCAGATGCTCATGCTAAGCAAATAAACGAGAAGACCGAAAGTGGCACCATGCCAGAAAAAGCTGTAATGGCTAATTTTCATTTTAGAAAAATCTATGACAGCTACTTGGTAACAGCAAAGGAAACAGCTACCAACTGCACATCTTTGACAGATTTGGGTAAAGCATGGGTAACATTCGGATCTGCCCTCATCTTGTTGTTTATCCCAAATACTCCATTTGACCCAGCCATAACTGATTATGTTGTTCACGATGTCTTTGAGATGCATAAGACTCTTTCAAACAAAATATGCAAATCATGGAAATTGTTAGGTACAATACTGACAGGTGAAGAATCAATAGAGTTGGAGCAAGGAATTGTCCATTTTACGGAAGAAGAAGCACCTAAAAAACCAAGAACTTATCGTCCAGAGCAACCTGTAGATTCTTTGTTTGAAGAGTGGTATGCGTTTGTTAGCTCAACAGTTTCCCAAAATCAAACAGCTGAACTGTTTGAAGTTTTAGAGATGTGGAGTGAAACAAGTTCGGACAGACATGAGATGTTTCAACAAAACACGTCCAATTTTTTAAACCGTATGGATACCACATACCCATTCTTTGCAGATCTTCATGAAATCTTAGCTGGTTATGTATACAGTGTGAAGTTTGGATTCGACTTAATCCGTTTGGACCAATCCGAATCAAGAAATAAAGCTCAACTTCCATCAACTTGGAGTGTAGATCCACTCCTAATGTCTAACACTAATAAACTAGAATCTACGATTCTTCAAGTTTGTAAATACCTGAAATCTACCAGTGTTGAGAATATTGACGCGGAAGAAATTGCTGCTTTCTGTATCAGTGTAGTGAAACATCATGGTTTAACTAAGGATAATCGCCTGCTAAATGTATTCCAAGAACTCTTAGTAGTGATTTACACGAGATGGTCACTAAAATGTAAAATGGAGGATATGAAACAAGATATCCAGAGTAAATTATACAGACACAAGCATTTGGAAGATGATATGGAGCAAGAAATGAAACAAATGTTTCCAGAGTACGACGAAACCTCTTTTGAGGAGAGTACTACCAGCTACTCATCTGACGAAGTGAGGCTTGAAGAAGCTTACTACAATATCAGTCAGAGCTACATGTCAAGTTTTGATAATATTGTTCCTGAAGAAAAGTTATCTTCACTGGTCAATCAGGGATCGATAATTTATCAAAGGTTTGATTCTTCAAAAACCGCAACGAGTTTGAAAGGAATTAACAGTGAACTGCTGTCCTCTGCAACCTCAATTTTACACAACAAGATAAAATCTTTCCAAGATTATCAAGACAACAGCACGTTTAATTTTTACAAAAACTCTTCATTAGCAGAAGCACAGTCTTCTGTTAGACTAGTAGAAAATATTAGGAAAAGAGTCCATACATTGTCTGAAGAATGGCCTGAACATGCGACTCTTAACGAATTAAAGCGAATTTGTGGAGAATATTTAAAGTATTCTTCTATAAGTCCATTGGCACAATTATTACAAAAGCTGGAACAAATTTATACTTTTATTTGTGAGTGGGAAAAATATGCATCCAACAAAGTATCTCTCGACAGTTACATAAAAAACCTAACTGATTTGATTGTTTCTTGGAGAAGACTTGAGCTTGTTACTTGGAATGGGCTATTTAACGAGGAGGAAGAAAAGGTTAAGAGAAGATCTGGAAAATGGTGGTTCTATTTGTTCGAGCTAATTATAGTTTCATCAAACGCAAGTAGTACTTCTGAGTCAACTCCTGGAGTTGGTCCAGTAGATTTAACTAGCACTCTCGTGACATTTATGGCCAAGAGTACTTTGGGCGAGTTTGCTTTCAAATTGGATTTACTACGGTCCTTCATAACCCATTTAGAAGCCTTAAACATGACTAATGCACACGTTTACAATGCAGTGTCAAATACTTACACATATTATAGGCAGTTTAAAGACAGTTTAGTTAATCAACTTCGAGACAGTAAAAAATCACTATCAAAAGAAATTGCAGATGTCATATTACTTGCCAGCTGGAAGGATGTGAATGTCGAAGCCCTAAAACAAAGTTCTCGTCGTTCACACAATAACCTATACAAAGTGGTCAGGAAATATAGACAATTATTGAACCAAAGTATTTCAACTGTTATCGAAAGTGGATTAAACTATTTTGCCAACGAGAAAGTACATTTACAAGCTATTTCGAAAACGTTGTTACCACCGTTCAATTTCGAAGAAGCAAAATGTGCTGTTACCGATGTGCCTAATTGGAATGAAAGAGGAGCAACAATGTCTAACATAGATATGGTTAGTGACAATATGAAAATTTACACTCGACAGATCACTGACCAACAGTTTCCATCCTTGCTGGGTGTTGCTGAAGAATATATGTATGAAGCTGAACGACTTCGTAATGAAACGCCAAAAGTCTTCACAAAATCTACCAAGAAGGTTATATCATCACTGAAGGCACAGAAAAGCAAACTTTTAAGTAGCGCTTTCAAAGAATTAAGAAGAATTGGGCTAAAGAGCAATTTCAGAAAGGATATTCACAATGTTCAAAAGACTTCTACTTTACTTTTAGCTAATTCAACATCATTCACTGGCACATGCTTACAATCGTCTGACGCTTTCTACTTTAAGATGATTGACTTATTACCAAGGCTAAGGAGCGCGGTATCTTCTCCCAATAGTGAAATTCCTATCGCCTATATTGAAAGAGGTATGGCTATAACAGAAAATATTATGTTTTCTTTAATAACCAGTAGAGAACCGCTATTTAACCTTGCTTCAGATCTTGCTTCTTTTGAGCATTTGAAGTGTGCAATAGACGAAATCTGTAATGCTAATGGCTCGCTCCAACACCAGTCTCTACACCTAACTTTCGAGAATGCAATATATATATGCACATGGTTACCAAGATTGATAGAATTTAGCATTGAAACTCTAGATGTTGCCAAATCTTCGGGATCAACTGATATGAACACTGACTTTCTAATTCAAGCTAAAAACACAATAGCACAGTTTACAATGGAACTGGATTCAACTCACGTATATGTCTCTAAAACTGCCGAAACTCTCGAAAATATGAAAACCTTTTTAGATAATTTATGCCATACTATTTCATTAAAGAAACAGGATAATGCATATTATATTGTTGATGTGATCGTGAAATGGGTTCAAGAAAATAGTCTTATGGAACAGCAAACCTCTGAAATAGCTAATGGAGAGCTAACCGATATAGATACATCATTGCGTAGTGTATTCAAAAATATTTTGTTGGCTTTCCAGAAATTAATGAGCTCTGATAAATCTGAAATAACTGAAGAGCAAGATAATTGGTTATCAACAACATCCAAACGTCTTATGTCATTGGTAGAAGATGTTAGGTCTAAAAAAGTAATGAACTCTATTTCGGCAACTATTCAACTTGTTCGTTCTGGTAACTTCTCATCGAAAGACTCCGCATTGGTACGTGCAATGTTAGTTTTCACAATTCCAATTATCAATTCATATACTGAAACCGCTAGATCTATTTTGGAAAAGGCAAGGGACAATTATATGGAAACCAGTAAGGCAACCTATATTTTGAGTACCATTCTGTATCATCTTTCCAAAGATGGATTTTGCTCCCCAGAGCCTCCTAGCGACGAAACCGAAGATAATAATTTACAAGAAGGTACTGGTTTAGGTGACGGAGAAGGTGCTCAGAACAACAGTAAGGATATCGAACAAGATGAAGATTTAACAGAAGATGCTCAAACGGCAAACAAGGAGAAAAATGATCAAGATGATAGAAGTGAAGATGAAGATGATGAAGCCGTTGAAATGGAAGGTGATATGGCAGGTGATCTTGAGGAACTATCTGACCAAGATAAAGATGAAGATGCAGATGCAGATGAAGAGGATGATGATATGGATGAGGAAGTTGATGATATTGATGATGATGATATTAATGCTATCGATGATAAAATGTGGAATGAGAAAGCTGAAGATAGTAAAAAGGAAAAAGATACAGACAAAGATTTGGATAATGATCATAACGATGCAGAAGTAGAAGCATCTGAAAAGCAAGATCCTGATACACAAGACAAAGGTGAAAATGAATCTAAGCCACAGAATGAAGGATCAGATGAGGAAAAAAATACAGATGAAGACCAAAACGATCAAGATAATCCACAAGAAAACGATGCCGACAATGAATCTTCTGAAGCAGAAGATGATTTAGGAGTTCAGGAAGATGAAGTGACCAAAAATGAAAATGAAGCTATGGATGAACATGTTCCTGAAGTCGAGACTATGGATTTACCTGAAGATATTAAATTAGACGAAAGTGATGATGATGATGGAGATAAGCAAGATGATGGAGATGAGGAGGAAGAGGAAGAAGAAGGAATGAAAGGGTTAGATGATATGGATATAGATGAACTTCCAGACGACGAAAAGACGTCAGATACAAATGATAATGAGGCAAAAGAAGAAGAAACCGAAGAAGCAGAAGCTGAAGTCGATGAAGAAATGAGGGACAGTATTGAGGAACCTGCAGACGAAAATACAGAAGATGCTGAAGATAAAGATATTAATGATGAGCAATCTGAAGAGGAAGAACTGAACGAAGGGAATCAACAAAACGAGGAGAAAGAAGCTGGTGGTACTGAGGATATGGAAGGTTTCGATGGTGTTGAAAATGCTATGGAAGAAGAAGCAGTTGAAAATGAAGCTACTGTTGAGCAGCAATCTGGCTCGAAGGGAGCAGGAACAACACGCGCTGAACAAGACGAAAGAAACGATGTTGGAGCGACTGGTGAAACTCAAAACGAACAATCTGAACAGACCGAGGATAACGATAATACATCAAATGATGATGCAAGAGAAAAGGCTAAAGAAATGTTTAAACAGCTTGGTGATAACATGAAAGAGTATCATAAGAGAAAGCAAGATATCAAAGAGGCCTCTGAGAATCAGGACGAGCAAGCTCAAGAAGTTACTGAACAAAAGCCTGAAGAATTTGAGCACCTGGATGGTGCTACTGCTGAAAGTAATACACAAGCTTTAGGGACGGCCAAAGAAGAAGAATTTCAATCGATTGATGAAAATTTGGCAATTGAAGATGATTCTGAGGAAGTGAAAGACAATCTCGATGAAACTGAAGAATTAATAGATGAAGCTGATGTGAAAGATGAAGACGCTATGGATGTTGTACCTGAGATATCTGGTCCAAAATCAGAGGAAGAAGAAAACTTTAAGAGAGTTTTTACTCCTAATAATAAAAATGAGAGCAGTTTATTGGAACAAAATCACCATATATTAGATGACTTAGCGGAACAAGATGAACTAGACGAATTAGTTGATAAAATTGATCATGAAGTAACATTGCAGACCGATACTGAAGTTGCACCAAGGTCATTGGAAGAAGCCAGAGAGCTATGGCATGAAAATGAAATTGTAACCACTGAACTTGTCTCTAGACTAAGTGAACAGTTACGATTAATTTTGGAACCGACTTTGGCCACCAAATTGAAAGGTGATTATAAGACAGGTAAGAGGCTAAATATGAAAAGAATTATTCCATATATTGCTTCACAATATCGTAAGGATAAGATATGGTTGAAAAGAACAAAACCTAGTAAACGTGAATACCAGATTATGATTGCATTGGATAATTCGAAATCTATGAGTGGTTCTAAGAGCGTTAAATTAGCATTTGAAAGTTTATGTCTGGTATCAAGAACTTTGACACAATTGGAGTCTGGTGGGCTGTCCATTGTCCGTTTTGGGAACGATACAAGAGAGCTACACTCTTTCAATCAACAATTCAATAACGAGACAGGTGCCAAGACATTCCAATGGTTTGATTTCCAAGACACTTCTACCGATGTTAAAAAACTATTAGCTGAATCATTGAAGATCTTTGAAAGAGGTCGTGCTTTATCCAATTCTGACCAATGGAGACTGCAAATTGTCATCTCAGATGGTCTCTATGAGGATCATGAAACTGTGAAAAGATTAGTACGTCGTGCTAGAGAAAATAAGATTATGTTAGTATTTGTTGTGTTAGATGGCATTGGATCGAACTCTCCAATAATGGATATGAGCCAGGTAAATTACGTTCCTGATACTGCAGGCAATTTACAGCTAAAAATCAATAAGTATTTGGATACTTTCCCATTTGAATTCTACGTGATTGTACATGACATTACAGAACTACCAGAGATGCTGTCATTAATTTTACGCCAATATTTCTCTGAATTAGTATAACAAGATTGTACATATATATATATATATATATATATTAAAGCTTGAGCAATTAAACAACAAAGAAAAGATATGGGTATAAGACCTAACTTATTTTCGATCGACTGTTATATCAAAATGAGCTTTTTATCTGAATCGACACTATATAAATCAATATATTTTTTTCAAAGGAAAAATTTTCCATTCTCTTTAACTACCACAGTCAATTGAAACTAAATACAGACTCGCAAACTTTGTGCAATACAATAGGTCAGCTCATAGTACATGTACCAGTAGGTAATTGCTAGGATCTGTCTGGTATTGACGCTTGGAACGTATCCGTAATCTTGCGTATTTCTTAAGATGATGATAAATTTTCGTACTGTGACTTGAAGATTAACGTCGATGTAAGCACATGATTTCTCAAAATAGACTACAACGGTATCTGATTAAATATAATGTCCTCTTGATCGATGCAACCACTACCATTGAGTGGAAAACCCTTCTGTAATATACCGTTTGTTCATGGTTTGTTTACCTTTTGAACATGAAGAATTAAAATGCTCATCAATTGTAGAGAGCTCATCACTTTTTAATACCACCTACTTAAACCGCAAATAAGCACAGATCCCTGTCGGAAGCTGCTTATATTGCTACAAAACTTATCATGGGGAAGAGAATCAACGATAAACTCAGGTATAAATATCCGTTACCTATTCATCCGATGGATTTGCCTATACTAATTCCTCATAATCCAGTTTCTTGGATCTTTTGGTTTTACAAGTACTACAAATCTTTAAGGAGTATTACCAAGCCACAGGTTAAAGTTGATATAATAGGCGATGAATGGAAGCGTATCTATGTCAGCAGACAAGAAGATATGGAATATCTATGGAATAATGGATTTTTTGGTACTGGTCTCTTATCACGTAGTGAACCTACGTGGTTCAAACGTACAAACGAGTCAATGAATTTCGAAAACATATCTAAAGCGTTAGAGAATGTTACTGAGAATCGTAGAATTCAAAGACTGAAATTTAAGAAAGAGAGAGTTAATTTAGAACAAAAAGTCTTGGATCTGAAAAGACAAAATGTGGCCATCGAGGAAATTAATGCAATCCTTGATAAAGAGAGACTGAAATTGAAACAGTACAAATTAGAATTAGAATCTATGGGTATCATTCAAGAAGAAGGCCTCGCTAATATGGACGAATTGATTGATGAGTCTAGTGGAGCACTGATTAACATTGAAATGATGGAATTGCTACCTGTTGAAGCTTGGTTCCTAACGTTTGCTTTGCCAACGTTATCAATTAATCCACGAGATTTACTCAAATCCTTAGGCTTACTGGATTTAAAGGAGTACACCGATGAGTTACATAGATTTTTGTTACAATATGCAGCTTATCATCATTACAGATCTCACGGCTGGTGTGTTCGATCTGGTATTAAATTTGGGACCGATTATTTGCTATATAAACGTGGGCCACCCTTTCAACACGCAGAGTTTAGTGTCCAAGTGCTGGAGAGTCACGCGGCAAGAGATTACAATTGGTATTCCACTGCGGCTCGTGTGAATAGTGGTGCAGGTAAGACACTAATTCTTTGCTATATTGAGAATTCGTTATCTAAAGAAGAAATATTAAACCTTTGGAACCAAGAGCAGTATCATAAAGTTTTTGAACAATTCACAGTTGGCGAGATCGTCTATAAGAGGTGGATACCTGGTAAGAATAGAGATTAATCAGTATACCAAAAAAAAAAAAAAAACTCTTAATGCTTCAAAAATTATATATTACCGCTATATGCTTTGAGAACCCAACCACAGTCTCTCTGGCCTTGGATCGAGGCCAATGGGCCCTTGACAGCATCGTCATACACTTCATTCAATTTTTCATCGTGCGTGGCAGGTTTTGAGATACAAATATAATCGTTATTTGGTAAAATACATTTCAATTGAGAATTAGGAAACGGACAGGGACACTCTTGTTGCGAGCTGACACATGCCAATGTGTCAGGACAAAGATACTGCCCACAGTTATTACTTAAAAACGATTCTTCATAGTTAAAATCAGGTTGTTGCTGTTGTCCATTTTGCTGGAAATTAAACATGAATCCATGACTGAAACTAGCTGACAAAAGTAAATATAGTAAACTCAATATGGAGGAGTACATCGCTTTACTGATTGAACCGTTAAACGTGGCAAAATGTGCTGTTTGCTCGATCTAAACTTTAGTCACTATAAACTGGTTACCACGTAATCATTTTTGAAATTTGTAGTAAATTTGAAATTTTTCAAACCAAAACAAACCTCATCGCCTATTGAATTATACAGCGAATTTACTAACAAAGACTAGGAAACACATCCGGAAGGAACGTTGAGCTCTGATCACCAATTATAAAGGTGCTGTTGTGGAGAAGACTTGATAGATAGTGGTAGCGGAGTAGTTGCTCCATTGCATATTGGTGAATTCAGAACTGCAACTCTATAATGTACTATGAAGTTAGTCAATACGCTGACGCGTATAATCGAATACTGAGAAACTCTTCTAGCCCCTCTACGTGCCAATTGGTCATGTTTGTGTCGTGTTTGAATGTGGATGCAGTGTGTGGTTCTAAGATGCTCGCGTCATTGTTTAAGAAACAGTTAGTGCAGATTCAAATAGTACCTGTGTTTGGATATACAGAGTTGGCGACACACTATCGAAGTCTGGATGTGAATATCAACAGTGTTCTGCTGATTGGATTTGGTGGTTATGTAGACTTGGAAGATTTCTTACAGATTAATCCGGAAGATCATGTAATTACTAACCCGGAGAGTGATGGTAATGACCTTGGGAACAATAGCAACGACGATATGGAGAAGAAATATAATAGAGACATATATGTTTTTGATACCCATCGACCTTGGAATCTGGATAATTTGTTTGGATCCGGAATGATCCGTTGCTTTGATGACGGCAGTGTAGCGGAGACTTTAGATAATGTTAAGACAGCCTATTATAAATTATTGGAACTAGAAGCTGTGAGAGAAGAGAACATAGGGTCGGGGTCTGAGAGCGACTCTGACACAGAGGAAGATGACACCGCGGAGGATCATGATAGCGATGACGATGAACTAAATTCTAATGGGAAAAGAAATCAAGATTTACCGTTGTCGAACAAGAAGCGTCGTAAGCAATTCAAGAATGATGTTACAACAAATGAAAAAATCTTGGAAGAATACTATTCGCAAGGTACTATAGTAGTAAATTCTATCTCTTCACAAGTGTACGCTCTTTGCGCAGCGATTGGATCCACAAATTTAACTTATCTCTGGTTAGCTATTCTTGGAGTCACATCGTTAGATACTTGCTATTCTTCCGTGTACAATAGGCTCTATCCATTGTTGGAAGATGAGGTGAAAAGATTATCGCCTACTCAGGAAAATTTGTCTAAAACCCCGGATACGTTGACTTTGCAAATACAACCAGATTACTACCTTTTCTTATTGAGACACTCATCACTTTATGATAGTTTCTATTATTCAAATTATGTGAATGCTAAATTGTCTCTTTGGAATGAGAATGGGAAGAAGCGTTTACATAAGATGTTTGCTAGGATGGGGATTCCACTAACAGCAGCACAGGAGTCATGGCTTTATATGGATAATTCCATTAAGCGAGAGTTAGGCACAATTTTTGATAGAAATTTAGATCGATACGGGCTACAAGATATTATTAGAGATGGGTTTGTGAAAACTTTTGGATACCGCGGAGTTATTAGTGCCAGTGAGTTTGTTGAGTCATTGAACGCTCTACTGGAGATGGATAATAATACGAATCTTGTAACCAATAATATTAATAGCAATGATGACAATGCTATTACGGAAGATGACGATACTGAGGAAAATGGTAATATACAGAGAGCTAAATGGGTATCCAATTTCTGGCTAAGTTGGGATTCATTAGATGATAGTAAAGTCCATCTATTAAGGAAGGGAATTCAAAATGCCAAATTCTTACAAAAAATGATTTTCAACACTGGTGTCACTATCTTAGAGAAAAGATTAATTAAACATTTGAGAATCTATAGACTATGTGTTTTGCAAGATGGTCCTGATTTGCATCTCTACAAAAACCCGTTGACGTTATTACGGCTTGGGAATTGGTTAATTGAATGCTGTGCAGAAACCGAGGATAAACATTTATTACCAATGGTACTAGCGAGCCTTAACGAGGAGCGAGACACATACTTAGTGGCAGGACTCTCTCCACGTTATCCAAGAGGCATGGCTTTCTTACAGGATTCAAAGACCCCAATATTAAATAATTTTAGCATGGCATTCCAACAGATTACAGCGCAAACAGGTGCAAAGGTCAAGATTGATAATTTCGAAAGCTCTATCATAGAGATAAGGAGAGAGGATCTGTCACCGTTTCTAGAGAAGCTCACGTTAAGTGGATTAATTTAATGAATTTTGATCTGTCAGGCCCATAATGTCAATATATATATATATAATAATAATAATAAGTACCGTTAGTACCACTAGTAACAAAAATCATAGACTTGATAAAATTCAAATAACTTGCGTAGCATTCGTCCTCGCCTGTTGATACCGTCACTATGGTAGATGGGAGAAGTACTAAGGGTAAGAAGTTTTTTGAGTTGCCAAAGCTACAAGTTTGGAATTCTCATGACAGACCGGAGGACACAAACCATACACCGCTAAAAAGACAATCTAAGAAGAAACTAGGTAGCCGTATGAAGACTCCTGCCGCTGCTCCTACGGTAGAGAGTGACGGCGATATCGAGAACTCGATTGATTCTATGGTAATCAGCGATTACACTTATATTGCGTACAATCACCACCCATTTATTGAAAAAAAGCTTGTATGTGCTAGTAAGATCGATAACTTACTACAAAGAGAGCGTGCCGAACATTCGTTGGTTTTTCATCCGACTTGTGACACTTCGATAGAGAGTTTTAGACCCGACATCGAGTTAGATTGTGGACAACAGAAACATAACCCGACAAGCTATGTGATCGACTATCCTGGAAAAGAACGGTCCACGCTAGTCACGCAAGAGGATATATTGGCTAAGGGTACAAGAGGCAGTTCAGACTCGACGTCAAGTGATCTTTCATTATTTTGGAACCATTCCAACTTGTTAATGTCCCTAGATGACAGTTTGAAGATTCGTTTGTGGAAACTACTCACTGAAGATGCATTGCAACTGTCACATATAACTACCCGGATGAACAAAGACGTAGACGTCAATGAGTCCTTACAAGAACGATGTCATCGAATTTACAAAAAGAGTCAGCATTCCCCTAAGAGTTTCAAATAAAAAGATGAGACCATTGCTATGAATGCACCACGGCTGGGCTTTAAGAGACACTGTCAACACTCGTGAGCCAACTGGTAAGCTGACTAGAGGGCTGGTTCGTCTCAGCTTTGGCACGGGTATACCGGGTGTTACCCTGAACTTAGTTTTTCGTGGTCATCTGACAAGAAACTTGATGTGAAGGGGCTTTGAAACAATGAGCTTTTACATACAACAATTAGCAATGGTGTTAGGGCCGTGTAATTGTGTGATTGCGTTAACAAGCATTTAAACGGTGTCTGAGGAATCGTAGAAATGAATATTGTGAAGTTGCAAAGGAAGTTTCCTGCTTTAACTCAGGAAGACTTGTTCTCTACTATCGAGCAATTTAGAGGCATTGATTTAGAAGATAAAGGCTGGGTTGAAAAATCGCAAGTTTTGGAAGCTGTGTCTCGAGCTGGAGATGCTAGTTATGATGAAGCCAGGGAGACGTTGAAACATGTGAATGTGGATGCTTCTGGACGTGTAGAATTGGATGATTATGTCGAGTTAGTGGCGAAATTAAAGGAGTCAAAAAATGGGCCTCCGCCTTCTACCAGTTTTGATGTTGGTAGCGGTGGTGTCACCGCCTCTGCAGGTGGATCCAGTGGGCTACAGCACAAAGGTAGCGGCACCCAGGCAAAGATTATTGTTGGAGGGTCTACTACTGGTACCACGCATACTATCAACGAGGAAGAACGTACTGAGTTTACAAAACATATTAATAGTGTTCTAGCAGGAGATCCAGATATTGGTAATTTATTACCATTTCCAACCGATACTTTCCAATTGTTTGATGAATGTAAGGATGGGTTGGTGCTCTCCAAGTTGATTAACGATTCTGTTCCAGATACCATTGACACTAGAGTGCTTAATATGCCAAAGGGTAATAAGAAACTAAATAATTTTCAAGCAAACGAGAATGCAAACATTGTGATTAATTCTGCGAAGGCCATTGGTTGTGTGGTGGTAAATGTTCATTCCGAAGATATTATCGAGGGGAAAGAACACTTAATCTTAGGTTTAATTTGGCAAATTATCAGAAGGGGTTTGCTAAGTAAGATCGACATCAAATTGCATCCTGAATTGTACAGACTATTGGAAGAAGATGAAACGTTAGAACAATTTTTAAGATTGCCTCCTGAGCAAATCCTATTACGTTGGTTTAATTATCATTTGAAACAAGCTAAATGGAATAGAACCGTTTCTAATTTTGCTGGAGATGTCGCTGATGGTGAAAATTATACTATTTTATTGAATCAGTTAGCTCCAACGGTCTGTTCTAGAGCTCCTTTACAAACCACTGATTTAATGGAAAGAGCTGAACAAGTCTTACAAAATGCTGATAAATTAGATTGTAGAAAGTACTTAACCCCAAGCTCATTAGTGGCAGGAAACCCTAAATTAAATCTGGCTTTTGTGGCTCATTTGTTTAATACACATCCGGGATTAGATCCAATTGAAGAATCCGAGGCTCCAGAGATCGAAGATTTCGACGCCGAAGGTGAAAGGGAAGCTAGAGTGTTTACTTTATGGTTAAACTCATTAGATGTTGATCCACCGATTGTATCATTATTTGAGGACTTGAAAGATGGTATCGTGTTAATGCAAGCTTACGATAAAGTGATGCCAGGTTCAGTAAACTTCAAAATTGTTAATCAGAGACCTAAGAATGGTAATGAACTATTAAGATTTAAAGCGTTAGAAAACACAAACTATGCCGTTGAGTTAGGCAAAGATAAAGGGTTTTCCTTAGTCGGAATCGAAGGTTCTGATATCTTGGACGGTAATAAATTATTAACTTTAGGCCTTGTATGGCAATTGATGCGTAGAAATATCGTCTCCACGATGCAACACTTATCTTCGAGTGGTAGAGATATGAGCGATTCTCAAATATTGAAATGGGCCCAAGATCAAGTGGCTAAAGGCGGTAAATCAAGTACTGTAAGATCACTTAACGACCAGGCTTTATCAAATGGTCATTTCTTATTGGATGTATTGAATGGTATTGCACCAGGTTATGTAAACTATGATTTGGTGACGCCTGGAAACACTCCTGAGGACAGTTACGCTAATGCTAGATTAGCTATATCTATTGCTAGAAAATTAGGTGCATTGATTTGGTTAGTACCAGAAGACATCAACGAAGTACGTTCAAGGTTAATCTTGACGTTCATTGCTTCCTTGATGTCATTGAATAGAAATTGAATGTAGAGTTCAATATACCATTTGCACGTATATTAGAAGACTTCTAAATAGTAGGAATTACATATTTTTTTGCTTTTTGGAAATGTAATATAATCAGAACAAATTGAAATTAGCTCATAACTGAAAAGCGAGTAATTAAATGGGTACTCTAGTGTTTGTAATTTGATCCTTTAATATCTCATCCCATTCTACTACCTTATCATTCATATATTTTAAGACATCTGCCGTCCCCGTAGGTTCTACCTCTGTACGTTCGATGTATTCAATGCCATCAAATGAGGTAGCAGAGCCAAATTTTACGTCTTGATCCTCAAAAGTTGGGTTCAGCAGTGTAGCAACATACACTGGAGCGTTAGCAGCTTTATAACCTTCAATGTTATGCCATTTAGACCCTAATAATCTAGCAAAATAAAATAATAGTAACATGCCATAGTATGTGAAGAAATTCAAATACTTAAAGAACGAATGACTGGTGAAAATACCTGGATGTACCAAATATTGATGGATACCTTTTTCTTTCATCGTCTTATAAGTACCTAAATGAAGTAAATCCACTAACCTTTTAGAACCTTCATACGATGCATTTGTCCTTAATAATTCCATATCTTCTAGTGATAAATATTTTGGAGCCGACATAATACTAGACACCCAAACAACAATACCTTTCCCCTTGGATAGTTGAGGTAACAGTTTTTGTATCAAATAGTATGGTCCAAACACATTGGCTTGGAAAACCAACCCCATTTGATCTTGGGATTTCACACCAATTCTTTGAATCTTATACGTAGGATTAGTCACCGCCTCTAATGGATTCATCATTACTTCTTTGACAGCTCCCACCCAATCAATACCATCGTAGACACCTTGAGCAGCATTGATGAACATATAATGAATTGCCTCATATTTTTTATTCAACTCATAGTAAGCGTTCAAGACACTGACCATATCAGTGAAATCGACCAACAAATAATCAAAGTCAATTAAACCTAGTCTATTAATCTTCTTAATATAAGCCTTAATCAAATCAATGGCCTCCCGTACACGTGGTAGAGTCCTCGAAGTAACCACAATGGTTAACCGAATTTTAGGATCTTCTCTTTCAATCAACCGATACGCAATATTCAAGCCCAGGTTACTATTTGTACCTGTAACCACAGCAATTTTTCTGGTGGGTACACTCATTCTGTTAGTGTTTCCAGACTCAATTGACTATCTAATACGTGTCAACAGACTCAATAACGATCAATTTGTGCTAATGAGTACGGAAAGTAATGGTTTAATTAGGAATCTTCGATGACTTGCTACAGACTTTAAACGAAAAAAAGAGTGTCACCGCAAACGATCTAGATGCTAATGCCAATGTCAATAGCGATGATGTGGTTCTTAATAGTCAATTGTTCTTGGTTTGGCTGATATAGAATAGTATGTATTTAAATCCATCAATGGCAGTGTTAGTGTGCTTGAAAAAACAAAGTGATACGGGAAAAAGAGAGATTTGTTCGAGCCAACGGAGCAAATTTGAGGCAGATCGGAGGATACAGAGTTCAATCCTGAAGCACAGCATCGTTGATGGCTCTGAACGGTGCTTTGATGGAGTTCCAGATTTGGAATTGAGCAACACCTTGGTGTACAAGTAATTGGTTGCCTGGGATCACTTGCCATTGGTACTTATCACCAGCAAGTCTCATAATCGGAGTTACTAACGGTTTATAGGCTGCCTCCAATAATGTAGGAACAAATGTGTTCTTCGCAGCTCTGCTGAAGAATCTTTCTACCTTGCTCACCACTTGTTCATCTAATGGCTTATCAGCAGGAATGCAACTGACAGCCAACCCAATGTGAGATTCTATCTTTTCGGCATCGTCGATAGACTTCACAGGAATGACGTTGAATGATGTTGGGAATGATGCTTGTAAATCAACTAGTTTAGAGAATGTTCTGTTCACCAAATAGATTTCCTTACAGCCCATTTGGTGAAGAGCATAAATAGCAGCTCTCGAAGTGCCACCAGCACCAATTACTAACCCAGACACACCAGATACTGACGCAGGGACACCATTGTTGATTAAAGAGTTCTTAATACCTAACCAATCAGTGTTATCACCTTTAAAAGAGCCATCACCCATTGGAATCACAGTATTGACTGCTCCGATGATCTTAGCAGATTCCGATAACTTGGCCATGAATTTTATAATATCCAACTTCAAAGGAATAGTAACCGCCAGACCACCTAGATTGTTACACCCATCAAGTAGAACCTTCTTGACTTCTTCAATCGAATCAGTCTCAAATTTATCAAATGTGTGAGGAAGGCCCAACTCTTGAAATCCAGTATTGTGAAGGACTGGAGACCTAGAGTGCCCTACTGGTTTTCCAACAACAAAAAATTGTTTCTTAACCAAACCTCCAATTGACGTATAAATGTCATTGATTTCAGCTACTGTTAATTGGCCCGGAGCTGCAATGTTTGATAAATGCGATGAGGTCACTGGGGTAAGTATTGTGTTCAACACCCTTGATATCTTACCAGTTTCAGACATGTTTATAGCAATTAAAGGTTTAGTAGTATGCGTAGATTTAAATTGCTCTAATTCTAAATTGTCTTCAAAAGCCTTGGCTAAACCAACAAATTTGATAATATCAACATCCATAGCAAGCGCTTGGTTATACCTATTCTCCCATTCAGGATGTGACCATTTGAATTCACCATTAAAATCGTGATGAGAACCAATTATTTTGGTAAACCTTTTATCATTCAATACTTTATATTGAATCTTGGTAGGTAAAGTTAACTCTAAATCAATGTATTCTACACCGGATTTCAAAGCAATCGCAAACAACTCTTCTAATTTGGCATAGTTGTCATCTTTGAATTTTCCACCTTGTTTTACAGTCCTTACAGTAAAGATTATAGGTAAACTATTGGTGGCAGTACGCAGGATTGACAATTGTCTGATGATAGAATCAGAATCAAGGTTACCTAGATGGTCAACTCTGACTTCCACAGCATCACAACCATATATGACAGCATCTAATTTGTCCTCCTCTTCACTAATATCTTCAAAGGTTAAGCAAACAAAAGCTGATCTACTCGTAGGAATAACCGTGGGCTTTAAACCGGAGATACTAGTCATGTAGTTACCAAACGCAGCCCTCAATTTTTGGAATTGTAGCTCAGTTGAACAATGAGGAGCGAAAAACGTGTAATTGGAACATTCTTTGTACCATTTTTCTCTTTTCTTCCAGACATCCCTGATCTCTTCAACATATGCTGGTCTGGTAGGGTCATTGTTCAAAAAAACAATAGTCTCCTCAATGTCTCTATGTAAGTGAAGCACAATACCTCCTTCTGTAGCAAATTGTTTCAAAGCAATTCTAGATTCTTCTCTTTCCACAATTCCACCACCTGTAGAGAAAACATAACCATCATTCCCATATTGTTTTATAACATCTTGGAAAATCTTCGTCTCTTCTTCTCTAAACTTCTCCCAACCAAATTCTGCTACAAATTCTTTAATGGAGTCTTTATTAGATTTCGACACAAATAGATCATCCAAATCTATTAGTTTGTAGCCCATAGCAGCGGCACACCATTTGCTGATAGTGGTTTTACCTGCGGCCCTCATACCAATGATAACAACACTTTTTCTTTGTTGAGACAGGTCTGAGTTCCTTAAAGGTTCAGCACCGTCAATACTAGCACCCAATTTCGAGTGCAGGACATCCCACCAACCTGGCCAGGTTTTACCAGTACAGCGTCTCTCTAATATTCTGACGGGACGTGAGTCTTCAACCATCCCAGATAATAAGGAGAAACTCATTGCGACACGATGGTCATCGTAAGTGCAAACACCTCCAATAGGTTGTTTTAATTTCGAGATTGCATTTACACCGTGCACTTGAATACCATCAGGCAGCTCATTAGTCTGAACACCAAATTTAGCCAATTCTGTACACATTGCCTCAATTCTGTTACATTCCTTAACACGTTGATTGGCGATACCTTCAATAGTTGTTACATTCGATGAAGACTGATCATCGTCATGAGCAATTGCAGCACATACACATGCAGTTAAGAAGGCATCAGTCATTGGTTCCATATCAACATGCTTCAATGGTTTTAAAGTACCTCTTGGAGGTCCAGTAACTGTTGTGGAGGTAGCAGTTTGTTCTACAATACAACCCATTGGTTTCAAGACATCACGAGCAAATCTCGCATCACCTTGTAGGGATTCGTACCCAATGTTTGGAATTGTAACTGTTGTACCGGTCATGGCAGCGTATGCTAATGGGTAAGTGGCACTAGAAGCATCACTTTCAATCACATATTCAGCTGGGTTCTTATAAGTACCTTTAGGGATCAAATAGGTGTAAGGTTCATCCTTAGAAACTTCTACTTTAACTCCAAATTTTTCCATCATCTTAATAGTCATATCTACGTACAGGATCGAAATTGGTTTCCCACCAACTAGCGATAATGTGACAGGGTTTTCAGCATACGGAGCACACATTAGGATAGAAGACACATATTGAGATGAAACAGTGGCTGCTAATTCAATTCTTCCACCTTTCAACTTCGAGTTCCTGGTGTTTACTCGTATTGGTAAACAACCGTCTGATTTCACGTATTCTATTTCAGAACCATTAGCACGAAGGGAATCCACTAATGGACCAATCGGCCGTTGTTGCATTCTAGCATTACCTGTTAATACCAATGAGTCAGAAGAAGCAGATGAGTTGACTAATGTTGCCACTGAAGTAAGAAATCTAGAAGCTGTACCGGCATTACCAAGATACAAAGGCTCATCCGTGGTGGTTAGCGTTTTCCCTCCTCTGCCTTCCACAACAACAGTTTCACCATTATCTTCGCAGCTAATCATTGCACCTTTCAATACATCAACAGCATTCAACATGTGCTTGGTATCATCAGAATGTAATAAATTCTTGATCTTACAAGTACCTTCACCTAAAGCAGCCAAAATCAAAGCACGATTAGAGATTGATTTAGAGCCTGGTGGAATCACAACCGTAGGGTCTTTTGAAGAAGCTTTATTATCCAATTGGAATGTGGAAACTAAAGTTTCATCAGTTAAGACAAATCTTAGATCTTCATCCGAAACTACATGAGCTGAAGTACCGTAACATTTCCCAATGCTTTCTAACAGTACACATTTCTTCTTAGATCCATCGTTTTTCTTATCAATACTCATCTTGTCTAATAATACATCAATCGGGGTGTTTTTGTGTAAAGTCAACTCTTGAAACCATTCTTTCTTTGGAGAGATCGGTAACCCATACGCGACGAATATCTTAGCCAACCTTGCTACTTGGGTGGGCGATAAGATCCCCAAGTAACGAGACAATTCTGCCTCCAGGACTGACCCAATTGATACACATTCACCATGTAGAGCTTGCGGTGTCAAAATAGCTTCATAAGCGTGACCTATGGTGTGACCAAAATTCAATAAATTTCTTAAACTTGATTCACGCTCATCTGAAGAAACAACTTCTGCCTTCACTTTAATACTTTCCAGAACTAATTTATAAGTATGATCTAGCATTGCTTCGATATCGGTGAATGAAATACCATCGACAATTTTACTATTATTAACTACCTCTAGAAACACCGAAGCGTTAGTCTCTAATCTAATAAACTCATCAGCGTTCCAAATAGCAGCAGTCTTGATGACTTCCGCCATTCCATTAATAAATTCTCTTCTTGGTAAACTCTGTAACCATTTAATATCAACAAGAACAAACTGTGGTTGCCAAAAGGCACCAACAAAATTTTTACCCAATGGTGTGTCTACTGCAGTCTTACCACCGATAGATGAATCTACCATAGCTAATAAAGATGTTGGAATTTGCACTACGCGGACACCTCTCATGAAGGTAGCGGCCACAAACCCAATCATATCACCGACGATCCCACCACCTACAGCAAGAATCACAGTATCTCTAGTACACCCTTGTAATAGCAAAAAATCTTCGATGGCAGCTTTAGTGGCTCTAGTCTTATTAGCTTCACCAGGTTTTGTCTCATAAGTGATCAATCTGGAACCAACAGGCAATTTAGCCTCCAATTCATCTTTCAAAACATGGAAGTATGGAACTTTGCTTAAATTTGAATCGTTAATGATCACATAAGTCGAAGAAGGACAGTCTTTCAAAATCGTATCAACAATGTGACTATGGATATCATACCCAACATGGATAGTCTCTTGACCCAAGATAGGCACTTTTTCCAATGAAAGTTTCATATCAGTCAGAAAGAAACTCACTACAGTTTCAATAGAGACTTGATTGACGCTGAAAGATAACTTTTACCTTGTCAATTGGCAATCTGTGAATGAACTACTAATATGTGGGGTCTATAGCTCATTAATAAATTTTTCAAAAAATCCATTTTCATTTATATAAAAACTAACTAGATATCATTTTAAGAGTCATCGATGCTATATAAGATCAGTTCCCCCACCAGCGGTTGGCTAAATGGCGCCAAACGATTCTTGCGAGTTTCCTGCCGAAAAATTTACCCGCTAAGGGTAAGATTATGAAATTTAATACTTTATGTAATTGTTCTATGGACTCGTTCCACTGCTTTTCCGCGTTTACCAATTCCTGATCGAACTCGTCAGAATCAGTTGAGTTTGGAGAATCCTCAATAAGGATTGGATTATCGCTCAGCAAATCTTGTAACGTTACCCGCTCTTCCATGACCAAGCGAGTGCACACGCATAGGCAAGACACGCAAAACTCCTTGTCAAAGTTTTCATTATAGCGGTGCACTTGTATATGGTGCTGGTCCATGGAAAATCTCGTAATATATCTACAGGAGCTTATGGCACGTGAGCATCTGGCACGTGATGATCACGAAACTAGTTCTGTTAACAGCCGATGCTTTTGCTTCCGAACAGCTTCCGACGGCCCGTAATCTCGGAACACACATTTCCAAATAAAATAAAAACGTGTTGCGTGATACGTACAGCATGATGCGAGAGTTTCGGGCGAACAAGCTCGCCCGAAACTCTCGGCCGAAACTACATGAAGTTGGGTTCACGCATACAACAAACTGTGAATGCAAAGAAAAGAGGCGAAGTTCCGTGGAAGCAAGCAGGCGGAGAAATGTCTTTAGTTCTGTTGGAATTTCTCCGATTCAAGGTTTAAAGTTTCGCCGCCAGATCTAAGTCGTCGTGCAGTTCGTAGCGGCACATGCGTATATATAAGCAAGCGCTTAGGTTCATTACTAACATTTGGCAATGAGATTGATTACCTGTTACTGGAAGCATCAATGCTATTGAAAATTAGTATCAATTGTACAAGACTCAATAATAATTGGAATATGTGGAGGTCAGCGTTATCTAAATTTATGCCAGTGGATTGTAATTCTAATGATACTATTGTAGACAAGAAACTGGATTTTTTACAAAGTCAGGTTATGAATAATGTGAAACTTCCATCGACGGTGACGGTTCGAAATTCAATGGTCAACGATGAAATAAATTCGTGGCATTTTCACAATCCTGACGCTAAAATTGAAACTCCAACGCTAATGGTTCATGGGTACGCTGCCTCATCGATGTCATGGCACCGTACTTTCCCAATATTAACTCCAAATATTAAAAATCTTTATGCAATTGATTTACCGGCAAATGGACTATCGAAGGCGCCTAATTTGAAGAAACTAGGCCAAACAACTCATTTAAAGGTTAGCTCAATAAAATTGAGTAAAGGTGAAGAGAACCCGAATATTATCACTGTGGATAAATGTGTGGATTATGATGCTGATGAAGAATTAGTATCATATTATGAGGATTATTTTGTCGAGCGAATTGAAAATTGGAGAAAGTCTAATAATATCTCTAAGATGAATGTCATTGGCCATTCGTTTGGTGGATACATTTCATTCAAATATGCGACCAAGTACCCAGATTCAGTGGAAAATCTGTGTCTTGTATCACCATTGGGTGTAGAGAGGAATTTGCATTCAATCAAAAATAAAGGTTTAATCAGCAAGGGTCAACAATATGAGATAGACCTAAATGACCCCAGCTCACCTTACTATACTAGACAGTTCCAAATCCCTGATTTTCTATTCAATAATCAATTGAACGTATTAAGATGGATGGGACCTGTGGGGAGCAAGATGGCAAGAAAATATATTGACTCAGCATACCAAAGAGTACCAGGAACAGAGTACCAGGATTATCTACATCACATTTTTTACCATCAAAAGAAATTCCCACAACAAAACATCAATGTATTCACCAATTTATTTTCTAAATCCGTGTTAGCCAAGGATCCTATCCTGGATAACTTAAGTAAGTTAAAGGCCAAGAAAGTGTTGTTTGTTTATGGTGAAAATGATTGGATGAATCGAGTTGCTGGTTATGCTGCTATGACAGCTCTAAATGATGAGTTCCATACAGAGTCCAAGTATTTAGAAGTACCTGACGCTGGTCATAATTTGTTTTTGGATAATCCAGAATATTTTAGTAAGAAGATAGTTTCTTTCTTACTTTGAAACATACAATACATATTCATGAGATTAATGACCAATAGTACCTATTTATGATTATCATTTATATAGTAATATAGCATTTATCATTTGTCGGGTATACTGAATATAGATGACATTAGATATTAAGAAAAATACTAAAAATATCATAATTTACACTAAGCTCATCGCTCCTAAACATTACTGCCAAAGAATATTTCTTCTTCATATTGTTTTAGTTGTGCGTATGGATCCACTACAAAGAAGGGTAAGGAAACTGGCATGCCAGTCCTGCCGTCGTAGACGAAGAAAATGTAATATGGAATCACCTTGTGACACTTGTGTGAAGTTTAAGACAGAGTGTGTTTATAAAAACGAAGATCTGAGATCAATTAGGTATTCTTCTACCTATGTGAAAAACTTAGAGAATTACATTAGTTGGTTAGAGGAGTCCTTGATTATGATCAAACAGAACACTGATCCTACAGAACGAGACGCCATGATTGCAAAATTAGATTTGCCTAAGAAACAAGACGGTGAGGTTTTATTTGATGCATTAGATGTGTCAAAAACGAAACCAAAACCAAACCCAAAACTAAAGACTTCAAACTTGAGCCTTACCGTTAGAGACTATATTATAAATCCTATAGCTGCTACAAGAGAAACACAAACTAGCATTTACCCTGCAAATTCATTATTAATAAACCAAACTGTTGCCACTAATAATAAAAAAAAGGAACATATTGAGCCGAATGTAATGCATCAAAGTGCTTTGAAAAGTTTAGCAAGAAGTCCACTAATACTAAGGTCGTTATCTAATTTTTTCAAATGGCTATATCCAGGTCATTACATGTTTATTCATAGAGAAACTTTCCTTAGTGCATTCTTTGGTGATTCAACAACTAAATCTTATTATTGTTCCAAAGAGTTAGTCTTTGCAATAGCTGCACTAGGTGCACATGCTACCAAGAAAGAGGACGATCTGTTTAAAAAAGCTAATCTGTATTACAGTCATGCTAAACACTTAGTATTAGTGAAAATGTTCCAAATGGAAGAAAACGAATTAAATGACGAGTTGAAAACTTCAGATGCTACTTCGTCGTCGAAGCTAGCCATCATCCAGACGTTATTATGCTTAGCATTTTTTGATATTGGTAGAGGAGAGAATCCCATGGCATGGTATTTATCCGGAGTTGCCTTTAGGATAGCTCATGAGATAGGGCTACATTTGAATCCAGACTCTTGGAATAATGTCTATGAAGATAATTTATCTAAGATGGATTTTGAAGTGAGAAGTAGGATCTATTGGGGATGCTACATTGCAGATCATTTAATTTCGATCTTGTTTGGCCGATCATCATCTTTGAAATTATCTAACTCCACCGTCCCAGAAACAGATGAATTGCCCGATATAGAAACTGGTATTGAGGATTATATTTTTACACCAGGCGTGCCACTATCATTAGCTTTGCCTCTGAAGAATTTGATCGTCTTGTCGAGAATCACTGAGATTTTTGCTAAAAAGATATTCATTCAAACGCAATCTACTTCTCAGAGAGCTCAATATTTAGACAAATTCAATGACGAGATCATGATTTGGAGGAAATCTTTGGATCCCGATATTAAATGGGATAAAAATAGTATCAAACTTTTACAAAAATTCAATCCTACTAAGATGTATGTTTGGTTTCACTACTACATTGTCTTATTTTCATACAATAAACCATTTATCCTAGATTCGCCAACAAGTAAAGAAATTGTGGAAAATTGCATAGAAGAATTGTATCTTTTGTTTGCATTATGGGAAAAGGACGTTAAGACTTTAGAGAGATGTGATTTATATATGGCTTACTCCGCAATTCTAGCTATACAATGTATGAATGTGGAACCCATTAAGAGAGACAGATGGATGTTTTTTACAAATTTTTTAAAATCTGATACTTTAAATTACGATGTTGTTAAGAACTTTCTTGACAATAATGCCCATAACGATCCAAATAAAATTAATAACAACCTAGCTCATACTACAGATTTCAATGAATTGCTGGGGACATTTTCCAATGGTAACGATTTTGCATTGGAATACAACTTTGACTTCACTTTATTGAATGAAATCGATAAGTTGGTGAATTCTGAAATATTAATTCCCAAGAATACCTGATTGCGCTGCTACCATAACATTAGTCGCAAAAATTTACTATCACATAAGAGACAATGAACTCTCGACATCCAAATCTTCCACTTAGCAAAGGACTAGTTGAATCACGTGGTTTCTTATCTATTTCCGTGATGAGCTACCTCGGATTAAATAATCACTGGTAATTTAAAGAGCCAATTCAAACGATAATAGTCGGGACAACTCAGTACTAAAGTGTACAGTTTAATGATCTACCAATATTTAATTTGTTAAATGAAGTGTAGTATTGTTACAATTTCGTGATTTGTTCGACAGAAATTTTTGAAGAAAGAGAGCACTTACGTGATTCTGGATGTCGCAATCTGAAGTTACTAGTCACTCTGCGGTTGCCCTGGAGGCAATCTCTATATGGGAAAAAGGTGTGTTGAAGGAGAAAAATGGGTCAATGTCTGATGCTATCAATTATTATCGAAAAGCTATTAAATTATATGACGGTGTAGAGAAAGTCTACAGAAAGAAATTGCACGATGAATGGGTACTGGATAAGCAGATGTTAGCTATGGATTTAAGTGACAACAAAGATGAGAATTCAGCAAAACGGGATGATAGTAATGAGATTCCAGAAGATATTTTACCTTGTTGGATTTTTGATATGCTTCCGAATGACATTTTATTGAACATTGTTGAGTATGTAGTATTAATGTCGGGAGTCTCATGGGTAAATTTATCTCTAACTTGTTCGAAATTCAATGATCTCTGTTTCCATAATTCCGTGCCTTATAAGTGTTTTAAAGATTACATTTATCCCAAACAACAATATGATGAATATGCCATGGATTTGAACGGTATTAGTAATCTTTCTGTCATAGAAAATGACATTTGGGGGCAAGATTTTGCATTCATGCTAACCACAAGAGCTTACATTAAATTTGAAGGGATATACATAAGTGTAGTCAACTACTTGCGACATGGGTCCAATGCAGAAGGTTCATCATCTTTCTATAACCCAGTACACATGATCACCTACTACAGGTACTTGCGATTTTACGATGATGGAACTGTTTTAAGACTTGTCACTACAGATGAACCTGCTGCTGTGGTGAAAAGATTCTCTAGAGAAACCAAAATCAACGAAAGTAGTCTATGTCATTGGAGTATTGGAGTTGATAATAATTTTGGTTCTCTAACCATAACAAGATCTAATTCACGATATTCCTTTGTAGAAACACTAAATATCAAGAGCCATGGAAATAAACGATTTCAAAAACTGCATTGGCTCAGCTCTACTGTAGAAGATGAAGAAGGTGAAATATTTACCAATTCCTTAAAAAATGAAAGACCATTCACTTTTTCAAGAGTCAAATCATATGGTAAAGGATAGCAATGTATAGAATAAATGATTGCCTGAAATGATGAATGTGGTTGTATATAGGTAGACTCAATATAATATATATATATATTTAGGTAACTAAATTCCTAACGTTGGACTGGTGTGAAGAACAACAAAATTAGATATCATAAATTCAAATCCTTTAGAATTGTAGAAGCCAGTTCTTTGTATTGCCATGTATTACCACTGACTTTCTTGAAATGTACACCTGCCAACCCAACAATTCTCACTTTCACAATATAAATTTCAAATTTTATTGGATTTCTTTCTTTAAATGCTACAGTCTCATTTTGAGAGCCTTCTCTATTCATAACCTGTGCTCTTGAGTTAGTCAAAACATCGTCTTCCATCTTCAATTCATCAATAGAGGCTGTTGAATAATCATGTGTCATAGTATTGCTAGAATTCGAAGAGTTGGCCATTATTGGAGAGGCAATTAGTGAAATATTTCTTTCATGATGTGCCCCGGTTGGTGGAGTTGATGGAACATTACCATATGTCTGCTTCAAAGAAGTTTGTCTCCTAACAGATCCATGTCGAGATTGGTTCCGCAAATTTCTTGTTTCTACGGGTGTTGGTAATGTCAAGAAATTTTGTTGCGGTTGTTGCAGTAAAGGTGAAGCTGGAGGATGTGTCTTTGTCTTATCAATGCCATTGTTATGAGTTGATGACTCTAATTTGTAAGTAGGATTATACTTGTAGACACAGACAAATCCACCTTTGACTTCTTCAAAAGTAATGTTCATTTTCTTCAACACAGATATGATTTTAAAACGCACTACAGGAAGAGGTTTGGAAGAAGTAGTCTGCACGGAAAAAAAACCTTTCAAAAACAATGACCGCGGGTAATCAATCGAAGGCATTGATCCAACAGGAGCCTTAGAAGCTTCTTCTAAAATCTGTTCGTCAGATAATTCTTGAGTTTCAGTAGAATTTGCAGTGTCAATAGAATTAAATGTTGGAGTTCCCGAATCCTTAACAACCGTAGTGTTCGATCTTCTGATATCACCACTAACTGATACCAGTGCTGGCTGAGGATGATGAGTTTGTCCATCATCCATAAGGGTGGTTGTGATATTTTCAGGTTCACGAATAGGTACATTAGTCGGAACGGGTGGACGAGTATATTTGAGAGATTCTCTACGTGCATGACCGACAGATTTGGCTCTTGCACTTGGGTGAAATTTACGTCCTTTCTCAATGTTTAACGGTGGAAGAGGATTTGCCTCGTCGGTTGAATTATTGAAGTTCTCGTCCACAACAATACTTCCTTCATCTGTATCTACTGCATTATTTGTGTCGCTTACAGTAGAATTAATGTGTTTATCCTTCAATTTCAACGTCTTCATTCCATTTTCAACTTTTTCACGCTGCTGTTGTAGCAGTATTTCCGCATTATTTGGAAGAGCAGGTAATTCGTTATTCTGTTCTTGTCTTTGAGATGCAGACCTTCTTGGAGGGTTTGCGGTTGTGTTTGTTTGATCTCCAGTATCATAAGACGGTATTTCTGGTCTTCCAGGGGTTAAATATTCCGAGACTGTACGAGTGTGAGTTTTCTTAGAAGGGGCTAGAGTATTAGAATTGCCATTGGCTGCTAAAGTAATATGGATCGGTGGTTGTGTGACAGGTTTCGAAGTAGTTGGTGTAGTGGATTGTGACTGAGGTTGTCTACGTTGAGAAAGTTTACGGAAGATTCCCGCAAATGAATTAGATTTATCGTCATCAGAAGACGCACTAACCTGCTGTGGATGAAACCCTGAGGCTGTCGGAGATAATGCAAACTCAATGCTATCCTGTTTATCAACTACCTTTCTAGTGGTGGGAGAGGTATGTGCCTGTTCTGGCATTGATAGCTTTGGAGGTACCATGACTTTTAATGGAGTACCTTTCTGGGTATTTGATGATCTGGTATCTTTTGTAGGACTCCACATCAGAGTTCTTCCATCTGTATCCAATGGTTTCATAGGATTAGAAGATAAAGCTTTTTTATTAGTAATCTCAGCATTACTTGGTTTTATAGGTGAAACAGTTGAGCTAGTGGAAGTTGCTGATGGTTTCTCTGAAACGTCATTTATCTTTTTATTATTCATGTGTAGATCAACTGGTTGTTTTAACTCTGTGCCTTCTGATGTTATCTTTGCTGAGTTGTTACTACCATTGTTCAATTGCGTTGATACTTGAATATGGTTCTGGCCTTGATGTAAGTTCTGTGCTTGTAATTTCGCCTGTTTTCTTTGTAATTTAGCAAGTTTTCTAGATAACATTTCTGAAACCAAATAATACATCGATAGCAATGGACGGTACGCTCTTATAGGGTTTTCTGATTCTGTAAAGCCATTTGGAGCAATACCTGAAGAATTATTTGAAGAGTTAGTTTCCCAAAACTTTTTTGATAATTCTAAGTACTCAGGTTCGGAAATAGTCTTTAATAGCATCTTCCTTGTTTCAGCAACATCGTCTATAAATTCTAGTCGAAACATTTCTTTCAATACCTCATTGTCGATAACTTCAGGAGTCAAAGGTACTCTCTTTGGAAGGTAAGACGGTGGTGGATGGTCATAGCCTCTTAACATCCAAGGGTGTTCGATAACTTGTTTTAAACTAGCCCGTATTGGTGGATCAACAACAAGCATTTTTGAAAGTAGAGAGATCACCTCAATAGATAAATGGTTTGGGTAATCAACTTTGCCTTGTTTTATCTTTTCATGTAAGACGCTGGAGTTTTCATCATCAAACGGAACTTTTCCACACACTAAAACGTAGAGAACAACACCAAAGGACCAGACATCAACCTCTGGTCCGATATATGGGTGTGCTTTCAAGAGTTCTGGTGCGGCAAAATACAATGAACCACAAAATGTTTGTAATTGTTGTCTTAAATCAAAGACATTGGAAAGCCCAAAATCTATGATCTTGATTTCACCAGAATTAGATATCATAATGTTTTCAATTTTTAAATCTCTGTGAACAATATTATTAGCATGTAAATAATCCAATGCACTCGCAATTCCTCTAGCAAATTTTCTAGCGTGATGTTCTCTTAAAGAGCCATGTTGAATTATATAATCCAAAAGTTGACCACCAGAAACGTACTCAAATAACATATAAAAGTGATTTGACATCGTGCACATTTCAAAAAGTCGACATATGTGTGGATGATAAAGTACTTGACCCAGAGAAGCTTCTCTAATGGTTCTCTTATCTCTAGAAATCTCTTTTTCCAGTTTTTTTTGTCTTTCCATTAACTCTTGGTTATCCTTTGGGGGCGGTAAGGACTGTTCCTTGTGTAGAAATGTCTTCGTGGCCCTATTAACAATTTTGATAGCACATACTTCATTTGTATGATGATGTTTCGCCAATTTGACTTTTCCCATAGAACCTGCACCCACGGTCTCCATGAAATCCCAGTCTCCAAGAGCTCTTCTGTGAAACTGTTTCAATTCAGGAGGACCAGCCATCCGTTGGTGCCCTTGTGGTTGTGAATGCGGTGGATGAGATTGTGGTGGCTGCGATTGAGGTGGCTGCGATTGAGGTGGAGTCCCATTCGACAGTTGAGACATGCTCACTGGTGTAACTACAGCACCTACATCTCTGTTTTTTGTGGGAGTCTCGAGTGGTTGATTGTTGCTCGAGACATGTAAATTGATTGGAGGCATTAATGGTTGTTGTGGAATATTAGGAGACTGACTAGGGGTGGGCCCAGTCGGCTGTTTACCCATCATTCTTAAAGTAGCCGGCGCTGCAGGACTCATTGGAGAGTTCAGAGCATCTGTCTGAGGACCACTCCCCATCTTAAATTGGGTATTAATATGATAATCTTCAGAATTCTGCATTCTTCAAATGTGATGAAGTCTGGTAATTTAGACCAATAATTTCGTCTACAAATAGGGGTGGAGTAGTATAAGAGAAGCACAACTCAGATTAAATCCTCAATAGCAGTTTCTCAAGAGATATACAACAGTAATAAGAACAATCAGGCAACAGAACTGAAAAACAACCAAAATATCGCAATACAAAATTTAGGACTATTATCACGTAAAATTAACAATTCTACCTCAAATTCCGCCGGTTCAATCGGAAAAAAAGTGGCCAGTTCAGTAATTGGTAGCTAATATCCAGGTTGAATGTCTCTGATGCGGCAATAAGATCGATTGGATTCCTTTGCAAACGTTTATAAAACCAACAAATCTATGGTATGTTACCACCATTTAATTGACAAATGCTACTTTCCAAAAAAAAAAATATTTCAAAAACTCTATATGCGGGTAACTTTTTAATGAAAATGAGAATAAACACTGTTGAATACGATTATTTTACCAAAGCAAGTATGAATAGTGTCCAGTTATTGGTGGTTTACATTGTACCATTGACGTTGGAATTGTGCCTGAACCACGTTGAAAACTGTCTTGATGAGTGCTGCCCGCAGTAGGAGATCTACCCGTCTTGCGTCTGCGAAAGAATTTGATTACTATGCAGAGCAAGTAGTAGAAGATCAAGAAGAATATAGACCACCTAAGAAGAGCAGAAAAGTGAAGCAGGAGGTGCCATTTAGTTGGAAAGACCACATTGCCGAAGAAACTCTAAGTCAATTGCAAAAAACACAACTACCTGTCGCGATTCAGGATGAAACGCTATTCAAATCATGGAGTTACCAATACGTGATCGCATGGCTAAACATTGTATGTGACTCTTATGTGTCTACTGTTTGGTATCAGGGACATCCTATGTGGAAAGCTATTAAATTTGATGAGATCCTCTTACTGGAGGATATTAATCGATTGAGACTCGAGTTGGATGCGAACGAGAAATTCTATGATGACACTCCAGACAATGATGATGAAAATGAGGATGATGTTGTAAGCAAGAATCTCTATAATGCGATTCGTTTGAAGTTGTTGCGGCAAGTGACACAGACGAAAGATGCTATACTGGATGATTGGAATGAAAAAGTGAACGATTTATTGGGATTGAAGTTAAGCAAGAGCTTTATCACATTACCCCTGGTTGAACAATTTGATGTGTTGTATCAAATGGTCAAAGTTATGGAGAATAAGAACATGATCTTTAGGAATTTTTTCAACAATAACTTTACCATGTTTCAATTCCATATTTTAGAGATAGATGATTTCACTAGATTGATAGTACTTCCTAACCACGGCTCAGTGGTGAAGCAAACAAGAAAATATAATGATCACACTGAGTACCTTGTTCCAATAAAATTGCAGAATTGTACTATCAAGAATGAAAACGTATATGGGTCTACAGAACTAATTCACTTAGACTATTCACAAGCGATAGATTCATATTTAGATACCATTCAAGTGGAATATGAAGTGATGTCATACAACTGGGATACGTTTCTTCAATTTTTGGAAGAATTTGAGTATAAGGACGATTTGATATATGAAATTGAAATTTTTGCTCAACATTTATTACATGCAGGGAAATTGATTAGCCAGCGTAACAAAGAAGTTAACATTGCGATGCTGTTGACAAGAAGGAAGCGTTCGTCAAGACTGGTGGCAAGGGAACAAGAAGTTAAGAAGCAAGAAACACACGATATGTGGTTTGATAAGATAGACAAGCGAGACAATTTCATCAAGACTAGGATCCGCAACGTAGGTAGAACCACTAAGAAACTAAAGGATATGCTATGGAATATAATGTGGTATAATTTCGAGCAAGATTTAAGAAAGGCTAAATTGAAGGATAGAGTGAGTGCAAGAAAATATCTCTCTGAAGAATCATATTTAACGCAATTAGATATAAATGTGGTACAAAATGGAGACATTTTCAAGCAAAAAATCACTTTGGAACTTCCTTTGAAAAATGTGGATAACCTTGGCAATGTCGATAATATTTTAGAATTGCCTGAGGACATTTGTGTGAATCAATACGAAATTGATCATGCAAAGGAGACAGACTCTCTACAGGACACCATGCTGCCTGACAGGAAAGATTGGGTCTTCCAATGTACATGTAATGACCCTCCACAGTTAGTGTCTAGCGAGTTAAAATCTTTGAAAGAGATACCTCATATAGCAACCAAGCCAATCATTTGCTGCGACGTCTGTCTTAAATGGCAACATTGGGACTGTCAGGATGAATCAGTTATCAACTTGATCTCTCAAAGCGGATACACGAAGAAAGATACAAGACAGCTTACAGAAAAAGATTTCGGTGTTGTGTTATTAAACGAAGTGGTTAACACTGGCAGAAGATCATTAAGATTAGGTAACTCTAGTGCACCTGATACGCAAATAAATATTACAAGGCCCACGGATCGAAGAACTAGATTTGGTGAATGCTCTGTGTTTATTTGTGGACGATGCTTAAATGACTTGGAAGAAGAAATGAGACAGAAATTTGTACCGGAATTAAAGTTGCTAAGAACTAGACAAAAGAAGCAACACAATGACCGTGAGAGAAGAAAGAAGAAGAAATTAGAGAAACAAAAATTGAAACTAGAACATTCATCAATTCAGCCAGAAGCTGAAACTTCGGAACCTAGTAAGGGAGTATTTATACACCAAACAATGAACACCATTATGCCACCATCGGTAGAGTCACTGTCCTCGATATCGTCCAAAGAAACAACAACAGGAGCTGTTAAGTTGGACCCGCTTAATACTAACAGTGTTACTCCTGCTGCCGCAGAACCACTGTCAAACTCGGTAAAATCAGAAAACATTGGTCCTTCCGCTGAAAATATATAGTATACATATTGGTACAAGTGGTTGCGTAATCGTGTAGACATATAGATATATGAATTGACTGCTGTAATACAAATGTAGTCTATATCAGAATAAAATCAATTGTAGTAATAATGTAAATATTTAATGCTTAGAGATGCTTTAGACAGAACAACTGTACTAATAGCAGTTCCGGAGTGCGAAACTTATCTGTGTAACTATTGATCTGTACAGGTTCATGATTGCGTCCTTATGCTTCTGAATAGTCTAACTTTTTTCTCTAATGACGAGATCAGTGGTGCATTAAGTCAATCCTTCAAAACCATCACTAGCATCGACAAACCTGTCTCTGCTCGTTATAACTATCGATATGCGAAGCGGTGTCGCTCGAATGGTAAGAAACATGCTAGCACAGCGGCGATGTCTGAACTGAAGTCACAGCTTCATTGTGATTTATTACCAAGCAACGGTGAGCATCCGTTAGAAGATGCTTCTACAAGTATAAAAACCACAGCCTTGATCAACAACGATCTTCCGAAAGTGAAGCGTGTAGCCATGAGTGATTTAGATTTGCAAGATTGCTTGAATGTTTCTGATATAACAGAATTTACGAGGCCGGTCTATTCAAGATTACCACTAGAATCAAATTCTTTACAAAAAGACTTGAGACCGGTCCCAAAACTCATACATAGGGGAGAGTACGAGTTGGAAGTATGGCCAGACGCAATAGAACATTTACCAGTCTCCAATACTCAATTATTGCCAAGTAAGAGATCGAGACAAAAGACGTTCAACGACAATTTTTGGAAATTGTACGCCATAGAGCGATCAAGCCAAGAGAAAAACATCTTGCCACAAATTTACATTGACGACACCACTCTACAAGATCTAACATATCGAAATTTGCAAAATTTAGAGTTCAATGATGACATTAAATGGGCTATTTGGACTAAGAAAAAAATTTGGTATGAATTATCACAAGGGAAACTGCGAAACGATCTGTTTGGGGACCATGTCCCATGGAAACTACCGTTTCAATTGCAAACACAAACACACAGCGAAGAAACATCGGTGAATGGGTCCATATTGCGTGTGAAATCAGAAGTGAAACCATGGACAAGTAATGAATCTCAAGACACAACAATGCTAAATCCTTGCGGGAAATTGAGACTAGGCTCTTCTAAGGAGTTGCAGTACGTAGTAAAGGGCTGGTGTGACCAGCGGTTCCAGCCAACAACGGCTAGGAGCTCGGAATGCTGCGATGCTGACGGCCTGGTGGACATCGTTACCCGGAACTCGGGACCTTCTAAAAACATTTCCATCAAAAACGACCGGAATGTAACCGCATTTTTTAGGAGCTAGAATTAAAGGTTGATTACTCTGCTATAACTACAGTAATTGAGTTCAGTTGCTGGCAAGACGAATTTTTTTCCGGTAAGAGTTGTGTGCTAATAGAAAATATAGAGTGTGGTTGGATGAAGCGGTTTAATCTTAGTTATGTGGAATTTTTAAGAGATAAAAAGACTGTTGCTAGTTACATAGAAAAATTGGGTGTAGACGGGAACGATGAGGGTACTGACAGTACTGCGCTGAATCCAAACCAAACGACAAGCTATGGTTCGATTATGAACTCTGTGGACTCTACTTTGTTTCACAAAGTTGTTGCTGATATGGTTTTACCGAAAGCCGTGGCTGTAAAGGGGAATACGGTCACAAAAGTATCGATGACATTGATTGATGGATACGATTGTTATTACACTACCGCGAAAGATAATGACTCGGAACTGTTGGTATGTTTTACTCGAAAAGAAATTCCAAAAATCCTACCCATTCGAGTGTTAAGTGATTTGAAACAAGAAGATATAGAAAACATTTCGTCGAATCTGGAGTTGAGAGTCGTGATTAATGAAATAATAGATAAGTTCCATGCAGAACTGTTATCATACAGAGGTGAATCCAGCTCTGGTGATAATGCAATGAACGAACTTCAAGATGTAATACGAATTATGAATGATAATATTGATAATTTTTTAGAGAGACAGGAGAGAGTTTCATTATTAGTGGATAAGACATCCTCTTTGAATAACAATAGCTCAAACTTCAAGAAAAAGGCTAGTAAGATAAAAGAAAGGATGTGGTGGCAACGAATGAAAAATACGACTTTGCTAATATTCACAATAATATTGTGTGTAAGTGCTTTATTCATCTTCATTTACATTGTTTGAAATAATATTAAATTATTGTAATGTTCCGTAAATACATTACATATCGTACTATATAAAATTTATTATTAGAAATTGAAGGATCTTTTTTTCTTTTGGTAGAATTTGTCGATTGATTGTACAAGTGACCTGCAATTTATACAATCGATCATCAGTGGAAAAAATTGGTTTAGCAATCATGGATACTTACAAGTTCCACCGGTGGAAATCAGGGATATCTATGTGGAAGAACGGCAAATTTGTGCCTGTGGCAGCTTTTATCTGGTATCTGTTATCACTTTCCAAATCGGTTGGTGTTCTGGCAATATGGTAACTTGAATGACCAGCTATGATGGATTCATCACTAAATTCTTCATTCACAGTACCAAATCCGAAGTTAATCAAAGATCTCTTCACCCATGGTGATATTATTCCCGCAAAATGAAATTCTACTTGTCTATCAGCATATTTATTAATCGCTTTTCTTAGATCGATTAACGATTGGATAGCCGTGGCGTCTATTTGAGACACTTGTGAAAAATCAAAGCAGATAATTTTAAGTAACGGCTTCTCTTCTCTGGTAGATTTGATATGACTTTTTTCGTTGCCATCTCTGATCTCTGAAGTACCATGATGTGGACATTCTACATGTTGGCCGATGGCAAGCTCTATGTCAGAGGATATCTCATCTGCAGGGTTTTTATTGGATCGGCTAAAATACCTAGAAATACTACGTTTAATTGCAACAAATTTCTCTTTCAAGATACTTGTAGTACTCGTGGTTGGTTTTTCAGAAAATAACTTCTTCAAAAATTTTGGTGGTTCATATTCACCGGGATCATTCCATGGCCGTTGAGATTTAGTTCTATGTTGAATTAATTGGCCCCTTCTGGTAACTCTTTTAACTTCATCGAAAATAGTATCGTAATGTCTTGAGCAGTTGATATAGGTAAAACTATCTCCAAGTCTGTACACCAAAACACCTGCTGGAGCTGGTTCGATAATAACTTGAGGGTTTAGCTCTTTAGAGTAAGCATAGTCGAATGGAACCCATTTTGAATAGAAATGTGTTCCATTAGGTATATATGACTTAGAGGCTAAATCGAGTTCACTACTTATAGTGGAACTAACTTTGTCAGTTTTAATATCAAAATGTTCTAATTTCGAAGTTATCATTGTGTCTTTCTTCGAGTACAGTCTTGAACTATCCAAGTCACCAGTGTCATCGAGAGTTTCATCATCAGTAAGTCTACCATCAACTACTTCTGCAACATTAACTTTCCCTAAAAATTTACCAGCTGGGAATGCTATATTATAAAGCAAAGCTGCGCAAGACCAGCATACAGCAAAATAAATACCATTTTCAATCGAAGAAAAAACAGTTATGATAATAGTTGTTATGAAGCAAATAAAGTCCATTGGGTTCATCTTATAGAAATTCCAAGTGGTATGATATGATGCTACTAAATCAGACACTGCAGCAATAATAACTGCAGACAATGTAGCCTTTGGAATATAAAAGAACGCACTAGTTAAGCAGTACAGTGCTAAAAGGACACATCCACCGGTGAAAACTCCAGAAAATGGGGTCCTAACATTACACTTAGCCTTCAAAGCAGATCTAGAGAATGAGCCAGTAGCTGGATATGCAGAGAAAAAAGTACCAATCAAATTGGTGACTCCAATGGCAATCAATTCTTGGTCAGGGACAATTTTATAATCGTTAATTCTACCAAATGATTTGGAAATAGCAATATGTTCCAACAACAAGACAATAACTGATGCTGGTAGATCTGGAGCAATCTTAGATAAGACATCCTTCGGTGGGTGGAAAGTGTGGTGTTCTTTTAAACCTTTAGGAACTGTCCCCAAAATTGAGATCCTTCTCTTATCCTTTGGTACTCCCTTAGTGATGGCATACGATATGGCAGTAAAGACAATTATGATAATAGCATTTCTAGCGGCTTGTAAATAGAAGTAAAACTTCTTATAGTAAAAATTCTTCTTCGAATTGGCTGGGACGTATTTATCCACTAATTTTGGTCCCATAGTGTTACACCACCATCTCCAAAAATAAAGGATGAATAGAGGGATTAACCCGAATACTGCATCTAGCTTTGTATCTGGTAGATGTTTCAAAGAGTTAATAATTACTTTATAAGTTGATGTCCTTGTATTAACTTCTTTGCTGTATCCCATTAACCCTGGCACTTGACCGCTGATGATATTCAAAGCGGACCCTGTCATAAACCCTGCCACTGCATTCAATGAAATTAATTCAACAAGGAATCCAAGTCTTAAAAATCCAACACCTGCTGCAATACCACCACATAACAAAGCTAACGTAGTTGCAATCTGAGGTGCTGTGATTTCAGTATCATCTGGCAATCTTTCGGTCACTCTAGCAATGACTTTAGCTGTCTCTAAGGACATCACAGCCACTGGTCCAATGCAGACGTCTTTAGAAGTAGCGAAAAAAGAATATATGAAAGCACCAATAAAACTGGAATATAGCCCATACTGTGGAGGTAAAGTGGCAATCTGGGCGTATGACATTGATTGAGGCACTAAAACAGTACCAACAGTGATACCTGCAATCAAATCAGACGTCAACCACGTTAAATTGTAATGAGGTAACCATTTAAAGATTGGGAAAATAGATCCAATATATTCTGGAATGATAGAAAATCTTAATTTATCACTAAATTCATGATCAATGAATTCTCTCAAAGTCACCGTAGATTCAACATAACTTGGAACATTTGATCTCTCATTGAAATAATCGTAGTTCTTAGAATAATCCTTCTCATCTCCTTTCAGTGAGTCTACTGGTCGGGTATATCCATCTTCAAGGTTTGGATCCTCCGAAGAGATACTATCGAAATTTGTCTCAGCAAATTTATAATGATCATATTCAAGTTCTAAATCATCTAAATTTGGAGATGAATTAGATTCGATCATATTGTAACAAGAAATCGATGTTTGTCCAGTGTGAAACAATTGATAAAAGGAAAAATTCCTTTCAGAACACATATAGGACCATAATAGTTAAACCCCCCATATGTTATATACTTGGTGAGCGATGACAAACTAATATCCTATAATATGCGAAAGACAATTTTCCTCTCAAGCAGCCTTCACAACCGTAAATTAGCAGAGATAGGGCGTAAGAACTGGTGTTCAATGCACCAGTGTATAGCTCGCCTTCCTTCATAGCGCACTGTAAATTGTTTCTCAATGAGCTATCAGTAATAACTCTCAAAGTCATTCTCACGCTACCGAGTGCCAGAACGACTGAACAGGAAACTGTGGCGTGCGCTCAACGGATAGCGCACCGCTGCGTAAGGACTCAAAAAGGGAGCACAACTCTGACTCAATGACAGTGGCTTCGAGGCAAGCATCCACACTTCGCTTCGTCACGCTGCTGTGTGCACTATCTGACACTTGTGAAGAAATCACACGTGATAGTTCGTCACACACGAGGGCTCCTAGCTGTGGCATTCATGGACTGGAACCTGGCCTCTAACTAATCCACGGATAAGTGAGTGAGTCTTGGTTTATCAGGTTTAGTGACGTCTGACAATCTGTAAGTTTGGTGGATGGCGTCCAAGTAAACCGATCTTAAGTTAGGAGGGTAAGTTTTATCCTTGATGACTCTCACTATTGCGGTCTCCATATTCGGAGCAATGGGTGGTGATTTGTTAAATATAATGTCAGTTACCGCTAGAACATTTTTCCTTAACAAGTTACGCCTTCTTCTTGGTACTATTTCTTTGTTTTTAGGAATCACTGGAACTTCGAAAATTGGGTTCGGCACTGGATGGAGTGTAAAATGTTTCACATGACTTCTTAGGAACTGAATGTGATAGAACAATTTGGCAAGTTTCTCTATATTGTCTTTTTTACTCGTCAACAATTGTGGTTCGTTTTTATTCAGTATGTATTCAATTGTATCATCAATCAAGTTCGGTGCAAACATATTTCTTTGCTCTCGGTCCCATCTAACAGATAATAATTTCTGGGAATCTTCAATGGAGTAATGAAAGAAGTCTAGGTGTCTCTCTGTGGGCCACAGTTTCAATAACAGCTCAAAATTCTCATTAAAGAATCTCTTGGTTTCGAAAGTCTCAAAATAGTTTGGATTCCCCCATTGGCAGTGAGCTTTTAACACAATTGGTTCCAATTGTTTCAACTTCCTCGACTCAGTCACGGCAGTGTCATATTTCGCTAGCATCTCAAACAACTCGATGCTCATATCCAATGGATTCTGATAATGCTTGTGCAATTGTCTTGCAATGATATCGTACGTTTCACCGTGCAATGGGAGTTTCGCCACATATTTCAATAGCGCTACAGGGTCCCGTACAATACTCGCAGTCATATACTTGACTCTGTGCCAAAAAGCAGAAGTTGGTTATATTCTGAATGCCAGCAAAATATTATTTTATTTTTTCTGTCAGTGTTGTCGGTAATGTTATTACAGGTAACGTTTATTTAAAATTATTTACAAGTTACTACTGAGTAGTACATTCAGATGCCGTTGCTTTATGTCCCTGATTTGTATTAAATCGTGGCATTGACGATAAAAGCTTGTAATTCGTAACCCTTTCCGTGTTCTGAGGATCTGTCCTTTCGTTATCTTCTCGATGAGTCGAGGCCTGTGGTAATAATTCATGTAATGCTTTACTAGTCTCAAAGTCTTGTAGCCAGCCGTCTTGAGGGAACTCAATGGTCACTGTGACATACAAATCTCCAAACGAGGCCCCATTTTGTTGAGGCCAACCTTCACCGAGGATTTGTATAATGGTTCCTGGTTGAATCACTTTCCCTCGTGGTAGCGACAACGATAGAATCCTACCATCTAACGTGGTCACCAAATACATGTCTTGAAACCCACAGATCGCATCTGCCAAAGAGATGTTCTTAGTCATGAACAAATTGGGTCCATCTTTGGTTAAAGCTTGTGGTTGTTCTGTCTTAGCTGTCACAATGAATAAAAGATCATTAGCCTGGCGAGTTTGCAGATCCATATCACCGCCTTCCGCTATGCGAATCACGTCACCATAATAGCTTCCTCGAGGGATGGATACTGCAATTTTCTCTACACGTTTAACCAAGCCTTTACTTTGACAAATGGGGCATTTATTCTTGCTTGTCACGGAAGGTCTCAGTCTAACTCTCCCGTCACCACGGCACTCGGAGCAAATCACTCTCTCCACATAGCCACTATAATGCATGTAGTGTGATCTGTGAGACTCTAGATACCCTGAACCATTACATTTCGAACAATCTACTAAAGGTGGAACATACAGTTTGCCACTCTTTCGTCGTCTCCAGCCGTTGCCATCACAATTCATACATAAGACGTCTCTCTTCAACTCATACTTCAAATTTTTACCATTATAAAGCTCGCGTAACGTCATCAACACAGGGACCTCCACATTCGTCTGGGGACCAGCATATCTCTGCTCATGGAAATTCGTATTTGGACCATTAAAGAAATTCATAAAACCGTCATTGAAATCAAACTTCGAATCCACATTGTACTCATCGTTGATGAGTGTCTCATAAGCCTCAGTAATCTTCTTGAATTGCGCCTCACTCGCTTCTCTTTCTTCAAAAGAAGAATCAATAACTTTATCCGGATGACATTTCAAAGCTAACTTTCTATAAGCTTTCTTAATAGTCTCTTTGGCAGCGTCTGAGGGAACACCAAGTATATCGTACGGGGATTCCTTCATCTCACGCGCTCAGCAAAGTAAAACACACACGCTCACACGATCACGCACTTCAATAATGTATGTAACAAGGTAATAAACAACACAGATTGTCGGTCTACGAATACATAAGATACAGGACGCAGCTACAGACGCCTCTGCATCGAAATGGCTACCACTTCCATAAGCAGCGCATTACAAATATACGTATACTACAAGGAGATAAATTCTTGGCACGCGACCCCGCAACGAGGGGCACAGCGTCATTAACTAAGCAAGATCCCTATCACGTCATAACCATTACATAGGCATGCTTTGGGGGGGGGGGGGCTCTCAAGCCACCCACTGGGTGTTTGTGGATGGGATCTTCCGCGTAGCATGTTACGTGACGGTTAGATGATCCACGGCGATGACGCACGGTTACGGATGCAATAGACGCAAAAGCTCGTCATTTGTTTTTTCTCAGTTACTTCGTGACCAAAAGACCCTCTTACTTCTTTTACTCTTATCATGGACCGTGCTGTAATTATCTTAAGAGAGAAGGCTAACCCCCAGAGACATATAGATAAGTATATAACGTTGCTACGAGTAGCTCTTAAGAAAAGATGTCGAGTAACACTTTTGTTCTTAGTCTGGCTAGGACTAACAAGCAAATTTTGAAAATGTCACCCAGTTTGCTTTTAAATGAAACCCAGCGCAGTTCTAGTTGGATGAATTATAATAAAACCTATGTATTGAATCATGGGCATAAACCTGATATAGTGAAGAAGCACAGCCACAAGTCTGGTGCGAATGGTCATGGTCTTGGCCGTGGCCACGGCCAAGACCTACACGGGTTTACTCCTGCTCCTGCATTAGGTATGGAGGATTTGAACGTTAACGTTTTAAATGCTAGGTATGCTGTGAGAGGTGCTATTCCAATGAGAGCTGAAGAGTTGAGTATTCAGTTGCAAGAATCGCCCGGTAGCTTGCCCTTTGAAAGGATTATTAACGCCAATATTGGGAACCCGCAACAATTAAATCAAAAACCACTAAGTTTCTATAGGCAAGTGCTGTCCTTGCTACAATACCCTGAGATTATCTCTAGTGTGGAGAATGGTTCAGGTGCTAATAAAGTCAGTAAGGACGCCATTACTCGTGCTAAGAGATTATTAAACGATATTGGTGGTTCTGTAGGGGCTTATTCTTCCTCGCAAGGTGTTTTGGGGATAAGGAAAACAGTAGCTGAATTTATCACCAAGAGAGATGATGGCGAACCTGCTTACCCTGAAGATATCTTCTTAACTGCAGGTGCATCTGCTGCGGTATCATACCTTTTATCCATTTTTTGTAAAGGCCAAGACACTGGTGTTTTGATTCCGATCCCACAATATCCGTTATACACTGCTACCTTGGCTTTGAACAACTCTCACGCTTTACCATACTATTTAAAAGAAGAAACCGGTTGGTCCACAGATCCGAAGGAAATTGCTACAGTGGTGGAGACTGCAATGAATAAAAATATCAAGCCTTCAGTTTTGGTGGTAATTAACCCTGGAAATCCCACAGGTGCTGTGTTAAGCGAAGAATCCATTGAATCTATCTTTAATGTGGCAGCTAAATATGGTATTATGGTCATTGCAGATGAAGTTTATCAAGAAAACGTATTCGGTGGTATCAGATTCCACTCTATGAAGAAAGTGTTGAGAAATTTACAAAGGCATCACCCGGGTATTTACGATGACGTTCAATTGGCATCCTTACATTCGACATCCAAAGGTGTCTCTGGTGAATGTGGTCAACGTGGTGGTTACATGGAATTGACAGGATTCCCTCAAGATATCAAACAAGTTATTTTAAAATTAGCATCCATATCATTATGTCCTGTAGTCACCGGACAAGCATTAGTAGACTTAATGGTATGTCCTCCAATAGAAGGTGAGGAATCATTTGCCATGGATCAAATGGAACGTAGTAGCATTCGCACTCAATTAGAAAAAAGAGCCACCCTATTGCACAAGACGTTTAATGAATTAGAAGGCATCGAGTGCCAAAAGCCACAAGGTGCCATGTATCTATTCCCCAAACTACTTTTACCCTACAAAGCAGTACAGCTAGCTCATCATTTAGAGATGGCACCTGATGAGTTTTATTGTAAAGAATTATTAGAAGCTACAGGTATCTGTACCGTCCCAGGTAGTGGGTTTGGTCAAGTACCTGGAACCTATCATCTAAGAACTACTTTCTTAGCTCCTGGGACCGAATGGATTGAAAAATGGGCAAGATTCCATAAAGAGTTCTTTGACAAGTATCGCGATACGTAATTGTAGCTTATATAATGATCCTTTTAATGGCATTTCATCTTGTCTTATAGAAAAATCGATCTCTTTGTAACTGACAATTGAATGTAGCTATTATTATTATTGTTAATATTATTTAATAGTTAAAATCAATTTTACTAAAGACATTATAGTAGCCACTACCTCGATTACATTTAAACCTCTGATATTACATATCATTACATTAACTGATAGTTAGAATCTTACAAGATTACTAATTACTTAGTTTTTGGGTCACACTTCCTCAATCACACACAAATCAAGAGTGGGTTTTTAACAATAGAATATATTAACAAGAACCATTTTCTCACTCGCCCTTCCCAATTCACGAACTATACGCTCTGTGATCATATACAGAGTATACCAGTAGCTTGTTTCAGTGTGCTGTGTCGAGAAATTGATTGTGGGTATTGAGTCAAAATGGCTCAACAATCATATTTCGATGGTGATAAAATTAGTGATGATGGTAGATTTAGTTGGGCCTTCCTATATGACTGGCTTACTCTTCTTCTGATTACCACGGTAGTTATGTTCTATATAACTAGATTTTGGGCATACTTAGTTACAGTATGTTTAGAGTTTCTGGTATGGAGGACGATGCATGTTAGGGTTAATGTAGAGGCCTTAGGAATATCGTTATTGGGTGGGAAAATCTACTTTAAGAATCTATCGATTATAGATAAAGATTACACATTATCCATACTTAGTGGGACAATAACTTGGAAATATTGGTTATTCAAAGTACGACATTCTCAGTACTCTGAAACTTTAAAAAATAAAAACGATAAAGAGGCACAGGACTCTTCTGTCAACAATAGAAATTCTAAATACTTATCGAGGTTTCAATTTGAGTGTGAAGGATTTGAATTATTTTTGTATAATAGAACTGTCTCTTACGATAATATTATTAATCTTTTCAGCAAGAAGGAAAAGGATGATTTTACAAAATTTTTACATTCTTCGTTACGTTCAGAACCATCTGTTGATGTGAGCAGTGGTGAAACAAAACTCGATGGTAATGAAGAGACATTTAGTCACTCTATGAGTTCTGATGAACATAATGAAAAGACAGGAAAACAGTTTAATAAATCTGAAATCACAAAAGATTTTCGCTCTTTACAATCGTTACCTATAGATTTGAAATTTACTAGAGGATCTATCATTATTGGAAATAAATTTACTCCTTATTTGCTTATTCTAAGCGCAGACAATGGAACAGGTATATTAGATTACTGTGCACCTACTGAAAAGTTAGATTTATTCAAAGTAAGGAATTCATTAGATGTCAACAATTTTAAAGTCTTAATGAAACCGAACATCGAGTATGTGGAGAAACTTTCCATTAAATTTAAAATAAATAAAAATAAAATCACGAAATTATGGAAGAGGTTTACTCGAGTAACAAATGTTTTAACTAGACCATTAGGTATCACTAAGAAAAGAGACAATACTAAAAAGACAAAAATATCATTTGGTGATAAATGGAAAGGCTTATCTCTTTATAGAGAGTCAGCAGGGGCAGATCTAAAAAATGAGTTAGAAGATATCGAGTTTGATTTCTCAACACATGAATACGCCAAATTCTCGACTATAGCTAAGGCAAGAAGGTTAATCATATCACATGAGATGGACATACCTGGATATGTACCGCATGGGGCTCATCCTACTAATGGAGATTTAGATGGTCCAGAAGTAGGGAACAACGGCGCACCCCCACAAAATGCTATAGATCTTACTCTATACGGAGCCTCGATCTGTTATGGACCATGGAGTCAACGACAAATGAGTCACATCCAATCGACACTTTTCCCAACTATATCAAGAGATGCTAAACCACAAAAACATTTAAATCCTGGTAGTAGGAGAATTTATACGATTTTCAAAATATCCGTAAATGTTAAAGATGAAGGAACTTGGCGAATACCCACAAGAGAACCAAGTAAAGATCCTGATTTTTTAAAATCATTTAGAAGAACAAATGAAAATTACAGACCTTTTGGATGGCTAGATTTGAAATTTGCTAAAGATTCCAATGCTGTGTACAATTTATCATTGACACCTTCCTCAATTGGTTTCAAAAATTTCCTTCAAGTACATCTCGAAAATTTAGAGATTATTTCAAGTGTTAACCATGACATTTTTTTGAAATCCCAGTTTTTCGATTTTGATATCGATTTAAGTTACCCTTTGGGCTGGAACGATAAAGCAAACTGGTATATTATTCTAGATTCCTCTCAAGTTGAAACTTTTTTACTACGAGAGCATGTCACGTTAATTGCTGATACTTTGACGGACTTCTCTTCTGGCGATCCTACACCTTATGAACTGTTTCGGCCATTCATATATAATATCAAGTGGAAAATAAATGGTTATTCGATTTACCTAAATGTAAATGACCATAATATCGTTAACAACCCTTTGGATTTCAATGAGAACTGCTATCTCTCTTTCCATGGAGATCTCTTGGAAATTGGTATGACCGTGCCAAAGGAAAATATCGCTGGAACAAGTACAGAAACAACCTACCAAATACACACCCCGATGTTTCGACTTCTGTTAAATACCCCACCTTGGAATACTTTAAGCGAATTCATGGAAAATAAAGAAGTTGGAAGATCTTATAATTTCACAGCTTCAGGAAGCTATTTAATATTCTCAGAGTTAGCTATTGATAATACAGATTCTATCGTTATTGAGTGTAACAGTAGTAGTACAGTTCTACAACTATATGGGTTTGTTGTGAGATATCTGATGAATCTTAAAATGAATTATTTTGGAGATTTTTTCCATTTTGTAACATCTGAAGAATATACAAGTGGTGACAGGGATGGAGAAAGCGATGATGAATACAGGAGTATGTCTTATTCAGAGGAAAGATTATCTTCCGATTTAAGCAATAACTCTGTAACAGCTGGCAAAAACAAATCCAACATAGAAAAGAATGGTGAAACAGCCAAGATTGTGTTCCCTGATGAAGTAAAAAGAATGACTAATGAATCTGATCTATGGTTAACCTTTAATGTTTTAGATGGTGCAATTATTTTACCAGAATCCATCTATAATTGTGATCCATGTATTGGTCTACACTTCTCAGAACTGCTTATTGACTTAAGAAGTACAAATTACTATATGGATTTACTTGCTTCGATGAACAACACACACTTGAAACGATTTGTACTGAAACACCCTAACGAAATTTATGAACTGATTCGAAAGAATAATGCTTCAGAAATTTCGAATGACGGTGAAATTTCATCCATTCAAATACATGGTCATAGGATGTATGGCCTTCCACCGTCAGAATCGACCTATTTCTGCAAATGGGACTTTGATATAGGTAAAATTTTGTTATATTCTGGAGTAGAATTCACAAAGGGATTTATTACTTGTCTCCCAAAGATTGCATTCGGATATGAGGATTTGGAAAATGTATTACATTATGAAAAAGAGGTTGTAGATGATATGACATCAGTTTCTATTCATATCGATGAAATTGATATAGCTATTATCAATACAGTTCTGGATTCCAAAATCATTTTGCACATGGATAACTTTCTTTTTACAAGCATTGACTTTGAGAACGACAAGTTCTCGAGTCGATTCGATATAAATGTTCCAATGATATCTCTAATACTTCTAGCTTCGGATATAAATAAAATGGAACAAAAACTTTTAGACATCAAAACAAAAATCAAGTTTTCAAATTTTTCAAAGCTGCAAAACTTTGATGAGCATTGCAGAATACAGAAACGTTATATTATGCTTAACGATGCTCCTTATCACCGATGCCCATTTATATTGCCAAGATCATTTCAAAATATGGAACAATACTCTCTATTATATGGGGCGATAGTTCCATCTTCCTCTTTGCCTCCTTTACCAGTCCCACTTATTCCTGAAACCGTTCGGGAAATAACTGAAAATTTATTTGGCGACATTTTGGAATTTTCAGGGAACGCTACTCGGTATAGCACTCCAGGGAAATCGAAACCGCCGATATACGATAGTCTTAAGACAGTAGATGTATCCGCTAATGACTCAAAAAAGACGGTGAAGAGTGTAAATGATGATGGACATAGCTTGGTAGCGCAAAATATAAATCATCCAACCGATAACTTTGTTATCGATTTAGAACATATTTCTGTAATAGTTGATCCTGATGCTTCTGATATTATAATTCAGTTTTTGAAACATTTCTATATTGATGAAGTTGTTGAAATACTTGACCATATTGAAATCGGTATTGTTGAAAAGCTAAGTAACTGGAAGGAAGGAAGCTCGACTATTACCAACTGTACTGTTAATTTAGGGTCATTAGATGTTGTTTGGGAATTGAAAAGAATCGGACGGATTGAACTATTTCTAAATGAGGCAAATTTTGAAATAAATGAAAAGGTTTTGGAAGAGAACAGAGGTAAAACCTTGACTGAAATTACCACTGCTTTAAAGATAAACACTGTCAGATCATCGGTAACCCAAATATCCAACCCTACAGTTGTCAGAGACCGACCACCTGCAATTTCTATATCTCTTGAGGAAATTGAATTATGGTCTACCACACTTGACAAACAGGTGAACTCATTGGATATACATTCATCAGATATTACAGTTGATGAATTTCAAATCGAATGGTCACTTCTATTCTTTGGGCAACAGCTTGAAATCATACGAGGAATTAGTTTCTCGTTTGAAGAGATTCAAGAAAAGAAAATAGAGTCAAGGAAGGAATTGATTTCACGCTTAACAACAGCCAGTGAGTTCTACCAAATAACACACGATCCTTATGTTATTACAAAACCATCTTTCATTATGAGACTATCAAAGGGTCATGTGCGAGAAAATCGAAGCTGGAAGATCATTACTCGACTGCGGCATGTTCTGCGCTATCTTCCAGATGATTGGGCTAATACAGTTAATGATTCCTTACAAGGTGGTAAATTTGGTAACGGTGAAGATGCAAGAGGTATCTTTATATCAGTATTTTCTAATTGGAGAAATTGGGAGTTTTCGGATGTTGCACGATCATATATCTACGGTAAATTGTTTCTAGGTGAAAGCTCAGCAAAGCAGAAGAAAAGTATGAGGAAAGTATCTAAGCTCTTTATGAGTTCCTTTTACTTAACTGTGTATTCCAAAGACTATACTTCTAATCACAGCCTTGTCACTTCAAAATTACGGTTAATATTTGAACATACCCCTCCATTCACAATAAATGGTGTTGCTAGGGAAAATATTGTTAATGTTACTGGTAGCATTGAATCTCTTAAAGGACAATTTTCTGACACTTTGCTTAAATTAGCTAGGTTACTACCTATGCTGAAAGGAGAAGGAAAAGTCAGTACTTCCTTAGGTACAAATCTTAATGCTAAGCTATTCAAAATAAACTCGACTGTTGTTTTGAGTAATAGTGAAATAACTTTGATATCAGGAAGATCAAATTTGCGAAATAACATAATCGACGCCAAACTGAGTCTGTTATGGGAAATTCCAAAAGATCCAATTAAGGAGGCACTGTCCTTAATAGTTTATGCTGAAAGGTCAGAATCCATTTTAACGTTTGCAAAGAAAACTTTATTAGAGTTGCAAATAAGTAAGCTAGCTACTTCAATTGTAGCTGACTCCTTCAGATATAGTCCAAATTTCTCGTTGAACTTGCAATCGCATGGCCTTCATTTAAAGTTTGCTGAAGAGACAAATATACAGATTGAATTCATTAAGGACTGCTACTTTAAATGGAAAGATATTGAAAGTACCCTAGCTACATTAAAAACTACTCCTGAAAATAAAATTACCGAGGAGCCGGTCAAAGATATTATAGGTGATATTAAATTTGACATATCGTTATTTTTCTCTAACTTTAGTTTAGAATGGTTAATATTATCACCATTTGAATACAGACAAGAAACAAAGCAAGTTCAGTTGATTTTCACTCATTTTAAAAATGATCACATTGTTTTCAACTTCAGTGATTCGGATATCTACTTAGGTTCCAGTGTAACCAAACAACAATATTTTAGAATATCATTGAAAGATATTCAAGCTAGTGTTACTATCACGGATACCAGATCCAGAAATATTGACAGTCGTTTAACGTCTTCAATCATTAAATTGACAACTTCCGAACCTCATCGGATGCTTTTGAGCTTTCTACAGGACGAAACTGTTGTTATTGAAAGCATTGAAGAACTTCTAGCTCTACGAGAACTTTTAAACTCTGATTCATCTGGCAATATGGATGACAGTCCAATATCTATGATAGAATCCAAGACTGATGCTCGAAAACCTTTAAGCTGGGATTTTGACTCTAATATTGACTATTTAGGTGTTTTAGTACCAATTGGTAACACTTTTTATGTCTTTGAAATGCATAAATTAGTTGGTAGCATGTCTCACTCTGAAACCGAATTATATTATATCGAAGAAGAAGATGTATTGGCTAAATTATCAGTAGAATCCATTAAATTTCTGGTGAAGGATCATATGGTTGCATCTCAACATTCAAAGATTATGGACCTCGCTTTAAAATTAACGCTTGTTCAGAGGATGATGCAAGTACATCAGTCATTACAAGTAGAGAGTTCGCAGTTTAGAATTTTGTTCTCTCCGCAGTCACTTGTTAGAGTTTTGTGGGGAGCTAATGAGTTACTTAGATTATATGAGTACTATACCAAACAAAGTGGTGACACCATACGAAATTTTATTTCGAGTAAAACAACCCATCTAACAGAAGACAAAAGTCATAATACAGCCCGAAAGAGACTAAACTTAGAGTGGTTTTCATGTCAGTTCCTTTCTTACAATTTCTGTATTGGTTGGTTATTTAATGATGGCGACAGTAAAAACCCTGGGCTAATATTAGGTTATAATAGATTATTCTCGGCATATGAAAAACTATACGGTAAGCTCACTATCGTTGAAGCTTACTTCTCGGTGGCTAATGGAGATTCATCAGACAGCTTCTATTCGACCGGCTCAGAGGTTGAGAAACATAACCGTAGTTTTTTACCCAACATGCAAATCCTCTACTGGTTAAAACCTGTAAAAGAAGTTTATGAGTTATTTGTCAGGTTACATGGAGAAGCTCTTGATGTAGACTTCTTGCCTTCTGTACTGGATATTGTGGAATCCATGCTTCAATCTATTCAGAAATTCCAGACATTACATTCAAACCTTATTAAATCGAAGCAACCCAACCCCGATAAAACAACAGTGAAACAAAAAGGCACATCTAACAAGGAAATAAATATATTATCCAATATATCAAGAGTTAACTGTCAACTGACTTACGATGGTGGTATTTTAAAGATGTATTCGTTTCAAGATATTAAGTCTCTTTCTGAACCGTCTTTTGCTTTAAAAACTCCAAATGTTATAATTGATTTGAATTATAAGCACGATTATACATCTCAACGGGAACACTGGGTGAGAGCTATGATTACAATAGATCCTACTCACAACGTGTTATCTGCTCAATGCCCTCCGCTCTTATCAGAGTGTGCAGAAAAACTGACCAGGATAATCAAAAAACATAGTAGTAATCGTAAGTTAGAACCAAAGAGTTCTTTAATTGAAGGTTACAAGAAAAACATTGACTACAAAGCTTTATTAGGGTCTTTTGATTTAGCTATTGAGATAGCTTCAGCACAACAGAACTTAAGTTTAAGTTGTGAACCTAGAGCCAAGATACAGGCAGATATAGGGTTTGAAGCATTTAATCTGACTATTAACACTAATGAACTAAATCTATCGGATCCATTAAGCTTTGGTCTAATACTTTCTGGTACAAACGTCTCTGTCAAGCATATATTTTCTAGGGAAACAAGTACCTCTCTAAATCTGGATTTATTAGACCTCGCATTTATGTTTTCTGATACAGGTTCTATAAATATGCATGGTGCAGGTCTTATGTCTGACATGGATATTTATTTCAATATTAAGCAATTCCAAAACTTACAGTTATTTTATAATATTTGGAAGATTGGGTATACACAAAAAACAGATCAAAAATCTACTCCTGAACAGTCTCTGTTCAACGAAACAAATTCAACTAAACAGAGTCAAGGAACGGCGGCAACGACAATGCCTTTAATTCCCTGGTGCTGTACTTTTATACTAAGCACTATAAATGCTGATGTTGATTTAGGCGCCTCTCTCGGTTTATTATCATTTCGTTTAAAAAAGCTTTGGTTATCTTCAGATCACTACGCAAACCAAAGACAGCTTCTGCATGCATATACTGACAATATATCCTTGACATCTAAAGGTAGGCTAAGTGGGAGTTTGGAAATTGGTGAAGCTAATATGATCTCAGAAATAAGCTTTTATAGCAAAGATCAAAACCATATGCGACCTTTAGTAGCAGCTACCCTAAATGCTAGCAGCATATCTGTGAAAGCTGCTTTTGATTACCACATGTTTCTTATTGGTACTGTTTCGAAGGCAAAGCTTCATTTGCACAGTGAAAGAGATATAACAAACTTTATGCCGGATATTCTAAAGTTGGAAGTAGAAATGGATGCGATTTATTTTTGTTCCACAGCGTTAGTAGCCTCAACGATGTTAGATTTAATCAATACTCTAAAAAGATTGAAACAAGATAGTAACTTATCTTATGTAGAGACTCTTAAGGAATCAAATATGTCGCATGTTGATTTACCATATGATTTTAAGGCAGTACTCAAGTCATTAAACTTAATTCAAACAGATGTTTCTTTGAATATCGATACATTAAGAGTTCATATTTCCCCAATTGCACTCTTTGATAGAGAAGTATTAGTCATAAACCTAGATCATTTATCAGTGAAAGCTAAGACGCATTCAGGAGAAAAACTTGAGACCGATTTAAGCTTAAGGTTACTGAATGCAAGTGCAGCTCTTTCAACATCCAATAATGAATTAGATGAGGAGCAACTTTCCAATATTTCAGTTTCTGACTACATAGCTTATGCTTCAGAGATTTCGGGAGGTACGATCGTTGAAGTCCCTCAATTAGAAATTTCCATGGACATGTGGCAAAGAGAAAATAGTGACATTTTGGAATATCTATACAAATGTGTTTTTGGAAAAAAAATAGCAGTCAGATGGAATTTAGGACCTGTTAACTTTATAAATGAAATGTGGAAAACACATGTCAAAGCTTTATCGTTACGTTTGTCGCAAGCAAATACACCTGAATATAAAGATAATGAGAATGTGCATAAAACAATAAATGAGCTCGAAAATATGTCACATTTTACCTATATCGCACTAGACCAACCGCAAATTGAACTTCCTCAAATAAAAGATTTAGGTGATGTTACTCCTCCTTTAGAATGGTTTGGCTTGAATAGAAATAGATTACCTATAATGACGCATCTGTTTTTTGTTATTCCAGTCCAAAAATTAGTCCATTCTGCAGAAAGACAATATGCAAGACTTATCAAGAATCCAAAGGGTTATGAAAAGACATAAACGCATGATATCGGATTTTAATAGAACTTAATATTACACAAATCTAAATCATAATAATTGAAAATTTGTTGTATCATTATATAATATATACCTGCATTTAGATACCTTCTATTGAAAGTTATCTTATCAACATCATCATGGATTGTATTATGTTAGTACTTCTCTATTTTGCAGAGTCGCACTTTTAGTCATATTATCTCTTTTATAAATACCCACCAATTGTTTGGATAACTCAAACATGTTATTTCTCAACGAAATGACAATGAACTGCGCATTTTTTGTACGTTCCTTGATATAATTTGCAACAATAGATACATTTTTAAAATCCAAAGCTGCATCAATTTCATCCATGACATATAATGGTGTAGGTTTATACTTGTGTAAAGCAAAAACTAACGCCAACGAACTCAAAGTTTTTTCACCGCCCGACAAATTAGTAATATTCCTCCAACTTTTCTTGGGTGGCATCACACTAAAAGTTACACCTTCCGAAAATGGATCCAAACTATCAACTAGCTCCAATTCTGCATTACCACCCATAGTGATTATTTGATACATGTCTTTTAATGTCATCGAAATGATATTGAAACCAACCATAAATTCATCATATCTACTCTTTTTTAATGCTTCCAGTTCGTCACGAATACGATCTCTGTTCAAAATTGAAGTATTCAGATCCATTTTTCTCTCTTTAAAGTCGATCAGCCTCCGAACATACTCTTCAAGTACGCTGATATTAGCTTCTGTAATATCGATATATTCTTGTAATTGAGAAATCTCAGCCTCCAAGTCTTCGAGATTTATTTTTTTAAGTTCTGAAGGAGTTAGTCTTTTTATTCCTGGAACAAGCTCCTTATCCACCTCATCAATTTCCATTTCATTATCAGTTTCAGCAGTTCGTTGTTCTCCACCCTCGATTATAGATTCGTCATACTTCTTTTCTGGAGAAGTGGTAATAGTTTCGTTATCTTCAGCATTTGAGACATTTCCAGAAGCATACTCATTCCCATCATCAACAGGCTGTATCTTCTCTTGATCGTTCGTTTCTGACATCAATTTTTCTAGAATAATAGAAATATCTCGAATTACAAGCTCACTTAACTTCTTCTCTCGATTATGAATGACTTTTTTAGTGTGATCCAAAACTGATTTCAAATTCTCCAACTTATTCTTTTCTTCTAATTCAAAAGCCTTAAACTCTGAAAAAAGAACATCAAAATCAGATATTTTCTCATTGTATGTGCTTATCTTTTCCTCTAGTTCATTTCTGTTATCAGTTAATTCATCGGAACTTTGTTTTATCCTGTTCAATGATAATTCGAACTCGGAAAGATTTTTTGTTAAAGAAGTCAAATCGGCTTCTTGTTTTGAAAGATTGTTATTTAATTCTAATTCCAATTTCATGTGTTTAGCCTTATTACTTTCAGCTTTCTTGTAGGATGCCCTATCTTTCTTTTGTTTACCCGATATAATGTTAATATTTTCAAGAATTGAACTGACAACCGAATTTTGCTGTTGAAGTTTTATTCCACCGATTTTCATTATTTGTGCCTTAAGGGAAGATATTTCATCTTGTTTCGATTTCGTCTCAACTTCAAGTCTTTCATATTCTGCTTTTAGTGTCTTTAAATTTTCTTTGGCAGACTTTAGCTCTTGAGTGTCATCTTTTAGTCTAACCATTTCTTTCTTCTTTGATTCCAATTGATTCTTGTATTTATTTAGTTCCTCTTTCAAGGAAGCTATATCTAATTCAGTTTTGGAAATTTCGAGTTCCAATTCAGGTTCTCTGTTGAGTAATTTTTGGAATTCTTCCTCCATCTCCTTCAAAGTGTTAGAAGCTATTGTATAATTGTCTTCTCTTTGGTGAAGATCCGATTCTAACTTCTCCACTTCCTCTCGAGTGTAGACTTTATTAGAAGATTTATCATTAGTCAACTTCATCAATCCTTTAGACTTAAAATTTCCACCTCCGCTCATAGTACCAGATAAATCAATTAATTTGCCATCCAAAGTAACTACTCTAAACCTCTTTGGGCCATACGCCACTCGATTCGCTTGGATCAAGTCGTTTGCAACCAATGTATCTTTCAAAACCGAATAAAAAGCTCGAAGAAATTTATCATCACTAGGTTTAATCAGATCAAATAACCTAGGGACGTTTTCTGGAGTTTGAATAGATTTAAGATCAAATTTTCTCAATTTATCTAACAAAATAAACCTAGCATGTCCTAATTTGTTCCTGCGTAAATGGTCGATACACAATTGAGCACATTCTACAGTTTCTACTACCATATCATCTAGCCTTGGACAAGCAGTTGATATGGAAACGTCATACTTGGGATCAATAACACCTAGGTCACCTAAGCGCCCAAAAAAGCCTGATATTCTACCAGAAGATTGCAACCGTGATAGTGCGGCATGTACCTTGCTTTTATTGTCATTTTGAGATAGAGTATGGCGGGCTTCCAGAGCACGGTTTTTGTGAACTTCAACAACAGATTCCATCTCCTTAAGTTTATCCTGAACTCTCTTACACTCCCTTTCCCCAAATGATTTATCTTCTATTAAAGATTTTAGTTCTTCCTTTAAGCTTGTGAGCATGTTTTTCTTTTCAGTTATTTGTTCCTCGCAATGAAAAATAGATTCATCTAGTGATCGGACTTCTGTTCCTATCAGAGACCTAGACTCTTCTAGCAATGTAATTTCAGATTGTGTAAGTTCCATATTTGATCTGATTTTACGCATTTGAGCATCCCAAGGCTCGAGACTATTTTCATTTTCTGTAATCTTGGCAGCAATATCACTTGTCTTTTCCTTCAAAGAAAGTTTAATCTCTTCTAGTTTTCCCTTCTGGATTTCAAGGTCTTTATTAAACGCCTTAAGGTCATCATCATGCTTTTCCAAATACTCTGATAAACTAGTTAGTTCGTGGTCACTATTTTTTATCTCCTTCGCCGATTTTTGCACCGAGGTTTGGGTTTTTTTCAATTTGTTCTCAAGACTCTTGATCATTTCTTTGGTAGAAGTGCATTTACTTTCTAAAGCTCTTCGTTCTTGTAAAATAGATTTTTCCTTTTCATCAATAGCTTTCAAGTGCATAACTTGTTGTTTACATTCTTGTTTCATAGATTCTACTACCTTTGTCTCTTCTGTTAGTTTGGCTTTCTCTATAGATAGTTTATTGTTAATCTCATCTATCTTAGCTAAAGTGCTTGTTAACTTGTTATTATCTTCTTCCAAAAAAAATTGCAACTGATGAGCACGCAATATCGTTAATCTTTTCTCTTTTTCCACAAACTCTACAGCTTTGTCCTTTTCTGATTCTAAAGAGAGTTTTTCCTTTTCTACTATCTCAAATCTTGTTTTCTTTTCTATGCAAATTTCGTTTAAAGCCTCCAACTCAGTCATTTTTTGCTCGATGAGAGGTTTATATTTAGCAGTCCCAATAATATCTTCTAAGTATTCCAAGAGCCCATCATCACTGTCCTTCTCGGCCTTTGCCTTCATTTGGGCAATATTCTCCACTTCACCTTGTAAGATCAAAAATCTTTTGTGATCTAAATCAATACCTTCACCCTTCAATAATTCAGTGACTCTTGTGTAGTTGCTTTCTTTCCCGTTTATATAATATTTGGAAACATTATTTCTAAATGCTCTTCTTTCCACGATTAAACCTTCCTTTGTTTCATCGATAACACTTTTCCCATCATTTTCATCAACGACGTATTTGAAATGTATCTGAACAGAACATGATGGCAAATCAGGGAACATTTCAGATTTATGAATCAAATCAGAGAGTCGATCTTGCCTCATCTTGTTAGCTCTGAAGCCAAAGACAAATAACATAGAGTCAATAACATTAGATTTCCCTGAGCCGTTGGGTCCGACCACAGCAGAAAAACTAGTATGAAATGGGCCTATAATCTGTGTCCCAGCATAAGATTTAAAATTATTTAACACAAGCTTATCAATAAACAATCTTTCTCTTTTAGTAGTCTTAAGATGGTGAGCGTCATATAATTTTTGTAATTCTTTCTTTGAATTCTTAATTGGTGATAGCTGAATCAGGTCCATCTTCCTGGTTGGAGACCTCCCAGGAGACCTCCCAGGAGATCTTGGAGGTGATTGCGAATATCCTTTCACTGATCTACCTCGGGATTGGGATAATAAATCTGGAGGATCTAATTTAGGTAAAAGTTGAAAAGAAGCAGAGCTTGGCTGCGTTCCATCCTCGCCATTACCCCTTGAAACAGGGTGTGATAGGTCATATCTATGGTCTGAAGTATTGATTACCAACTTTCGAGGTGTCAGTATAGCAGAAAAATCGATGGGTGTTGATACTGTTCCATCACGTATTTCTTTTGATTCTCCACTAGAAGTATCGGTTGCACCAGATATTTCGCTGGTTTTCAATTTTTTGTTGGCAGGTGTATCTGGCATACTCCTTTAAAGCTCGCTGCCCTCACTAGCCTGATAAAAATCAACAGCTGAGCCGCGTTAGATGACTAATTAAATCAATTATTACACTCAAGTTCTGTTGTTGTTGTTTTTTGAAATGTAAACAGTAGGGTTATTGGTGCGATAACTTAGGGTTGGAATATTGAAATCACTAATAAAATTTGAATTGAAGTTCCGCCCATTAGAGATGACTTGCCAGTTAGTCTTCCTAGTTTTTCCCAGTTTTGTATATATTGAACACAAATATTGGTCGAATCATACTAAGTTGCTGGCTATAAATATATTTGCTTACTATGAGCTCAGAGGCCTTGATTATAGATAATGGTAGTTACGAAGTGAAGTTCGGATACTGTGGTTTTAAAAGCCCACACAAGGCTTTGAATGCCTTGGCTAGAGATAAGTACGGTGGCCATTATTTATCTAACCAAGTTAAAGGTATAAAAGATATTTCCGGGGTAAAATTTCGAAGACCGCACGAGTTGGGCCAATTAGTCTCATGGGAATTAGAACAAAATGTTTGGGATTATTGTTTGTATAACCCTGAAGATTTCGACGGGTTTAATGTTATTGATACGAAAGGACAAGACGTGATATGTACTGAGACTTGTTTCACATTACCAGAACTAAGTAAAAACTTTGATCAAGTAATGTTTGAAGAATTTGAATTTAATTCTCTTTATAAAGCTCCGACGGCTGCATTCATTCCATTTGGTCTCGAACTCGACAATCTGATTGATATTTCAGGCAAAGGTGAAGTGCAAGAAGTTAACAAGGAGACTGTAACGAAGGGTAATTACGAGGATTATAAATTAATCATTGATTCTGGGTATAATTGTACATGGATAATACCTGTCATTAAAGGCATACCGTATTACAAAGCCGTTAAGAAACTTGATATTGGAGGTCGTTTTTTAGATGGGTTATTAAGAGAAACTTTATCGTTTAGACATTATAATATGATGGATGAGTCTATCTTGGTGAATAACATCAAAGAGAAATGTTTATTCATGAGTCCAATATCGTATTTTGACAGTTTTAAGAGTAAAGACGAGAATAAGATTGAATATGTGCTACCAGACTTTCAAACTAGTTTTCTGGGGTATCCTAGAATATCCAATGAAAAATTGCCAGTGAATTCACAAAGTATTATGTTAAAGGATGAATTATTTGGTATTCCAGAGACATTTTTCCATCCCGAAGTAGCTAAACTGATTGAGCCAGGTCTGGTAGAAACAATCTTAGAAAGTATATCGATGCTTCCGGAGGCACTAAGCCCCATAATGGTGAACAATATTACATGCATAGGAGGAAATTTTAATTTAACCCATTTCGCACAGAGACTAGTCAGCGAATTACAAAGACAACTACCTACTGATTGGAATTGTAGAGTCACGGTAGCTGAAAGGGACAACGAATTAACAGGTTGGAAATCTATGGAAAATTTTGCCCGCACGTCAAATTATAAAGAGGCACGGCTAACGAAAGAAGAATACTACGAGCATGGAGTTGATTGGAGTACAAGAAGCAGATTTGGTTACAGGAACTGGATGTAATCAGCGGCCTAGAACTTAGAACTTTATTTGCCCTGAACGGTTACTTCAGGCTTAATGGAATAAACATCATCGCAATGGTACTGTTTACTATTGACCGTTTCTGGTATATTGCTATTTTAATGAAAAATCACCAAAATTTGAAAAAAATCCTTTTTGATCCAAACTTTCGCTAATTCCATAGAGATCATTCCTATCAAATTCATCCTCATTTGGAGTGTCATTTAACTAGTCGTCAAAGGTAGGACTTATATTTAAAGAATTTTACTCGATTTCGTTAGGCTCCGGTTTTTAATTACTATTTGTTTCATTTTATTAGCTAGGAGAAACTACACCTGTATAATTCGCATAACACAATAGATGAAAGTAAAGCATTGCTTGAGTGGTTTGATACTATCTGGTGTTGTTCATGGAGCGCAACTGAATCAAATTGAAAATGCTTTTGGTATCAAACAGTACAATATCCCAAATTTTGAAATACCAAGCAGTAACACAAATACATCTGAGCGTTTCCAGTTACTAGGAAACGTCAACAATTTGACTTTTTATAGATACACAGGACAAGATAATTTTACTAAACCTATAGATGAACAAACTGGTAAGAGTTTAATCTATTATTCTAACAACACTTTTATTAATCTATTAACAAATGTAAGCGATACTACTGAATTAAATCAAATATTTAACTATACAACTGATTCATTTATTCTTAGTGGAAATGGGACCATTGAAACATTTAATGCTCAAAACCAATTACTTTATAATTTATCCGATTTAACTTTGAAACCAATCTTTAATGAAACGTTAAAATTAGTCAATGATATCTATGTGGATAATAGTAATAATATAATATTTGCTGGAGATTTTGAATATTCTAATGGTAGCTTTATTGGACATTCAGTAGCTAATTGGAATTCAGTGACCAATTCTTCGTCGTTGCTACCATTTGGTGGGTTCGGAAATGATTCGATAGTTAACTCAATTATAAGTTTAGATTCCGAACATATACTATTTTTTGGTCAATTTAATACATTAGATGAAGCATTTCTATTGAGTGAATCCTTAACGAATGATACTAATGATTTAAGCAATTATACATTCACTCCTCAGGTTCCATTACAATACGCAACTTGGAGTACACCAAGCGGCAATATTCAAAGTGCCAACCTAGTATGTCCAGATAACACAGATGCGTGGTTTGGAAGTGGAACTTCTAATTATTTGGATTGTAATTTGCCCTTTTCTATTGCACTCGGTAAGATAAGAGTTTTCAATTCTTTAACAAACGATAATCAGGTTTCTTTGTTCAGAGTGCTGGCAGAACCATCAGGTACCATTATGAATTTAACCTATGTGGATCCCCTGACTAATTCAATATCATTTTGTGACGCATTTTGTCCCTTGCTGAGTAGCCAATCATTATCACTTACTTATGAAAATGCTACAATTGAGGATACCTTCCATCTTATAAATGATAATAAAACATCTTTACAGTGGTCTACGAATTTTCAAGATTATGGTTTTGTAAACCCCAGTGAGCTTCAAACTTTCAGATTTCAAGCCTTAAATTCATATGGTTCCAATGTAGCTCTTTCTGGATTACAAGCTTTCCAAGATAGTATATCTTTATTTGCGAATAATTCTTTCAACGAGCCGAGTTGTGGTGATTCTTCTTCTGTGAACACATTTGGATCTACAAATCTTTCATCTAATGACTGGCAAAGCCCAAGTGCAAACCAAACCTATTTAAGTACATTCTACACACCAAACCAAGGCGAATCAATCCCAAAAATTGAATTTGACGTGAAGTTGGATTTCAAAGGCACATACTCAGTTGATTTGGTTACACCCGGTTGTGCAGCAGACAATAGTTGTGCCACTAGGGGGATTGTTAATGTAACTATCACGGATCAAAGTAACAACCAAATCATTTCAAGTACATTGATTTATCAGAATAACAATGAGTACAAATATGACAACTTGTTTGTTGGCTACGTCAATAACTCAATTAAAGTAACTGTGGAATTTTCATCCGGCCTCTATGCTCCAACTACTGCCACTACTGTTGTAGTGGATCATATCAACGTGAACGTTATATCGCAAACTTTGCCTGATTCGCTTTCTACTGGTATTAATACCAATATGACTTTAAATGGTATATTTGAATATCAAATATCTAATTTCACCAATAACGGGACCACAAACCAAATTAAAGTTAGTAATAACTCATTCAATTATTTCGGTACTAATAACTTTCCATTAGGGGCCAATCTTATTGCAGAACGGTTGGGAGATAGTTTGGTGGTAGCAAATATTAAAGATACTCAATTGTATACTGTTTCTTTGGGTACGGATGATCAGGAACCTCTGTTCACCTCCTATACTATATCTAGTCCAATAACTAAGATGATCAAAACTGATAATGAAATATTATTATTTGAAAATGCTGAATCTTATGAAGAGCAAAGTTCAATCTTTAGCTTCAACGGATCTGCTTTTAATGTTATAGATGGGACGTTTGGTTTTAATATTGACCCTTTCCTGACCGCTAACTTTAATAACGCGAATTTGTTGGTTTTAAACAGCTCAATATTTAACCTCACCTCTCAGACTTACACATATTCGAATTATGATCTTGATATTGATGCATTATCCAATAACAACGAAAGTGATTCGTTATTATTTGGATCGTTATCCTTTGTGGACTATTACAATTTGGATACTTCAATTAATATCTATCAATCGACTGGTACTGTCTCTAAAACAAGCTTTCCTTTGCAAATCAGCCCATACAAGGGACTTTACATCAACGAAACTCGAACAATGTACTTTTATGACACCAATGGAGATACCGGTGCTTTTGTTGTAAGTTCGAACTCAGAAACTCTTAATAACTTAGGCATAACAAATTTTAGCTGGCCAGGCTTCATAAATTTAGCTTCGTATTCTACAGCTCAGGAGTTATTAATATTAGGGATTACTAGTAACACGAACGGTACAGATTTATTAAGTTTAAACAATTTGACCGATTCGTTTACGTCGACTACGGAGATTTTACCGGTTGGGTCTACTGTAAATGCGCTAATTAACTTTCAAAGTAATTCTACTATATTGGTTGGTGGATCTTTACAAATGAAGAATCCGGAATGTTCTGGGTTATGTTTGTATAATTATGAATCAAAAAATTGGACAGCATTTTTAAACGATACAGTGAAAGGTAATATCACAAATATGAAGATTTTCAACCAAACCAATTTGATTATCTCTGGTAATTTTGTTGCCGGCAATTCCAGCGAGGTTCAATTGGCTTCCCTCAATATAAGCAACTCTAACGTGACTGTGCTAGAATCTGGTTTGACTTCATCAATAAATTCATTTATTGTTGGTAATTCCAGGATTGTTGGATGGAATGACACTACTTTATTCAGTTATGCTAATGGAACACGTAATATAATACCAATCGCTAATGTTAGTTCCCAAAGTTCTGTATCACAAATGAGTTTTATCTCCATTCATAACCCAGATGATGGTTTACTATTAATTGGTGATTTTTATGATAAAACATACGGTAACATTCAGAGTTTGATATATGATTTTAATAATTGGTTTCCTTATATGATTTTCGATGAGGCCAGCAGTAGTAACTCTACCACCCAGGCATCATATTCTAAGAGAGATGTATTCAATGTGATGAATTCAATCAATTTATTTACGAATGAAGACGAATCAAGTCAATCAAGCACAAACCTGTTTTTACCAAGCCGTTCTGTATCAACCTCAACAAACTCGACGTCGAGTTCACCTAGTCCTACCGCTTCGTCAAAGCATAATTCTAAAGGAAGAAGAAAAATTGCAAGAGGATTTGTCGTGTTAGTTGGATTAGCTCTAGCGCTCGGAACTTTATCTGTCTTAGGTCTCTCAGCAGTCTTGTTATCATATTTTTTTAGAGAATCAAGAGGAAGTTACAGACCGATGTTGAATCAAATTGACGAAAATAAAATGATCGATACAATGCCACCTGAAAGACTCATGAAATTTATGTGAAATAAAGAGGTTTTCCCCTTCAGAAAGAAAAAATTAGAATGAGCAGAATTTGTCGCTTTACACAACAGCAGCTATTACCAAAGTAATCTACCTGTCACCCCCTCATACATTTGGCATTTTGTATATAAAATAATACGTATTGTAATAATAGTAATCATGGAATCTTTTATTCTAAGCACGTGACTTTGATATATTTTAAGCGATTGCTTTAAAAAAGCGATATTTTTGAGAAGTTTTGAATCAATGTGATCTTTATAGAAAATACGCATTGAGTCATATCGTTATCATTGTCTATATCCTTCAGCAATTGGGTTATCCATAGAGTGTGGTTTGCAAGAATTTATAAGAGCTTTAAGAGTTTAGATTTCATTTATTGGAAGTTGCTATAAAACGAATAAAACCAAATTACTTGGATTACGATAGAATTTGATTATAGGATCGATTTGTATCTAAAATAGCCAGTCATACACTATGATCTTCTTTCAATTATTGTTTGCGACTATTTTATTGCTATTCAGTAATGTCGATGCTTTTTATTTACCAGGTGTAGCCCCCACAACATATAAAGAAAATGATTCAATTCCATTATTAGTGAATCACTTGACGCCTTCTATATATTTTCAGCATCAAACAGAATCTGGCTCTGATGTGAAAGGTGATAAGGAAAGATATCTATACTCTTATAACTATTACTACCCTAAGTTCCATTTCTGTCAACCAGAGAAAATTGAAAAGCAACCAGAATCCTTAGGTTCAATCCTATTCGGTGATAGAATTTATAATTCACCTTTCGATATTAAGATGTTGGAAAATAAAGAGTGTGTATCACTTTGTAAAAGTATTATACCAGGTGATGATGCTGCATTTATCAACAAATTGATCAAGAATGGATTTTTCCAAAATTGGCTTATCGATGGGTTACCTGTCGCAAGAGTCGTGTATGATACTAAGACAAAAAGTGAATTTTATGGTGCCGGATTTGAGTTGGGTATGGTTGATGTGGTTCAATCAATCGCTGGTGGTGTACCAAAAACAAAACCTTCTTCTAACCAAGGATTAGAATTAGTAACAAGAGATGCTAAAAATTTGAAAATGTTACAAGATGTGGAGTTACCATATTTTTTGAATCATTTCAATTTAGTCATTGAATACCATGATCGTGGTGATGGAGATTATCGTGTCGTTGGTGTTACCGTTGACCCTGTATCCATAGACAGAAAATCTGCTGAAATTTGTGAATATGATAACAATCCTTTAATGTTAAAGGAAGATGCTGATAATGAAGTCTACTTCTCTTACTCTGTGAAATTTGTTGCTTCAGAAACTGTATGGGCTACAAGATGGGATAAATATTTGCATATTTATGACCCAACGATCCAATGGTTTTCTCTAATCAACTTTTCTATTGTTGTCATTTTGTTATCATCGGTAGTGATCCATTCGTTATTAAAGGCATTGAAAAACGATTTTGCCAGATATGAGGAACTAAACCTTGATAACGAATTTCAAGAAGATGCTGGCTGGAAATTGGGGCATGGTGATGTTTTCAGAAATCCTCCCAAATCCATGCTTTTGGCTGTTCTGGTAGGATCTGGAACTCAATTGTTTTTAATGATTATTTGTGCCATTTTCTTTGCATCCTTAGGGCTATTGTCACCAAGTTCCAGAGGGTCACTAGCTACTGTAATGTTTATGTTATACGCACTTTTCGGCTTTGTTGGCTCTTACACTTCAATGGGTATTTACAAATTCTTTAAAGGTCCATACTGGAAGGCTAATATGATTCTAACTCCAATTTTAGTACCTGGATTCATTTTCATTACGATCATATTTTTAAATATGTTTTTACTATACGTTCAATCTTCTGGTGTGATTCCTTTAAGCACATTATTCCTTATGATGTTTATCTGGTTCATTTTTTCCATTCCTTCAGCTCTAGCAGGGTCATTAATAGCTCACAAGAAATGTAACTGGGACGAACACCCTACAGTCACAAACCAAATTGCTAGACAAATCCCATTTCAACCGTGGCATTTGAAAACTCTACCTGCTACATTTATTGCAGGTATTTTTCCATTTGGATCTGTAGCGGTGGAGTTGTATTTTATCTACACAAGTTTATGGTTTAATAAGATTTTTTACATGTTTGGTTTCTTATTGTTCTCCTTCCTGTTATTAACTTTGACTACATGTCTAGTAACAATATTAATCACTTATCAATCCTTATGTCTAGAGAATTGGAGATGGCAATGGAGATCATTTATTATTGGAGGTGTTGGTTGTGCCACTTATATGTTCATTCACTCAATATTATTCACAAAATTCAAACTAGGAGGATTTGTCACAATCATTCTCTACATTGGTTACTCGTTACTAATTTCTGTCCTCACGTGTATTGTCACAGGTGCTATAGGGTTTATGAGTAGTATGTTTTTCGTGAGAAGAATTTATGCATCCATTAAAGTTGATTGAAAAGCATTCAAGATGATAGGAACTTAAATCAAATATCTATGAACTGCTCAATTAAATAATTCATATTATCATTTATATAAAGAGATATTATTTAACACAAGCATTTGAAACTACAAATAATAACAAAAAATCCATTTTAAGTTTTGTAAGAGTTCTATAAATTTCAATCAATTATAAGTGTGTTAAATAACTAAGTTATCTTCCATAACTTCTAATCAATAAATCACACAATTTATTAGACAAATGTTATATTGAGCACGTATGGCAGTATTTTCATTCTTCACAGTTGTCTGGTTCATTGTAGAGATTATCATTCAGGACTCAGTTGTGTAATTTAGCACAATTGTGCGATCATTCTGTCAGTTATCCATTATTTTGAGCGTCATTAACCATGCAATCATTGTAAGTAAACATATTGTAGCATGATTTTCTTCTTTTTACGGGACTATAAATAAAACAGTGTATTCTTCAATTGTAAACAATTGGACTGGTTCTCAGTTATATTCTTAACTCTCAGCACCTATAAAAATTTATACGCCTAACCTTGAAGTCAAACCTAGTCACACCAATTAGGGTTTACAGTATATATACTAGTCCAAGGACCACAATCTCTAACACCAACATTTAGAACAAATGAAAATAGTTGAATATTAACAAAAGGTAAAAAATAAAATTATGTAAAGTATATATACAATGACGTCCCAATTACTAAGAATATTCGGTCTCTTGGCCCAGTTGGTTAAGGCACCGTGCTAATAACGCGGGGATCAGCGGTTCGATCCCGCTAGAGACCATTTTTTTGAATTTGATTTGCACTTATATTTCTACAAATTTAACTGATTTCAAAACTGCTTTACTGGTACAACTCTTTTATATCATAGTAAAAAGACAATGTTTCCAAAACCTCAATACTATACCAGTGTGTATCCGAAATAATATAATTAATACTCATTTGACAATAAATTGGCAATAGTTTATTGTTAAAGGAAATTTACTCATCGTTAATTAGAGTTTAGAAAGGTCTTGACAATGTCTTCAAATACTCTAAAAGATTCTGGTAAGCACAAAACTGAAGGCAATTCGAATTTGCAATTGTCAGTTAGTGAGATGGAAGATTTGAAACAATTGGATGAAACCAAATTGTTGAGAGACACCTTAGATTTATTATGGAATAAGACTTTAGAACAAAGAAAAGTTTGTGAAGAGCTTCGAAAAGAAAACGTTTATTTACAAGATTATATCAATAATTTAATGAGCTCAAGCAATGTTTTAGAAAAATAGAACTTTTTAAGTAGCATTCGTTATCTTGTTTCCCCTGGTTCTCTGCTATGATGGACAAAAAATGTTAATTTATTGACATGTCAGTCCAAAAAAAAAAATTGTTGACATATTTGCAAAAATGCCTGAGATTCAAATAATGTTATTTAACTCTGCTTATAATGTTTATTCATACCTGTACTCAGAATAATAGCCAGCTTAGGATCTAAATTACTAAAGTAAGTGGGCATGAAACCTTTAGTTCTCAATAAGCAAGAAAATATCAGAGATGTTGTCACGTTCAAGGGATTTTCTAATAAGCAAGCATTACGTGATCTGACCGGCCCGTACACAACAACAGTTTCTAAGAAATATAATGAGGAGAATGTGGAGATAAATCGAAATGGATTTGAAAATTTACCTTTAAAACCAATAACAAAAAGTAAACAGAGGACGCTTTACCATGAGTATCGAACTTGTAAACCGTTACCCAAGCTAGGTCTCATAAACTATCAGTTTATTCCCGATTCTCCTAGGCTACCTAGTGACCTAGATTCCTCTATTGCTGAAATAAATGAACAAATTTTTGAGTTTGATTTTAGTCCCATTATTAAAAGTACCCAATCGAATTTTGATTGTGCACCATTTTATCACAATTCTGAATATGAAAAGGAGATAGACTCTGCTGAAATGATCAAACTACTGATGGATAGCGAAATGAGCGGTTTAAAACCTGTCTTTGATAGAGAATTAGAGTATCAAGAATTGAAAGATAAAACTACTATTTGGGACCAATTTCTTTACTATGCCTTTGCTATAGATAAGAGGGGGTTTCATGAGCTAACAGACGAGAGAAGTCTATTTTATGACTGTCCTTGGACCGATTACATCCATAATAAGAAATTACAAGAACAAGAAGATTGTGATTCATCTCCAGAAGATTTTAACGTGACCGATCTCGAAGAATTTGCGAATAATTCAGATTCGTACTGGGATTACATTGTATGAAATGGACAGAATACTATAAATTTCGATATTAAGTAAATTGGCCATCTTTGATGATAGCCCCATAGGTACCTTTTAATTTTTATCAGCATCGTCGACAATGGAATGAAATTAGCAAAGAATTCTAGATATGCACATAAAAAAAAGCTAATCGTTAGAATGTAACAATTATTCTGAAGAGTCTGTAATTCCTTTCTCACCTATGATATAAACGCATTCTTTCTCTGGCATATCTGGGGAATCCTGTAATTTAGCTACTCTTTCATCGCCTCTACCTTTTCGTAATAAAATTCTTGTTGCAGATGCATGTGCTAAAACGTGTCCTCCAACGGGTTTTCTACCATCAGCAGAGGCAAACAAGGCGGAGGCACCTGGGTCTGACTGAACTTGGTTGGTAAGAAATACAGCAACGTTAAATTCCTCTGCTAATCTGTTTAATTTGAACAAATGTTGGTTCAGTTTTTGCTGCCTTTCACTTAATTCTCCTCTACCACAGTAGTCAACTCTGAAATTTGCCATGATAGAGTCCACAATAATGACTCTATATTGTCCAGAGCTTAATTCCCCGCCTAATTGTTCTACTAACTCCATTTGATGTTCACTATTCAAAGCTCTTGCATAAGTGACATTGTCTAAACATGCTTCTGGGTCCAACTCATAACGCTCTGCTATTTGTTTAATCCTTTCAGGCCTGAAAGTACCCTCAGTGTCAATGAAAGCTACTTTACCCTCTCCACCTCCCATATCTTTAGGTAATTGAGAAGTTACACAGAGAGTATGGGATAATTGGGTCTTACCGCACCTAAACTCTCCAAATACTTCAGTGATGCTCATAGTCATCACTCCACCACCCAACACCGAATCTAAGTTTTTAGATCCAGTAGATATGGCAAATATTTTTTGCCTCAAATCAAATTGAATGGTGGCCGATATGAATCCAACAGATATGATTTTACTGGCGGCTTCTTTAATCTTTTCCACTTTCACCTCACTAAGACCTTTGATCTTACACATATTTCTCCTAGTGGTGGACAGCACTGTGTTAACAGTGAATATACCACTACTCTTTAGTTTCTGTAAATCTGAGGCATTGATCCCATAGTTTTGCAATTCTTCTACTCCAATGACACTTGAGCTTGTTTCCACTATTTCTGTTGTACTAGACATCTTCTTAAATAATATATAATATAAACGTCGGTATATGTATAGAAGGATATATATATGTGTGTCTAGCTAGCTCCAGCACTATATTGGCCGGTTGTTTTCTTTGGGTTGATTATTGCCATTACTAAAGAAAGTGGTATGTCTTTTCAATCCTTTTAGCGGCTATTTATTATTTGTTTATATAGCGACCGATAATAATACACGAGTACACAGTCATATAGAGACACACTGAGTAGAGTTGTTGGTTTCAGCCTTCGTAATATCTAGGTATGGATGATTATACTTACGGTCAGTCATTGTATCCCGTAGTCAAATAAATGAATTTCTTATATATATATATGTAGCATATATAGATAAATTTCATAAGAATATATGTTTATGAGAAGAGCAACAGAAACCTAACAATATCAGCAGTAATTCACTTAGTTATCATGCCATTGTGGTTATAAACGAGTAGCAAAGTCATTTTTTTCAAAATCCCAAGTATCTTGTTGGATTCTACCTCTTAAAGTTGGTACACTAGTACCTTTCACATACACGTCATTGAATAAGATAGACAATTTAGCTTCAGGAGTTGCAGAGGCATCTGCGGCTTCCACCTGCTCATCAACGTATTTTCTAGCAGCTTTATCATAAGCTTTGATTTCTTCTTCGGTGGCAATTCCTAATTCCATCAAATGTATTTTCAACCCAGCAATCGGGTCGTTTTTGGATCTCATGTTTTGTATTTCTTCTCTAGTTCTATAAGTGGTACCTGGATCCGACATGGAGTGACCACCGTATCTGTAAGTTTCGTATTCCAACAGCAATGGGCCATTACCGGAAAGACACCAATCCTTAGCAAATTTAGAAGCTTGGTACACTGCTAGAACATCCATCCCATTGACTTTGATACCCGGGATGTACTGACCACGCTTGTAGTATTCAGTGGTAGCAGAAGATCTTGACGCAGAGGTACCCATACCATATTTATTGTTTTCACAACAGAAAACAGCAGGTAAGTTCCATAATTTTGCCATATTGAAAGTTTCGAAGACTTGTCCCTGGTTAGAAGCACCGTCACCGTATAATGTAAAAGAACAAGCATCTTCGTTCTTGTATTGATGAGCAAACGCTAAACCACCGCCTAAAGGCACCTGTGCACCGACAATCCCGTTTCCACCGTAGAAACCTTGAGCATACATGTGCATAGAACCACCTTTACCGAAAGACACACCATCGACTCTACCCATTAACTCAGCTAAGACATTCTTCACCGAAGAACCCCTCATGAAAGTGAAACCATGACATCTATAAGATGTGATCACAGAGTCCAATTTGGTGATTGCGTTCTCCACACCAACAGCAATGGCTTCTTGCCCAATAGATAAATGGCAAAACCCTCTAATTTTCTTAGCTTTGTAAAGAGCATCACAGGCCATTTCCATTCTCCTAATAATAATCATATCTTTGTACATTTGTAACAAAGACGATTTAGTGGTTTCAAACGTTAACCCGGGAACATCCACTTTATAGCCTTCAAAAGATTTTTCTGGCAATTCAATGGTCACTGTTTCAACGTCATTCTTAGTAGCATGCGTGGCTAATGACCTGGTAAGAGCATGGCCAGACTGCCATACTCTTGTTTGCGTTCCTCTTAAAACAGATAACATCTCGGTGTAGCCAATTGTCCTCACAGATGCTTATCAGACAAAAAGAGCTCCCAATGCGTACAGACGCTAAAAAATGTTCGTCAATGTAGTAATTCAATTGTATATTGTATATTTAAATAATTTTATTAAAGCAAGGGTGAAATAGGACTTTGAAAATTATGGCATCATGCTACACGGTATATTTTTTACAGTGAGGAATTCCAATTTACCACGAGTTTCTGATCAATTTCCGCTAGGATAGAGACAGTTAAGACGTCATAGAACGAGTACGTAGAATAGGTTTTGACATTATATCATCGTATGAGGAATATAGTAATATTGAAAGTTGTTTACAAAAAACAAAAACAAAAACAAAACGCACGATATGTGAATTTCAGAAAATCCATTGCGTTTATGGTCTGTCAACTATTCCTTTTGTTGTTCTTGAGCAGGTTCTTGGTGAGCCTCGGACATGTCTGAAGTCCATAACGTCAAGTTGTCTCTTAACAATTGCATGATCAATGTGCTGTCCTTGTATGATTCTTCGGATAGAGTATCTAATTCAGCAATAGCATCATCGAAGGCTTGCTTAGCTAAATGGCAAGCCTTGTCAGGAGAGTTTTGAATTTCGTAGTAGAAAACGGAGAAATTCAATGCTAACCCTAATCTAATTGGGTGAGTTGGTGGCAATTCAGTGGTGGCGATCTCAGAAGCCTTTTGATAAGCTCCTAACGAAGCTTCAGTGGCCTTCTCTCTTACATCACCGCTGGAGAACTCAGCTAAGTAACGATGGTAATCACCTTTCATCTTATAATAAAACACTTTGGATTCACCAGTGGTGGCGGAAGGGATTAAATGTGACGTTAGTACAGTTAAGATATCTTCAGAGATTTTAGTTAATTCAGCTTCGATCTTCGTGCGGTACTCCTTGATTAGACCGACTTGGTGTGTAGAGCTTTCTTTAGATTCTTCCTTCTGTTCAATGGAGGAAACGATTCTCCAAGAGGCACGTCTAGCTCCAATGACGTTCTTGTAAGCAACACTCAAAAGATTTCTTTCTTCCACACTCAACTCCTGACCTGACGATGCAACATCCTTCATGTTTTCCACCATTTCTTCATAACGTTCGGCTTGTTCAGCCAATTTAGCTAAGTATACAGAATCCTCACGGGCCATTGCTAATTCTTAATTAATCGTCTATTAAATTACTTTCTGGAGCTCAAAAAGGGTTCTTAATCTAAACTTTCACAACAATCGTTTTAACCGAATTTATAAAGAATCCTCTTATTTTCTTGTTTCGTGCTGAATATTCCTTGAATATTTAATCTTTGCATTAATTTCAACTCTGTTTATAAATGATTTCAAAGTTATTTTTTAAATTTAACACCCGCAATGATAGGAAAATTTTTAAAAGGATTCTCGATTGCCTAATTAGGAAACGAATACACGCTTTATTTTGGTCTCTCACCGACAGGGTAAGCAATGAACCGGGACACAGGACTGGAGCAGTAGCGATAGGGTTTGGGGCTTTAGCCCATTCAGGCTACTGGGGCTGGGTGGGTTATTTGCTGAGTTCCCATTAACCTGTTTGGGTAATGGGTTTAGAATATTATAGTTGTGTATCAGGGGCAGAGTACTTGAATATGGTCGTACATGGAGGTTTGGGGGTTCCACAGAGATTTTCAGGAATACACTATTACCCAAATTGCATGGAGCATGTGCCGTGAGTTGTGAAAAACTTGCAGCAGGGTAACCGTAGAGACCGCAAGCGTGCTGATTATGAGGATCCCCGTGACTCTTCCTCTTGGGGGTTTTTTTACCCCCAAGCCACGCCATAATTTTCAAGCCCCCTTAGCCACACCCAAACATTATGAAGTTCCGGACCGGACATCTCGCGGTTTCTCATTAGTGGAAGTTGGAAGTACACAGCATTACACTGAAAGCGCTGGCACAAACCCTATTCGGACGTTAAGACCCATCCACCGGTTCGGCATGTCAGTGAAATGGACAAACCACGTGCCAGCATGGTCGATATCAATGAGTCAGTTTATAATGTATACATGCTTAAAGTATAGATGTTTTATATACGCAGCGGTTAATAGTTTTCTAAGGCGGAATGAATTAAATTTCTTTGTTTCAATTGTGCCATCAGTTCCTTCCACACAAACGACTCTTTCGTGCGTGATAACGCTTTATCGTTTCCTACCACGATAAGACCATTTTGGGCCCTTGTTAGAGCCACATTTAAACGTCTTTCGTCCCGTAAAAACCCGATCTTATTTTGTAGATTATTTCTCACGCAAGTGAAAATAATGAATGGTCTTTCATGGCCTTGGAATGAGTCCACTGTAGCAACAAATAACCCGTTGATGATGTTCACCACGTGACCCTTCATTTCTTTCCCCAGATATGCTGATTGCGTCATAAACTCTTCATCACCCATTGATTGGATCGTAAGATCCACCTGTTTAGGGTTTACAAGTAGATCTTTTAGCAGTACATTACTTAGCAAATCTCTCTGCGCAGAGTATGGTGTAATGACACCGATATCATCCAACGATACTTTCTTATCTAACATCAGGTGGTGTATGACACTGACAACGTCTTCACATTCTCCGCGGTTCTCATAAGTGAATCCGCCGCCATTGCGGTTATGGACGCGAGATTCCTTCGTCTTGTCGCTAGAAAGAAAATACAAAGGATACTTAATTCCAGGCCATTTTTTATCATTTTCAGAGACACCGTTTTCCAGTTTATCATTATAAAAATGTTTAATTGGAAATTGACTGATAGCTGGGTGCATTCTGTATTGGGTATCTAAAAATAGTGGAGCCGTAATAGATTGATTCAAAATCACTCTTTCAAATAACGACATCTCTAATTCAGGGACATTACTGAAGCATGATAGTTGTTTTTCATCACCAACAAAGACAAAATGTTTAATTCCAGGTAATGTTAGAGGAACAAGCGTTGCCATCTCTGAGGATTGGGTTGATTCATCCATAATCACTAAGGGTAATTCTTTTAATAATTTTAATTGACGACCTCCAGCAGTTATATTTGTAGTGAAGATAATTTGGGCACGGCCTAATAACTCTGCAGTGATTTGATTAGAAAATTGATATAATAATTTGTCTTGATTCTTTGATATACCATCTCTGTTGCGACGTTTCAATTCTAGATTTTGTTTCATATCAAGAGACATTCTATCATAAATGATATTATGAAGACAAATATGTCCCAATGGATGGTTGGAATCATATTCTGATTCCTTTTTATCTGATGTGATTCTCAAAAGGCGAATGTCTGGTCTATTCTTCAAAATTTTCTCAGCAATATTATCAATTGCAATGTTTGAAGCTGCGACACAAAGAATTGGGAACGAGTTAAAATTCGAGACTAATTGTAAAAGAATTTCTTCAATAGTGGAAGTCTTCCCCGTACCAGGAGGACCTTGGATCATAGTCACTTTATTACTAATCGCATGGTTGACTGCATCCCTTTGAGAGTCATTCAATGATTCATTATAATATTTCAACCTGTTATTAAAAGAGATTTGCTTGATGGGTTTATTACCAAGCAACAAATCATGAAATTTAAAATCCTTCACTTGATTTAACGAATATAACATTCTACTCGTTTGCACTGATACAGGTAAAAATTTTATCATACTAGCACTCAGAGTTATAGGTAATGCATCACACCATGAATACGCTTCCATCAACAATATGTATTTTTTCCCTTTATTTAACCTCATCTCTTTAATAAACAATGACCATAATTGCGATTCATCTTTTGTTGCCATCATTAAAGGCTGTTTTTCATTGAAGTGAGTAATTCGAGTACTGTTCTTCGTCACGTTTGGAGGTAACATAGAATCTAATTCAGGATTTTTCACATCTATCTCTAACATAAATACTCGCTCTTTAGAATTCCGAGGCCATGAAATAAGAAAGCTATTGATAAATTCGTGTTCAAATTTTTCTTCTTTGAACAAAGCTATGGAGAATTTGTGAGCGTATTCTTGTAGAGAGTCATACTTCAATTGTGGCTTGAAGTTAGTATTGTTAATGGCATGTAAACCTTCCTCAACATTGAATTTGTTAATTGATGCTTTGGTAGCTTCTCTCTGGGTTTCTGGTAGCTTAGTTTGAGGAGACAATGTCTTTATTGCTTTATTGTTTGGAGCACTCTCCTTAATACTAATACCTTTTGATTTAATTTTTGAATTTTTTGAAAGTTGGTTTTTTGTTCTATTCTTAACCTTGGACGATAATACTTCTCCATCGTTCTTAGACTTGTTGTTAGAGTCAGAGTTTATCAGAACTCCCTTATCTTTAAATTTTTCTTGTGGGTTAAATCCCAAAGATTTCCTAGATTTAATTTGTAGTACATTATTCACACTCTTGGATGGCCCACCACCTTTATTTCTATTAAGTTTTGTATTATCTTTTCTAGACAGTGAACTATTATTTTTAGATCCAGAATTAGAACTATGTTTTTTGTCACTAGTAGACTTCGAGCTAGGTTTATTATTGTGCAAACGAGGAGCTACCGTAGAATCCTTAGCTTTCACACCTTGGAATGAGTTTAAATTAACACTAGAATCACTATAAATTTTAGTATTATTTTTCTTATTTTCAAAAGCTTGATTATGCAATTTTTGCATGACAGTTAACGGTTTATCGTTATCGTTATTTCCTCTATTTTTCTTTGATCCTGTGGTAAATTTACCTTTCCTTTTACTTCTTCCGAATTTTTTCTTATGTCTAAACTTACTATTCTTATTCTTTATTGACTCATCTGGAATATTCAATAAACAGTAAAGAAATCTCCCTGTATCTTCCGATAAAAAACTCGTACTATTGTGTGGAGAGTCGCGAAGACATGCATCACACAAAACAAGCTGCTCCCGATTGATATTCAAATATTTGTCTTTCCCGCATTTCTCGCAGACACATTCTCTGGCAAGCAAATATTTAGGCCAATAACTCAATATAGTTCCATTTTTCAGAGTGTATAACGTATTAGGCCTTTCTATTTCATTGTTAATCTGTTTTTTCAAACAAGATTGACACCAAATGACAATATCGTCACCACCAAACCTAACTATCTGCAATTGATGGATATTCGAGTCCGCACAGTCTTCACAGGCAATCTCTTCATTGGCCTCGTCATCAGTGTCTAAAACCGTTTTATGTCTCGACACAGACAAATGTTTCATCAAATCTCTCGCATCGCCGGCCAAGCGGCAAGTTTTACATTCAAATTGAACCATCCTAGCCCTCGAAAGCACTGGGAATCGGTATATCAGAGTCACATTTTGAGTTTTACTCTCATCACAGCATATTTTAGTTAGTGAAAAATTTCATTTTTTCAACTCTTATTGCACTATTGCACTATTAGTGGACAAAGCGTGGGCCTATAGTATTAACACTTAACTTGAACACTGTTTACAGATTGCTGAACAGTATCAAAAAAACCAGATGCTATTTAAATTCCACAGCTACAATGCAAAGGCATATACATCTATACAGGCCTGAATTGCACAAATCTCTACAATGAGCGTGTATGGAAATATAGGGTTGCCGTCTAAGGTCCCAAACCCTAAGCTGTCACGCGAAATAACTTCTGACGGCGACGCGAAAGTTGTTGACAATTGGCATAATAGGTGTAATACGAATTGGTTTATATAAGCACATTAACGAATCCATACACAGTGGTTAACCTGGCAAACGGTTGTATCGATACTTCTGTGATCACATACATGTTTGAATCGAATGACATGAATGGTAATATGGACTCTGATAAGAGAAGGGTCGGGTTGGACGAAATATCTGATGATTTCGAGCCATTAAGTAAGAAAGCCAATACGTCAATTAATGAACAGAATTCTGTTAAATATTTACATAATCCAAACGTAACTTTTGATAAATTGAAACATGTCATTGGTGGTAACAATTCTCATCGTGTTATGAAAGTTTTTGCAGAATTGAATTCCAGGTTTAAATCAGAAACTACACCGATTTACACATTATATTGCCAATATTATGATCCAAACTCGAAGACGGTTTGCAATATGGATATTGTGTTTAACGATAGAAATGAATATGAGAAATCGAGATCAGTAAAATTAAAGAAACATTTTTCTACCTATCATGGTATCGATGCCAATTCCATTACAGATCCCCTGGGCCTTCACCATCCTTTAAGTCCACTTAGAGTGAAACCTAAATTAGCAGAGAAACGTGAAATTTCATTGAAGAAGCCGTCTTCTTCCAAAAAAGTCGATTTTTTAGAACAGTTCATATATTATTTGATTACAAACTCAATATCTTACGATAGCTTGGATTCTGAATCATTCAAACAGTTTGCATCTAATGCTATTAAGGGATTCTCTTCGAATTGGAATAGTCGTAATGCCAGCCAAAAGACTATTATGATTGGTAATAAGATGAAACAGTATCTGAATGAACAATTTGAAGAATCACAGAAATTCATGAAACTTTTCCCAGATATTGATAGAGATTCGATTTATAATATGAGTGTATCAATCAATAATCGTTTTTTCAAGTTAAAACAAGCGGGATCTATTTTTGTTAGTTTGGAATCTGATTATTGGTTTACCAATTCGAATGCTCTCTATGCATCATTCACAGTCAATTTTTTAAACAGAGGAACTGGCTTGCAGCCAATTACTATTCAACTAAAAGAGTTACCTAATAAGAGCGAGCAAGACCAAAAAGAGATTTTTCTCAAGACTACGAAAGAGTATCACATTGCTCCAATACTGAGCTCTTACACTAGTGGGGATAATTCTTCCTCGTTAGTGACTCATTTTTTACAAAATAAAACTGAATTTCCATTATTTTCCAATAGAATTGAATGTTTAGTGAATCAAATTGCAATGATCTCTAAAACTTTGATAACAGAGTTATGTGTTCATTTAAACGAGAATCAGCAAGATATTGTTAACGATAATCTAATTGCATCAAATCCGAGCCCAGAAGAGTTTTTGATGAATGATACTACCCAAATTCAATATAATGAGACAGATAATTTTGAGAAGATATTAGACGAATTAAGAATCAAAAAATTTATATGCGATCCTTTAGAAATGTCTCGTCCGAGAGCTTTAACCAAATTACTCAATTTGTCTCTTGAAATACAGAATTCTCCAGCGAAATATTCGATTTTCAAGGAAATTTCAGGTAAACAATTCCCGATTTATCAGACTGTTCGTGGAAACCTTATTTTACATCTGTTGGATTTTTTCTTTCAAAACGAAGTGAATCTGTATAATTTTTATGAAACGTGTGCTCATAAAGGCATTCAAATGCAATGCGTTATCACTCTGGAAGATTCGAAATATTTAGAGTTTATTAGAGATTCGTTAGCCCCAGTAAAATGTTTAGCACGACTTCTGTCGAAAAAAAGGTCATTATCCGCTGCATACACTCCTTTATTGTTGACAGTGAAGGAACATATCAGTGATCTACAAAGAAAGCTTGAACTGTTTGGGAGAAGATGTGACTTTAGCCAGACTTTCCGTTTAATGACCAAATACATTGACGCGGTCCAAACAAATTATCCTATTATACTCTTAGCAAGTTGTTTCCATGTGAAGACTCATTTAGTGAGCACAAACTACACGTATGATTTTTACAGTGAACTAATCAAACTAGCTTTGAAAATTGGTTCATTTGTTACTTTAATGGAGCCTCCAAAAGAAACTACAACGGTAGAAGAGCATGACCCAGATATCCCTACCTTTATGGATGTTTTAGTACCACAAGTGCCCACAAATAATCAACGTGCCGGCAGTAGGAGTTCAAATTATTTTGAAGAACCTAATTCAGAGTTATCGGATTACGTTTCCACCGTATTGAAGAAAGAGGTTAACGAGTATAGAGTTTTTTTTACTCAAAACTATAAGACTACGCTAGCCATCTTATTAGAACAGTCTAAGGTGGTTTGCATAACTACACCTGAGAAAGAAAGAGAATATATCCGCCATTTGAAAGATTCTTCTCAAAGGTTAAGTAACATGGATATGTTTCCTTACTTTACAGAAGCCACTTTACAAACCATCGAACAGTACCGAAAGGAAGTACTTATAGAAGATTCTACTTACACTACGCATTGCATCTTACCAGTACTTTTATCATACCTCCTTTCGATTTCCTCTACCGCTGTCAACGAGAGAAGAAACTTAAATGATACAAGCGATAACACAGATTACCGCGATCCCCAGGGCAACATAGATCTCTTGTCCTCAAAATCTTTGGTGGCATCTATGATCACATCCTTGAAATTAAATGGAGAAAATATCTCATTAGATTTGCCAATCTCAGAATTATTGAAAAATGATTGAGTAGTAAATAGATGTTACTTGTATTTATATTTATACTAATAAATGATATCCTAAATGAATCGCTGATGACCAATTTCCGAATTGGTACGCAAACTCGTTTTTGAGTAGATGCGAAACTTTAATGGTCAAACGAGCACACAGTTGTTCCATACTCAAGCCAGTCTCGTGAACCTAGGGCTTATATATTAAAATAGGGTTTGTAGACCTTACAGTCGTATGAGGTAAGAGCAGTATTCCCCGTAAAGATATTATTCAGCACCCCTGAATCTAAAAATAAATCTGCGATCTCACTTAATCGCGATCCATGAAGTAGAGCTCAAAAAGTATATAAAAGAGGCACAATCCTGGATTATTACAATGCCATAATCACACCAGTCTCGTTTTGCGACCCTGGTTTAAACTCCTATTTGTCACATACACACATAGATATATATATATATACCTAATTGCAACCTACAATTTGTTGTTTGCTCTTAAATATTGTGAAAAGCTCCATCACACTCTTCCTTACTCTCTTGAACTTCCTCTTAAATGTCTGCCTTCTCTAGTACAAAATTCAATGTTGGAAATTACTCTGATTATAGACCAGAGTATCCTCGTGAGTTTTTCAATTTGGTTAATGATTACCACAAAGGAGGCCGTGACTTGTTAGTTGACATGGGCTGCGGTCCAGGAACTGCCACATTCCAATTGCGCCAATTTTTATCACCCCCATTCAAAAAATTAATTGGATGTGACATTTCTCCAGTGATGATTAAGAATGCTTCCCAAGTTTGTGAAGAGAAGAATATTGAAAATTTGGAGTTCCATGTTGCTGCATTCGATGATTATCAGCATGTTCCTACTGGTACAAAATGTGATATGATCACTGCTGTTGAAGCCGCTCATTGGTTTGATTTTGATAAATTCCAAAAAGCAGCCGCTGAGAACTTGAAAAGTGGTGGTAGCCTTGTTCTTTGGGCTTATGTAGATCCAATTCTAGATGACTATCCAAAATTAGATGTTTTATTGGATAAATTCATCTATGATGATGATACTTTGGGCCCCTACTGGCAAAATCCAGGTCGGGCCAATTTGAGACATTTGATGAAAGATCATAAATTTGATCCTCGGTGGTTTACTAATGTTAGCGAGAATTATTTTTATCCTTCGCAATGTAGAGATGAGACTAAAAGACTAGAAGTGTTGAAAAAAGTTAATCCTTTATACATCTCAAAAAAAATGAGTTTAAGAAATTATTTCAAATATGTGAGCACTTGGAGTGCTTATCATAATTGGGCTACGGATGAGAAAAATGCAAATAAGCAAGATCTTTGTGAGCTTTTTATGGAGAAATTTGTAGAAATATATCCAGAATTAACTTTAGACACTGAAGTGAAAATTACTTGGCAAACATTTTATAAATTTGCCACAAGAATTTAGCGCAATGCAGTATCTTTTTCGATGCCACATACAAATATGTTTATATTATATGTATGAGCATTTTATTTCTATAAATTTTCTATATCAGAATCGGAAAGTGACTCTTCTGGTTTGCTAGAGATACGAGGTTTCTTTTGTGATAACATCAGATAAAAGGAATCATCGTCATCCTCGTCTAGCTCACGCTTTAAATCATTACTGCTAAGTTCATTTGTTACTTCATCATCAGTTTCTTCAATTGGATCATCTAGATAATCAATGTAATCTTCAGATTCATTATCATCTGGGCGATATATTTTTAATAATTGTGTTAGCTTCTCTTGATATTTTGATTTGTAATTCTCTAAATTATTCCTTACGATATCATCATGGACAGCCAATTCACCGGGCCTAGTGACTTGTCCCAATTTGCCTCCCAACCTGTCTAAACAATCGACTTCTTCATCAATAGCTAATGAATTATTATCTATCGAAAAGTTTGAATCCTGAGGTGACAACGTGCTTAAAAAAGCTTTGTATGATTTCAATTTATAACTTTTCATTTGTGTAATCAGTGGGCCATAGAACGAGTACCAGTTAACAATATCTTCAAATAGCAAAGTCGTTTGGTATTTGTACAGGTTAAGATTAAGGTAATAAAAAGCTTCAATTTGAAATTGTTTCATAAATTTATTTAATTTTGCTTCTCTTGGAAAATTAATCATTCCATGGTTTTTACCATGTTCGCTTTCATTCTGCAAACAATATCTTACGCTTCTCAACGAATATTCCAAAGATTCATCCACTGGCCGAAAAAGGTCACTAAGACTCAATGCGTTTGTAATAGCTGTGGCGGTCTTTAAACTTATTTCATTTTTATTGTAACTAGAATAATTCTCTAATAATCCTAATTTGAAATTTTCATTAGTGACTAAATTCTTAGTCTCTCCAATCAAGTCATTAATCATTTCATTATCATCATTGACATACTCATGTGACCCATGGATAATTCTATTTATTCCATGAAAGTAAGAGACAGATTCAGCTCTTGTAAAACTAGTGTATGCATCGTTACTAGAAATGGACCAATATTCTAAGGCGGATATTCCGGAACGAATATCACCAATCTCACTCGAAATCTGATCAATAATTTCCATCCTCTTGTGCCATTTATCCTTATTGACAAGAAAAGGTTTAATTTGCATAGTGAGCTTAGTCAAAGTTTTTTTCATAAGAGTCCTATTAATTGGGTTAAATTTGATTCTTTTCAAATTTCGATGATTTAATACCTCTTGCCCCAAAATTGTTTCTGCTGTATACGCTTGATTAACATTGAATGAGTAAGCGCTATTTTCTTCATCATTAATAGAGCATTCGCTTAAACAAATGACTAAAGGTGGCATCACAATGGACTCTTCCTCGTACAACCATTCAAGAAGGATTTTTTGGAAATTCGTTCTAGTAGGTAAATGGAAAACATTCGGCAGATCTTCTAATAACATGATGGATAAATTATCAAGAGAATGAAACCTAGCTTGAGTTAAGAAGTTTCTAAAAGCATTAACTTGGCTGATTCCGTCTATAGCCACATCGTTAGAGTATTCTATAACATACTTCTTATTCACATTACCAGCAAGTTTGTATCGTCGAGAGTTTCTATATTTCGGTACTAATCTCTCAGCCAGCTGTTTAATCAAAGTACTTTTCGAAGATCCACTGGGTCCTGTCAACAGTAATACTTTAGGGCCTGGACAACTTATAGATCTATCCAACATGGTCATCATGACTTCTTGAACATCATTTAATTTCTTCTTGTGAACAGCCACATCTTCTAAGCACTGTGGTTCAAAGATTTGATACCAAGACTTCTGATTTCGCAACAAGTCTATTTTACTGGCTCTTGAACTCGAACTGGACTCAAAATTGGACATTATTTCAAACACTTCATGTTTCATATCATGATTCGGTGATGGTGATGCTTTCGACAATATGGTTTTTTGTAAATCCTTTCCATTCATAAAAACCACAGCAACAATTGCATTAGTACGACAACTAACTTTACAGAAACACCACTCAACACATCATGGACAACCTAGTGCTTAAAACAAATGTACGCAGTAGTGCTGAGCATACAAGCAATAAATGGCTAACTTCTGGTCAACAAGCCCTACCACAAACCCTAAATAATACAAACATCGCTATCTACGAATAGCGCGCACGTGACTGCACTCTTCTTTAACCTTCTTTGATACCACCTGATGATACTTTGAACAAGGTGTATTTGTAACGGTTTGTGGCGGAGTACTAGAAGATGTGTCCACATCTTGGCATGTTTAGCTGATTAAGCGGTAGTTTCTGTTTTGTTTTGTTTTGTTTTGTTAGAGCACAGCACATCAATTTGCATGAAGAAGCTCGGCGCTTGCAGAACACTATTGCCAATATTGGTGTGTGTGTGTGTGTGTGTGTGTGTGTGTGTGTGTGTGTGTGTGCATACAGCCAGAACAACTGGTATCGTTGTTGCATATACGAGTTTGTGTGTCGGTCTAAGCCCATGGGATGCCAAATATAAAACGGCATGGGAGGCTTGTCTACCAATAGAGCTATAAAATGGAATGTGGGTATTGCTGCCTTTAATGACAGATATAACAGCATAAAGAAACCATAACTTTACCTTCTGCACTCTTTGAAACTAATTCTTTGCCATGATCATCCTTTGAATCAGGCCTAAGGGAGACGTAAGAACCTGTATGAATAATATTGTTTCTAGCAAATAGCCGGCATTTAGTAAGGACAAAATAGATACATGGTTATTTTGAGAGACAGGTTAAAAGTGGGTGCTGATCTTTTGTTCGATTCTTCAAGAGGAAACTCTGAGTGTGGAATAGCTGTTTAGTATTAGCGCTAACGTTGGGAACTTTTCACGTGACTATTATTTCCTAGAGAAGCTGCGTTCTAAAACTAAAATTTGTTGCCATATTATATGAGTACTTATACCGATGACTTTAAGATGCAATTTTAAGATTTTTTGATTGGTGTTAACTGTAGGCTTGTCTCAGACACTGACTGTACGTAATACATTTTTAAATGGCCGGTCCTGTTAAAAGACGGGACAATGAGTCTAAAGATGGTAGGGATCATGACGCTGATGAGAAAATAAGACAGATTTATAGGTACGATGAAATGTCTAATAAAGTGCTCAAAGTGGACAAGAGATTACAAAGCCAGGATGTTGATCCGATCAGAGATGCTGAAATATCACAACCCAAATCTCTGATAGGGAAGGTATCGATTAAAGACATGGGGTCTAATGTTATACATGAAGTGCCTTCAATGGACAAGAGTGAAATAATACAAACATATGGTGATGATAAGAGTACTATTAAGCAGACGGCCGTTATGGAAAGTGTGCCTTCAATTCTTGATATAAACGATCGCGACGAATTGGCTTATCATCCAACCAACGAGACAAATTCCATTATTTACGACAGTATTATTGATAAAACTTCCAATTTTCTAGGAAAAGATTTACCTCATGATATTATTATGAATACAGCAGACCTATTGATTTCTTCACTAAAGAAACCAAACGCAATAATAGAAGATGAAAGACAAAGAGTGGAAGAGATTTTAGGTTTAGAAATCAAAGATTCAGTTTTCTTGGAAATGCAAACGTTAATCAGCCAATTAACGGACTACCAAAATCCTTCATCCTTAGAAAGCAATAATGAGAACGAGAAGATTGTCTCTGTTCTAGCAGATGATGAGTTAAGCAATGAGGATGAAATTACAGAGGCTAATACTGAGGATGGTGTAAACCCGCATATAACGGATAGTTTCTTAGACGAACCCATTCCTGTGGACACTAAAATAGATAATGAATTACTTATGCAAGAAGAAGATACCTTATTTTTGAAATCTTCAGAGATATCTTTCCTGGATAGCGCTCCGCAGATACGATCGATCAACACTTCTTTCTTAGAAAATATCATGAATTCGGTCACTATGAAAAATGACTTCAAAGGTGAGCCTAAAGATTTAATATCTAAAGTCATTATAGAATTGAAGGATTCCAAATTGTCTAAGGAACAAATAAAAGTGAATCTCTCTAATTTATTAGAATTTAGCAAGCCTTTCCAAAATTTCTTGATTACTTATTATGATATCATTCATTGGGGATTGCGGTTAAATGAAGCATCTCATGAGGAATTGGATGAAATCAGAGACGAAATGGAAAAAAATGGAGTCTCGAGGCTTTGGGAAGAGTACTTCACTCCAGTAGGACACAAAAGAAGAAATTCTTCCAATAGTGATAATGACACGGAACAAAATAAAAAGACCAAGACAGCAAATTCTTATTCTTTGAAGCTTCTAAATTTAGATGATTACAAATTTTCTAGGAGCTCTAACCTTATGACAGTGACTAAAGTGTCTTTACCTGAAGGTTCATATAAGAAGATTCGGGATAACTATGATGAAATTCATATCCCTGCACCCGACTCTCCTGATATTGATTATGAGCTTATTCCAATTACAAGATTACCTACATGGGCAGCTCAAACTTTCCCCTCAAATGAAACACAAACGTTTAATGCTATCCAATCGAAGGTATATGATAGTGTCTTTAACCATGATGATAATATACTATTATGTGCACCAACAGGGGCTGGTAAGACTAATGTTGCTATCTTGTCAATTTTGAGGACCGTTTCTCATTATATGAATACCGAGACTGGCAAAATTGATTTGGATGCTTTTAAAGTTGTATACATTGCTCCACTAAAAGCGCTCGTCCAAGAACAAGTGAGAGAATTGAGCCGAAGACTGAACTACCTTAATATTAGAGTGGCAGAATTAACTGGAGATTCTGTTTTAAACAAACAAGATATAATAGCTAGTCAGGTATTAGTTTCAACACCAGAGAAATGGGATATTATTACAAGAAAGATTGACGATAACCCATTCATTCAAAATGTTCGGCTAATAATTATTGATGAAATTCACTTATTGCATGATTCTAGAGGTCCAGTAATTGAAAACATTATTGCTAGGTCTCTCTGGTCTCCAAACATTGATGTTAGACCAAGATGTTTAGGTTTATCCGCAACCTTACCAAATTATGAGGACGTGGCTAGATTTCTAAAGGTGAAGAGTAAATTTTTGTTTCATTTTGATGCATCTTTTAGACCTTGTCCGTTAAGTCAAACGTTTTGTGGTATAAGGGAGAAGGGCTCTTTGAAAAAACTCCAATTAATGAATGAAGCATGTTACGATAAAATCTATGAAACTCTGAAAAGCGGCAATCAAGTCATAGTATTTGTACATTCTAGGAAGGATACTTATCGAACAGCTTCATGGTTGAGCAAGAAATTCAGTGAAACAGAAAATGCAAAATATTTAGTTAAACCAAATTCTGGTGCCGCTGAAGTGCTTCGAACTGAATCTGACAATGCCCTAGATACAAATTTAAAGAACATACTGCCGCTTGGGATAGCAATTCACCATGCTGGTCTTAATAAAAGCGACAGATCACTATCTGAAGATCTATTCGCAGACGGTGTGGTTAAGGTACTGGTGTGTACTGCAACATTAGCATGGGGTGTGAACCTTCCAGCTCATACTGTCATAATCAAAGGTACGGATATCTATTCCCCAGAAACTAGTTCATGGGAAAAACTTTCTACCCAAAATATTCTTCAAATGTTAGGAAGAGCAGGTAGGCCCAGATATGATACATACGGGGACGGGATTATAATTACAGGTCAAGAGGACATACAGTATTATTTAGCTATCTTAAATCAACAGCTTCCTATTGAATCTCAATTAATGTCTACTATTGTAGATAGCATTAATGCGGAAATTGTATCTGGAACAATTACTACGATAAATGACTGTAAAAACTGGTTACAAAGCACATATCTTTACACGCGGATGCTTATGGCTCCCGGATTGTACAAATTGGATGACTACACTGATGATAAGGATTTGGAAAATTTTAGCAGAAATTTGATTCATTCAGTGTTTTCAATATTAGCCAAGGGCCATTTAATTGTTTATAATGAAGAATCGGCGACAGTAGCTTCTACTGAATTAGGTAGAATTGCATCTTTTTACTATGTTGCACATTCAACAATGAGTGTATTTAACACTTTATTAAAAGAAGCATATTCTATGGCAGATCTTTTCAGAATATTTACTTATTCTCATGAATTTCGAAACATTTCTTTACGTCAAGAAGAGAAAAGAGAATTTAAAGAGCTATATGAGCATGTCCCAATACCCATAAATGAAACCTTCGACAATCCATCTGCAAAAGTGAATGTACTTTTGCAGTCATATATATCTAATTTCAACTTTGACAGTTTTGCGTTGAATGCAGATATGGTTTTCATTCATCAAAGTGCCGGAAGATTATTTAGTGCTTTATTTGAACTGTGTTTGGTTAAAAAATGGTCCAAGCTATCGAAGATTGTTTTGAATATTTGTAAATCTGTCGAGCAGAAGATGTGGTTAACAAACACACCATTGAGACAGTTTCAAAATGCACCGAAGGAAGTACTAAAAAAACTGGAGGCCAGCACATTATTATGGACTGATCTTATTGCATTAGAGACATCCGCAGAGATAAGTCAAACTATTCATGTTGAAAAGTATAGTAAACAAGTTTATGACTTGTTACAAAGATTTCCTAAAGTACAAATGAGTTGTTCTTTTCAACCAATAACTCCAAGTTTGATAAATTTCCAACTTGAAGTAACACCAACCTGGATATGGGATTCCAAGATTCATGGGTATGCAGAACCATTTTTGGTATTAGTGGAAGATACTGATGGTAGCAAAATACTTTTTAATAAATCGATCACAATAACGGAAAACCAAATTGGTAAAGAGGTTTTAATTCCTTTTTCAATTGAATTAACTACCTCTCAACAAGCTCGTTTACCACCTAACTTTTTTATAAATGTTATTTCGACGAAGTGGCTTAAATGTGAGGAAACACTATATGTCTCATTGGGTGAATTGATCTTACCCAAGAAGTTCTTGCCTTTAACCGAACTTTTAGAAATAGATAATTTAACAACTAAAGACTTAAACAACGATGAGTTTGCTGAAACATTCGATTTTAAAGTATTCAATAAAATTCAATCCAATATGTTCGATCCTTTGTATAATACAAATGAAAATCTCTTCATAGGTTTACCCAAGGGCTCGAGCAAAGATGTTTTGATCCAATTGGCTTTATTAAACCATTTTAAACAAAATAAAGGAAGGGCAGTATATTTATCTCCTTCGCAAGAGAGTGTGGATAGATTTCTTAAAAAATGGAAGAGGTTATTGTCACCCATTGCTGGAGGTAAAAATATTGCGAAACTTGAGACAGGAGGCAGTTTAAATTACCAAATTTTTACAGAAAGCCATTTGGTTGTTGCAACGCCTGAACAATTTGATATGATTTCACGTAGATGGAGAACGCGTCAAAATATACAAAAGCTTGAACTTTTAATTTTTGATGATATCCATGAAGTTAGTAATGTTACAACTGGCCCCATCTATGAGATAGTCATATCAAGAATGCTTTTTATGAAGAGTCAACTTTCGCATCATATTAGAGTTATTGGATTTTCCACACCTTTGTCAAATAAGAAAGATATTTCTCATTGGCTAGGTGTAGACAAAGAGAATGCTTTTAACTTTTCACTGGATACAAGAGATATCCCTATCAATATACATCTTCAATCTGTCAATCAGTTAGATAGACAATCATTTTCACATAGCATGTTACAATCCATCCTGAAGAGCCGACCTGCACATATCAGTGATGATGTGCCAATAATATTTGTTCCAAGTAGGAACACTGGACTCGGTATAGCTAAGAGTTTAATATCATTATGTGTGTCTAAATCTTATCCTTTGTTAGAAATTGGTAGTGACGAGTCACATATATTGAACAATATACAAGACCCTGTTATCAAACTGCTATTAAAAAATGGAATCGGTATATTGTACAAAGGAATGACCAAATTAGAACAATCTATTATTACACAACTCTATGATCAACGTGGCTTTTCTTTCCTTCTAGTCACAAGGGATTTCAGAGTCTCCCTTCCAAATTGCAAAACTGTTTTTGTGCTCGGAACTTCTTATTTTGACTATAAGACTAACAGTTATATAGATTATAACTCAAACGAGCTGTTAGAAATGATCGGGTGCGCATCTTCTAATTTTACTGAAAGTCCCTCAGAAACAGAAATAACAATCTTCACAAATCCAGCTAAAAAGGACTACTATAAAAAATTCCTAATCGAACCATTACCAACAGAGAGTTATTTGTTATTCCGTCTATCTGAAGGTATACTACATGATATAAGCACAGGAGTGATAGAAAATAAGCAAGACTGTATCGACTGGATTGGGTATAGTTATTTTTACCGCCGCTTACATACTAACCCAAGCTTTTATGGTGTCAAAGATGTTTCAGAATATGGTATTTCTGTTTTTTTAACCGAGCATATCGAAACAACCTTGAAAGAACTCACCGAAAGCTCTTTGATTGAATTACAGGCACCTGGCAATGTAGCTAACGAGAAAAAAAAGAGAGCCGATACTGAAGAAGAAGAAGAAGAAGAAGAAGGAGAAGGAGAAGGAGAGGAAGAAGAAATAATACCCCAGAATGGCTGTCTCATTAGTTTTCACTACAATGTTTCTTTCGATACAATGCAGATGTTTTACAAAAATCTTAATGGGAAGTCAACTTTGGGAGATATTTTAGAACTAATCTGTTACTCTTCAGAATTATCAATTTCTGTATATGAAAACGATTTTCGAAAATTGATGAAATTGCAAGAATTGGTTCCATTAAAATTTTCGAGGAATCCGTACCAGTCGTTGCAACCGTTCAAGATTTTTATTTTACTTCAAGCATATTTCTCGAGGATTACGATTCCTTATGAATTTAAACTGGAATTGCAACGTATCCTTCAAAATATTCTTTCTTTAATCAACGCAATGGTAGATATACTCTCTGGTGATGGCTACTTAAATACAACTGTTGCGATGGATCTCTGCCAAATGATTGTTCAAGCAGTCTGGGATGTTGACAATCCCTTGAAACAAGTTCCATATTTCAATGAAAATATTTTAGAAAAGTGTAAGAAACTAGAAATAGAATCGGTTTATGGAATAATGGCTTTGGAGGATGATGAGCGTGACTCTTTGATGACAATGGACCATAATCGCTTATTAAAGGTTGCTGACTTTATTAATACCTATCCTAATATCGAATTGACATACACTATCGAAAACAAAAGCGACGTATTTATCGATGCGGTTACTACATTACAAGTAACTGTAAACAGAGATTCCGAACCAGAAACTCTCAATGTGTCCTCTGAGCATTATCCATATCAAAAATTTGAAAGTTGGTGGTTGTTATTGGGCAATCTAAAAACGAAGGAAGTTCATGCAATAAAAAAGGTCTCTCTTAATTTAGAACGTCAATCATATAATTTGGACTTCACTTTATCACAGACTGGGAAACAACAGCTTACACTTTGGTGCATCTGTGATTCATATCTTGATGCTGACAAAGAAGTTACTTTCGAATTGAATGTGAAGGATTAGTAAAGAATTGTTTGAAGTTTCTATAAGGTTTTTTGATCACCTCTTCCTATATTCTTATATGATAATATTTATAAGGTATATTTCAAATAGATTTTAGGTCATACTAATGTCTTCATCGGAGTTTTTATATGAAATTGTCATTAATTCTGAACTAGCTTCTTGCATCTTAGCACTTTTCATTGCTTGATGTTTTTCCAGATCAGCTAAACTCCAGACTGACACACCTTCTTGATCCTTCGGTTCGGTAGGTTGAGCCATAGTTCTTAAAAACTGTTTAGCATTTGAAATGGCCATATCGGTTGAAAGATTTAGATCAGCATCTGAAAGGCCTTGCGCAATCCATTTTGGTAACTGGTTTTTCTTTCTTGAAAACCTACGATCAGCTAGTACCATAACTCCATAATCATCCTTACCTCTCAAGACTCTGCCTAGACATTGTGCAGCATGACGCATTGCATCAAATGATAGAAAATCGTTTTCTTTAATCCTATAATTCTCTCTTAAAAATTCCAATCTTGCTTTAAGGATACGAGATTCCGTGTATTGAAATGGGATACCAATCATTAGCACTGTTCTCCCATAATGATGATCAAAATCGATACCTTCTGAGACTTTTCCTCTCGCAACAGAGAGAAGAATTGCACCTCTACCGTTTGAGCAGGCTTTTCTATATGTTTCTAGCGCTAGTGATGTCTCTTGAGCATCAGGTGTTTCCACAAGAATCAATTTATGTTTCCAAACTTCGTCTAATATACCCATTGTCTGCCACATTGAAACGATACTTTCCATATAAAGATATGAAGGAAAGAAGACTACCATACCATCAGGTGTGATCTTAGCAAACTCGACAAGCATTGATCCATAATTACGAACAATACTAGGATCGTTTCTAATTTCAAATCTAGATGATATTGCCACTTGATCGGAACCCTTTGTAACAATCATGGGCAAGAAAGACTTTTTAGTAAGCGTCATAGCATAAGATTTCTGCAACACTGTTTCAAAATTCAACATTCTAGGGTACATATCCAGTGGTGATATGGTACCAGATGTTATTACCACAGATGAGAATTTCTCAAAAACGGGTTTAATAGCGATAGATGCATCTAAGCATGTGAATCTCATGATTGGGTTGGGAACAGCTGCGTTTTCGATCTCATATGGTTCAATAATCAATAAAAACCCATCTTCATAAGTTGAAATTAAAGTTGCAAACGTGGCGATATCTTTCAAAGCAGTAAAATCTTCCACTTCTGACACTTCTAAAGTTCTTACCAATAAAGAGAGTCGCTCTGCACAGAATCTCAAAGGTTTTCTATCAATGAATGTCAATTGTTTCAAATGTTGTAAGAAAGATTTTGGTGTTTCCGATATTACGTGTAATACTTTCATTCTTGTCTTTAAATATTCGACCAACCTTTTTAAGAAAGATACAAAATGTTCAGCACGCCGTATGTTCCCTGGAATTGCTTCAGCCAATAGATCCTCGGATAAAATTGGTGGCTCAACAAACGGTTCCTCTTGCTCGTTCATAATGTCAGAAGTATGTAACCCTTTTACTAGTTTATCATATTCATCTTGTAATTTTTGTGAATCAGCTTTTCTTGCGTCGTCGATCCTATGTTGTAAAGCATTGGCACCTTTAGTAGCACGTCTCAACACGTCATTAGTCAAATCCAGCGATAGAGACTCAATACACACGTTATCGATATTATGAGCTTCATCAAATATAACAATACTATCTCTTGAGACTTCGTTTGAAACTCTCTCTGCAATTTTAGGGTCCAAAAGATAATGGTATGAATAGATGACGATATTACAAAGCGAGATCATTCTTCTCACTGTAAAATATGGACATATGGTTCTCTCCTCGCAGTATTTGATCAGTTTTTCAAATGAAAATACACCATTAGGTAAATATTCATCCACATTCATACTGTATAAATTTTCATGGTAGTCACATAATTCGATGTCCTCGATGTTATTCGGATCCGCCTCAAGCTTTCTCTTATTCACACCATTGGTCAAACGACGGCATTTTTCATCGACAACGGTACCTTTTCTCTCTTTACTCACCACTGGGTGAAGACATAAATTTTTTCTCGAAGTCAACCCCAACCCTCTAAAATTCTCTCTATGACCCAATTCTTTAGTTCTGTAGTCCATCAAATTCTCCAACTCGACTAGAGCCTTTTCAATCTCCGACATGGTACGAGAACAATAAATAATCTTTCTATGCTCTGGATAATGCATTTGGTAAGCAATCGTTAGAGATAGCAGCGAAACCGTTTTCCCAGTCCCAGAAGGCATCTCTAAGATACTATTCCCACCAGAATCCAAGGTCTTCTTAATATCACACATGTACTGGTACTGTTCCGGGTATATTTTAGGATACGGGAATAACACAGGCAAATCATCAATGTAAAATTTCATTCTGAATTCAATGACTTAAACAAGCAACGTTTCTTACAAAGTAAAAAAGCAAGCAACACTATGCTAGTCTGAGTGGTTACCAACTCAAACAAAGAGGTATACGACGTTCTAAAGCCAAGATTGATTCGTTAATTGTCCTATTAAAAGTGTTAAATAATTATCAATCCATGTCATTGAACTATCGATATCAAATTGAGACCTAACAAAACCCTAACTGAATATTGGACAAATATTTCTAAAAGAGTCATATTGCCTCATTCGGAATGTTTGACACGGGCTCGTTAAGCCAACGTCCCATTGGCATGAAAGGCCAGACACTGTAGCAAGGCTCTATATAGCTGGGTATTTTTGCTAGAGACGTGTTCGCTTGCCTCGCGGAGAGTATTTAGCGGTTTTGAATATTATTTTGCGATCTCTTAATGAAGAGGATCTCTGTCTCTACGCCTCCGATAAGTTTCTCGAAGCGTTGGTTTATACGAGTAGAATACTATATACAGGTGGGCAGCGTCCGTTTGCCCATTGGAGCCGGGGAAGAACGTTTCTGTACAAGAACGTTTCCGTGAACCATGACAACTATTTCTCTAACTACTCGTTAGTAATACAGGTGCCTTGGATTGTACCAATTCCAATAGTTTCGGAAAGATTATGTCTGAGGAGTCACCCGCAATGGTGGATAGCACTCCTAGAGACTGATAATATTTTTTCAATGGTTCCATGGTAGAATGGTACTGTTCAATTCTTGTTCTCAATGTCTTTTCCTCGTCGTCTACACGTTTCACTAAAGGTTCGCCAGTGATGTCGTCTCTGCCATCTACTTTCGGTGGGTTGAACGTCGGATTATACGTTCTCCCGCTGGGAGGATGTATGTATCTGTTTCTTATCCTTTCAAACACAATTTCTTCTGGGACTTGTAACTCAACCACCAAATTTATCGGTTTCCCCATGGGGTCCAAAACGCGAGCCAGTGATTGTGCTTGTTCCAGTGTTCTTGGGAACCCATCCAAGATGCAAGACGAATTTATTTTCGAGATATGTTGAGTCATGAGCGCAGTAATCAGCTCGTTTGGAAGCAGTTGGCCCTTGGCTATGTACTCTTGAGCTTTTATTCCAAATTTGGTTTTATCGAGGACATGTTGGCGTAAGATATTGCCAGACGTTATTGAGGTGAGTTTGGGAAATTTTGCAAGGAGCCTAGATGTTTGAGTACCCTTCCCTGATCCAGGGGCTCCAAGTAATAGCAGTCGTAGAGCAGACATCCTCCTGGCGATCTGTCCGAATTCAGTGGGAGAGATCGGGGTTTATAAAGTAAGAATAGGTTAGATTTGAATAAAATATTTATTTCTCAGATGAAGAATATGTACAAGACCTCAGATTGAGCGTATATACTATATTCTTTGATATTTATAAGTTAGTTGGGTTCTTGTTTCCACAAAAAGAAAACATATCTTATATGCTTGACCCAAAGATTATCATTTGGGGATATCTTGTTCCAATTCTTTCAAAACCACAGGCTCATTGTTGGCCGTGTCTTCAACTCCGGCTTTGCTTGGAACACATGGGATTTTCTTGTTCAAGTGCTGCAATACATGGTCCCTTCTCTTGAACCTTTTCCCGCATTTGGGACACGCGTAAGGTTTTTCTCCCGAATGAACAGATTTCTTATGCCTAGTGAGATGATGTCCCGATGAAAATTGTCTTTTACACTCTTGACAAACGTAAACTTTCCCAAACTCTGAGACAATCACTTCTTCGCCTGAGAACTTTGATGTAGGTGGATGGATGACGGATGTGCCTTTCAACTTGGATTTTTTCTTAGAATGCGCACTAGTCTTAGTTCTATGAGATTTCCTTTTCCCAGTAGATGCTGTTGAAGACACATCGTCTTCGTCTTCTTCAGATAGTTGCTTTCCATCGTTCGTATCGTTTTCATTCTTTAATAGGAATGGTGACAGAGCATCACTACTGCCATCTCCATTCGTAAATGAAGTAGACGCTGCAAGAGGCGACATCCCTTGAGCTTTATTTTTATTCAAAGAGACAGGACTTCTAGAAGATTCTCTCGAAACATTCAACGTAACAATATTCGATGATCTTGCCCGTCTTAAGAAAGGTTCAGTGGAGGAAGGTCGAAGTGGGTATGGTTGTTGTATGCCACTAACTCCCAGCGGTGCAGTGTTATTACCTAACGTTGAAGTGCTCGTGTTGTTAGTATTTGCGAGGTTTAAACTGCTGTTATTAAGACCAGGGCTCATAAGTGGATAGTTGTTTAATACTTGAGTGGATCCGCCAGCTGTTTTATTTAACGGATTGGTTCCATAAAAATCTAAAGGTGAATTTAAATACGTTCTTGTTAGTCTTGGGGAAGAATTCCCACTGTTGGCCATTGAGGTTAAACTTAATGCCAACAAATTATCATCATTATCATCAAACATAGTATGTGAAGTGCCAGCTCCATTTTGAGGTTTTGAGGGCAAAGGAGCAATTGGGTGTTGCATTGACTGCTCTTTACCCTTGTTAAAATTGGTTGTTGTCGCCATCGAAGAATTTGGGACTTTTTTTTTAAATTTTAAAGTTGGATCATCTAACGTAGGCTCTATGATATTAGATAAATCCATCATTCTAGAGAGAAACGGTGATGAGGCTCTACTTATAGAAGTTTGGCTGTATTGTTTTTCATTTTCAAAATTAGGATCATTAGATCGAAGTGATCCAATCTGTGCCATCATTGTAGGTGTCGAATTGCCTGCAGATTCTTTCTCTAGATTTTCTAACTCTTGAGAAGATCTACCTAATAATTCTGCAAAAATTTTACTTCTTTTACGATTATCCATTGGTTCGTCTTTCACTCCCTCTCGTTGTTTTAAGTTTTCTTTCAGTCTTTCTATATCAATAGAGACAGAATCATTAACACACTGGCAATTTTTTGCCCTTGGACCAAATTCAAGCCAATTTTTCAGAGCAAAGTTTACAGACTCGGCTAAATTGTAACCATAATTGAAGCCCGCGTGATAACCATAGGGATATGTGATTATAAATTCTTTTTCGTAATGAACAACTTTATTACATCGTATCCCATTGTCGTTGAGCAATTTTGGAGACGCTAGAAACATCTTATGCCTTAAAAATTCCGTACATTCTCTTGCATCCTCTGGGAATTGCTCTTTCATAAAAGTATAAAACTTTTCATGATCTTCCTGAGGAATTGAATACCATTGTTTCGGCGCTCCAAAATGAATATAATTTATGGAATAAAGGTCTTGATCTTCTAAATGCCATGAAAAAGAAGCCTTCCACAACCCTGCGTAAAGATAAGATTCGTTAACCCCTAGAATCTTCTCATCCATGTGATCTAACAAATTTGGTAATTTTGAGACGTTCCACACATCTAGATCTTTATTGAATAAAGAGCCTGGGGTATCAGCACCATACATTGGCGATGTAAAATTTAAAGTTTTCCAATAATAATTTTCTAAAAAATGTAACCGCTCTTGATCTTGAAAAATATCTAGGTTATCTAAATTATAGTGATCTCGAAACTGGTTGAAATCATCAGCGGTGAAAGCCTTTTCATAATTTTTTGATTTCATATTGTTATTCTTATGCGAATTCGAATTTGTGTTCGTGTTGGTACCCGTATGAGTATTTGAGTCTTGTGATCGTGGCTCAGGAGCCACATAATCGTACGATAACTCTTTCCACTGGATTATATTATAAGTTTTCTTCTTTTCAAGATTTTGAACCATAAACAATCCTTTCCTCCCACTTATATTCTGTCGAATCGGCGTTTGAATCTTGATTTTTTGTAAAAATTCAGCACTTGGTGGATACTCTAGCATATCTATCCATTCCTGAGGAGGTATGACTTTTACTATCCCACTCTTCATCCCAAACTCTCGAATAGATTCCATATAAGAATAAAAATCCTTGAATTCTTCAAAAGCGGGTCTGAAAATAGGAACACCATCATTATACTCCATCGGTAAAGGATGCTCAGAAGATGACATGTTGATTCCAATTATCTCTATACAATTTGAAGAAATATTCAATATATTGCACGACGTTTAAATTGCACACAATTTCTCACTTAGGGATGTAATATCGGTTCTTTTTTAAACTGTAAAATATCTATCTGTTTCACAAGAAAAATCTGCCCACTCTTCAAGCAGCTAGCGCCTTTAAAGATCTGTTATCTCGATACAACTTGCCCATGTGCTTATTCCCTTTAATTATGGTAATATCCTTCCGCTTTATATAGTCGCACTTTTTTTTTCTTTTCAAGAAAAATTTTTGGTACGGAAAACCGAGGGTCCCGTACATTTCCTCATTACAGATGGAAAACGAGGGACCCCGAGTTTTGTAGAGACCCAACCCTACACGTGATTGTTATTTTTTTTTTTTCGTTTGCCAGAAAAACGAGGGTACCGCAATTTTCCTAGCCAAAAAAAATAATGCCAATAATGAACTGAATAAGCGATGGCCAAGCTTTGATACCAAATAGTTTATAAAGATTGGTGCCGATACCCATTGATGTCTATCAAAGTGGCAAAACGGTTTTTTCATAGTGGTTTTATTTTTCGAGAGTCTAATAGATTAAGAAGTTTTGGTACAACGATGAGATTACCTTCGAAATTGTCCTTAACAGAGACAGAACAATCTATATGTCGATTATTAAATGATTATACTAATGAATATAATTCGAATTTAAGTCAGAAAGTTGCTCCTTTAGAGCTTCGTATTACTGGTGGGTGGGTTCGTGATAAATTGTTGGGTCAATTCTCTCATGATTTGGATGTAGCCATTAATATTATGTCTGGAGAAGAGTTTGCTCATGGGTTAAACGATTATTTGAAACAGCATTTTTACAAATATGGTGTGAAACCACATTCTATTCATAAGATTGATAAGAATCCTGCGAAATCCAAGCATTTAGAGACGGCTACTACTAAATTATTTGGTGTTGAAGTGGATTTTGTTAATCTAAGATCAGAAGAGTATACCGAGACATCAAGAATTCCTCAGATGAAGTTTGGTACTCCAGAAGAAGATGCTTATAGACGTGATGCCACTCTGAATGCTCTTTTCTATAATATCCATAATGGGACCATTGAAGATTTCACAAAAAGAGGATTACAAGATTTACAAGATAAAATATTAAGAACACCTTTACCAGCAAGACAGACTTTCTTGGATGATCCATTGAGAGTGTTGAGGCTAATTCGGTTTGCATCTAGGTTTCAATTCAGTATTGATGAAGAAGCTTTAAATGAGATGAGAGACCCTGAGATTAATGAAGCTTTCGTTAATAAAATCTCTAGAGAAAGAGTGGGAGTAGAAATGGAAAAAATTTTGAAAAATTCAGACCCATTACTTGCGTTTAATATTATCCAAGACACTAAAATGGATAATGCAATTTTTTTCTGGCATGGAGATAAATCTGTAGTTAAATTTAATAAAGATATGATGCACGATGATATGGTTGAAATTGAGAGGATTTATAAAAATGGTCTATTGAATAAACATTTACAATTAGTGAACAGCCACGTTGATCAATTTATTGAATATTTGCCAGTCTTGAAACAAGAGATACACAATGATAAAATTTTTAAACAAAATTATTATCTATCATTAATATTATTACCATTCAAGTCATTTAAAATTATTGCATTTCCTAAGAAAAAAATAAATAACACTATTCCAGTAACTGAATCGATAGTTAGAGAAGGTCTCAAACTGCCTAAGAATGATGCTTTGATCACATCGCTTGTAGTGAGTCATTCTTCTCAATATCATGAATTTGTAGAAAAATCAACAGATACGAAAACACTAATCTCAAGATCAGAATTAGGTTTATTTTTAAGAGAATTGAATGGTAGCTGGAAATTATGTCATTTTGTTACTTTATCAGAGCAATTGTTATTATTACAAAAGGATTCGAAAGAGTTTAGTGAAACAATTATGAAATATAATAATTTTTATGAATTAATTTTTAATTCAAATTTACAAGACTGTCATGAATTGAAACCTGCCATTGATGGTAAAAGGTTATCTCAATTATTAGATAGAAAAGCTGGCCCTTGGATGGGAAAATTGAATACCGATTTGCTCAAATGGCAACTAGATAATTCAACTGCAAGTGAAGAGGAATTAATAAAGTTCATTAAAAAGATCTCTACAAAATATTAAAAAAAAAATACATCTCAATAATTTTATCAATATCTATTTTATCAGTATGTATTTTCTATATTAGAGATATTTGTCTCTTCTGTGATAAAAAAAACCTATTGGTTTGAATAAATTTCAATTTTTTTAAAACAAGTAGAGAGGTCATGATGTCGTTACATTGATTTATCGATAAATTTATAAAAATGAGTTAGTCAAATAGTCAATGTCACTGATAGCTTTGTCTACATTCTCATTAAAGGTATACGCATGGTTACCCTTCTCATTATCATTAGGTGACTGTCTCGCATGAAGTATATGATCATTATGAGATGATGTAATAGAATGATCCATCATATCAGAGAGGGCTGAATCGTGAGGGAAATTTGGCGTAACCTTAGATCCTCCAAAGTTTAGTGCTGATAATTCAGCACCAGCGGAAGGTATCGATGATACGTTTTCTGTAGAAAAAGTAGTGGAACTCACTCTACCATCAGAGGCTAAAATACTGGTTTCGTCCTTCGAATTTTCTGCAAAAAATGATGAGGATAAACCGTAATCTAAGTTCACTAAAGCCGGATTGGTCATTGCTGACTGCTTTATGTACAGTGACGCTGGATTCAACAGATCATTCTCATAAGAAGCATGTCTGTCAGCCATAGTTGCTGATGTATTATTGTGTTTTAATATATTCACGTCCTTAAGACCTAAACCAGTATTAATTAAAGAAACATTTGAATTTTGGTTCTGAGTTTGACTTTCTGACATACGCGTTCTTTTACCATGCACAAATTGACGTTCACTTCCATGGCTCATGCTATGTATGAAATCATCTTGCGCTTGTGATTGTTTGTGATTTATTGTTGAATCTTGTAATGCTTGAATTGATGGCGATATATCTCCGTTATCAAGTAAATCTGTTGCTAGAGTGAAGCCTGCATCCGCATGCATGTTGTCTAATGGTGTCCCTGATTCATAAATCTCTGAATTAATATCATTTCCAAATTCAGCCAGTTGGCTTGTCGAGACGTTCACTACGGGCGTCGTTGTCAAACCGTTACTGGTATAATAACTACTAGTCGAAGTGGTACCTGAAATTGGATTTAAATTTCCGTTGGTATTAGATTCAAAGAATCCAGGAGTAGAAGTAGCAGATATCGATGAGTTACCAGTATAAATTGAAGAAAATTGAGAAGAATTCAGCAAATTAGCAGACGGTGTCAACGCTACTTGACTAGGTATACTCACATTAGTAGTATGTAGTTTTTGTAATTCAGAGATAGATTTTTGTTTCTTTTTATGACCAGTTTTGTTAACAATATTCATTGATGATTTCGATACATGCGTGTCAAGATAGGAATTGTTATCTATCCCTGTCAATTCATTTTCGGGAACATCGGGAACACTATAAAGAAAACTTAGGTCCTTTGACAATCTGAAATTTGAAGAGTTTCTGGTTGCAGATCTTGGTCTGGCTGGTGAGTTATTCCTTACCGGTGAGTAGATATTATTCATAGAGTTCAGTGATGTGGCACTTATAGCACCCTGATTTGAATAAAACCCCTTGGTGGTCGGTAGTACCGATAAACTAGCAGAACTTGAAGGATTTTGCATGAGAATATTCAGGTTGTTATGCAAAACTGCGTTATGATTATCACTGGACTTTGTTGAATCGACATTTGTTATTGTTTTCTTAGAAAACATTTTACTGAAGGCGACGGAAGCGTCATTTTCACCACTTATATCATCACATTGTTCTAACGTTAGTAGATCATTATCGTTTAATGCATTTTTCATATCTTGAGACTTTTGATTATTTGAGCCATTTCGTTTCGAATCATTCGATGATCGGCTATTCTCGTTGAAAGAGTTATGCGGGGTGTTTGTTGGAGTGTCAAATGAAGAGAAAGTTTGAGCTTTGCGAAGCCTAGCATTAGATGAAGAATATAAGGGAAAATTCGTTAAATGGGTGCTTATGGGAGAGTCTATTATACCACTAGAAGATCTCGATGCATTTTGGGAAGGCTTAGCCAATAATGGGTTATTATTCTGAGATTTGGGAACCACTTCATCAAGGAATGGTTCATTATTTATCTTATTTGAAAAATTCCCACTGGATCTTTGTAGAGTGGACATAGTAGTAGACCGGTTCCTTGGGGAGATACTACTGTGACTATTGCCGATACTAAGGCTATTGATGTTACTGTTAGCCACAGACAATTTTGACATATCAAGCGTCGGTGTCGAAGATGATCTGATCAGTCCAATTCTACTATCATTATATGCATTATTAGAATCATTTATCGGACTATTTTGATCACCATTAGAGGAGAAAATCTTAAAAGCTTTCCTTCTTGAACTTTTTTGAATGCTTGTTGGAATAGCAGCAGCAGCTACCGCAATGGCATTATTGGTAGCAACAGAATTGGCAGAGTGAATTGAGGATTTCCTTGGCGTGAAGTAATTACCGTCAGTTTCTTGAGACTCAAGGTCTGAGTTTTCTTCATTATTAGTATCCTGCACTGTATAATTAACGAAAACCATATCTTTCCCATTTTTCTTCTTACTCTTCTTATTAGTCTTCTTTGATTTTTGAATTCTTTTCTGTGAATCTTCAATAACTAACTTCTTGGGACTATTAACCGCCATACTGTTATTCACCGGTGAGAATTGTCTACTAGAGTTATTTATATCAATGCTGCCATTACTTTGATGTGTGGAGACTGGGTTGGAACTCAAATTACTAGATGACCTCTTGTAATAATGAGGGATCTTCCATTTGGTTATCGACTCTGTAGCAGGTGATTTAGGAGGTTTCGGGCTCTCATGATTAGATTTGAAGCTTGGGAATATCTTAGCCATAATAGCCTGTACCGTAAATAATTTCTAGAATGCAATTGAAAAAGGAAAGAGAAAAACTCGATGAAACTAAAGAGATTGAATTCTTAATCAATTAGTCATGTACAATACAACGATGTAGATAGCAAAGATAATGATGAAAACACTCTTAGTTTTGAATAGAATAAAAAGTCAGGGAATAGCGATAAAAAGGAGCACACTAGTGATCTAAAAAATCAGTATTTTCAAAAACAAATACAGTTCTTAAAGTACAATATTTTGTATTGCGGGAAGAATCAGAATGTATGTTCGTTTCCAGAAAATAAGCTAAACTAAGTCCAAAGGTTAATTAAATTTGGGCCAATAATCACTCGAATCAATTTTTTGAATAAAGATAAAACAGTGTAATAAGTGTAACAGTAACCTAGAAGCCCTCTGACAGCATAGACACTCAAATATTAGCGCCAAAGACAGAAAATGGCTTGTCAAACTAGATTTCTGGCCAAAACTTGCAATTTGTCAGTTTGAATATTAGCTGTAATTTCATTGTAAAACACAATTTTTCAATGAAAAAAGTCGATTCGAAAAAGAAAAAATTGTTTGGTCAGAAAAATAATTTTTGGTCATGTGAGCCTCTTTAAAGCCGATCTGAGCTGAAGATCTGCCCATGAGAGTTGGCTGGATGTTAGAAGAATAATTGACCATTGGATGAGGATCTCACGTTGTATAGATCAACTAATAATGTACACGGTCTTCTTAATATCTAAATATAATATATATATGAATGTGAAGACAAGAAAGTAAATAGTTAGCCATCATGGAACCTTGAGCTCATCGGTCCTTTTGTATGCTATTTCTCATTAGAGAAGTCGCCAGCGTTCTCCCTGGCAAATCTAGGGACGTTCTTGCTTTATCTACTGAAAATCTTGTGTCCAGTTGGTTGTTTGCAAGCATATGGCTTCTTGTGACGTCTAATGAAGTTCTGCCATTATTAGACATCGATGTGCGTGGGAACGTTGGTTCTGGGTCGTCAGTGGGGCTAAACAATAAATTTTGAGTCTCCTTAGGAGTGTAATCGCCAACCCTTAGTGCTGTTGGAGAGCCTTGTGGATCTTTCAATATATTCATTGGAATTTCTTCAGTAGCTAAAGTTTCCAAAGACATGTTGTGATTTGTCATCATGATTTTGCCACTTTCACCCGTATTACGCTGGTTACTGCCTAATTTAGGTCTGTTGGGATCTGTTGGGTCATATCCAGGTGGGTATTGATCAAAATCACCTCTTGCCCACATTTCTCTTACTATCTCTACATCTGAAGGGTGGAAAAATCTTTTATAGCAATCAATGGTAAACCTTGGTAATAAACAAAAAGTGATAGCCACAATGATGACAGCCCAGTAGCTGGGTGATCCATAAACACGAGCTGCGGCTTTGAAAAATTCTTTACTACGAACAGCACTTGACCAAACTCCAGTCCAGAAAAATAGTGCTAGGCAAGATAATCCAATGAAGAAACAACTAAACCAGTCCCAACGATATTGATGTAGAAGAATGTAAAAATTGCAAGTCAGTACAGCATTAGTAGCAACCATGACACCGACATCGAACCGATGATCTAAACCAAGACCATTTCTTGTCACTACCATGTTTCTCTTATAAACACAGTAGGGGAAAAAGAAACAAATACAAGACTGATATAGCCCATCTAACATATACCAAACAAATTTGGTCTGAGTCCATTCCTTACGCAAGATACCAGCACGGTATAATTGTGGTACAACCAATGAAACAGTGTCACTCACATCTTGATCCAATATACCTAAAAAGATAACCGGCAAAGAAGTAAATGCTAGATTGTATAATGTCAAATAAGTGTACTCAAAGAGATAAGACCCATCGAAATTATTGAAGACACCGTACCAGAATAATGCTAGTGTGAAGATAACATTTTTGTAGAAAAAAGATGGAATCATTTCCGATAATCTCTTATAGGACCATCTTCCATGTACAAGTAATAATCTCGTCACGTACCTAAATTGTCCAATGGCATAATCAGAACTCATCACAGCTTGACGACCTTCTTCACCAGCGATACCAATACCTACATCAGCAGATTGAATCATAGCAACATCATTGGAACCGTCACCAATAGCTAATGTCATAACATCCAGCGAGTTCTTCACTAATTTAACCACAGCCGATTTCTGAGCGGGCGAAACTCTACAGCACATAACAGCTCTACAGTTTTTACAAAGAAGCAAAAATTTTCTACGGATTGTGTCGTTGTTCAAAGCCAATTTCAAAGCATCACCATCAATAATCACAGCATAATTACCTCTGGGATGTTCATGATCCTTTTTGGCAGCATCAAGTTCCAATTCGGATCCTTCTAAACCAAACCTGTCTTGCAAATATCTGCTGATCAAAGCATCCACGATTTCAGCAGGCCCATTACCAAATTCCTTCACATCATCACCAGAAGTTTTAACAACCAACAATTCCATTTCGTTGTTTAACAAATTACAAGAAAATCCAATATTGATAGCAGTTTCAACTTTGTCACCCGTTAGAACCCATAATTTTATCCCAGCATCTGCTAAAGTAGCAATAGAATCTGGAACACCATCTTGTAAACGATCTTCAATGGCAGTACCACCAAGTAAAATCAGTTGACGTTCAATTTCATCTGCTACAGCATCTAATTTTTCATCTCTATTGGATAAAGCAGAAGCTGCAACGTTATATTTGGCATTCCATTTCTGATAATCGGACCATGAGATTTCCCTTTGTGCAACACAGAGAGTTCTTAGACCTTCCGTAGCAAATTGTTCCAAGTGCAAAGCAGTCTTCTCAAGTAAAGTTTCGTTATTACTGCCTTTCTTAGTCGAAAGTCTTGAGTAAATGACTGAGTCCGCACCTTTACAAATCAATAGAGCTTTAGGTTCGGTATCTGGAGACACTGGAGGGATTTTAACGATACAACTCATTCTTTTTCTGGAAGAATTAAATTCCAACATGTTTAAAATTTGAAATTCTTTCTGTACACCTTGTATCTCTACAATGAGACCAGTCTTAGTTTTACCCACGAAATTAAATCCCATATCTCTTGCTGTACCGACTAAAGTAGCCTCATCTGGAGATTGTGCTTTCAAATCCAACTTGTGAGGATCTTCTTTATTTTTCTCTACTAAAACAGAATGACATAAAGCCAAAGCTAACATGAAGTGTTCGCAACACTTGGCTTGTTCTGGCCCACTAGCTTCTCTCAAGTCGGAAACAAATTCTTTTGAGACAAACGTAATATCATCAGGATAAAATTGAGAGTTTTGAGATATAGACATCAATTCGTGAATCATAATTTTTTTATCTTTGGCGATCTCAGCTCTTTCAAACCTAGCTTCTTCTTCTACATCAATACCTTGACGTTTACGAAGACCGGCCAGGGATTCAGTATAGGCTCTCCCATAAGATACCCCGTTGATGGTACATTTTTTAAATTCCATGACATTTTGTGTTAATGTCCCGGTCTTGTCCGAAAAAATATACTCTACCTGTCCTAAATCATCTGAAATATTCCAAGACTTTGGAGTACAAGGATAATCCAATTTAGCATCATATAATAGTACATCTCCGTAGATAAAAGCAGCCTGCGCAGTTTTAATAATTTCCACCGAAATATACAACGAGATTGGTACTAACGATTGATAAAGAATAATTGCCACCCAAAAGGCAACAAATCCATTGGTAGCGGGATTCCCTGCGATAGTACCAAATTCGAAAAAATCTCTTGACCTTGGATGCTTCCTATAATTAATACCATTGATTAACCCAGAAAGGAAACATAAAATGAAAAGGGCCAAGAAATTGATCAAGACAGATAAATTTAATTCTCTAGAAATTCTTGATTTCTTTGTTGGTGTGGCACCTGCGTTTAACATAATCTTAGACTCTTCACCTGTAAAGATAACCATCCCCATAGCCCATTTAGTATTTCTTAAAGTACATCCCCGAAGTAGTAAATTGTTAATAGTTACAGGTTCATTTTTCAAATCACCATCCTTAGCATCTACAAATTTGACATTACCTTGATATGAGTACAAGTTAGGATCTGGACCTTCACTCTCGACCCAGAATTTCGACCTACAAATATCTCTAGAAGTTCTAATGCTTCTACTACACTTCAAAGCTTGACGAACTTTTAAATTAGTTTCACCGTCTAAGTTTTTGGTCTCGACGTAGCAAGCACCATCACCATCAGAAGTGGATAACAGTATCACATCTGCGGGGATTTCATCGTTGTTGTGAATTCTAACGATGTCACCGACTCTCACGTTTTTCCAAAAATCTTTAGAGAATTTTGCATCGGTAACTTCAGGTAATTTGCGATCAAGGATACTACCAAAAATATCTTCCTTAGGTTGGTAATCGTAATCTAATGAAGGTCTTCCAATATCCATGGAGAATCTGTGGCTAAAATTTGTCTCTAAAGAGTGACGTCCCATGTTTCCACCATCACGAGTTAACGCAGCTCTCTGAGCACGAAGATGATTTCTCTTACGCATAGCTTTTCTTCTTCTCCCTTCTTCCGTCATATTACTTTTACAATAATCAATAAATTTCATTGACATTCTAGTGTTTGCCTTTTTAAATTTTCTCCAAAGAGAGACATTATCCTCAGAGACATTATCATTAATGACACCTTGTAGGATGTGAGTCTTTGTGTTATTCACTTCTAAATCCAGTAAAGTTCTTCGTGAATCTTCCAGTCCATCTTTAATAGCTGTAATGATAACAATAACTACCAAAGGAGCAGCGTTTAATCCAGGGTTAACGACACCAAAAATTTGGAAAGCACCCAGGATAATTAGCACTAAGAAATAAATGTTAGCAAAATTTTGGAATTGAAACATTAAATTCTTTGGGAAAAAAGTCAACGGTGAATATTTAGTAGTTCTTATCTTATTTCTAGTGTACTGTACCAAAGGCTTTCCCTCTTCATCTAGCATATCCTCCGGTAACGGTGTATTGAAGTAAACCGTTCTTAATTCATCTGCTCTGCTTTTCAATCCAGCATCATCAAACGAGTCCTCATCTTTCACCAACTCTTCAAATGGACTAATAAAATTATCTTTGGCCCATTTTAACGTTTTCGCACGCCCAATATTGGGTTTGCCACTCTTATTACGCTGAGTACCCATACGAAGCCTTTTAATCCGGTTGTCATCTTCCGTTGCGGCACGTCTATCGCCAAGATCAACATCACTAAACATAGCTTTATTACTTCGGTCCACATGGGGGGTAGCAGTGAACGAATGTGCTTCCGAATGACTGCTCTGTAAAGACGATAAGTCGTGAGAGTCATCAGAGTCCTCATTGTTCAACTGCACATCATTTTGATGTTTAGGGTGGTTCTCTTCGTCGGCATTCTTATCAAATTGGATTTGTCTTTTTGGTAACTCTTCATTTGATCTGGACGAGCTATCTCCTAAAAAATCTTTATCATCGCTCATACCGTCTTCAAACGGATTTCGAGTATTCAATGGCATCTTTCCCAACCGTAGTGCTCGAATTACTGATCTTTACCCACTTCACGCACTTAGACAGCTCCTGAACGTTTCTTACTCTAACACTCAAAATTGTATGTTACAAATTGTGTTAGAAACGTGAATCGAATCAAAAAACGGGTTATACCACCAACGCCAATCTAACAATCCTCCGCTATAACGCCAGATGACACCGTTCTGCAACACTTAGACCACCAAGTGTAAAAGATCAAGTCCAATGGCTTCCACAGTGGAGTGATAAGAAAAATTGATCTCATCAATATATTGATTCGTCATCGTTAATTAAATAGGAATGCTGAAAATTGTATGAAAAACGCGTTTAAAAAATTCATATTCTAAGCTCATCGCTCGAGTTTTAGTAGCGCTCACAACAGCAACGTGAGTATTAATCTGGTATCTAGCTGTTTCTATATATGTATGAATGTATGATATTACAGTGTGAGGGAGAAGCTCTCATGTTTCGTTCAGTTCATGATTTTACCAGCGATATCGAGCTGGAATGGACGGTTTCTTGTCTTGTTAATTCTGAAACCTTTTTCGATGAAGTTACTGATTCGATTTCATGCGTATGGAATTCTATCTCCTCCGCAGAAGTGTCATCAGTGGTTGGTGGTAACAGGAACGCTTCTAATCTTGCGACTTGTAATTTAATCCATGTGAGCCCTGTATATTTCGCCATCGCGTCACAACTTCTGTGAAACCAGCTTGTTGGATATTTGTTGTACTGAGCAGTGAAAAAGACTCTCAAGACTAGGATCCCCAGCCCAGTGGCCATGCCTCCTACCGGTGCTGCCACGAAGGCTCCAAAGGTACTCCAATCCTTGACGTATAATCCGTTCAATATCAGTAGTAATCTCCCACCTTCCTTGGCGCTCTTGTAGTATATGGACCCATACACGAAGACAGCAAGGATCCCGCCTAACCCTCCGCCAATGACTTCCCACGCAGACCATATCTTATCCAGTTTGGGCAAGAAGCCGACAAGTAGCACTGGGATGACACTGCTCGATAATAAATCCACAATCAAATAAATGTTCAACACGTCTTCAGCAATCAATCCCACGATAACCACTGGGAACATGATTCCAACGACAATTAGTCGCACGTAAAAAATCGGCAACCTGTTTCTAAAGATGTCATTAGAGATATTTGACACTAGGGCACTTTGCAAAGAATCAAAAGTACACGTTGACAAAGCAATGATAAACACTAAAGTGAATCCCATGACCCACCGTGGCAGCTGGGCCAACAGGATATAAAACGCTGATCCAGAATTGGTCTCATCGTTGACACCAATCAAGCCTGCCCACACGGCAATAAACCCAGTGACACCAATCACAGTACAAATGGAAAGAATCACAAATGCCGCAATAGAGCAAGCAATGACCAGATCTTTATCGGAACGGGATGCAAAAGTTCTTAGCCAGAACCCACTCATGAAAAAATCGTTGGTGAAGATCGCCACAGTCAAGATATAAATCAATTGCCAGCCTAGTTTGCTCGGCTTCAATAATTTAGAAGGACCAATAGCACTCGTGTCAATATCAATGTAACTACCCATAGCACATGAAACAATGATGATCAGTACAAACACAATGGCCACCTGCACAGTGTCAGTGATGAACGAAATGTGGAACCCACCAACACTGGTGTACAACGTGGTGACTGCAGCTTCAATGATCACTACCGGCAACGCTTTCACGGTAGTCAGCGATTGAATGGCAAATTTCAATGAACTCACTTCACTGACCAAGAACAGATACACCGTCAGCACCGTACACGCACTCATGTACCAACCACATAGCAGACCAAACCTTTGGAAAACCCATTCGGTTAATAAAAACCCGTTAGGTGTCCGCTTCCTAATGATTGGACCCAGCCATGCAAACACAAACAAGGGCAACGCACCGGTAGCAGAGTACACCAATAAACCTTGCAAACCTGCGATATTAGCAATTTGAGGGTAGGCAGAGAGAACACCACAACCTAATGCTGAGGCTACAAAATTGAACGATAATGGAATAGCCTTTTGAGTCCCATTTGCTGAAAGGAAAGTCTTACTATCACGCTTCCAATACGCAATCGCAGTGGCAGAAAACAGCAGAACCATATAAGTGGGCCAAATGATTGCATTGGCAGCTTTGTATGAAAGAATGTGTCCCGTAACTTCATCCGACATACTGACAGAAATAGCACTGTTTCACTGGATTGTAACGCTCTGATGGGGAACAGTAGAGACAATTGGCAGCCACCAACTTTTGCTGAATGTCAAATAAGTTATATACTACTCGGTTCTAACCATTGGGAAAAATCTTCACTGTCAAAAGGACTCAGTAGCTAAAAGTAATGTAAAGTCATCGCTAATGATCGTCTCTACCGTTGGAATTGGACATGCAATGGAAGCCTGTACTCTGCGGGATGAAGCCCTTTGGGACTGCAGCCCTACAAGCGGTTTGGGGGCTCCTACCTCTAATTATTGCAAGCCCTCACTTTTAGAGGACGGAGGTAAATAGGGCACCTATATAAACGTGGTGAAAAATTGCGGTGTAATTCCAGAACCCTAGTCCAAAAAAAGTGCCATGAGTAGCTCCGGCCGGCAAACCCGGACTAGCAATGGCTCTATGCACTGCACATGCATCGCAGGATTCAATTATTGAGACTCGATGACTATGCGTCTGATGGATTGTAGTTGGTATGCATCCTTCCGGAATAGGCTCAAGAGTCACGTGGTTGAGATTTAAAATAAAGCTTGGCCATTGAGATTCTACGGCTATGAGAGAGGTTTGTGAGAAGGGAAAACATGTAACAGTTACACAGATACATATACATTCATGTATAAGATACAGCTATGGATTAACAACCAAAGAAATACAATATACAATGGGCAAAAATATAGATAGTTTGATTGCATTTGTCAATCGAAGCAAGATATAAAAAAAAAATTAACCAATGTTGTAATTCTAATCAAAATGGTACCATCTTTGTCAATTGATTATTCTTTCTTTCTATTATAACAAATCGGTAGGAGGTAGGAGAAGAATAAAAAAACATATAAACGCACATGCACACACACACCACACACAAGGACATCTGTACAAAGTCACAGAACGGCTCGAAATATGTTAATACAATGACGAAGAACTCATCTATTATGCTTGTTCTTGAGTTTCTTCTTGTTGCTGTTGCTGTTGTTCTTGTCTGAAGGACTCGTAAGCAGCAGAGGCTTCGCGGTAATGCTGTTCAAATAATTCTTCGTTTTCTAATAAAGAGACAACTTCTTGAGGTGGTAGGTCTAAGATCATACCTGTGATCTTACCAGCAGCTTCTTCATCAGAAGTCTTAGCGCTGATCTTCTTGTATAATTGTTCACCCAATGCTTGTCTTTGCTTTTGTTGGTAGAATTGGTTGTTGTTCCCGGCGCCGTTTTGGTGGCCGTTTCTTGGAAATTGTTGTGGGTTGCCTTGCATTGGCATGCCGTAGCCCATAGCACCGTTTCTAAATTGTTGAGGTGGAACACCGTTCATTTGTTGTGGGTTAGGTCCGTTGAATGGGACACCTCTTGGTGGCATGACACCGTAGAACATTGGTGGCATGAATTGGCCTGGGATTCCTGCAGCGGCGGCGGCGGCAGCAGCAGTGGCTTGTTGGTACCTCATTTGAGATCTGGCCTGGATCTGTTGGGCAATTTGAGAGCGTCTTACATCCTTTCTTTGAGCAATGGCCACATACAATGGTTTACCTGCCACAATTTGTTGGTTTTTCTCAGTAATAGCCTTTGTAGCTTCTTCAGGAGATGAGAAACAGACAAATCCAAAACCTTTAGATTTCCCATTTTCAGTTCTCATGACTCTTACAGAAGTGATGTTACCATAAGGAGAGAATTCTTCTTTTAATTTTTCATCATCGATAGAGTCATCCAAATTCTTGACGAAAAGGTTGACACCTTGGTACTTAGCCATATTTTCTAATCTTGAGGCTTCGTATTGTTTCTTCAAGTTTTGCATACGTTCATATTTCTTTTGAGCACGTCCAACAAAGATTGGCTGGCCATTGAAGTCAGTACCATTCAATTCTTCCACAGCCCTGACTGCATCCTCATGAGAGCCATAGTTTACAAAACCAAATCCTTTCAATTTACCTTCTGGAGTCTTTTCCAAAGAGAAACTAGTGATTTTACCCACAGTGGAGAAGAATTCTTCGAATTGTTCGTCATTGGTCTCCAAGCTAATATCCTTGACGTAGACATTAGTGAAGTTAGCTTTAGTCTCCTGCAATTGAGAGTCACGTTCCTTTCTAGTCAAGTGTGGAGCGACGTAAATTTCTTGACCATTCAAAGACATCCCATTCAAAGCATCAATAGCTTCTTTAGCAGATTCTTCTTCTTCGAAGTGAACAAATCCAAAACCTTTAGAGTTCCCATTCTCATCGGTGGCAATCTTAGAAGATAGAATGTTACCGAAGACAGAAAACGTGTCATACAAGGCTTTGTTGTCGATGTCCTGATGCAAATTCTTGATGAAGATGTTACCGAAACCTTTCTTTCTCAACGAAGGGTCACGTTGAGACCACATAATACGACATAATCTACCTTTAATTGGAGTGTAATTCAATTTCTCAATGGCAAGCTTACCGGCATCGTGTTCACTGAAGTTCACGTAAGCGTAACCTAACGAAGTCTTGGTGACAGCATCACGACAGACACGAATGGAGGTCACAGATCCAATTGGAGAGAAGATGTCAAACAACAAAGCTTCGGAGACAGAAGGGTCTAATTCACCGACGTATAAAGAAGTGGAAGCTTCATCACTCTTGCTTTGCTCATCACCAGTTGTAGAACTAACTGGAGTTTCAGAGACAGCAGAACCGTTTTTAGGTTCATCAATGTTTAAATTGGATAATTGCTCAGCAGCTTTATCAGTAATATCAGTCATCTTTTAATATTTGCTAAAAATGTAATGATTTTTTTTTTAATTTTTAAATGGTTGGTTTTGTAATTTTTTTGGGTCTTTTATTATACTAAGTGTCCAAAAATTATAGATCTTGTTATTGAAGCTATCGTGAGCTCAGGAAAAATAACAGCGGGATTATAATAATTGGGATGCAACAAATAATTATTGCCTTTAGATCAACTGTGAAAGTTACTGTGTACCTCTGCGTGAGTCAAAAGTAACAGACAAGTTAGAGCTTCCCAAATAGTGGTGAAAAATTTCAATGAGTGGGAAATGAATTGTTCATTAAAATCTCATCGTCCATCGCAAAAAAAAAAAATTTCAGCGATGTGGTCATATAATACGGAGACACGTTTTGTTCGCGGGGGTTGGATCGATGTTTACGGGTTGGGTTTGGTTGGGTGGGGTTAGATACAATATTCTGAATCCAATCCCAGAGGCAAGGGCAAGTATACAATGGTGAACGGTTTTACTTATGATTATACACTGAGTTGCTCACGGGGATGGGCGTGGTCTAATTATTGGTAGAAGTGATCTTCTTGTACATGGCCAGCAGCTTATCACTTTTTACTTGGGCAGGCCAGAAGAGTGCAGCGTAGGACCATAAGTGCTTCTTGTATTTTGCGGGTTCAAACCGTTTCGATTTATTCTTCTCTGTTTCAATATGGTCGCCGATTCTGGTGAGCTCTGTCTTCAGAATATTGGCCCAATCTTTCCTGTCGAGTCCCTTACCACCTTTCCGTAGTTTTTTCAATGAGATTCTTACCGCACTCATAGAGTATTGACAAGCGTCTTCATCCATACTCTCGTATTCTAAAGTCTTGGTTGTCTTTGAAGATGGTGGTGTCTTCAAAGTGTCCTTATGCAGTTTTGGAGGCGCTGATGCGGCTTTCAGTGTGGAGGCTGGTCCTTTTGGTAACGGTTTTAATTTCTTTGGAGGGGATGCTTCACTTTCTGGTTTTATTGACATTGGAGAGTTCGATTTACTCGTTTTTACTTTTGTTGGGCGCGCTCTTTTCTTCTTATTCTGAGCGCCATTTGTAGTTCCATTACTATTCCCGTTCTGTGCTTCATCGTTATCGTCGTCCTTAAGAAACATTAGTAAATATTCCACTCTTCTACCAAGATGAATAGAACCAGGCATCTTCTTAGAATTATTACCATTTTTCTTAGATACGTCAGAGTGGGGCTCTTTCTTATCCTTCGTACTCGTAGTCACATCGTTTAAAAATATTTTATCAGTTAACCCAAGGAATGGATCATCTCTTATTTGATTCCATGAACCATACCCGTATTTGTTAACACCAGCAAGTAATTTTTCATCATCTTCTTGACCCCATTGACAGTCCCAATTTTGAACAGGTTTAATAGCCTTTGAACCAAATGAAAATTTCAATGCATCGTTCTTACAATGATCATGAATATAATTTTTAAGAAATTTCAACGATTCCGCTCTGCTAACAAATGATTCCGCATTTAGAGCCTTAACATTCATATATGTAAATAGAATAGCTTTCTTCTCCTTTCTCTTAGCAGTCAACCGTGTTCTTGGATTATCCTTAGGTTCGTCTTCCACTTTAATCTCACCTGTTTTCAATTTAATACGGTACTCTTCAGCTTCTTTCTCTAAAGCTTCAAGAATATCTGCTTTTTTCTTCTCCTCCGTGGTTAATATCTCCTTCGATTTAGATAGCATATCAGAATAAATTTCCTGGTATTTTTCAATCGATCTCACAGGTAATGAGTTATCAGCAATTAATTCTTCAAAGCGATCACTTAGATCACCAAACTTCATAACAGATTTGTATAAAGCTCTGATCTCTGCTTCTCCAATAGAATTCAAATCGTTCGCTCTAGCTCTTCTACGAGAGTGGGAGCTTCCATCTTCATCACCGGAATCGGCATTGCTTCCATCACCAACAACACTATTCTTAATCTTTTTCAAAGCATTGTCACGTCTGTTCATCATTTCTAACTGCTCTTTTACGTATTCTTCATCCCTCCGTCTTTGCTCCTCATCTTGGAATTTCTTTAAATCTTCTTCTGGAATGATATCATCCCAATCAACATCAGCTTTATAATCAGTGACTTCAAACTGCTTTAGAAATTCCTCCCCACCTAAGTGAGACTCTCCTAAGTCGGGAGTGGTAATATGATCCTCGGCGTGGTTTAATACGTCATCTAAATTCAAATCTTCTAGTTTCTTTTGATTATCAGTAGCGGCAAACATATTCCCGGCACCAAATTTTAGAATCTCTGACAATTCTCCTGCATTTGGTTCATTCTTATTTTTCAACTTATTCGTTCCGTCAGTGACACCAAGAGAAATGATAGCATACTCCAAAATCATCTTCTTACGTGCTCTTTCAAGGACTTGTTCTTCTACTGTATCCTTGGAGACTAACCGATATACCATAACATGGTTTTTTTGCCCAATACGATGTGCTCTTGCCATGGCTTGTAAATCTGCTTGTGGATTCCAATCAGAGTCAAATATAACAACGGTATCAGCAGTCATTAGATTAATACCTAATCCACCAGCTCTTGTTGATAGTAAGAAGATGTCATCCTTTGAATCTGGTGCATTAAAATGATCAATCGCTATTCTCCTTTGAGCAGATGGTACTGTACCGTCTAATCTTTGGAAATTGAAACCCTTAATAGAGAGATAGTCTCCCAAGATATCCAACATTCTCACCATCTGAGAGAAAATTAACACTCTATGCCCATCTTTCTTCAGCCTTGTTAGAAGTTGATCTAATAATACCATCTTACCAGAAGACATAATCAACCCTCTCAATGTATTTTCTCTTGACATGCTACCATCACCAAACTTCTTTAAAACGCGTTCTTCCGCATAATCAAAAAGATATGGATGATTAGATGCTTTCTTTAACTCACTCATCACGTTGAGCAAAGAAAACCTGCCACCTTTGGTACCTTCTGTCAATGCTCTATAATTCTTAGTTAAGATATTTTTATAATAATCAGTTTGAACATCAGATAACTCAACACGCAGTATTCTCTCCGTCTTAGAAGGTAATGATTTTTCAACATCTTTTTTCAACCGACGAAGTATGAACGGTTGCAGCCTTTGATGTAATTCAGTAATATATTCTTCTTGCCCCTCTGCTTGGTTTTCAAAATCAATTTCTTGATCGATGGTAAATCTTCCAGGCATTAAGAAATCTACTAAAGCAGCTAGCTCTTTGATATTGTTTTGTAAAGGTGTACCTGTAATTAATAATCGGTTTGAAACTTTGAAACTATTAAGAGACTCATACAGAGATGACTCTGCATTTTTTAATCTATGGGCTTCATCAACAGCTAAAAACTGCCACTTGATATTTCCTAGTTCAGTCCTATCCTTTAAGATGTATTCATAGGTAGTTAACAAAACATTAAATTTCGCATTCTTTTTCCCTTTTGCAAGTGGGTTAGTATAAAACTCATAATCTCTGATAATATCTCTTGATTTCTGATTACCCATGTAACATATACAGTTCAAGTCTGGTGCCCATTTAGCAAAAGTTTCTTGCCAAGCAGGCATTGTAGACAGCGGAACAACAATAATATGTGGGCCGTTCTGTTTTCTTGAATAAATTAACCAACTAATAAACGATACAGTTTGGACAGTTTTCCCCAACCCCATTTCATCTGCCAGTATACCATTATCATATTTAGACCACAAAAATGCCATCCAATTGATCCCTGTCAATTGGAAATCTCTTAGTTCACCATTTTTGATGTACGATGGTTGAACATCCAATTTCTCGAATTTAGGTCTACCAGAAGTGCCGTGATTTATAGAGTATTGAGGTAGAATTTTAGAATTACTTCTGTTTTGGAAATGCATTACTTGATCCGGTGCTAACTTGACAATATCGGTGGCTGATTCCCATGTAGCTTCATCATAATTAAGTCTGCACCATTTGACAAGATATTGTAATTGAGATGTAGAAGTCTTTCTTGAATCGCCTTCAGCATCAATTTCGTCATTCTCTATATTGACACGCTGACTGTCAATGACTCTTTCCGGTATCCTATATTCTTCAAATTCGTCTAATCTACGTTCGCTTTCCATATCCATGACTTCTATATCTTCTCTGGTCACGTATGGATCTAGTCTGATTTGTTGATCCTGAATTATAAACTGTTTGCAATAATTGTCTAACCTTTTCATACCTTTCATTCCTTCCAAGGATTCGTACGTTTCCCACGAGTTGTGTAAATGGGATTGATCAGCCCATTTAATTAAAAATTGGAAATACTTCTTACATTCATCCAAAGTTGGAATTTTCGTCATGATATCTGTATTACTATCATCCTGTAATTTGTGGTTAATCACCAAATCAATACTATGGCTTTCCTCTAGCATCGACGGTGGTACCGAGTTCTCGTTCGCTGAAGTGTCACTATCTAACTCATTGCCATCATCGTTCTCATTATCACTCCCATATTGGTTTTCTTCTCCAGATTCTAACAAGTCATCGTCATCGTAATCAACATTATAATTAATTGCTCTGCTACCACGAGATGAAAACCTAGTGGGTAACTCCATCTCTGCTTCTTTCTTTCTAGGCCTACGTGTCGCCTTCGGTTTCTTTTTCTTCCTAGCAAGACTCTTGGAAGGACCTACATAGTCGTCATCGTCTTCTTCGTCATCGTCCTCATCTTCATTGCCATCAACGTCGTCTTCCTCACTGGCTATGTCTTCATCTTGTTCATGGTAATAGCCGTCGTTATCGTCGCCATCGCTGTCGCCACTGTTGTCTCCGTCGGAAACGGAGACGTCGCCATCCTCACTCTCTTGATAAACTTTTGGCGCTGCTCTATGTGACCTTCTCAATCCGTACAATTCCGGATTCTTTAAAATCTCGTCCGAAATCTCTTCTTTATTCACCATGTCCTGCTATTCAACAAGGCTATGACTGCAATGCTGGAAACTCTGCTTGTAACACGAATTTGGGCTTGTAAAATCTAGTGGTAATTGGAGTGTCAAAATAACTACCAAATTCTTTTTTGGTGAAGAGTAGCGTAAATTATATAGCCAACAACAGAAACTCACGACCTACACTCGCGAGTATTCAACAAAGTCAAGTCCACACGGTAACGGTCCTGTGATTCTCCTTTCGTGGAAATACGTGTGTCCAATGTTGAACTTTGGGTGGATTGTTTAAATCAATCTCCAGTTTCTTTTGCAAAAAAAAACTTCACGAAAAAAAACTGGCTACTCTAAGACTTTAAGAGGGTAATCAAGATGTGGTTAAATAAGTGCAACGTTACAAGTTCATAGAAGAGACGATAACGACCGAGTGCAAAGTGTCTCCTTGCCGTTTGCAAACAGATCATTTTAAAACAATCGAGGAGCCCACAGCTTCGTTCGTGGAAAGAGAAATACCATGAGGTAGAACCGTCCAGCTGCTTGAGGTCTAGTAGAGGAGCCAAAGACTAGTTCCAGTGAAAAATGTCCTATCCTTAGATAATTGAAAAAAACAGTGTTTTTTTCCGTAGCCAGAAGAGACGATGTGTGTCCACCGTTCATGACAAAACCGCTGCTTACTAAGACATTCTTAGAGCGTGTTGCTTCTCTGTACCACAAACACAGCCACCGAGGCATACGTCAGCTGTTTACGAGCAACAAAAAAGGGAAGGCGTTCACTTGATTCTCGAAATTTACCCACAGCGAAGTATACCGCAGAGCATCACGCTCAGAGTCTGCATGTAAAACAAACCTAGCCGCAATACCCGCACAAGTGCAGGCACCTGCCCTACGTGGGGAAAACTCAAGTACAGCAGTCGGTCGCCACCGCTGTACTTGAGTGTTTCGAAGTGACACATCCTCACTTTCTTGGACTGGTAAGGAGTTCCGAACCCTACTCTTGAAAAAATCGTCGCTTATATAGAACTTATAAATCCGGGTAACATAGAAAATATTTTATCAGTCGCAATGTTAAAGTCCCGAGCGCGCGTCGTGAGAAAAACTTTTCAGTTCTACACGGTGCGCGCCCGGGACTCGCTCGGTTCAAACAGCCACACTGTATGATAAACCGCTAGTATACGCTATCGTCGAAACGAAGAGCAAGGCCAGCGAGAAGGCGGGAAACAAGGACGATGGAGTCTAAAGGTATATGGATTCTTGGTTATGGGTCTTTGATCTTCAAGCCTCCTCCTCATTTTACCCACCGTGTTCCTGCGGTGATTCATGGGTTTATTAGAAGGTTTTGGCAGAATTCTATCGATCATAGAGGCACGCCTGAGAGACCCGGTAGAGTGGCTACTTTGGTGCCTTTTGAAAACGTTAAAGAGGATGAAAGGCTGCTGCAAGATTATTTGCAGTACAGTGGTCCCAACGAGGGCCGTTTGCTTGAAGCGCAACAGCTGATTACGTTGGGAGTCGTGTATTACGTTCCAGGTGAATTTGCTGAGAAAGTCACTGGATATTTAGAAGTGAGAGAGAAGAATGGGTACACTTTGCAAGCTGTGGAAGTGCAACTAGAGCCCTCTGAGGAGCAATTGAGTGATCCGGAGTTAGCGGTGCATTTGAATGCTCTGCCTCAGGATCCAGTGTCCCAACGAAGGTTATTACAGACCACTGTGTACATTGGGATTGCTGATAATCCTGCATATGTCGGGCCTGAGCTTGTAAAGGATACTGCGAGTGTGATTGCGACGTCTCAGGGACCAAGCGGCACTAATTACAAGTATTTGAAGAAATTGCACGATTCTCTAGATGGGATGTCTGTCAGTGTGGACGGGCAAGAAGTCCACGATTTTTATTTGGACGAATTGGTTGAGACGGTTGAGGATATTAGGTCCAGCCGGCGGTTCGAGCTGCAAGAGGGGTCGAAATTGGTTTTGCAAAGACAGATGTAGCGAGACTGTTGTAAAACCGTAATATATATATATATATATATATATATAAGTGGGCATCGCTTATCAAGCACTTATTTACAATTTATTTTGAAGGACCAGGCCACCATGTATTGGAGATGGATGATCCGCTACCTAAGGAATATTTTGAGTTAGTTCGAAGTGTGGTACGAGCTGAGAAACGTGAGAAGAGCAGCCGTGTTGCCGCAGAGGGTAAAAGAAGGAAGTTGGAAGCTAAGGATATTGAAATCGTGGACATTGAATCGCAGAGTCCTACACCTTCTTCTGAGAGCGTGAATGGTTCAGAGGATGAGGAGTACTTGAGTGATGAATTTGAGGATGTTTCAAATGAATCATCTAGACCTGTACGTGATTTAAATATTACCATCGACACGCAGCGTTATGAGGGTACAGACAAACGTGCAGGACCCACTGTCTCACGGAATGTCTGTTCTCAGGAGGAGAAGTTTATTAGATACAGATACCACATGTTGTATCTGGCCTGTATCCTAGCACATGCGTCGGTAAGGAACCGGTGGCTCAATGAACCCAAATTACTTAACAAATTACAGCGATTGATTCCCGATAAAGTGTTTGACTTGTTGCACCCAGAGAAAGACGAGGGCATGTTATTGCGAAGCAGTAGGAAGTTACTAGACGGGTTGAAACAAACAATGCAAATTTGGGAAAAGCATTGGAAAGCGGAGCCTAGATACAATTTTTCTTCCACGAGCAAAGGTTTAGGGTGTTATATGAGGAATTGGGATGAGATTAAGGACTATGCTAATATTGGTATGGACAGATTTGAGGACTCTAAATTTCTTGATAAGAAAAAGTTTATGAAACGCATATTGAAAGGCGTTGGCGATCCCGATGTAGCGCTACAAGGATATGTAGCTTTATTAAGATCATGCAAAGTGAATGCCAGGCTGGTGATGTCTTGCCAACCGCCAGATATTACGAATTTGAAAGAAAAAGAATCGAAAAACCATGACGAGGGCCTTGAAACAGCTTACGACGAAGAAATGATTAAATATCCGCTCTTCTGGTGTGAAGTTTGGGATAAATTCAGTAAACGCTGGATCACAATTGACCCGATCAAATTCAAGACAATAGAACAAGTGAGAAGCTTTTCTAAGTTAGAACCTACTGGGACTTTACCAAGCAAAAGAAATCAAATTCGGTACGTTATTGGGTTTGATAGAAAAGACGGTTGCAGAGACATTACACGACGGTACTGTCGGAAATATATATGTAGAGTGAGAAGGAAACGCATTACCAAGGATCCTGAGGGCCAAAGATGGTATGATCTGGTAATCAATTTTTTAAATCGAAGGAAGAGAACGAAAATCGATGATTATGAGGATGCATACTTCTTGGATAGAGATGAAAATGAACCTATGCCAGACAATTTACAGGATTTTAGAAATCATCCAACGTATATTTTAGAGAAAGATTTGACACAGACACAGATGTTAGTCCCTGACAGTAAACCATCCGGTTTCCTAAAATTGAACTCGAAGGCTGATAAAGTCATCCGAGTATTCAATCGTAAGGATGTCCTTAATTTGAGAACTGCAAGACAATGGTACAATCAAGGAAGACTTATAAAGACCGGAACCCGCCCAATCAAGACTATACAGAGAAAAATATCACGATTCAATCGAGGCTCGTTGGAGGACGAAGAGGCGGATACGGAACAAAAATTATACTCTTTGCAGGACACAGAGCTCTATAGCCCGCCTCCAGCCAACTCTGTTACTGGTGAGATTAGGAAGAACACTTTTGGAAACATTGAAGTATTTGTGCCATCTATGATTCCAAAAAATTGTTCATTGATTGAAAGTCCTCAGGCGATTAAAGCATGTAAACATTTGTGCATTGAGTTCGCTCCTGCAGTGACAGGGTTTAAATTCGAAAAGGGAAAGAAAGTGAAACCTCAAACCACTGGTGTCGTAGTGGCTAATTGGTATAAAGAAGCTGTACTGTGTACTATTGACAGTTTGGCTTATTGGGAACAGAGAAATAATGACATTGAGAGAGAAACTGTAGCCCTAAACAGTTGGAATAATTTACTGTTGAAACTACGTATCAAGGATCAATTAAACAGAGCTTATGGCGATGTTACTGGAAGCATAGATGATCATATTGAAGGCTCAGAAGTCGAGAACCAAGAACTTGGTGGATTTCTAGCGTCTAACAGGGAAGCCACCATCGATCCACCCACTGAAACTTCAAATACAGCGTCTTCTGAAGCGCTCACACCGGCTATAGAGGATATGGATAAAGAATACGAGCAATTCATGGAAAGCTTGGACCTACCACTTGAACACTAACCGTTGACGGTGATATGTTGGTATGTTCTTGGCAAAATGTATGTAATTTGGAAGAGATTAGTTTGTAAACATAACCAATCCTGGATTATCAGCGCCGCAGTATTGATTTGGCGATAGTATCTCAAGATTTGAGCAACGGATCAGTTGGTTCCTGATGAGTTTCTTGAACAAGATATCTGCACTGCGAAAAAAGAGCTCTTCGTCACCTTTACCGGAACCTTCTCCAAAACCAATCGATGAGTTTAGTCTCCTGCCTCAAAACTATACAAGAGACGAAGACCCTGCTGTACGGCGGTTGAAGGAATTGAGACGAAAAGAACAGGTGCGCACAGGCAAGCTTCTAAAGAAAAATGGATCCAAACCGCCAAGGAAGAAGAATAATGACCTTGATCAAGATTCCAGTCTGGGGATCACTTACAAGAGGAAAGTTGATTCCAAAAGCATTAAACCCATGAGCGAACCGGTGAAATTGAAGCCTCCATTGAAGAAGATGAGCTTTGAGGAATTAATGAAACAGGCTGAGAGCAATAAGCTTCCTAAAAATCCAACAACTATAGCTACAGACATTAAACCACGATTAAATAAGCCTGGGTTCAAGAAGACTATTTACGAACCTACTCGAAACACATTTGGACCCGAAACTGTAAAGAGGAAGAATCTGAAGAAACCGAGCTTACCACAAGTTAAATTATTATCCAACGAACTTGCCAAACCCAACTCACGCATCCGTGAAAAGCTAGAAAGGAAGAAACAAACGTACCGAGCATCTCATGCGGAGGATGACTATGATAGCGAACTAGAAGACTTCATCGAAGACGACGAAGGAGAATACAGTTCTCGCTCTAAATCAGCAGACGCAGGCTACGACCGGGATGAGATTTGGGCTATATTCAACAAAGGTAAACGCCGTAGAGACTACATTGAAGAGTACGAGGATGACGACATGGAAGCTGGAGAGCATGAAATCTTAGAAGAAGAAGAACATGCCACGAGATTAGCCCACTTGGAAGACAAACGAGAAGCCGAATGGCTCAAACGGCATGAACAATCAAAACAGAAAAAATTTAAACGATAACCTATATATACATACATATTCTGTATATTCCATATGAGCATTTACATAGTTATCACTCACATGTCAACAGCACCGCCCAGTTTCATAACTCTGCAAAGCTCATCATTCTTGTTCCTCGTGGCCCAATGGTCACGGCGTCTGGCTACGAACCAGAAGATTCCAGGTTCGAGTCCTGGCGGGGAAGAATTTTTTTTCCAAAACTTGCTTTGAATCATCGAAGATTTTTTTTTCTCAATGGGAAAAATGTATATAAAGCCATCGGATAACCAACAAATCGATGGCACAATTCCTTAATTAGTATGGGGTTTGCATGAGTACGCGTCAGTCATTTCGTGATTTACAAAGGATAATGTGTTGGCAATGGAAGCCAGTAATGACATCATAAAAGAAGAAACATTAATGGCGGCGCCTAGTGCAGTTCCAGCCGCGAAAGAGCCAGTAACGAATGAATTCAAGAATGAAAGCGCTGCTGTGGAAATGACCACTTCGGATATCGTTTCTTCTGCCGAGTACCAAGAATTGAGTCCGGTTTTTGAAAGGATTAAAACGCATTTCCCGCCTGCCAAAATCAAAAAAATCATGCAAACCGATGACGATATCGGTAAAGTGTCACAAGCCACGCCTGTCATTGCAGGCCGCTCGCTGGAGTACTTCATGGCTGTGTTGGTAAAGAGAAGCGGCGAAACTGCGAAAGAGATGGGTTCGAAACGTATTACTGCGGATGTCCTGAAACAAACGATAATGAATGACGAGAAATTCGATTTCTTGCGAGAAAACGTGTGTGGAACAGACAATACAGAGAATGGGTCAGATTAGATGCCAAGAGTGGCTCGGAAATCTGTTGAGATGCCATTAGATCTCTGTTTTGTTTGGTCTATTTATATAGTACGATTTGCATAGAAATAGATTTTAGAGGCTTAATTAATTGAAAAATTTAATGAAATTCTATATATAAAGCTGATAGTTACAAACTCTTTTCAGAGCAGCTTTATAGAATACGGCTGATAGTGTGTGTGTCTTCTAGCTACGCAGAACGTTGTCCATGTATGCTAGCAATTCTGTAAGCGGATTTGAGGTTCTGGATAAGCGTAGTAGTCGGTTAATTGGGAGATCAAACTCGATCTCTGATTTGTATAATGTTGACAGTTTCCAAACTTTAAGTAGGTCTGGGTCTATTTCAAGGCATTCGCAAATGAAAAACAATAGCAGCAGCTCAAAAAACGATGACTCTCGCGGCTTGGTAAGATCAACTGCTTTGCGTTCATTGAGTGATATAAATGATTCTGATCACAGATTACCCAAAAGCTCTACTATGAGTAGCATTCACTCGAGAGACCATTACAACAAGAGAGAGCCTTCGGTAGGGCAAGTATCACGAGAGGACAGTGATTCCTCGTTTGCTTCACATCGTTCTTCGCACCATCCTAGTTCGAGAGAGAACCACATTAATGGCCGTGCCCCAGAAGTTAGTTCGATTCATTTGATTCAACCACCTCACCGAAACTTGCCTTTAAATGTTTCGCAAGGAAATGCACAAAAAGACTACGCTTATCGAGGGCAAACTTATCAGACAAATACAGCTCAAGCCTATAGTCGTCATGGCCATAGCCAGCAAGCACATTTTTCACACGGACAGCAAAAAGATGGATCTCAAGGGCATGGTCGTCACCAATATCATCAATTTATCTCCAACCCGGGAAGAGCCCCAAATCAGACAAATAGTGAGTATAGGTCTCACTCCAATCCAATCCCGATGAATGGATCGGTTTACTACCGTCAAAATGGGAATTCAGCGGCTCAAAATACGCATGGCTATGTCAATGGTACTCACGGGGAAAGACAAATATCATCTCAGATGCCGGATAGGACGTATGGAGGAATATCACATAATCAGATGCCACAACAGATTCATAGAAGGTCTCATAGCCATTCTAACTCTTCACAAGAAACATCTAAGAATAAAAATTCACAAGCAATGAATAGATACTCATTATTGATACCCATCCCAGAGAGGAATCTTGGATCAGAAATATCTAGAAGAGACTTGGTAGGCAGCAATATGAGTTCTTACTCCATTGCTACTCCTGCAATTGCAACAGCATACAAAAATAATCATAAAGATTTGAACCACAGTGGTATAACTCATTCTGAGCAAAAACTCATGATGCAAAAAAGTTTTCGATTTGCTAACGGTGAGAAATTTACTCCCAGGAACCAATTGAATCCAAAATCAAACATTGAACCGCCTGAGAAAAACACGGTTAATAAATCAACTACAATATCATCTAATGTAAAGAAAGAGACTGATGAAGCTGGCTCTTCCTCAGTTGCAACGCCTAGGAAATCTAAAAGTTTTGGATCTTTCTTTAAGAAAATGATGTCCAAAAATTCAAATAATCCAACACCGCAGCCAGTGAAAGAAGTGAAAACTACGGTCAATGATCCGCAATCATTTGTAAGCCCACTCGAGGAAAACAAAGAAAATGATAGCATGGATCCGTTTGATATTAGCTTCACTGAGTATGAGTTTGATTCTTCTAATCTGTTGAACAGATTAAATAAACAATGGAATACAGTATTAGTCGATACCACTGTCAGTGAGACTACAGCAGAAGCTCCAATGCCATCAACTGCATCGGATGAGTCGGATATCCCTTCCACGTCAACTCGCGCAACATCTTCCGGTAACGTAAGTGGGAAAGCTGTCAGATTTGCTACCTCTATATATGTGAAGGATACTTTCTCTCCAGAAGAATACGATAGAACTGACGAGGTTGATGATGTCTTGGTCCCTGAACCAGAAAAAAAATCTTCTAGCATGTATGGCGAAAAATTGGTCTATAGTGAAGAATTTGGCTTCTTAAATGAAGTGAAACACGAATTAAATGAGTATAAGAAGAGAGAGATGCCTGTGCACTCCGCCAGTGCTGGTTTTACCCATTTCTTCAGATAAGTGCATTAGAAATTGCAGCCTTATGGAATATTTATACAAAACACGAATTGATGTCTGTGCTTCCCATCTGTATACATTTTTTGTTTGCATCAGCAATGGGAAACATACAAGTATATATGAAAACATACTTTTTTTTTGATTGCAGGTTACTCTTTATTATCTTGTCTCCTTTACCGCGAGACATTACTAATGCCAATATTATGTGCAAAATCAAAAACATTGAGATACTCCTATATTGGAAACATCACTAGCCGTTCACCTAATCATTCTTATATTCTATATTACCTGGCTAGCTAAACAGAACATGCTGATTGCAGAGGAGATAGAGTTGTTCTCATGAAAAATGTAGTATCAGTTATATTAAAGATTATATCAATTCAAAAGCAAAACGGTAATATATAGCAACGATTTTAACACTGATGATTAAATAGGATATGTTGGTAGTTTACAACTGTATAACCGTGAGTTGCTGTTTTTCTGAACGTTAGCTGGTTGAAACCTCAACGATGATTGTTGGTTGAATGAGTTTATCTTCCTTGGAGGTTACTAATAAACTTTGAATCTAGACCAATATGATCAGTCAATGAGTAAATACAATGTAGTACGGATTGCCTAGATATTTGTATTCTACCCAATCAGTAGTATTTTCATTGTTCACAGTTTGTTTTGTTCATCCTAGAAATTATCATCAGGGACTCAATTGTATAACTTAGCACAATTCTGCAATCATCCTATCAATTATCCATTATTCTAAGCTTCACTGACCATAAAATCGTTACAATTAAACGTATCATCGCACTATTTTCTTCTTTTCACAAGACTATGAACAAAAAAGGGTATTGCTCAATTACAGACGATTGTGCTGGCTCTCAGTTACCTTCTTAACTCTCGGCGCCTATGAGAAATCATATGGTTAACCTTGAAATCAACCCTAGTTACTACAACTAGGGTTTACACTACACTTTTAAAGAAGTAGAATCAATAGCATCCTGAGTTTTGATCTTGTCATTATTCTTATAATACTATATAAACTGCCAATCCCGGTTTCTCTAGTTACTCCTTTCTAATAAAAACTACCTATTAGAACGGGCTTCGAATCTCAAGGATTACTGTAGTATCCAGTCTTTCTATACTATTTTTTTGTATTGGTCCGTCTCTCTCATTAAGTCATTCATGTTTTAAGTCCAAACCTAATCTCAGGTCTAATACTAATACTACACCAAAAGAATTCTAGAATTTACCTTTCGGCCTGCTTTGTACTATGGGTAAATATTAATCTTTCAAATATTAAACTAGTACTATTCCGATATAGTGTAACGGCTATCACATCACGCTTTCACCGTGGAGACCGGGGTTCGACTCCCCGTATCGGAGTTTTTTTTCGATAACATCATATAAGTGTTTGCTTGCAACATCTTGTATTATAAAATGGTCAGGTTGATCAAGAAAGTTGGCAATCAATTTGCTTATCCTGTGTTTTTTTTTGGAATCATTTTTGTTGTATAGTTATTATTACTTATTCTGAAAACTAAGTCATACAAATACTTTTATCAATTATTTGGGATTTTTTTCTAAATTCAATATGACACTATTCATTAAATTTTCAAACGTCTCTACGCTCATCAATTGTCTAAATTGGTCTGCAGTTATTTTCCCATCTTTTAATATAAGTTTCACTTCGTCAAAGAACTTAGAGTACAGTTCAATTGAATAGTCTACCGTAGCATTTAACAAATTAGCAGCCACTTCTTTATCTTCGATCAAATTATCAAGCTGGTTATGCAATTTGGGGATATAATCGTTAATGTTGTCTTTCAAGAGAGTATTTTTAGAAATCAGCTCGTCTGGCTGGTTACCTTTAGCTAAATCAAGAGAATCCCGTAGTAATTCCGTACATGCATGTATCGTGAAACCTTTCACTAGGTTTCTTAGTTCATCGATTAAATCTTTCCTGAGGTCACCGGCTGGGTTGTTTGTTCTAGGAAGCAATCCCTTAGCAAAAGAAAATAAGGTTGAATTACTTTGGCGCATGTTTTTCAAAAATGATACACTTCTAGAAGAGGATTCCAACTTACTCTCATCAGGTGTTTGTTGAATATTCAAAAATTGGATTTCATCTCGTAAGAACAATAAATTCCTTAAATAAATTAATTTGATTTCAGTTAATCTTTGTTCTTTTTGGCTCTTCACTATAAAATCATAACCCTTCTGTAAAGATGCGAATGATTGAGCAAGGACAAACTGACTTAATTCATTAAACATGGGGAAATTTGTAGTTTCATGCACTTTGAATAAAATAGCTAATGAACGAAGCAATGGGGGGTAATAGATTTCTACATTATTCGAGTATAATTTCTTTCTATTTTGTAAAATCATTAGATAGAATTCAAGGTATTCATTATCCTTCCCTTCCAAATTAATCTTTTTCCGATTAGAGATCATGAAATCTTTATTGCTGGGCGTATAGTTGTTAACATTGATCGACACATAAATTTTGATTGTTTGCATTAAACTTTCTTGTAAAGTAGCAATTACTGGTTCAAAGATCTTGTCGAATTTCACTTTATTAAATTGTCTTAAATATTCTTCAGAATCTTCCTCAAATTCAAAATATCTGGCAAAAATCGAAATACTTTCACAAATCATATTTATATCATCTTCTCTCATAATGATTGTCCTCAAAGTGCCGTAAATCGGCTCACATAGCTCTATGAACCAAGAATTGACTCTATTTTTCACATAAGAAGAGTCCTGAAAAAATTTAACAAACAATTCATACTCTTTAAGACATAACTGTTCTACGTATGATTTCATCTCTTGAATAGTCCCAACTAAATTAGTATTCTTATCATTTACTATTGTTTCATCTAATCGTAGCCAAATTGTAGAATGCAAAAATTTATTTCTAATTTGGAAATATTGATTAAAACAATCATTCATGATTGAAGTTAATTCATCAAAGTATCTTTGCAACTGCGGATTATTTATCCTTGTTATCAACTCATATGCTTCAATTTGAAAAGCATCAGACACAGAGGCAAACTTGTTGTACACTAAAGCGTCTCTGGTGTTTACATTGGCTAAGTTTTTACTATTGGCATTAATTTCATCAGATATATTCTTTAAGACAGATATCAAGTAGCTCACAATTAGATTAGCGCTTCTTATCAAACATTGTTTGAATTTTATCCTATAGGACTCCGAATCCTTTAAATCTGGGTGTTCGTGGAAAAAAAGCAAAGACATCTCAATGGATTGTAACATCTTCTTGAAGGATTCCTTCTTGACACTATTGGGAGAATTTGCATGGTTAAGCTTACGCATAGCAGAATCTAAGGATTCGAAATATTGTAAATACTCTGGGATGACTTCATCTAACACAGCTAACTCTTGGCGAGACTTATGTAGATCCTCAGTCCTATTTACAAATTCTTGAGATTTCAACGAGACGTACGAGAATTGGTCCAGCACGTGGCTCAGTTCCTGATTCAGCTCATTAGTTTTGTCAAGGATCGATTGATACTTATCCAGATTAGTGTCTAATTCCTGTAAACAGTCATTATAGTTCTTGTAATTGTCCTCATTAACGATGGAGTTAGAAACCACTTGCTCAACAGTCTCTGTCCTAGAAGCAGGAACATTGATTAGATCAGTTAATTTTACCAAATTTTCATTCAAATAAGTGTCATCCAAGATATCGGAAAGAGCATGCGTCTCTAGTCTCTTGGCAGGTTGCGATGCGATACTGGTCACTAACGAGTTTCTCCTGCTTCTCGTCATATTGAAACTAATTCGATGGGGCCAGAAGTCTGGAAGGTACAAACAGTTTCAACCCTAAGTTTTAAGAAATAACACTAGTGATAATTCAATTGATGCTAATTGATTTTTTTTTTATTTACTTCGAGGATATAAAAGTAGTGTTTTCGTCTTTCGAGTTTATCGTCTTTATGATATCGGTTCCAATTATATTCAATTTTCTGGTTTTCTTGATAAAATTGTTGAAGCTTCTAGTGAGCTTAAAGTGAATGAGTGTCTTTAAGAAGGTGAAAGTGAACGCTATGGCTAAACAGATCTGTACTCACTCGGGCTCTTTCCACGCCGATGAAGCGCTGGCCGTGTATATGTTAAGACTTCTGCCCGTTTATTCCGGGGCCAAGCTTGTGAGATCAAGAGCACCAGCTGATTGGGACGCTAGTGATATTGTCGTCGACGTCGGTGCTCAATACGATGGTGTGAAATGGTTTGATCACCATCAACGTGGGTTTTCGGAAACGTTCTCTGAGGCTTATTTGACCAAATTGTCCAGCGCAGGTTTAATTTATAAGCATTTTGGCAAAGAGATCATCTCTAGTATCCTGACCGGGTGTTCGTTGACCGCCAGTGATTTGGACTTGCTGTACGAAAGAGTTTATAAGCAGTTTGTGGAAGCTCTAGACGCTAATGATAATGGTGTTAGTAAATACGATTCTGAGGTAGAACCAAGATTCAATGATAATGCCATCACCCTCCCCGGCATTGTGTCTAGAATGAACCCAAGTTGGAACGAGGATTCATCCTCCGAGGTTTTTGATGCTAACTTCGAAAAAGCTAGTGAATTCATCGGCCAGCACTTCGTTAAATTAGTAGAAAGTTATGGCAAAGCGTGGTTACCTGCAAGATCTTTAGTTGAAGAAGCTGTAAAAGGTAGGTTTGATGTTCACCCTTCAGGGAAAATCGTCCTATTCACCCAATTCTGCCCTTGGAAAGAACATTTGTATAATGTAGAGCGTGAACAAAATATAGAAAGCTTGATCGAGTTCGTGATTTTTCAAGATTCAACAGGCTCGTGGCGCGTTTCCACAGTCCCAGTCTCGTCTACGTCGTTTGCATTCAGAAAAGGACTACCTGAACCATTGAGAGGCTTGAGAGACGATGAACTGAGTCACAAAAGTGGTGTTCCAGACTGCGTGTTCATCCATGCGGCTGGCTTCATCGGAGGAGCTAAAACTAAAGATTCAGCTCTGAAACTGGCTCAATTAGGTCTACAGGACTGAATCTCACCAGATGAGGCATCCTGACACGTCAATAGCACTATTTCACACATTAGATTTCTCGTGTCTTGTATATTGTCTATAGTATTTATATTTTAATCGCTCCGTTGAAAATATCGAAAATTTGAGAGCTACGGTGTTGACTTTCTTATCACACTGTTGAGAACAGTAACGCGTTCATTAACGTTCTCAGCGTGTTATAAACCGTGGTATTGTTGTCTCTATTATACTCCCGGACGTGATTTTATTTCTAACCAAGTGTTTGGAAAGAATTGCAGTGGTTTTTCCAATTTTCTTTTGAGATTGCATTTGTTTGTTTTATATCAATTGCAGCTTCCAATTGTTTATATTGAACCTGTGAGAGCATTTGTCACAATCTCCATAGTAGTATATTTGTACTACAATTGAGATCACCATGGTTAAAAAAATTTTCTGGCCTTCGAGGTCCAAAAAATCTAAGGAAGCCAAAAATGAGAGTTCTCTGCCGTCCTCCACTGGCAGCTCTACTAATATTAAGAAATATTTGGCTAGTTCGAGTTCTACTACTGGTAAACTGAAGCAGAGAGCCAGTTTTGTAAGCCTTTCTAGCAGACATAGGTCCCCTGAACCTAAGCCTTCTATAAACACTACCAAAAATTTTAATAGTGTGAGCCAACCAAATCTAAATGAAAGCCCATATATGTCTGAAAATTTTTCTAAATCCATCAACAGTTTGGTCTCGAAGAATGATACAAGTTCCTTCATCTCGGAAGAATTGTCAAGAGATGGGTCTACGGCAGATATTGGGCCAATAGAAAGAAGTGTTGACAATTTAGTAGATATCCCAACAACAAACGTAAACGAATTGAACACTAAACAAGACTACAAGAGTGATGCTCTTTTGAGTCCCACATTAGGGTCTATGCAGGCTTTTCCTTATGATATGGGGAGATCTTCTAGTGGGAAGAGTAAGATAGAATTGAAATTGAACAATACAAATTATGATTCCACCGTATTCAAAGTCGGCTGGATGAATAGATCTCACGGTAATATATCGGTTAGTAGCTCAGGGTCTATCAATGGCAGTGGTAGTCGTGACAGTATAAGTAGGCAGTCGTCTGGTGGCACGTTAGTAAACAGGAATAGAAACAGGGAAAGTAAAGTCTTCTTTAACTCTTCAGAAGACGTCGTTGGCAGGATTGATTCTTTGAATAAAAATAAGAGTTTTCACCAGGGAGAACTGACTATTAAAGTGCCAAACTACAGGGTATATCGTGCGGAATTAAAGGGTCCAATGTTAAACCTTTATAAAAATGGGTTATCAAGTAATGTAAAATGTTTTGACCCCAGTTTACAATCATCAGATGAAATGAGCACAGTAAATCTTGAGAGCACTGAACGATTACAATTACCCACGATTACTCCTATCCTAGATTCCGGACATACAAATAATAATTCTTCATCGTTGTCCAGTTCTACCAATCCATACACCATAAAATATTTGAGCATAAAATATCCACATCCAAATTTGAAGTTAGATGAAGAGAACTGCATCATTGGTGGGGATATAGAGAGCATGTGTCATTCAATTCTGTTTATGGAGGATCAAGACAATGTGTCCGATTCTCTTAGGACAATCACTAAATTGCTAATGATATTACCATTCATAAATCATTTCATTGAATATTTAAATTTTTTCAATAGCATGGGCTTGGTTTTCACCCATCGTGATCTCCCACTAACAAAAATAGCATCACAGCATTGCATTATATCTTCTACATCAGACAAAAAATTAGTAGAAAGATTAGCAATTGTGATAAGAACTATATTAGACAATTTCCCGAGTTTTTTATTAGATAGCAAATTTTTTCAAGCCACGATTAGTTTATTAGACACAATATCATTACATGATGATGAAGTCTCCAGCCAATTAAAAATATCGGTTGCCAACAAGCACAATATGTTGACCAGTATAGTATCACCGCTACAAAACTCTACAACGACAGATATTGATAAAAATCCCCTAGTTATAGCATCAGATTTTTTGGCAATCGATGTAACCAAATTTGTTAATGAATTACATGGCATTACTCTTTCATATGACAGGGCATGGTCACCTAAGGTAGATTATTCTTTACTTTATGAATCAAAATTTATAGATGAAAGGATAGTAAGATTGAACCCTTTAGTGTTTCAGCCTACTTCTCATTTCCACCCGTTGAGTGCATTGATAGCCAAACAAATATTTCCTTCATCACCCGATTCAAGATGTTCAACACTTCCCTTCCATCAGACTGACACTAAGTCTTCGAAATTAAGAGCTGAACTCATTGAAAAATGGGTGGAGATTGGTTGTAAGTTTGAAAGAATGGGTAATATGATATTATGGCTGAGTATTGCCACGGTATTATGCTCGATACCACTATTAAGATTAATAAATACTTGGAAATTTGTTTCAAAATCTACTATGAAAATAATATTTGAAGACTGGATCTCTGCAATAATACAATTGGATAAAAGACTATTATCTACAAAACAAATGAACAATGTATACATATTAGCTCCTCCTGAGCTCAATAACAGTTTAGTCAGAGCTAATGTCATACCGTATTTTGGTGATTTATCAATTCATGATACAAATTTACCAGATGATAAGCGTATTAGCTATTTGCAGAAGAAAGTTAGCCGTACGCAACATGCATTCCAAAAGTGGGAACAAAGATTGAAAGACATCGATCTCGAAGTAAAGAAATTGTCTAAAGAGACACAATTCTCTGTTGGTAATGATAATACCGATGTTGCAGCAAATACTAATTCGCTAACATTTGTGGTGGAGAGAACTTCCATTACTGACGATTTTTTTGATTTCTGGAAATGTTATTTGGATTCACCTCCTATGAATGTAAATACTTTAATGACCCAAAGTCTGAATTATGAACCCTCAGCAATTGATCAGAAAATATATTCTAACATCAGCTTGAAAAAAAGTCCTCTTCTTAATGGGTCATACTTACCAATACTCTTCAATGATTTGCTTGGTAATTACTCAATATTTTCTAAGGACTCATTAGTATTAGCTGCCGGTGCATCGAATGAACATACTTCTAATAATAAAAAATCTATTATCACTAGTAAATCTGCGATTAATATTGGTTCTATGTTAACATCTGATGAAAAAGATGAATTCGTCGGCGCTAATCAGAAAGTAACTGGGATAGAAGCAATTGATGAACAATTGGCAAAAGATTTATCGTATACAGCTTCAAAAAATCATTCAATAATGAAGTCTATTCAAGATACATTTGGCAAGGATTCTGATTTGTTTCACATTTCAGATAATCTGATATTTAAAACTCGATTTATTGAAGATGATATTTCATTAGGTTTAACTCCTAAACTTTCTTTATCACAACATGATCCAGACTATCGGAGAGAATTGAGACATAATTCTAATCATCTGAGTAAATCATTTGAAACAATGAACCTTTTTGAATCCATAGAGAATACTACAGACCTAGATCAAATAGTAGTAGATTCTGTACTAAGCTCAGGATCTTTAGATAAAATTTATGATCTATTAGTCCTACCTTCGAACATATTCTCTAAATTTATTGACACTGGTGATTTACAAAAGCATTTTGAACATCGTCATTTGAGAGGTATGTCTTTACAGTTAAGGGGTATGTTGGATTATGCTCTAGTTAAACTTTCCGTTGACAACCGGTTATTTACAGAAATTGTATTCAATACTTACAAAAGTTTTACCACAACAGTTTCTATGCTAGAAAATTTGGTAAGGAGATACATTGGAGCTAAAAGTTGTTCTCTATCGATAGCAAAATACTCTGATAGAGAGAATGTACCGCTAGATAATGTAAAGGACTTCCCTGTGTGGGATGCTAATATACCAGATGATATTGAAGGAAATGATGCATATGTTATCAAAATTCAAATTGGTGTGTCCGAAGCAGTTCTTCATTTCGTTACTCATTATTACAATGACTTTACAGAAAACCTAAAATGCAACGAAATACTAGCTGATCTTCTCAAAATAATGGAGCAGGATATTCTTTCGGACTTACCAGAGAAAATTAAAAGTTGGAAAATAAACCCAAAGATTTCTTCAGAATATATCTCAGAAGTAAGTCTGTTAGTCGAGCAACTAAAATCAATATACACTTCTATTAGAAGTAATTATCAAAAACAATTGTACAAACCTTTAGGCATTGATACTGTTCATTTAGCTATCAATAGGCATTTGGATAATGTTGTGGTTACTGATATGAATTTATTTTCTAAGGGCCTTATTGAAGGTTTAAATTATGGAGGCTACATGAAAGACTTCCAAGAACTCAATTTTGACAACTATGATAAGATAGTAAGTTGGACAACCAAAATGGATAGCTTTTATAGTGAAATATCCAATCTAATTTCGGCGCGTGATTGGTTGACAACATTTCAGCTCATAGAGCTCGTGTCCAGAGAATCTGTACTGATTAATTTTAACTACTCTGCCAGAGCAGCTCTAGGAGATGTGTTAAAAGTTGACACTTTGGACCTACGTACTATAAAAGTGTCTAACGTATTCGACTGGTTGACTACACTAGTAGTAGAATTGGATGACAAGGAAACTTACAGACTTTTTTCTAAATTACCACAGTCAATTCAATTGTTAATAAGTTTCTATTACTCTTTCTACAACTTTTTAATCCTAGAGATATCAAATCCTGATAAATCTGATGCATCCCGTCTAACCACATGTTCGACAGTTCTTCAATTGTTAAACTATACTAGATGGAAAAATTCCTCCATTGATATGTTTGAGACAGATAATATCACAAATAGCAATGTCTCCCAGCATATACCTTCTATTATAGAAACGGTAATTTGTCATGCTATCGTTGCCCCCGAAAGCAGAATATTTGAACAAAACTGGGTTGCTGCTTTAAAAGTGCTAGATGATAAGCAAGGTGACAGACAAATTGATGATACAACGGCACCTTCTTTAGAAGACGTTTTAGAGCATTTACCAGACAGCCACATAAAGCACTTCTTAGAGATTGATAATTCTTTCAATGGAAATTCTAAAAACTTTACTCCTTGTCCAGGTTGGTTGATTTCTAGATTGATAGAAGTGTCCTTCTATATTCCTGACATGAGCATTGATAATCCAAAATTGATAAACTTCGACAAACGAAGGTTTGTTCATAACATCATATCAAATGTTATGGATCTAATTCCAAAGCATGACAAGGTCAGCTATTCCGATGAATGGGTAGCTAACCTTTATAAATTGCTGAATGATGATACCATGGATTATAGAAATAGAGTGCTCGCCAAAAATGTTGAATCACCTTCTGGCAACATAATTTTTGAATCATACTTACAAAAAGAAGTAAAGAAATTGATCAGAGAGCAGATAAAGTATATTAGTCTCAAGTCCCAACAAGAGAGTGCTAAAAGGGCAATTATAGGGAAACAATCTTTCGCAAAAAATCTACCGAAACAACTATCAACAGCAACAGATGTGGCTCGTAGAAATTCACATAGTACCCAAGGAAGCTCTTCTTCCGCGGCAAATAATTCCATCCGGAGAAATAAGCGTAATTCAGTTTCTATGTCTCAGCATCGAAACTCCGTGGCGCTTGAATCCTCTAACAATGTTAGCGTTAGCAAAAGAATAGGTGGGTTCTTAAGACGTCCGTTTTCTATGGCCGGTTTCAATAGCTCATCAACGAGCGTTAACTCTAGTAGCCCATCGTCTGAATCTTCTCGTAGTAGAGGTGTGGTTGAGTCTAGTGTACTTCCTGAGTTCCACGATTCCGATTTAGATAGCCAAAGGCCTGTTGTCTCATTAAGAACATTTGAAATCAAAAATATTGTTGAGCTGATGAACTCTAGTAAAAACGAGGCATTCATCTACTCTTTCAAAATACTCATGCAAGATGGATCAGAGCATACTCTCCAAGCAAAAGATTCCGCAGATTTCACTGAATGGATGAAATTAATAAAAGTCTCAAAAAGATATTCCTTCCATTCTGAAAAATTTAAAGGTAAGACGCATAAAAAAGTATTTGGTGTGCCGCTAGATGATTTGTGTGAAAGAGAAGGAACATTAGTCCCTACTATTGTGGAAAAACTATTGCAAGAGATTGAACTGAGAGGGTTGGATGAAGTTGGACTTTATAGAATTCCTGGCTCTGTTGGAAGCATCAATATGTTGAAGCATGCTTTTGATGAAGAAGGCGCAGTTGAGAACACATTTACTCTAGAAGATGAAAGATGGTTTGAAATCAACGCTATTGCGGGGTGTTTCAAAATGTATTTAAGAGAATTACCTGATTCGTTGTTCTCAAGCGATTTGCTGGAAGATTTTGTCAAGATCGCTGTAAATTATCAACAGGCTAAGATTGCGTATGGTGACTATACTAAGCAAGTTTCATCCTTATTGAAGATGTTACCTCCTTGTTACTTTGAAACAATGAAGAGAATAGTAGTGCACCTAAACAAAGTTCATCAACACGTGGAAAACAATAGAATGGATGCATCTAATCTGGCTATAGTATTTTCTATGAGTTTTATTGATCAAGAAGATTTAGCCAATAGTATGGGCACCACACTGGGTGCTATTCAAAATATCTTACAGAACTTGATTAGAAATCCAGATCATTTTTTCTCTTTAGATACTTTGTGAAAAAATGTTGTTATATTTTGAATAATTTTTAGTCTCCATAGCAGGATGAGACTATGTAATGATATAAAACCAATAATAACCATAATAGTAATAATAGTAATAATAGTAATAGTAATAATAATAATAATATTTTAGTAATATTTACAATCCTTATACACAGTGTTTTATTGGTACTAGTCAGTATTTGTCCGTAATTTCAAGAGATCGTTCTACTTTTTCAGAGAAGATTGGCGCTGAATCTTGATTCTGGAATTCAATTTCTTCTCCTTAGCTAACTTTTTCAATCTTTCAGTTTCTTCTAATAATTTTTGCTTCTTTTCAGCTCTCTCTGCTGCTTGAGCAGCATTCTCTTTAATGGATGCAATTATACCTTTATTCTCAGCACCTGATGCAGGTGGGTAATGAACCACTTCTGCCATATTCAGTTTTTTCCTTACTGTCTTGTTTCGAAGTATTAACGTTTGTAACACTGAACAAAGACCATTCATGGCAAAATAAAGAACTACTCCTGAGGAGAGGTTCATTGTTGCCGGGATTGAAACTAAGGGAAGGATAAATAAAAATCTTTGCATGGGGCCACTAAACTGTTGAGCTCCAGTTTCTCCACCTAATTTGGTAAAGGACATCAATACCCCAGCAGTAAGAACTTGTAACCCCAAGTACGGGTCCGTTTGAGTTAAATCGGTAAACCATGCTGTTCCTTGGTTACTAAACCCATCTACAGGGAAATTAGCCATATTTCTTAGCCCATTGAAGAACCCAATGGCAATAGGTAGCTGGACCATAGGAGCAGCTAACCATCTGTTTTTGATCCCATTCTCAGTCAAGATTTTCTTCCTCTGAAGGTTATACCTCTGCTGGTCAACCATATTACTAGCGTTCATCATCTTCTTAGTGACCGCGTCCAACTCAGGTTTCACTTTGGAAGACCTAGCAACTGTATCGGAGGATTTTATATACAACGGGAATAACACCAACCGAATTAGCACAGTAACAGTGCAGATAGTCCCCCACCATGGTAGCCCAGTATACACGTGAACCATTTCTAAAGCATGTTGAATAATGTCAGAAGGCCACTTCCAAGTTTGTGCCAACCCAATACTCTCCAAATACCCAATCTGGTTCGACAATTCCCCTACAATGTAGGATGTAGAGTCCACTAAGGGGCTTGAGGAGGTCGAAATCTCATCCATAGACGGTAATTTATCCTGGATCTCATCAATGACCTCAATGGTACTCGTGGACTTGAATCGCGAGTTATTAACCGGTTTCGGCCACGCAACTAGCAAACTAGGCCTAATTGACGTTTGCTTACAACCTAACCGTCTAGCAGTCTACATTAGCCACGTCAGAGAGACGAATCCATCCGAGTTAGTATATCAGATATTGGCAAAGAGCAATTCAAAGAATATTCCTAAAAACGTTAACATACAAGTCTCGAAGACGGTAGAAGAGCCAATCTTAACATCTCGAGTTCACTCTAATCACTGGTAGTCACCAAATTCAATATCCAGTGATGAGCTGGGAAATACAACTTTTATTCGTCGTGGTAAAGAGACTTGAATGTACCATGGTTAACAAGTGAAAAAAAATTGTATAATGCCAAGACTATGTGAAGAGGTCATCGAGTAGAGTCTGAGCTCTTATCTGGCTGAATGTGGACTCATAAAGTGTGCAGGCGGTTTCTGCACCATCAATTGCGCCAGGAGTTGGTTTTGCACTGTGTGAACCGTGAATTTGACATGGTTTTACAGAAATTCCAGCAACTGTCTGTTAGTGACTTGGACCCATCATCGTTGCAACTGTGTCTGTCCCTGAGTTGCCATTGGGCTCATATCGAGTGTGTTAAGTACCTTTTTGACAAGTTCGCGTACCGAAATCGTATGCTTGTGAAGCCACGGCTACTGTGTGACATTAGCAACCTAGCACTGATCCACCGTGATAAGAGTTTGCCAGAAAAATGCTACCATTACCATCGGAGGTGGTACTCTCGAGAAAGTCCTGAGTACGTGCGATGGGAGTACGAGCTTTTACGGGTGAAAGTTGAGATGTTTGCTAGCGAGAGTGTGGATCCTATGCCAACTTTCCAGAAAAACTGGGAGAAGTTCCTACAACTGATGGACAACCAACTACCAACCACTACAGTGTTTCTAGCCAACGATTTCCCCAAGTTAGTAGCGAGTTACGTTCATTATAGAGATAAAGACGCTTTAACGAGGCACCTATTCCAACGATGGAAACTCCCAGTGAAAAACCCGACGACTCTACCGTTTTTGCTAGACATTGTAGTGTCCCAAGAAGAGGTACAACTCGATTACAAGTTGCAATTGTTTTACCGGTTGAGTCACGAGTTTCGACATGTGGATTATCGCATTGTAGTGGCCCATCTACAAGAACAATGTAAGGACGACACTGCTAAGAAAGCTCAATTGCAAGCACATTTACAACAAAGAACACTTGTATAAGCACTGGAATGCAAACGACGAATTGGTAGCTAACATGTATATTTGAATTACGATTGGACTTGTACATATAACTATATTCCTTACTATTAACACTCATGAAACATATGAAACGAAGCAACGCTTTGAGAATGGACGTGGAGGCTAGTATCAACTTCTTTAAAGGGCATCCATCGTTTCGATTGCTACCAAACGAGGAGATTGTGCATGCTACTCAAGAGTTGTTACTACCAGCAGCAAGAGATTATGACTCCAGGACTGAGGACAGACATCCATTGACGTACGGGTCCGATGAAGGGTCCCTGTGGGTGAGAACCGCCATTTGTGATTTCAATAACAAGGCTTTCGCCCAGCTATCGCCTGGCTCTCAGATGGAATCCAAACCACAATTTTTAAATCTGACTTCTGGGGCCTCGTATGGTACTTTGAGTATATTGCTACAAACGACTCTGCCTCATACTGGCTACACCAGACAAGCTTTTGTTATGACCCCAACTTACTTCCTTATCAACGATGTTTTCATTGATGCTGGGTTTAACGGTAAATTAACTGCCATCAAGGAGTTTGAAGATGGATCTGTGGACTTCAAGACGTTAGAATCAAAGTTGCAAGAATTAGAATCCCACGATAATGGAGCTGGGCCATCACTGGAGATCGTTAATAACCCATTGAAGCCAACAACCAAGAAAATCTATAAGTATGTGATCTATTGTGTCCCCACGTTTGCTAACCCGAGTGGTATCACGTATACTGAAGGGACAAGGACCAAATTGTTGCAATTGGCAAGACAGTACGATATTCTAATCATATGTGATGACGTCTACGATTTCCTGAAGTATGACGACGAACAACTGCCATTGAGATTCGTACATCTCGATAGACAAACCGCTACAAACCCTGATGGCTATGGCAACACTATCTCCAACAGTACATTCTCAAAAACCTTGGCTCCAGGGTTACGATTCGGTTACCACGAATCTATGAATGACAAATTAGTCAAGCAATTATCAAAAGGTGGTGCAAATGTCTCCGGCGGAACGCCATCTCAATTAAACTCAATGATTGTGGGCACACTACTCAAGTCCGGAGTGGCAAAAACCATACTCGCACGTTTGAAGACTATCTATAAACAGAGAGCTACAACTCTACATGAAGCCATACAAAGAAATATGCCTCCAGGGACTCGTTGCAATGAAATAAGAGGCGGATACTTCGCATGGTTGACTTTACCCAAAGAATACAACGCTAGAGAAATTACAAAATTGGTAAAGGAAAGGCACGGTGTGGTAGTCGCAAACGGTGACGATTTTGAGGTCATCGGAGACCCACAGCACTGGGGACTGACTTCGATAAGGCTCTCTATTAGTTTCTTAGAATCACAAGACATCGAACAAGGAATCAAGTATTTAGCAGAAACATGCCAATATTATATTCATTCGAAAGCTATAGACCCAAGTACTGTGGTAAAATAAGTTCCAACTTCTCACTCGCCGATTCGATTCAGCAAAGGCTCGGTATAACCATTTTGACCTAGGCATGGTTCTCTAGTGGAAGCTCAACTTTGTCTGTCAGATTCCCAAGTTTCTTGTGGCGGGTAACACTTTGTTTAAGAAAAATATTGAAATTTTAATGAAATTGTCAATTGCTCATCCATTTTAACCATTGCAATAAATCTTTATTTTGGCTTTAGTAGTAGTAATCTGGCTACTGTTTACCACAGGTGCATTAGGGATTACACAGAATTTGATCTGGAAGTTTTATTGCCAATTGTGCTGGCTTCTTAGCTTATTAGATTTTTAAAAAAGATTGTATCGGTAACGAATAATGTCTGATAATAATGAAGAATCGTACTCTATGTACCCCAAAACTTTTTCTCCACCTCCACCTCCCCAATCTAACATGAGATTTCCAATGTATCAAAACCCTGCTCCCATGTACGCCTATCCACAAGGTCCTTACATCTACACACAGGCTCCTAATTATCATTTTAAAATGATGAATCAAAATCAAGGTATGATGTATCAAAATTCGAATAGTATGGGGCAGCAGATGGGCAACAATGGGGTCAAGAAGAAATGGAATAACACCAACAGTGGCAGTAATACTAGTGGTAACTCCAACAGCACTACTGTGCCTGCTATGAATTCAATGGCTGGTTCCACTTCAAATATGAACCCTGCAAAGTCTCAGAGTTATTATCCTAGCCAGAACTATTACAGTTCTAGTAACGTGCTTAATGGTTCTAGTCCCAATTTTGTCCCTTCATCGAAATCAAACGCTGCTACCGCCTCATATGATCCATTCAAATTCGATGTCTCTAAAGTTAGCGCTAGTAAATTAAACATTGAGTTTCCTATTTTTTTCAATTCTACTGGAGAAGAGTTTATGGAAGCTAGAGCTAAGAGAGTAGAATTGATGCTTAGCGGAAGCGACTCGCTTGAAACAATTACACCACATGTGAAGACAAACTCTAGTGAAATCTTGAAGGAACGTCGGGACTTGTCTGATTTTAAAGAAGAACCCACACAAGACGCAGCAAACAAAACTACCAAATCAACTACAAGTGCAGAAAAGAAGTCTGCTGTGACAGAGAATGCTGTAAACGATAAAGATGTCACGGCAGAGAAACCGATCAATACTGACACCAAAAAGATAAACAATGCAACGACTCCCAAATCATCATCATTGGAGTCTCTTAGCACGGACCCTGCTGTGGCTCCCTCTAACATGTCGATAGCTGAACCTTCGCCAACAGCAGGCACAGCAGTAGCAACAGTAACGACTACACCCTCGGTGCCTTCACCCTCAACCACACCAACGGTTCAATCTTCAAATCCTTCAAATGTCTCGAAACCCGTTACCAAATCCTGGTCTGCAATTGCGTCCTCGGGAGTCTCAAAGAATAAGCCTTCTGCTACGGGTAAACCAATGGGGGTAAACAGTTCGTCCACTAATAATTCATCTAGTTCTGTTAATACTGTATCGAAAAAGGATAAGAAGTATATCCCTCCCTCTACTAAGAGCGCAGAACCTTTGGGTTCTGTCGCTATGAGGATGTGTTTTGATCCAGATTTTTCTCAATACATTTTATCCAGTAAGAAAGCTTCTGGAGAGTTTCCCATCAACTCTATTATTCCAAGAGGGATTGTTAATACTGCCAATATCTGTTTCATGAGCTCAGTGTTACAAGTTTTATTATACTGTAAATCATTCGTTGATGTATTAAACATTCTAAGCACAAGGAACTCTAATTCTAAATTGAGTGCATCTTCTAGTAAGCTTTTTGATGCTTGTGTGACCTTATATCAAGAATTTGATCTGCAACATTTCAAACAGTCTAAAAAAGGTAGTAATAAATCAAGTGACGATAATGAAAAATTGCAATTGAACCGTAGCTTTGCAGCTGCTTCGGATGCCATTAAGCCAGATGCTTTTTATAAAGTTCTTTCCACGATACCTAAGTTCAAAGATTTGCAATGGGGCCACCAAGAAGATGCCGAAGAGTTTTTAACCCATTTGTTGGACCAATTACATGAAGAATTAGTTTCGTCGATTAATAGTCTAACAGATAATGAAGTACAAAACATTTTACAAAGTATCAATGATCCTGAATTGAGAATTTTCTTTATTCGTAATCTATTACGTTACAAGGACGCCGATTTTATTAAGAATGCTTCTGTACACCTAAAAGATCTGATTAGCAAATACGATTCGATCAATGATGATGGTGATAGTGAAGATGGCTGGCATGAGGTGAGTGCATCTAGTAAGAAAGGTAAGAAAACAAAAGTTGCTGCCAAGAGAACTGTTGAAGTGATCCCATCACCTATCTCCAATCTTTTTGGTGGTCAATTCCGTTCCGTGTTAGATATTCCGAACAATAAAGAGTCTCAGTCCATCACTTTAGATCCATTTCAGACGATTCAATTAGACATATCTGACCCTAGTGTCACTGACTTAGAGTCTGCACTTAAAAAATTTAGTGAATTTGAACTTCTACCTTTCAAATCATCGTCCGGTACTGATGTGGAGGCCAAGAAACAAACTTTTATCGATAAGCTACCTCAGGTGCTGCTAATTCAATTGAAGCGGTTTTCTTTTATCAATAACACAGATCAGGATAAAGCTATGGCTAATTACAACGCTTACAACGGACGTATTGAAAAGATTAGGAAGAAGATCAATTACGGCCATGAGTTGACTATTCCATCTGAATCTGTATCGTCTCGTACTTTGAAGAATAATGAAGACAGTAGGCATTACCAATTGACCGGTGTGATTTATCATCATGGAGTTAGCTCCAATGGTGGGCATTACACCGCAGACGTTTACCATGGAGAAATGAAAAAATGGTATAGAATTGATGATGTCAATATCAGTGAGTTAGGAGATGATGAGGTCTTGAAAGGCGGAGAGGATGGCACGGACTCCAGAACTGCGTATATATTGATGTATCAAAAAGCTCAATCATAGTCATAGCTTTGAGATTATGTCGCAGCATACCATAATAAATAATAAACATGTTTATAAAAAACTGCTACCGATGAGCAAGCTAGCTTACAAGAGATCCTCACCACGCTTACGGCAAGGGACATGACAACGATCCAAAGAAAGCAGAGCCTGGATTGTAGGGAAGAAGAAATGAAGAAAGAAAAAAATGATTTCGCCCAGGATCGAACTGGGGACGTTCTGCGTGTTAAGCAGATGCCATAACCGACTAGACCACGAAACCATAGTAAAGTTGAATTTTGTAGTTTCAGAAATTCACCTGACTAAGACTTCTGTTAATGAATAAGAGAAGAATGAGTTAAGCCATAGCAGATAGGTAGATGTATATTTTAACTTTTTAATTTGAGCAACTGGTTGTACCAAACGGAATGTGAATTCGACACTTAGTATTTGAAGCTTAAAAACGTGACTTCAACAGGATTAGCCCTATTAGGGTTCAGTGTTTGGGTGAGAAAATTTTGTTGAAGATTCAATGGAAACTAACGATTTCTTGCCACTTTAACCGTTGAAGCTGGTTAACAATTGACGTTAATTAGCAATTGTGGTAGATTCGAGTCAAGACAAGGATACAATGAAGATTTCTACCTTACTAGCTGCTCTATTGAGTAGCGTTGTTGTTAGTGCCAACACCATTGTGAACCACGAAAAATTACCTATTAACCATTTCAATGGCACAGTACCAACTGAAATACATTGGAGAACCAAATTTTTAAACCGTTATTACTATAGACTAGATTCTGTATTGGAGAACGTTTTTGTTTTGAAGACTCGTAAGCACTTCTCGTGTGGTAAAGATTTACAAATCATTGAAACTTCTAACAACCATGATTATGCCATTGCCTACGAATATTGGATCCATGAAGGTGACAACTGTTCCTTGACGACTCAAGAATTTAACGAATTCTTGAACTGGTCGCAAGACGTTTACGAAGGGAAGTTGTTGAACGAACCTGAGTTAAGCAATTTCAATTCTACTTTCTTCTCAAAGGATGGGAAATGGAGTGCTAGTGTCAAATTTGAGCCTCATTCTTCTAGCACTGGTGTCCAACATCAAGCTATTTGGGAAATTCCTGCTTACACTTACCCTTACTAAGTACAATATTTCTAAATAAGATACAACATTTTGCCCTTTAAGTTTATTAGTATTAATGATATTATTATATATTACAATATTAGTAGGAACGGGATCAAGCGCGTGGTATTGAATCCTAGAACGATTGATCCCTGGCGAAATGAAACTAAAAAGGAAACACGTTTGTGAATCACAAATATATATAAGAGAAGATGAAGAACAGGTGAAGTTTAATTGAAATAGAATAGAACCCAAAATTTTTTAAACCGTATACTAATTAATGATTAAGATTTATTGCTATATTTCTTGATTAAACAATTGAATTGTAGTAAGCTGGGACAACTTATAACATCATCATAGCAGCAGCAATGGCACCGAAAACGGATGGAGCAGCCAAGTTACCAGCAGCGTTCTCGGTTTGGTGGACAGAGACGGCAGTGGATTCAACACCAGCATGAGTGGATTGTTGGACAGCAGAAGAAGAAGCAGCACCAGTAGCCTTGGAGTGAGCCTTGGAGGAGGCAGCAGCAGACTTGGAGGCAGCAGCAGACTTGGTGACAGTAGAAGTACCTTCTTCGGCCTTGGTGTGAGGCTTAGAGATGGTACATGGACAGTCAGTGATGGTCAAAGTAGTTGGGGCAGTGACGATGTAAGTCTTGTCGTTTTGAACAAAGGTGGTTGGTTCTGGGCAGTAAGTGGTGTAAGCAGTAACAACTTCGTAGTCAGTGTTGATAACAGTGGTGTTGTACATAGGAGCAGCATCAGCAGTGACTTCTGGAGCAACAACGGTGGTACCGTTTACTGGGGCCTTGGTAGAGACAGCAGCAGAGGAAACGCTGGAAGCGGAGGTGGTACCGTTGATTGGAGCTTGGGTAGCAGCGTCAGAGGTAACAACTTCAGAGGCGACTAAAGTACCGTTGTTAGAAGCGGAGACTTGTGGAGCCAAAGAAGAGGTGCTGTTGGAAACAGCAGCCAAAGTAGTGGAGGCCAAAGCAGCTAAAGCGAAAGTAGTTCTCATTTCTAAATGTGTGTTGAATGGGTGGTAACGAATGTAACGATATGGTTTGATTTGCAACAGCGAATGAATCGTGAAAGAAAAGTTACGATTGGAACTGTAAGACTTAGAGTTTTTCCAATTGCTTTTATATGGTTAAAGAACGTTTGCATTCCTGCAAAAGTTCTTCTAAAAATATGTCGTGTGTTGCAAACAGTAACCTGCACCACAATGAAAAGGAAAAGGAAAAAAACTCCAACACAATAGATGAAAGATAAACAATATTTTGAATAATAATTGATGTTCTAGTTGTATTTTTTTTGTGACATACCATAACTCGTAGGACTCAAACCCACAATGGTGACGAAGGACACAGACAAATCTTGGAAGGTAAAAACACTCACAAGCAAGGTGAGATGGCGTCCGGATCCAAAGCGACACAACACCAGTGCAATTCTACCCAGACAAACCGCAGCATCGTGTAAATGGGACTGTTTGTTGTGTGGAAACACGCAGATGCAAAACAGTATTGCCCAATCTGGAATCCAATCCGTGTCTTCTGGTTTCCTAATGCGGTAAGTTCCAGGAAACAGGAAACTAGGACATCACTGATTAGGAGAGCTCCCGGTTTTCTCGTTTCTTTTAGTGGGGCAAAATGCGCCCGATACGTAACAACTCGTTTCTTTTTTGCATCTTTCCACCCCTTTTCGGCCCTCCAGCGCCTGGCCATTGTATACATATTTCCACATGAGGGAGTCACGCTCGCATTGCTCGAGCGCCTTGCGCATAAAAGGCAAACGCTTCTGTCCCAATGGGGAAATTAGGTTTCGTCCTCGGGAAAGATCCGGAACACAGCTTTCTTCAGATCTGCTGCTTCATAGGAAATAGTCCATCTGTGGCTTTTTCGTTGGGATGATAGCATTGCCGACATCGTCCTGTGGTTGTACGGCTTCGTAGATGGTGTAATTCCTCTCCATCGAGTCCTCTACTCTGAGTACGGCGGCGACGTTCCCACAGCGGTAGCAATAGTTTGGAGCTGACCAAACGGTTACTAGCTGTCCATCAAACATTTCTTTGTAACCTTCCATGACTAGTTGATGAGCTCTAGCGATCAGCTCGATGTTGTTGCTATGTAAAAATTTTCGTACTTCGTTTTGTCCGAATAAGAAGCCGGCGCCTCTTGGCGACAGTGACCACGTCTCGACTTCGTCAGGGTCGCTCCAAAGTAAATCACACATTGCACCCTCGTGGGGTACTTCTTGCTTTCTATCAATAGCTCTGATATCGTCTACGCCCAGCACGTCCGGCGAGAGGCCGCCATGGACACAGAAGATTCGATCGTTGATGATAGCACCCAGCGATAAGTAATCAAACACTTCACAACAGTATCTCCAGACGTTACTGTTGCCGTATTTCCGCATCACTTCGTCGTAGAACCCGTAAACTTTCGTGATCTGTCTCGTCTCATGGTTCCCTCTTATCAGCGTGATTCTGTCTGGGTACCGAAGCTTGTAGCACAGCAGCAGCAAGAACGACTCAAGGGAATAGAACCCTCTGTCCACAAAATCGCCAAGGAAAACGTAGCGTGTTTGTTCCACTCCGCCGCTCATCTTGAACAGTGTAAGCAAGTCGTGCAGTTGTCCATGGATATCGCCACATATGGTCACCGGTGTGTCGATCCTCGTCACATTGGATTCGCTCATCAAAAGTTCTTGCGATTGTAAGCATAATTGGTATACGGTCTCTTCAGGCACGTGTTTGCCCTCTCGAAGCAGTGCCAGCGTGGCATCCAAGTCCATAGCTCCCGCGAGTGTCCACGAAGTTTACGGAGAGCAGAGCCTGTGCGTGTCTTGTTCGGCGCTCATCGGGTTAGTCGTAATGACAATAATGCCAATATATTTATTAAATTATTATTATTGTTACTATTGTTCAGTATTGTAGACATTATTGAATTGTTGCTTTTTAGCCTCTATTTTGGGTGGATGGTGGCAGATTGGTGAAGAAGCCGGCGTTGTAGTGGTTCTGTCGAATGGATTTTGAATTGGTGAAGAAGAGCAACCCGTTGCTGGTGAGTGAGGAGAGACAAGAGGAGTATCCACTGCGTGGTGATGATTTGACTGAATTTCTGAAAACTGCGTCCACGAACGAACATTTACAATCGAGCCAGAGACCCACTCCAGTCACGGATGTGGACCGGATGGACTATCTTTTGTACCAAACCGGTGACGATGAAGAGATTGATTTAGAGAAGAAGTTGCTCAATGAGTATGCATTGTTTCAAGCACAGTTGTTGAAACAGCACAAGAAGGACGCCCATGATGTCTCCACGTTTGAACAGCTGTTGAAGTTGGAGCACGGGAACAAAGATTGGTATAAAGAATTGTTGAAAGTGTTGGAACAAACCAATGCTACCAATTTAGATTTGGCGGATTTAGATGGGGTGAATTCTCAGCGTATTAGTGCTAAAAAAAAACCAGAAAGTAAGCACGATGGTATTGAAGAAATCACCGCGTACTTGCTCTCCAATTCCATCAAGAGCGGTGTCTCGTTGAAACATAGTGATAAGACTAATGATCCGATACAGTTTCTGAAAGATTGCATTGAATCCTTATTGACTTTAGCTCAACAGAATAAAAACGTCACTTCGACAGCAATGAGTAACGAAGATGGCTCTATGAGGGATCAGGATAGGAACGTGGAAGAACTGACTACTGCATTCAACGATTTACAACTAGCTCACAATTTCTTAACGAAAAAATTTGGGAACGATAGAAATGGATTTATGAAAGAGATTGAAAAATTGAACCGTCAAAATAATTCATTGACTTTGAAGATGAATAGTATGAATGATGAAATCTCGGAGCTGAGGGAGAACTTGAAGCAAAAGGATGAGATGCTGTTATCTAATAAGAAGCCAGATGAGGCGACGGTTCATTCCCCATTCGATGACGTGAGCGTGTCGACATCGCCTATAATAAATTCAGATGACTGGCTAAAGAGCCCAGACTTGAAGACTACCCCTGGAAGTCCCTCGCAATCGTTAAGCATCATGAGAAATGAGTTCAAAAGATTGTTAACAGAAACTCAAAGGAAATATGAAAAAGAGATTGCTCACGAACGTAAATTACGCATCGAGGCAGAAAGACAATTACAAGATCTAAAATAGACTTCTTACACTATCCATATGAGTAATCATATATACTGTTTCCTTTACTATTATATTTACTAATGCTTACTATATGTCCTGGGAATAAATACGGATCAGTATACATGCATGTAAGATTCTTAATTTTAATGTTTTCCCTTCCCATCCTTCATGAATGATCATAACTTATCTCACATCTTTCTAAATTCACTCAGCACAGGGTATATAGCTTCAAACGCTTGGTAAATCTCCTCTCTCTGTTTAGCACCAGTTAGAACAATCTTGCCTGAAACAAAGATCAATAACACAATCTTGGGTTTCACCATTCTGTAAATTAAACCTGGGAATAATTCGGGCTCGTAAGACGAAAAGGGACCGTGACTAAATGCTAACCCTTCAAGTCTGATTGGGAACTTCACATCACAAGATCCAACAATGTTTTGGATCTTGAAGTCAGTGAACCGAGCCGCAAAGCCAATTTTCTGGATAATTCTAGCGTATTTCCTACTAGCCAGTTTAGAATCGTCCTCGCTCTTCGCACCAGTGACAACCATCTTACCAGACGCAAAGATCAAAGCCGTAGTCTTAGGTTCCCTGATACGCATAATAACAGCTGCAAACCGTTTGGGGTTGTATTCAGCGTTACGAGCATGTAAAGCGACGGTCTTCAAATCTAATCGACAACCAAGATTCACGGTAGCAACAATATTTTGCAACGTAGGTACTATCCCAGACGTAGCGTCTCCATCCTCGTCTCCATCGGCTTCCAACGAGCCCTCTTCTTTCAAAGCACTATCGCTTTGTAACTTCTTCTCACCATTTTCTTGAGTTTCCCAGACTTGTCTCGTGTTGGAATCAAACACAATCTTATTCGCTTGCTTGAACTCTTCTAACCGTTCCTGTTCAGACATGACCTTACTCACTAGCTCTTGAACACCTGCTACTCACTTTGCTAATTCTGTCCAGCTAAGAATGCAGCGTTTAGACACTGTCTTCAATAGTGAACAATAGTCGTTATTATCATTGAAAAATCGTTAATTTTTGCGATGAGCTTAAACCTTAGGTAGACTACTATAACTTTTGGTATGAGCTAGCAAAGTGATTCGGAGACGTTATTCTTGTATTTTTCCATTGCAGAGAGTGTGGCCATTGGATTTACCCACGTTACTTTACTGTAGAAGCATCTTCTTGCTAGTGTTTTCGTGTAAAGATGGAGGCCTTATCTAAAGATGAGGTTTGGCAATTAGCTCAAGTTTATTGGGACGCATTTAGAGAACAAGCTCAAGTGGTGGCTTGTGATAAGCAATTGAAGCAGTACTATACGCTGGTTGATATGTGTTTGTGGTCATTGAAATTTTTGAAAGATCAGTACACATTAAGCATCACAGAGGACATTTATGTCACAAGGCGGTTGATTCGGGTATTGATTGAGGAGACTCACAACTATGACGAGGCCGAGATCTTTCTACTGTCTCTGCTAGAGCGTTGCAAGACCCATGGTCTTGCACCTGAAGTCCTGTTGCCATTACAGATCGTCTCTCTGTGGGATATTCCAAGTATGAGGAACACAAAATATCATTACAATGTCGCATTGAAGTCATGTGAAGATCTATTGACTAATTATAACGAGTCACTCCAAAATCGTTCCCACGTACATGCGCTATTGTTTATTCAATTCATGCTAACTATGAGATTAAACAATTTCAAAAGAGTAGAATTATTGTATCAAGAGCTATTACCCGAGTTACAAGACAGCAACAAGCAACTCATGCATGTGGTTCAATTAGTATATGCGAATTACTTACTACAACATGGACTGAAGGCTAAGTCTGTATTAATTAGCGCAGATAGCAGTGACGTCTGCTTAAGATCATGGACTTTGGTTATGAAATTAATTCTCACGATTTTGAATGATGATGACATCTCTAACCTTTTAAACGAGTTTAAAACCCTTTTCGTTGAGAGCAAAAATGAGTTGGTCACAGACCGTATCATTATCCCACTTGGCCATAATCTACACTTTAAAATAAGAAATCATGGGTTTTTCAATTATACTGAGTTGAAGACTAATTTGTTACTGTTACAAAGCAGTTTCTATTTGGTCAATTGTGTCGAGCCTCAAAATAATTTCTCTAGGAAGTTTTTACCCAAGATCAGTTCCCAATTAGCAAAATCGATGACCACAATTTGGAATATGAACACTTGTTCATTGTCTCAAGATAGAGATACAAAGATGGGGTGGTATTTGAAACTCGACGAAGTCACGCAATACTATTGTCGATGGGAATCCCTTATTCTCAACAATAAGTGCCGAATGACAGAAATGGGCCTTGGTTTAGCCATGGATTGTCAATTACGGAAAAATGGTTCAGACGCCTTGATCGAATATTCTCGTGCCATCGATTCAAACGTTTCTTCAATAGAGACAAGGGCATTTGCCTCCATGAATATTTTTATTATTCTAGCTTCTCAATACAGTGCTGGAATGGGCGCGCCATTAACTTTGACGAAGATAATGGATTCATGGAATGAATTCACCACGCTAGTCGACGCCACACTTTTGTGTACAAATCAAACGTGGCGCGCAATGGTCACCATCCTATGGTTTTTCACCAGGCAAGAGCCGTTCACCGGTAACCCATTACCTAGCCAGGACCACGAAAGAGAAATCTATCATACCAAATTGGCTCAATTTTATCGAGCCAACAAGGTAGTCAACTCTGCGGAGAGTGATCCAACCCAATACCGATTGAAACACAATGTCATGGTCGTTATATTATTGAATTATTTAGGAGGTAGGATCATCGAAACGGAATTGGAGTCCATCTCTCAGGTGTCGTTAAAATGTTTCCAGATAGCAAACCAGCTTTTACAACAAATGATCCCATTAAGGTATATACTTGGAACGTGGCATTTGACAAACGTGACGGTCGCAATGAAAAACAAGGACGCCATCGTCACAAGAGCACAATTGCAAAATCTAGTACAAGCGTACTCATCATAAATCTTTCTTCCCACCTGGAACAAGCATGTTAATATTATTCCCACTCAACAACATGCGTCCTTTGTGCTGCATCACTTTCTCACTGTGATTCTCGTCTACCATCCATTCCGTAGCATCTTCAATAATGACATTGACAAAATCATCAAATCCTCTAAGAATTCCAGTAAATTCACGGTTCTGCTGCATTAAAATCCATACCGGCTGGTTCACAGTCTTATCAATGACTTCTAAAGGTAACACGTCTGGAAGGCTCATCGTCTGTTTCTATCTGATGCTTCTATATGTCCTTGAGAATGTGCGCTGGAAATTGCGTTTTAGTCACTGTGGAATGGAATTAATGAAATTTTTCACTTTATTTCACTATTGAGCGATGAGTCTGTGCAAGCGATGATCTCGAACAAAAAACACGTTACGCCCAATTGTGGGACCCACAGAGGAGCTGTTAGCTATACAGTCACATAAATTGGTAGCTCTCTACCTTGGCTAGATACTGTTAAAATTTGTGGAATAAGCGCTCACAGAACCGGTTCAATGGCAGAAACTTTCGCGGCCTCCGCTCTAGGGCCTTACTCTGAATGAAGCAGTAATAGACCAATGACAGCCAATCCGACAAATGAGCCAGCTGTCCAAATCCACACTTAGCGAATTGGGTGCATATTGTATGGCGCTTCTCAATCTAATCGTGAGCTATGCTCGAGAAAGACCTGAATGATTTTGCTGGCATTCTCCTGAACTCTCTCGCACGAGAGCCAGGGTACTGAGCTGCAATCACACGTCTGTACCGATCGAGTCGCCGGACTACCGGCGTATGTCATTGGATTATGCAGTTTGCAAACGAAGATACTCCAGTCTGAGACTGGATCTTCACTTTGTAACGGGATTTCCGGGTGCATTCCAATGACTTGCAGGTACCAAGTTCGAAATTTTTACCTGGCATCTCTGAGGACACTTCGGAGATGCCATTGAAACTGATAGCTCGTTTGTAGTCTACCTCTGAGCTGATCTTTTATGGGTGTACTATATGTCATCCGTCTTAAGATGGATATAAATAGTGACGAACTGTGCCGGTACATCGATGTCGCAACCTGTCGTTGCTATTCAAGTTGAATGAAGAATTTAGTCCCACACTGCTGCTCAAGATGGCGAATAAAGAGAATAAAGTGTTTAATGTCGCTGTGTTTTTCGTGGTGTTTCGTGAATGTCTAGAGGCAGTGATTATTGTCTCAGTGCTGCTGTCGTTTTTGAAACAATCGATTGGGACGAAAGACCTCAAGCTATACAAACGATTGAGGACTCAAGTCTGGGTAGGATGTGCTCTTGGTTTTTTTGTCTGTTTAGTCATTGGTGGTGGGTTCATCGGTGCATATTATTCTTTGCAGAAGGATATTTTTGGTTCAGCTGAGGATTTGTGGGAAGGTATCTTTTGCATGATCGCCACGATTATGATCACTATCATGGGGATTCCAATGTTAAGAATGAATAAGATGCAGAGTAAATGGAAAGTCAAGATCGCTAGAGCGTTATTGGAAAAGCCAAAGAGAAAACGGGACTTCTTTAGATTCAGTTATTTGACAAGAAGGTATGCAATGTTCATTCTACCCTTCATCACTGTGCTACGAGAAGGTTTGGAAGCAGTGGTGTTTGTTGCAGGAGCAGGTATTACCACTAAAGGGTCCCATGCTTCTGCTTATCCCCTGCCTGTGATTGTTGGACTTATCGCTGGTGGTGTGGTTGGGATGTTACTTTACTATGGTGCTTCTAAATCGTCTTTACAAGTGTTCTTGGTGATCTCTACTTCGATCTTGTACTTGATTGCTGCAGGATTGTTCTCTAGAGGTGCGTGGTATTTTGAAAATTATAGATTCAACGTGGCAAGTGGAGGGGATGCATCTGAAGGTGGTGATGGGAATGGTTCGTATAATATCAAGAAAGCTGTCTACCATGTCAATTGTTGTAACCCAGAATTGGATAATGGTTGGGATATTTTTAATGCCTTGCTCGGGTGGCAAAACACGGGCTACTTAAGCTCGATGCTTTGTTACAACATCTACTGGCTTTGTCTGATGGTTTTCCTGTGGGTGATGATTTTTGAAGAAAGACACGGTCACATCCCGTTCTTTAACGATGTTCAGCTCAAACATATAAACCCAGGGTACTGGTTGAAGAATAAGAAGAAGCACGAGATGACTTCAGCTCAAGAGGAAGAACTGTTAGAGAAGATGCGCGAGCTAGAATTTAATAGCGATGGGGAAATCATTGCGGAACCTACAGAATCACCAGTAGTTCAAAAGAGTGAAGGTGCACTTGGCAAAGAAGATTCCGGGATTGTGGTAAACCAATTGGACACAATCGCTAGCGAAGAGTAAGATTTCAACGTATCAAATAGAGTCCTGTAATGTGGTTAGTTATATAAGTGTCACAAAATATAAATACGGTATACCGCTTTACAATTATTCCACGTCCAATAATAGCAAATTGCGATGGTAAACTGTGAGATACGAGTATGGCTCGACTAGCTCTACAGTATCATGAGTACACAAGATATACTATCAAGGATTGAGATTTTAGATCCAAGTACAAAACTTTGAGTCTCTTTTACGAAAACTCTCAAACAGCTTATGAGAAGATACTCTACATTACAGAAGAGACTGAGCTCGTGTTCTCAATTGTATGATTCATACTCAATGGATGATAGAAAAATTTGGTGAAAAAGTTTCCAAATACCATAGGAAATACTGAATAGTTTCATATCGAACTCTTACCTTGAACGTTTACACTGTTGAAGACCTTGTTGAGGAAGGAGAATGATGATACGCTAATAATTGATTTTACTTCAAGTTTTGTTCAGCTTCCATGGTAAAATAGTCCAAATGTCATTTATTCAACGACAAAGTCGGACCAAACGGCACCTTGGGACGCAATCGAAAAGGATACTAACAAATTTTCTAACGTCGTCATGTTGACCGTTGGGTGACAATGAAATAGCAATCTCGATAATTTTTTGAACCTAATTGTGGAGCGAACGAATCCCATTGACAGCAGTCGACGATTTTTCATCCATATCTATGTTGAAACTAATGAAGTGATTGAAAATTCCTAATTGATTGAAGATATAAGCATATTTACGGTTTCTATAATTGCTATTCAAACTTTTAAGTTGTAAATCAGGAACTGGAGTTAATGGAATATCAAAGAACGTCGAAAAATTGATAATGTAAAGAGCATATCGATAAGTGAGAGTTTGAATTCATGTGTTATGACAATTGTTTTCTGAAATGATGGTTAATTGAATAAAATTGCGGCAGCAATATCTGCGTTACCAGCTGCCTGCGTTAACGCTTTTAGGACTTCTTGTCTTGAAAACCCAAGATCCATCAAAGTCTTTATAGTAGACGCAGGATATGTTTCTGAAGCCTTGTTTGACAGCGGGCCAGTTGGCGTGCCATTAGATGAACCCACTGGTTGCATAACTGATTGACCGCTTGGTTTAGTTGTCGATGTAATGATGGAGGTGCCAGCTGGCGTTCCTGTGGGAGTCCCGTTCCCCCCACTGATGGTTTTTCTTGTAGGGTCGGTTAGCACAGGTGACTTATCACTGTTTTGTTCTGCAAACAACGTGGTAGGGATTTCATTGGCATTTAAAAACGGGGTCTCGATCCCTGCCATTCTTAACACGTTCTTCTCTAAGTCAATGCAAGCACGGTGTCTTTTCAACATATCCAACCCGATCAATAAATCAATATTCATGTCAAGGACACTGAAATTCCCTGGTATATATTGAGTTTCTATCTTAATCTGCGCCTGGTGAATTCTACCTATTATCTTCCCAGTACCGACTCCTTGCACCTCCCCAGTAAACCTCTTATCAATCAATTTAGTCAAGCCGGTCTTCTCGGCAAGTCTGGTAGACATTATCGTCATCTGAGCACCAGTGTCGACAAACGCCTTCACAGGGTTGTTATTGATTTCTAAATTGATGTACAGCATGTTCACAGTGGTGAAATCCTCAGGAGTGTACTCCCAAGCGTTCCGAAACTGCTCATCAATGAGTAGCTGGTCCTGAGTCAGCACGTTCTCGTTGGCAACTCGATGGTATTTTCTTCTTTGCAAGATGACCGGGCCCAACCGATCAAAAAAAAGCGCAGAATCATTCATCGTCTCTTGCAAACCCGGCATGGACATAACCAACGTTTGTCTCATCTCGTCGTTCCTCAACAACTCCTGACGAAACTGCTCTACATACTCCTTATCGTTCAACTCCTGAACATTGTTATTCACCCCATTACTCCGACTTTTAATCAGCAACAAATCATCATCAGAGACCCCGATTTCAACCAGCTTCAAAGACCTGGACCCTATAACGTCCACCGGCTCCATATTCAACACCAAATCGTGTTCGCTCGCCTGGAAGCCACAGTCCAACTCAATAAGTGCCATCAAATCAGAAAGCGTCATATCGCCACTCACCTCCAAGGGCCCGTAACTCTCGCCACTAATCTCATTAAACACTGTAATCAGCATCGTGCCACTGAGCTCTTCGCACTCCCGTCTCGCAACAGTCCCGTTGTTTCTCTTTGTATGGTGATGACAAGAAGAAGTCATCGCCATAACTAGAATTTTTCACTTTATATAAGGAAATTATAAGATCCGATGACTACTTTGTTAGATATTGTACTCTAAAGACCTAGACAGGTGTAGAAATGAAGAGAACGAGAAGCCAGACAAGGGCAATGGCCCAAGAGGCTGTTTTAGATGCCACCAATGGTTTAAAAGGAGATGGTTTGGGCGAGGCGGGCCCGCAAGAAGATCCAGACGTCACGGTTGTGCCAGTTTTACCGAAAGAGTTCATGTTGAAGCATACAGAAGAGTTCCAATTGTGTTGTGAAAAATTGTTAAGTGTTGACCCAGGGCTCTCGACAGTTATTTGTCAGGCTAGTTTCGATCTTTTCTCAAAGGAGGATTCAGTGAAGAAGCGGACGCTGGATGATCATTTCCGCTCGTTGGCCTTTGCAATCACAAACCAACAGATAAGTAACAAAGCAGCAGCTAGTATTCGAAACAAGATGATCAATTATTTTGAAGGAGAGTGGCCGTCGCACGTGGAGTTTTATGCTGCCATCCTTGACCCACACAGACGGTTGCAGATCAAAGAATGCGGGTTGAGTCAAAGGAAACTGGAATATTTGGAATCGTTAGCACGGTATTTCCATGATAAGCCTGATGACATTACGAGGCTGTTTGCAGCGGAGGACAATGATGATGAGGTGATACGAGAGTTGGTGGCGAACATCAAGGGGATTGGTCCGTGGAGTGCGAAAATGTTTTTGGTGTCGAGTTTGAAACGGTTGAACGTTTTCTCTTGTGAAGATCTGGGTGTTGCTAGAGGATTCTCTCGTTACATGAGTGATAAACCACATTTGATCAAGGAACTACAGCAGAATAGGCTTGTGGTGAAGAAGAGTAAGATTAAACATAAGAAGTTGAACTGGAAGATTCATGACGACGATATAATGGAACTATACGCTGAGAGATTTGCCCCATACAAGTCGTGCTTCATGTTCTTGATGTGGAGGCTATCTAGTAGCACTAGTGACTCGGGCGCTGCGTTGCAGTTAGAGGAAGAATTTATGCAAAAATAGATGGGACAAGGACCAAAGAAGCTGGATCTTTTAATAAATAAGCCTTATATACATCCATATGTAGTATTGGCGTGGAGAGTATGTACATGCGGTTTGTACACGAACATGTATTATTGACAAGATAATGATGAGCCGGGGGACACAAGTTTTCAATGTTCATTTCGTGGCAAACTTGGAAGTTTCCACTAGGATCTTGTTCGGACGCTTGGCCAGCTGGTCGGCGTGCAACTTACTGATAGAGCTTCTCAAAGCAGATCTTGGTTTCTTCATTTGGTTGGCATATATCAAGGAGGATGACAATAGAGCAACCGCACAGGCTTGGTGTGTAGAGGCTAAATGAACAGGCACCACTAGCCACAACGTGTACATACCTAGTATAACTTGTAATGTGACAAGACCCATCAAGGCACGTAGCGAGTTTTGCACATTACGAGGAACCACTTTCTTGGACCTAACGCCCAGCATGTGCAGCACAAACACTGCAGTGAACGTAGAGATACCAAGGCATCTATGAACCAGCTGCACGGTGGTAGGGTTTTCCAAAAGGTTTCTCCACCACAAATCGCTCTTATCGTCTTTACGGGCAAAATTTGGATCCATCAATTCGCGAGAGCTTGGAAACCAAGTCTCACCCATCTTTGGGAACGTGTTATAGATAACACCTGCATCTAACCCTGCGACCATCCCACCACTCATAGCGGTTAAAAACGTCAAACCCAGCATAAAGACAGACCAACCTCTGAACGACTTCAAAGCAGGAGAATCTAGGACTTTGAAAGTCTTTAGCGCCTCGCCTGGACTCCTCACGTATCTGTTCTCTTTCAAGATATCTAAAGCGGTCCATAACATACCTAAGTACAGAACAAAAGCAGCACTTAGATGAGTAGTCAATCTGTACTGAGAAACGGTAGGTTTGGATTTTCTGGCGTCCAATTGTTCTTGATCCAGCCCAGACTTCACCATCCACCAGCCTAAAAACCCTTGCAATCCAAACAACCCTGTCAAATACAAGAGTCTTCTGTTCACCAGTGGCGTAGTTTTCTTGGTGGCAGCTAGATACACCGCAGGTATGATAAATGCGAGCCCAATACCACGCCCAGCCAGTCTGTGGACCCACTCCATAAAGAAAATGAACTTGAATTCATCTAAATTGATATGAGAATTCAATTGCATGAATTCGGGTGAGTCTCTGTACTTGGCAAATTCTTCTAGCCACTCCTGTTCATTCATTGGAGGTAGCGCACCAGTGACAGGCTTCCATTCGGTGATACTCAGCCCGGATTCGGTCAGCCTAGTCAGCCCACCAAGCACTACAATGCCGAAAACCATCCCAGCACAGCCGAACAACCAATAAGCAGCTCCATTCGGAGTAGTTTTGACAGCTTGAGACACGCTTGTAGGAGCCACAGTGGCCTGTCCTCTGGTACCATTTCTCAACGCCGGAAACACAGTTCTAAACTGCTTCACAACAGAGCTCTGAGTAGATAAAAATCTCTTGGAACTTAACGATGGAAATACCAACTTTGAAGTTAACAGCTGATTCCTAACAACCAATTGAGAGCTCAAAGAAGAGCCACAACCCTTCGTAGACCTCAAAAGTATATTACGGAACATTTCTCACACCCAATTGAGTCTCTACAGACGCTCAAACCTCATAAAATAGCCACGAACCGTCATAGATATGTGATTAGTACAATGGAGGAAACAGACATTTCACGAACGACTTTCCTAATCAGTAGTGAAAAAAATCAGTCACGGCAAACGGAAGGGCACTTGGTCCATTCCCATCCAGTGACACGTCCCGTGACTCTGTACCGTGGCCAGCAATGGTCCTCACCATATCTGTTTGGAGACCATCTTGTACCTGTGGACTTTGTCTAATGAGACTGCGTTCGTAGTTGATTTTTTATCCATTTGTAAAAAATTCCTTGTCATTGTGTCCATGGAGCCCTTCCCATCTGAGATTGTGCCTGGCACAGTCACTGTATCATTGGCTATGGTGATACTGTGGTCTTTGGCTGTGTCTTTTGTGTGGATGAAATATCTTTTCCTTATCTTGTGACCCCATTGAATTAATCTCTGGTGTATTAGGACTCTTAGTAGCAATAATAACCCGTACCCTGACATTAATGAGATGCACAGTAGTGTCCATGATTTGTCCAGTGTGCTGGCTAATTTCAAGAACGGCGGCCTGACCATGACTATGAATAGGACTACCAATGCATGCATGGGGATGCCCAATCTTTTTTGTAGCATATCAGACTTAGTCACCAGGTGGTCCTTGTAGATGATGATTAAAAACTTGTCGTATAGCTCCTGGGGCCTTAGTCTGTTGAATTTGATCACGTAGGCGTGTTTGATCCAGTCTACCACCAGTTCGCTGCCGATGACAAGCAGCATGGGTCCCCATAGCAATTTTGTTAATGAATGCATATCAAAATTGAATGATATCCTCTGAGTCAGTAATGCACGTTGGTACCACTGCCAGCTAGAGACGCCGATGGCTTCTAAGTTCCTCAAGACGATAATCAGCAATAGGATAGTTAGCTCGAAGCGTTCTACAAGGTCGGAAATCGCCAGTTGGAATAGCCCTTCGTTATCGAGTCTTTTGAATGCCGAGGCTTTGATCTCGGCAAACTGCATGGAGACCAATAGCGTCAGCAGCGAGTTGGAGTACGAGTTAACCGCGACGTTCAACGCCACGGCTTGGTAAATCAAAACGTAACCGTGGCATACCAAATATATCGCCGTAGCTATTAGCATCACCACTTGGTAAGCTCTCAATTTATTTTGCGCCGTGAGCACTATCAGTAAGCTCTGGCCCAAACTCGCCAGCATTTGGTCTGCAATCTCCAGGACATTGAACAGCATGTACAGTTTCACAGAACTTTGTCTTTTGATGCGATGGTACACTTTCGAAGTATCCAGATTGCTCAAAACAAACGCTGCCAGCAGGATCAACACCAAACTGCAGCGATCTTTGTAACTGTTGGAAGTGAATCGAGTAAACGAACGCGTCTTGAGGACAACGACCACCCATTGGCCGATTTTTATAGGCAGGACAGTGAAATAGTATAAGAACTGATCAAAACTGGCTAGTATTGTAAACAGCATGAATTTTTCTAGCGATAAAGGGACCTTCAGCATATTCGTCAATTGCTCTTGCTCCTCTGTGTTGCTCTGAAGAGCGCTCTCGTGATCCCAGTTGTCCTCCACACCGAGTAGAAATAAAGTCTTATTCCAAATCGACGACACATTCTGCCGTTGAACACGCCACGGAAATCGGATTTCCACACGTCTTCTCGGCACTACACCACTGGCAGACTCGTGGTACCGTCTACTGAGGGTCATTGGCTCATATAACACTACAGCAGTCGCTAACTCAGCAGTTGCCGATGTCAATGATAGTGAGCATCAAAACATTTTTTCACTTATTAAAGGACCCATTTTAGTGTACAAGACACTCTGAACCGATGGAGCTGAGACGCATTTGTTCTGGTTGTCACAGTGGCCGTGACTGGAGTGTGGAGAGTGGAGTGTTGCTGAGATGAGTGTGGACGTCACGACGATACAGAAAATTCTGGTTCCTTACCAACGGCACAGACAACTGTCCATGAGAGAAGCAGAGGACATCACGTTGGAGTTGATTTCGATCTTTTGTGAACAGGACTGCCGGGATGAGACGGCGTTGAAATACGTGGCTACGTTGCTCACACCGGAGGTTTACTCGGATATCATCGATGAACGAAACTTGATTGGGAAATGTGGGTACTTGCTTTGCTCCGAGGCTCCGGAAAGGGTGCGAGACCCTTTCCAGATGAACACCGTGACTCGCCACTTCCAAACGGAGGACAATCCGTACTCTTACCTGTCTCAGTATTGCAGCAAATGGCATTTCCGTTGCTCACAATTTTTCCAAGTACAATTATCTGACGATGCGCTATTCTCTCGTGTTGGAATCCACCTGGCGGCATTGCCGCCGCTTGCCTGCGACAAGGAGAACGAGCCTGATCTGCGAGAGGCCCCCGTTGCCAGGGAAAACAAATATCAAATCCGATTGTTCGAAGAAATGGTGAGAGACAAAGCCTCAGAGGAAGAGATCCGAGCACTAGTGCTAGGTGTGAAACAAATGGCTCTGTCGAGGCCCAAGGATGAAGAGATTCTAGACGACGAGCTCTCGAAGTGGCTGAACGAGATCAAGATAGTAGAGAACGAGGACCCACCAAGACTAGGAGACTTGGTCAGAGACAACGCAAGATGATTCGCTACAAGACAAGCATGCAAGCACATAACGACATATATTCGTCTCCGATGGAGAGCACACTTTTGCTGGCAGGAGACGGCCAATTAGCATTTAACCTAACCTCATATTTAATTGTATGGCAATGGCATATATAAAGGAAAATGAAAAATTTCTAACCGTTGAAGAAAGACGATCTTTTCTTATCACATTTGGTGGTAACGCTTCAAGGTGGATATTGCAGTGTTTGGTGTGGTGATCTGTGGCAGTTTTAGTGGCACAGAGGTTATATCGTTGGGAGTTAAGTGAGAATTGGAAATAGAAAGTGTCGTGGCAGAATAAATTTGGCCAACGTTGTCAAAGAGGGGTTTATATTAGCTAAGTGACGAAATTTTGAAAGCAAATAAGAGCGACGGTATGGAAGAGCCTATGGACACTGAGTATGACGTTATAGTACTAGGTACTGGGATCACTGAGTGCATCTTGTCTGGTTTGTTGTCTGTGGACGGGAAAAAAGTGCTGCACATTGATAAACAGGACCACTACGGTGGAGAAGCTGCCTCGGTGACATTGTCTCAATTGTATCAGAAATACAAACAGAACCCGTTGTCTGACGAGGAAAGAGAGGCCAAGTTTGGCAAGGATCGCAATTGGAACGTGGATTTGATTCCGAAGTTTTTGATGGCCAACGGAGAACTGACGAACATCCTAGTGCATACAGACGTCACTAGGTATGTGGATTTCAAGCAAGTTTCCGGGTCGTATGTTTTCAAGCAAGGCAAGATCTATAAAGTTCCTGCTAATGAAATGGAGGCGATCTCGTCGCCTTTGATGGGCATTTTTGAGAAGAGAAGGATGAAGAAGTTTTTAGAGTGGATCAGCGGGTACAAGGAGGACGAGCTATCGACTCACCAAGGTCTAGACTTGGATAAAAACACGATGGATGAGGTGTACTACAAATTCGGACTGGGCAACTCGACTAAGGAGTTTATCGGGCACTCGATGGCACTATGGGTGAACGATGAATATTTGCATAGACCCGCAAGGCCTACTTATGAACGGATCCTACTGTACTGCCAAAGTGTGGCCAAGTATGGGAAATCCCCGTACTTGTATCCAATGTACGGCCTAGGCGAGCTGCCTCAAGGTTTTGCTCGTCTAAGTGCCATCTACGGTGGCACGTACATGCTGGATACACCAATTGACCAAGTCCTGTACAAGGAGGAGTCGGCTTCCAAGAAGTTTGCCGGGGTGAAAACTAAGCTTGGGGAGTTCCACGCGCCAATCGTGATCGCTGACCCGACTTACTTCCCAACAAAGTGCAAATCCACTGGGCAAAGAGTCATTAGAGCCATTTGTATCCTGAACCACCCCGTGCCCGGCACATCGAACGCAGACTCTTTACAAATCATCATTCCACAAAGCCAGGTAGACAGGAAGAACGACATCTACATCGCAGTCATGTCAGATCAGCACAACGTGTGCGCCAAGGGACACTATCTGGCTATCATCTCCACAATAGTCGAAACAGACAAACCTCACATAGAGTTGGAACCAGCGTTCAAGCTGTTGGGGTCTATCGAGGAGAAGTTCATGGGGATTGCTGAACTGTTCGAACCGAACGACGATGGCACAACAGACAACATCTTTTTATCTCGTTCCTACGACTCATCTTCTCATTTTGAAACAATGACAGATGACGTGAAGGACATCTACTTCAGAGTCACAGGACACCCGCTGGTCCTCAAGCACAGAGAAGACACTCAGCAGTGAGCGATGCGGCCCAACCACCGCTCCAATTGCGGACTCAGCCATCTCCGTTAACGCTATATCTTAAATGCTGTATACATATGTATATATATATATCGTATTACTATACTAGAATCATAGCAGTATGTGACTACAATTCATTTTACCATTCCGGTCCCGTGAAGCAAAGCGCTCCATCAACCACCCACAGCATGGATAGAAACGTATACGAGGCATGCAACGATCTGGTATCGGAATTCCAACATCAGGTGGTCAGTGCCGATGAGCTGCTAGCGCAAAAGATCAAACACGTAGTGCCCATCCCGTTCAAATCCAGACAAGACCTAGAACAAATGGCGCTCGCAGACAAGAAAGAAGGCATCTACCAAGGAGAGCTGGTGCCTACCATAGACTTGAAAGTGCTACATTACTTTGCTACGCAATTGATCTTGCAAAGGTATCCGCACTTGGTGAACAGTTTCGATGAAACGAGTCTCATCGCTATCGGGCTGCTGGTGGAACAATGGATCAGGGACTATTTGGTCGGCGAACACAGTGCAGAGATCGCCGAAGGGCCAGCGCTCATGGTAGAGAAGCATCTCAACTACAGAGACGCTCCAGCAGACATTTGAGGCGCAAACGCGTGTCCTAATCGCCTCTGGGGGCTCCTGCTCCACCTAAACAGGTGGAGCCAGCCCTAGTTTGGCACGTGACTTTTGGCAAAAAGAGCCAGGATTTGGTGCCGTTCGTGATGACTGAAAATTTTCTGGGCTCATCGCTCTCTGGTGATGAGTTGGAAGAGCCGATGAGGTGTTTTATGTTGTTGCTTGTGGAAGTTGTTGGAAGGATCTGAACCGGTTGGCTTGAGAAGAGGCAAACGTGCGGTGTTCAGTTTGGTTGGAAACGATGGGAAAAAGACGCAATTTTAAGAAGAACGGGAAGAAGACGTTTGGTGCTCGTGACGATTCTAGAGCCCAGAAGAATTGGACTGAGTTAGTGAGAGAGAATGAAAAATGGGAGAAATACTACCGGGATCTGCAATTGTTTCCTGCGGATCAGTGGGATCTGTTCAAGAAGACTTGTCAAGAGCCCTTGCCGTTGACTTTCAGGGTGACAGGGTCTAGAAATCATGCTCAGGAAGTGCTGGATTTATTCAAAGAGAGGCATTTACCTAATCTAACCAATGTGGTTTTTGAAGGAGAAGCTTTGAAGAGTCCCTTGGAGCTGCCTTGGTATCCTAACAAGTTGGCTTGGCAGCTGGATGTGCCCAAGACTGTGATTCGTAAGAATGAGCAATTTGCCAAGACCCAGCGGTTTTTAGTGGTCGAGAATGCTGTCGGGAACATTTCAAGACAGGAGGCTGTGTCTATGATTCCTCCTTCTGTCATGGACGTGGAACCTCACCACACGGTACTAGATATGTGCGCTGCTCCTGGTTCTAAGACTGCTCAGTTGTTGGAAGCTTTGCATAGTAAGACTGATGAGCCTACAGGGTTTGTTATTGCGAATGATGCGGATAACAGAAGATCTCACATGCTGGTGCACCAATTGAAGAGATTGAACAGTGCTAACTTGATGGTTGTCAACCATGATGCCCAATTTTTCCCCCGGATCAAATTAGACTCGGCTAGTACTAATAAGAAGACGGAATTCTTGAAATTTGACAGGATCCTTTGTGACGTGCCCTGTTCTGGTGACGGTACCATGAGGAAAAACGTCAACGTGTGGAAGGACTGGACCCCACAGGGTGCATTGGGCCTGCATACGGTGCAGTTCAATATTCTGAACAGAGGATTGCACCTGTTGAAACCAGGTGGCAGATTAGTTTACTCTACATGTTCTTTGAACCCAATAGAGAATGAGGCGGTAGTCGCTGAGGCGCTAAGAAGCTGGGGTGAGAAAGTCCATTTAATCAACTGTGATGATAAATTGCCAGGGTTAATAAGAAATGAAGGTGTCTCTAATTGGCCAGTGATAGACAGAACGATGACCGTTAGGCAAAAGGGTGAGGAAAACTGTCTAGACAGCTGGTTCCCACCTAGTGCGGAAGAAGTCACGAAGTTCCAATTGCAAAATTGTATGAGAGTGTATCCTCATCAGCAGAACACTGGTGGGTTTTTCATCACTGTCTTTGAAAAGAAAGTCGCCGAAGTTGTTGACAACAAAGAGGAATCCACTGAACCTATGGCAAAGAAACTGAAGACTAGCAGCAATGAGACTGCCACTACAGAGACGCCAGGGAAAAAGGAAAGACTACCTCGTGATGCTAACGAAGAACCATTTGTCTTTGTCGACCCTCAGCATGAATCTTTGAAAACTGTTTGGGATTTCTACGGTATCGATGATAAATTCGATAAGGAGACATGTCTAGTGCGTAATGCCACTGGTGAACCTACAAGAGTTGTCTATACCGTGGCACCATCTTTGAAAACCATCATTCAAGCTAATGAAGAAAGGTTGAAGATTATTTATTCCGGTGTCAAATTGTTTGTCTCTCAGAGAAGTGATATTGAATGTTCTTGGAGAGTTCAAGGTGAATCTTTACCGATCATGAAGCATCACATGAAGTCAAACAGAGTTGTCAAAGCGTCGTTGACTATGTTGAAATATTTGTTAGAAGAATCTTTCCCGCCATTTGAAGACATCGAAACCAAAGAAATCGATAAAGATTTCACAGCAGCTATGAAAAAATTGAGTTCAGGTTGTGCATTCATTGTAGTAGATAGAGAAGATGCTAATAAAGAATCGCTGTTTTTACCGGTGTGGAAGGGCTCTAAGTGTATCAACTTGATGGTTAGCAAAGAAGACAGTCACGAATTACTATATAGAGTGTTCAACATTGAAACAAAGGCTAATGATAACCCGAAAGCACAAAAACAAGAAGAAGAGCAAAAGACAAAGGATGCCGAGGTCAGCATGACTACTTCAACTACCGTTTAATGATCGTTTCACCATCTACGTCGATGTTCATAACATGTATACTAAAAATTAATATGTTAAAGTTATATTTGACTTTCGATGGATCTAATGGAGAGTCCTACAACATGAATGATAGCAATCAATGCTTAATAGTGAACTTAATATATAATTTTTCTATTCTTGCTTCACGTAGTGATAAAAGCTTACCACTCTTCTCATACAGTTAAAATGTCTTAGAATTAGATGCGGCAAAGGTTTGTCACTTCTTGAACACATTCATATTTCGATGGTCGACCATGTCACTGCAGAGCAATTTCTTGAGACACAGGCGTCTCTCGAGCAACAAGCCAAAGAGCTGATGCCTTGGGAACCTAAAAAATGTACTTATGAGCTAGGATCATTAAGACAACAGGTATTTGCCTGCCGAGATCACCAAAACATTGGTCTTTGTTACTCATGTTCCATTCGCTGCCATCCATCGTGTGATATAGTGGAATTATTCACAAAGCGTGACTTTACATGCGATTGTGGAACTGAGAGAGACAATAGAATCACTGCTGCTGACGAGATAAGGTGTGAGATACGACAAAATACAACTGATGATGTTCCTGCTTCAGGGAATTTTTATGGACAAAATTTCCAAGGTTTATTCTGTGATTGCGCTAAAGAATATGATCCAGAATCCAATGCCGTGATGCTACAATGTGTAATGGGAGTAGTGTGTGATGAGGATTGGTATCATGATTATTGTATTCTTGGACAATCCGAGGATACTTCAGAACGCTCGACTACTGATAAGGATAATACGGTATCAGAAAAGGAAAATGGCCCTAAAGGGTTCCCAGATTTAGATTCCTTTGATGCATTCATCTGCTGGAAATGTGTTACTAAATATGAGTCTTCTTTCGCTAAATTGGAAGCACATGAACTAAGTGTTGACTTGATTTCATCGACAATACCGCATGGAAACTCCAAATCATTAATAAATGAGAACCAGAAACGGGAACGAGAACAACTACCTTACTCTATATGTCTCAAGGAAGGCTACTCCAACATTTTAAAGCAAATTCGGGACTCGATTGATGACTCCAAGGATCAACTGTCTGTTTTTCTCAAAGAAATCGTGCCATTTTTAATTGAAGATGATCCCATATATGAACCAGAAAATGAAAGGGAGCAAGACACCATATATGAGCTAGCTGCAAGATCCTTAATGAGCTCGGTAGATAGAGAACATGCTACAAAAGGAATTATGGCCTTACAATCGTTAAAATCCAAATTGAACAATTTTTTAAAACCATTTGCTGAGAGAGGTGAGGTAGTTAAAGAAGAAGATATTAAGACTTTTTTTGAAGAAAACGATTAAAAGATTTGTATCTAGATGGTAAAACGTCATATATCAACTATGTTTAACTTGTTATTTTTTTTTTTATTATCTTGCAAGGATTTGAACTGTTTCTAGTTGTTTCTCTGATGAAATACTTACATAAATAAATTTTCAATTGAGTTCTTTAAATTAGTAAGAATGTATATAAGCAAACATGATTATTGATAAGCTTGTTTAAAAGAACCTAATCATTGAAGGAAAAGTAGGTAATCTGAGAAAGACTGTTTTAAAGAAGTAACGAAATGACGGTAAAATATCCTGAAGTAGCTGCTTTTGATTTAGACTATACAGTATGGCCTTGCTACTGTGATACCCATTTAACACCACCTTTCCATCCAGTGAAAGATCACGACGGCGAAGTTCATGTAATTGCTGATGCTAGAGGGTTTGAAATCAGTTTCTATAAAGATATACCCAAAATTATTGCTGATTTAAAAGCTCATGATGTGAAGATCGTCTCAGCTTCCAGAACTTGGGCCCCAGATATTGCTCAGGAGCTTTTGAAATTATTTAAAGTGAAATATAACGATGAAATTGTTACATTAGCCTCCTTGTTTGATGCTATGGAATGGGGTGAAAGAAGTAAAGTAGGACATTTGAAAGATGCTATGAAGAAGCTTTATGGGAATACGGATTTGAAGAACTATAAGATGTGCCTATTTGATGATGAAAGCAGAAACAAGGATGTCGAGAAACATGGAGTAAAGTTCATTTATATTCGTGATACCGATAATGGTCCTACGTGGAAACAATATCAAGATTATTTGAAAGATTCATTATAACATGCATACCCATTTAGAAGTTATAAGTTGGGGAGGGGAGAAACATAATCTCTTGAAGTCGAGAAAATCGATCTTAGGAACATGGCTTTTTTTGAATAACAAGATATCTTCCTTAAATTGGAATAATGAATTTGCAAATCACGCTAATCATATTAGCTCATGAGTATGTATGTTACGACATTAATTATTTCCAGTTTTACCTATAGTTCTTCTTTCAACCTAGCAGAAGCGTCTGATAAAGGTTGTAATGAAAACCTGGAAATTCCAGGCGTTATATATTCAAAAAGTTCCGATTACAAATCACAATTTTTACCAAACAAACGTTATCAAATATACTTTTGAAATTATATACACGCTTTATCGGTTTTCTGGTTCATTGCAGAATCACTGAATTTGGGGTCAGTTGTGCAACTCACCTTAAATGCGTGATCAACCCACCAATTATCCATTCTTCTGAGTTTCGCTGGGTTATTAATCGCTGGTATTGAACACCTTATAATAGGATTTCATGTTCTATTTGCAAGGTTATCAGCATAAAAATGTGAATTGCTCAATTGCAGCTAATTCGTATGCCTCATTTATATGCGTCATTCACACAACATTCATTACAATCCAACACATAATTAAGCTCTAGATATTCAATTTAGGGTTTCAAAGCCATGATAGTCTAAGCATAACCATATCTAATAATTTCCAACATCATTAATAGAATTAATCTTACGTAATTGTGCAATCTCAAATGAATAATTTATCATAATAACCGTGCTGAAGAGCTCCAAAAAATTGAGTATATATGCCATCTTAGTATAGTGGTTAGTACACATCGTTGTGGCCGATGAAACCCTGGTTCGATTCTAGGAGGTGGCAATTTTTTTTTATATACGTCTACTTGCAGTTTTTCTTTCAAGTATTATTACCTTCCCGTACTAATTGGAAGATCAGGTACCACTGGCTTCTTCTTATTCAAAGTTAATACGGGATAAATACTAGGGTTAAAAAATATACATTGTTAGATGAAGCCTTTTGTAATGACTACAACGTTACAAAGGATTACAATTTCAAAATAAAACCATATTTGCTAAAGGCTCTCGGATGTAATGTAATATTTAGACAATTTATAGTTCTTGAAAACGAAATCTTCAGGATATTAGTATATGTTAGAGGAGGTAAATCTTGAGAATAAATTTTTATAGTCTTGAAAATGATAATAGTATAGTAGTAGTTAATATAATAATAATAGTAATAACAGTAAAAAAGGAATAATAATAGTAATATAGTATATTAATATTAAGAGAATTTTTATTGGTCATTATTTCTTTTTCCTCCCTCCAGTTTGTCTTGGTAGACTCTTTTGTGCTGGTTTCAAAATTTGGAAAGAACATAGTAAACTTTCATCGACACTCATCATTGCACCTGCGTTATCAAATTCACCACAATAGTTTGGTGCACTGAATAATGTCACTAACTGTCTTTTACTGAAAAATTCATAACCGTCTTCTACAACTTGATGAGCCCTACAAATTAATTCCATATCTTGTTTTTGTAAAAATCTATTAACCACATCAGGCCCGAAGGTAAACGAAACACCTCTATCATTTTCACTCCAACCAACAATGTCCTTATCTGGATCAGACCAAAGTAAATCACATAACAACCCGACATCTGGAATATCTGTTGGTCTCATAACCCTTCTAATTTGTTCCATGCTATTTAAGTCTGGTGAAAGCCCACCGTGCATACAGAAGATCTTCTCATCAATAATAGCAGCAATTGGTAAACAATTGAAACAATCAGTAAACGTCTTCCAAAGCTTGATATTATAACGACGTTTACACTCGTCGTAAAACCCGTAAATTCTGTTAATCGAGGCACACTCGTGGTTACCTCTTAAGATGAAAAAATTCTCTGGATATTTAATCTTATAAGCTAACAATAAGCATATAGTCTCTAACGATTGTTTACCACGGTCGACATAATCACCTAAAAACAGGTAATTAGATTCCGGAGGAAACCCACCGTACTCGAAAAGACGTAGTAAATCATAATATTGTCCGTGGATATCACCACAAATCTATCAAAAAGAGAGAAGAACTGGCAGTTTTGCCAAAATTCATACCAATAATTTGTTAGTAAAAAATATCTCGAATTAACAATTTGAAAACAATTTTCAACTCAATTGCTATTTAACCGATTTATCATTTTAATTAAAACTCTCATCAATATAATTTCATTATCCTCCTTAGGGTTTCTACAAAGAAGCCCTTTGCACAGCTTTTTTTCCCAAAAAAAGTGCAACTTTTTCATTTTTTTCAATATGAGAAAAAGTTAAAAAATACACACAAAAGAGCGGACCCAAAGGGGGTTAACAAATTTTAACATAATGAAAGTTGAGTTTTTAAAGAAATGAGATTTCACTTCAATACGGGAAAACACTGCTCGGACCACCATATATCGGAACAACAACATTGGGGAAAATTGTTAATAGCGTGTGGCGAAAGAACTATTTAGTGCTTTCAAAAAAAAAAAGAACAAAAAACATACTTTAATAGGAGCTTCCAATTCTAACAAGATTGGTTGTTTAATGAATATAGATCTTGCCTTTGAACAAAGATACCTAATCTCGTGTTCTTCTAAATCGACTTGCTGGCCAGGCTTGGAGCCTCTGACTTCTAGTAGTCTGTCAATGATATTATCGACATCGACCGTTTGTGTATCCATCTTTCCCAAATTATTTATCTTCTCTTTTTGAAAAAAAAATATGTGTTACAAATCAGTTAAGGAAAAGGGAGGGAACAATAGAAAAGATATCGTTTGAGAAAAAGAAGTGGTTCCTTAGTAGACACTTCCTAAAAGTAGAGGAAAGATACTGAAGTTGATCCAAAGAGTCCTCTGTTTTCAGTCCTTGTTAACAGTGGTTTTAAAATGTGGTAATAGAGAAATTCGATCTTTTTTCTCAAAAATTATTTTTTTGCTCTAAAAAAAAAATAAGAAAAATATTACCAAAGAGAAAAACAATAATAAATATGTAAATTACACGTAAATCCAATTGAGCTATAAGTATAGCTGTGCTATATGACAGCAGAAAACGTTGCTGACAGGATACAGGAACGTGTACAAAATAGAATAGTATATCTTTCTTGGCTCTTATATCGCTCTACCTGTGGGTGAAAGCTTTCTTCTTGCGAAACATGCTCACATCCTTTTCCTTTTGTTGGCTTCGTTCCATTTATCCGCTCAAGTATTGTTATACCAACACTCACTTTTCACTACTTTAAACCTGCCTTTTTTAATTACATTTTTTTGTAAAACAAGGATTGGGAGATACGTAAGTGCAGAAGGAATAATACGCCATCAAGTACACATTTAGTTTTTTAATGGAGTGCACACAACAAAAGGAGTCACATTCTATGCTCCTTTTGTTGCTTTTGTTTGTAGACTTAAAATGCCTGAATTCAGGCGATGAGAACTTGAATAGCAACATACCTCCATACCCATGCTAGCCACCTCACAACAATGAATAAAATTACTGGAAGCAGTGCTGCAGTTTAGCTACGGTGTAGCGGATGATTTGTTCAATAAGATGTTTCTTGTTGTATACTGTAATAGACTTGTGGTGAGAGCTGCATCCTTTTGGACCAGGAGGTCCGGCGTTCGAAACCACACAGTCGCTTTATTCTTTACAAACCGAGTGGGAAAGAATTAGTATTTTATGATGAATAACATTTGCGTGAACAATCTCTGAAAATTCAATTGAATTAACGATTAAAAAACCTATGTTGCCTTCCTTCTGATTATAATTCTTTTTTTTTGCTCTTCGCAACATCACTACCTTATCAGTATGTTTAAATCATTCAGCACCGCATTTTATTCTGTGAGTTTGAACAACGACCATGTGTTTGGCGTAACTGTTGGCGTACGCGGCATAGCCGCTATTCTGCTCGGACCATTGTGGGCGGCTATCCGACACACTGGAAACGCACATCGTGGCAAGAGCGTTTTATAGCATACTGCTATGCCGTTTATAGTTAAAAGGGGCGCCTGGTGTCTTTTTTTATAGGTTTCGCATATGAGCGGCAAGTATAAAAAGTCGATTGTTTTTTGATAAATTTCTTGAACGTTTCCCCCACTTTCCCAGCCACACTACATCACAGAATATGGGCTCTATTAGGAGAAGTTTATAATGCCTTCATTTTCCGATCTTTATATACTAATGTGTAACTATACTAACGATTTATGTAGATATATAATATGATGTTTTGTACGGCGGCAAATTCCCGATAGCATTCATTGAGCTTTTCTTTTTATTTATTTATTTATTGAACCAGCAAGACTATACGTCGTTTCAATAAGGATACAACTGTGTTAGGAGCAAATGGCCTAGTTACAAGCTCTTTTAAAAGAGGGCTTTTGTTTATTTCACTATGTTAGACACTAAATTGAAATTGTTTTTTTTTTTAACTTTCTTTTTTAGCTTTTTCTCATTCAGATCTAGCTTTCGAGGAAAAAAACTCAATGTATAAATGAGATTGCAAAATAGAGAATATTTAATTGTGCAATTCAACGAAAGCATTAAAGGAACAAAGCAAGATATTATTTGTTTTCCTTAAGACCAGAGAGCTTCGTTATCTTTACAACCTCACAGCAGGGTGAGAAATTTGTATAAATGCCTTTACTTCAACCATCTTCTGGCAAATGTTTTAAGTTAACTTTGCCAGAATTACCTGCATCCTTTACTACTAGCACTAATGAGAACACAAAGGATGCAGATTCCACTGCGGACATTAGTAGTGAAACCATAGGTAAGAAAGAGAAGAGAGTCTCGGATGAAACTTCAAGGAAAAGATTGACTTTGGATTGCAGAACAGGCGCTGCAGTAGAACTGGCAAGGTCGTCCATCTTCGTTCACGGTGGACTAGTTATCCCATTGAACTTAAACAATATTAACTCTACACAGATTCAGAAAGAATTAATGCTGTATTTTGCTAAGGAGAGGAATAGTAGTTCTGCTTTCAAGAATTTAAATGATTGGATTAGTCCTGAAACCTTCTATCTTGATTTGATAACAAGAACATGGCATAGAATTCCTACTACCATGGAAAGCCCAGGAAGTATTATAAAAGAGAGATTGTTTCATTCCATTTGTTATTGTGACTCAAATATATATGTCTTTGGTGGATTAGTAGTATCACGCCAAAACGAATATGAATTGGTAGCCTCTAATGAACTGTGGAAATTAGATCTTATTACTAAGAAATGGAGTCTTTTAAATAAAGACCCTCAAGTAACAAGGAGATTTAACCATACCATGCATGTTCACAATGGGAATAACGATTCAAGAGATACAAAATTAATTATTGTCGGGGGTTTAAACAATATGGATCAATCAATAAATTATATTGATATCTTCAATGTCTCTAAAGGTAGTTGGGAGTCTACAAAATCTTCGAATAGAATACTAACGAATATAGACGGGACGATGGTGGCGCTATCTAATTATAAAAACGTTCCCTTGTTGATAGAGAATAATGAAGCAGATATACCCACGCTAGCATTTTATTTATCCTCAGTGAGACAACAACAAATGAAATATAAACAGAGGCAAACGCAATACACCAACGCACACAATATCATTATAGATGATGAAGATGAAGATTTGGATTTCTATAATATCTCAGATGACGATGCTGATGATTACGAAAATGTTACTACTTTAGACTTGAAATTCAATAGTGATGATGAAAACAAAGATAATTATGAGTCCAATAACTCTAATGAAAGCTTTAATAATATCGGCATCACAACAACTACTAGTAACTCTGCTGAGTCTGCTGCTAAGAGAAGAAACACAATTAACAGTATTATAAACGAAGTTAGTGTGAATGGTAAAGAAAACCACTGCCAATCGCCGATAGTGGTATTACCTTTATTATCGAGCTCTCAAGGTCTACGAATGAAGACGAACCAACATTACTCCATGCTAAAGATTCCTCACAATTTAAAGTTCCCCACTGGGATATATCTGAAGCACTGTATAATTATAGCTGGCTATTACCCTAATGTTCATGCTTCTAATCTTCATTGCTACTTATATGATCTCTCGTCAGGAAAATGGACAAAACTTAATATAAAATGTTGGGATAATGCCAAACCTCATAGGTTTTGGACGTTGTTTTTATGGAAATCTCATCATAAAGCTCTATTCTTAGGAACCGAGCACGATGACTTAAACTCTCCAACTGTTCAAAAGTTTGATTTTATTACAGTTTTTGGTTTACCAATGTTAAGCTTGCGGAATGGAGTACTTAAAGATATAGGTAAGAATAATTGCATGTTCGAAACGCATCTCCCAAGACAATCGAGAGAAAATTCAATAGCACACAAGTATGAAGATATTAACAAATCATCTACCAGACCATCTTTGAATGCGACATCACAATTTGAAAGCTACATCGAATACGTAACTACACCACTAGAAGTTGAGTCGTCAAGCTCAGTTTTTCCACCTCATGCAATGGTACTAGGGAAGGATGCTTTAGAAATTTTTGGTAAATCTATATCAGATTTTGAATTTGTCACTTCAGAAGGTGACATAATTGACGTTCCCTTATATTTATTAAGGAAAAGATGGGGCAGATGCTTTGACTTACTTTTATCTGAAGGCTATGTTAAATCCTTACAAAATTATGAGAATGTTGGCAGTCAAAGCCAATTTACGAAACTTCCTGTGGCACCAACAGAATTACGAGACAGATTAGGGAAAGGGCCTAAGACGTTGTCAACGTTATCATTAGATAACTACTTTAAAGTAACACAAGAGGAGACAACCGAACATAAGACAAATAAAAAGCAGTCTGAGTTTTCATCACCAGGTGTTTCATCTGAGACTAAATTATCACCGTCCGCATCTTTTGAAAGCTTGGACAAAATAGAAAGTGGTGCTAATCGAAGCAATGATATTAAGAAAACTAAAATAGATGACTCAACAATAAAGGAGGTCACTACAAGTTCTTCTGGCGGTATGGTGTTCAGAGTACCATTTCAAGAAGCTACGAAGAATGAATCTAGCCAGACTGAAATTACAAGCACTCCTGAGTCCAGTGTTGAACCCAGCATCTTAGACAATTCAATCAAAAAAAATACTTCATTAGGCTTATCACTTCATTCAGATAGAAGAAGAGCCTCACATCCAACTCACTTTCCTGTGAAGGCATTAGGAGGGTTAGCGAAGATTTCTCCAGAGCATCCTGCCCGTTCTACGAACAACATAGAAACTCCACTTAACCATCAATCTGGCAATTATTCTAACGCTGCAAGTAATACGTTAGGTGGTCATGGCCTTGGAAGGTCTTCTTTGAAAAACCAGCCCAGTAGACGGTCTTCGTTAAAGGCACCATCTAGCTCATATAACTCAAGAAAAAATTCGGTAGCTTCTCAGGGAAGCTCTATTTCATTCGTGAGTTCTTCTTCTGATAGAGTAGGTAATATTTTATTTGGAGGCACCAATAATGACATGACTAATACAAGAAGAAGCAGCGTCTCGGTAGGCAGCTCCATGAGTTCTAACTATGGTGTTCTAAATCTTGTCTTACCACCAACAACGCAGCCACCACAGGTTGCACTTCCTACAATACCGACAAATGTTAATCACAAATTGTCATTACCTTCAACTAGGAAAGGTTCAGTGGCTGAACTTATGTTCTCTGAGAAAAGCAGCCCATTTTCTTCTCGCAAACCTTCTCATCCTAACCTGCACGATCGTCGATCCAGTGTTCCAGAAGCTAAGAAATATTACCAGACTGCAGAATCATCTCCGAGACAGAATTCTCGTCATTCCTCTTGGGCTTCAAATGTTGATAGTGTTACAAGTGCTACGTCACAACTTAATGTAGAACTTGATCCTCTATTAACTCCAAGGGCCCTTTATATACCTTGGCCTACTGCTACAGTTCGTGCATTCGCTGAATTTTTTTACACAGGGCAAGTCAATGGGAAATGGACTATGACTCCGGTAGTATTTGACTTATTATCAATGGCACACTTATACGAAATTCCTTTACTGTATGATATGATTCTAGAAGTGTTATACACTTTGATTGGGAAAAAAGAACAACACATAAAATCGGGTATAGAAACCGTCAAACGTCTCTTTGTGGAATATGCCTATAAAATCAATGGAGACAAGAGAGATCAAGCAAAGGATTATTTGCAAAAAAGTGAATACTTCAAGGAGTTAATTAATCTTGAAAAGTCTTTATGTTACATTGAGGATGGGTTTGTGGATCTGGATATTCTCAAGAGTTATACCAATAGACAAGAAGCTTTCGATGGAACGAATCCAACCTCCTCGAGAAGAAAATCTGATGGTTTAACACGTAGATTTGATAGTATGGATGCTAGTCCTTTGTCTGATATTAACAGGATGATACCTACAATGTCTGCTGGAGGACCTAGGAATAGTCACAATTCATCAATTGTATCTATGAATTATCCTGCAGACCACAGTCCAATGGGCAACACTATGAGAAAAAGGACGAGCTATGCATTTTTAAATAGGAATAAAAATAGAGGCTTTCCCTTAGTTGAATCACACGAAGACCCAGTTTGGAATGATTCAACAGCTGCAACGAAAGATAATTCTTTTGTAGACTTAAAGTCAAGAATAGATGAAAAAAAAATAAGTGAAATTGAAGAAGCTTTAGAACAGGCAAAATTACAAGGCCTTTCTGGACTAGATCAAGATTTAAATAAATCTACGAATGACAATGAATTGTTTCTTAGCGAGAATTTGACGGACATGTCTGGTGTGGAGGTCAATGATGCCACTGGAGATTTTAACACGCAAAATGAACTAGAAATAAAAGAACTTCAAGATAGTGATTCGGAAAGCTTATTTTCTAGTGATTCTTCAGATTCATTGAAGTTAGACACCAATGAGTATGCTTTACAATTTGGAAAATTATCGATAAGTAAAATAAAGAAAGAATTGAAAGAAGAGGAAGAATTAGACGAATACGTGGATCCATTATCTAAAATCCCAGAATCTGAAACTGTATTATTAGATAAATTGAAGAATAATTCTACTGCTGAAAGCCACGCGCATTCTTTAGGGTCCCAACAGGGGTCTCAAACTCAGTTCATCAGAAATGGGATGGGATCTAATACTTTTACAGCCAATCTTTCTTCAGGCGGCGTAGGTGTTAGTGCCCCAAGTAAACAGAACAGTTCAGGCTGCTCTCAGTCTAACAAAATTTCCAAAGATGACGGTTTAACCGAATTTGATAAACCAACTTTGGAGTACATGCTGTCTCCTGATACTGGACCACCTGTGGATTATGTGATTCAATTGGTGTATCGCCGTGCGGTCTTGGTTAGTGATTCTAAATTGATGTTAAGATGTATATCGTGCATCTATTTATCAAGGACGTTAAGAAAGATCAAGAGAAGTGTTGGAAATTTAATGCGTAAATCAAATGAAAGCAAGTTGGAATTTGCCCTAAGTTCAAATGACGCTAAAGAAAATTTCCATATCCCCAATATGTTTAATTATGAACAAGATACGGTAAAACCTTCACCAATTAGTAACATTAAATTCAAGATTCCAGCACTTACTGCTGCTCATAATACATATATTAGAGCACAGTCAGTTGATCCGCTGACAATTACGAATAAAAACTTGTCAGGTATTCAATCTCAACAAGTGTCTCCAAGGACTTCTGTTTCCAATAGTCCTTTCTTAAATGGATCTAACACTCCGACGAAAAATGGCAGTATTGGAGCTGGGATAGGGTCAACGAGCACTTCTCATGCTTGCAAGAATACTAAGGATGATACTCCTGACCTAGACACTGAATTCAACTCTACTGCTGTCAATACTGATGAAACTTCGATTTTTAAACAAGGGGTAGCTTTAATGCCTGCATCTTTAATTCCAAGAGGTTCATCTCCTTTAGTTAATGAATCTGACCTCCCACCAAAAAGTAATCATCTTAGTCAAGATGATGTTGTGAATGAAACAAATTCTAATGTTGCGAATTCCGGAAATTTTTCATTTTTCACAAAGAGAAAGCATTGAATACTCGTCATTTATGAAAACATAAATTCAAAACCTCAAGAGTTTATTCAATTTAGTTCCAAGAGACACTAATTGTTATGGTTTCAGCTTATTTTTAAAGATAAATCCTCTATTGATTATATATAATGATATATGAGATAATAAATTTTAAAGATAATATTTCAACTCTTTGTTAAGAGTAGAAATTCATCTCTATCATAAAATCTCCACTTATACAGCTTTCTTAGCGGCGTCACCTGGAGACACTTTGCTATCCCTGTTGAATCTTGGTCTTTGTGGAGGAGCTCTGATCTTTCTGTTTTCTCTGGATCTGACTCTGACGATTCTAGCGTGAATGGCACAAGAAACACAGTAATGCAACTTGTTGTAAGTCTTTGGTAAAGCGTATTCAGCGTACACAGAGGCTTCAGATAAATCTCTGATGGCAGCAGCTTCCACAATGTTTCTGATAGCCATTCTCTTAATGGCTTTATCCTTTGGGATGGATTTAGAACAGTTAACACATCTCACTGGCTTGACGTGACCTCTACCTTTCTTGTTTCTACCGTTGGAAGCTCTCTTCTTTGGCATTTTGCACTGATTTGATATTCTACTTGATCTGGTTCAAAGCAAGGCGATTCAAGAAACAATACTGAGTAACTTCTTAATACTAACAAAAAATAATAAAGCGTTGCAGTGTAGTTACTATCTTAGACGGTGCAAGCAAGTTCCAAGGCTTACCGTTGAACAATTCCATCACAACGCATCTCGATATTGGAAATTTTTCAGACTCCTCCTGTTTAGGAAATGGCGCAAATAGTGGCACAAATAAAAATCTACAAAGCCAAAAAAAAATATTTGTGTAGACGGAAGAAAAATGCACGGATGCTCTTTTATCTGTCCCTTCTCCATTTACAAAAAGAGTTCGCATGACCTAAGCCTTGTATCCTAATCAAGCTAGATAAAGTAACCGAAATGAGCACTGCATCCGAAACCGTCCGGAAAAACTATTTCCCTCAAACAAGAGCCCTGAGAGATTTACTTCCAAAATTTGACAAAAGCTGGGGTCCTCCAAGCCCTATCTTAGCAGTTGTGCCAGCTGTTCGAATCCACTTCTTCCCTTTTAGGAAAATAATGATCTCTATATCGCACCTCACTGCAAGCCCTGGTACACTACAGGGGGTTATGTAAAAGCGATCCCTTCAAGACCTAACACGCAGCTGTACGCTTTGTCTACTTAATAGCAAAGGTAGATCATTTCTGGATACAACTACTAGCCTCCTAAATTGCAGATTTGCAAGAATGCTTATACAAGCCGTGTAACTTATTGATTCAAAACGTTACAAATGTGTCCCCCGTGTTTAATCTGTACAGCACAGCACTATATATGAAAGATTCTTAATAAAATCTCTCATTGATAGATAAATCGCTATCGTCATTGTAAGAGCAGAAATCTTATTCAATCCGTGAAATTCACAAAGGTCGTTCTTATTTATAAACTAGCGTTTCATATAAGTGCTTCGATTGCTACTTTAGTCGTTCCCTCAAATTGACCATAACATCGGCTTGTTGTGCTATTTGCATGTGTTCAAGATGTCTGTGAATCCATTTATTACTTCAGACTTGAATATCAGATCAAATTCTAACACTTTACAATTGAACAAATCGAATGATGTGAAATCCGCATTGATGAGTGATGCTTTAACTGGGAGTACTTTGATTGATATAAGTCTAGATTCTGTGGTTTCGAGGCGTAGATTGTCTATCACTGATTACAATAATTCGCGCGGGGCTAAGGATCAAACTGGGTTTTATGAGACAGAACTATTTTCTCCGAGTTCGTTGTATGATACGGAGTATCTTGATCGTGAGCTACTCAAATCTAATTCGATGAAGAACCACTGGGATGGTTCTTTAGAAGAGAATCAAGAGAGTTTACAAAATTATTTCAAGGATAGAAAGTTCGCGGACGATCCTATTCTAACCATGGGCGTGGATCTGTCTGAATCACCTTATTTAGTGCCTTCAAAGAAACGGTCCATGAAAGGCTACTTTAAGTTGAACTTGTTCAATAATAGCTCCACCTCGCTAGATACAACTGTGAATAATATAAACAGCGTAAACACAATGGATAAGAAACCTTTCTGGAAAAGCGGGAATTTATTGAATAAATTCAATTCCAACGGTAGGACAAAGACAAATAATTCCATCATATCGACACCTGATTGGGATGATCTCTTGGATGATGACATTGAAATGGGTGAAGATGACAACGAAGAATTGATCGTGTTAGAGACACATTCGCATCTTTTCCCTAGAAACGACTCAGTAGAGGATACTAATTCGTCAATGGTATCGTCAACGACTAACGATATGGACTCCGTAACTATAAAAACCACAGACACTTCGGTAATGTCATTTAATATGGATCTGTCAACAGCGAAATTAAACCATTTATCATACATAGAACCCGTTACAAAGACTAGAGGGAGAAAACCTTCTTTGATACCAGACGGTAACAAACATTTCAGTTGCGAATTCTGTGAAAGAAGGTTTAAAAGACAAGAGCATTTGAAAAGACACATCAGGTCTTTACACATTGGTTCAAAACCTTACGAGTGTCACATCTGTTTGAAAAAGTTCAGTAGAAGTGACAATTTGAATCAGCATATTAAGACACACAACAATCACTAGCACTATAATAGTAAAGACAACTAATATTCGCATTATCTCATTATATAAATTACATGTCAATCTCTTGCCAAGATCACGAATATATTGGCAGCATCAGTTCTTTGATCACGTGCTATCAGACGATCCTAAGAGTTAGCGATCCTTTACTAGTCACTTAAACAATGCTTAATGTACATTCCAATTTTTTACAGCAGTAAAGAGCTTGTATCTGGGCTAAGTGGGCATTATTGGAACTGCTTGATTGGCTAATATGAATTATCAGAGAAGGTTACAAGATTTGCTACGTTCTCCTGTCCATAATGGGAGATGTTCAGACTGTTGGACTAAGAACCCTACTTGGTGCTCAACGACTTATAAAGTGTATCTGTGTACTAGATGTGCGTCAATCCATAAGAAAGTGTTAAACAGAGAACCTGCTGTGTCTGTCATCAAGTCAATCACTTTAGATCACTGGACCGATCAAGAGTTATCAAGTTTTTTAACTCCTCCAAATGATTCAATCAATAGATCGTTGTCTACCACTTCAGATTCGTATTATGACTTGGAACAATTGATCAAAAAAAAATATTTGAACCCATCGATTCAACAAAATGATAAATATACGAATAATTATTCGAGACAGAAATTATGGCCAAGATTATCTAACCGTAGAGCTAAGGACTATGAGCTGTCCAAATTTTCGAATCACATTAGAACCATTCAGAATGAGTACAGGGATTTCTATTTCAATGATGATAACATTGTTGAAGCTCTTTCTATAAGCCATGGAAATATAGATGACGCTGTAGAGATTTTGAAATTTAATGAGAATCCTCATCAGTCAGCATATACCAGAGCCTCTGTGCCCCCTTCATTACCGGTAAGACCTAATAATGAGTTGAAACCTGCCGTATTTGATGGATATTCTAACGAATCCACACATTTGGCCCCAAATCCTCTATTGAATCATACTAAACCTGCAATATTCGACGGGACTACAGATTTCAACACATCTATATATAATAATAACAACTCGGGGATGCTGCCATATGTTGACCAGCAATCACTGTATCCACAGCAAACAATTTCTCAGCAAGCAAATTTACAAAATAATGTTCTGCAACCGTACCCACAGACTTTTAGCACGACTGTTCAACAAACTTCATTCCTTCAAAATGATATGGGCTCCCAGCAAATTCCTCAGTTTCCTCAGAAAACGTCTCATCCAACACATCAAAGTATGACTTCGCAGGTGCCTCAGCAAATACCTCAGCAATTCACGCAACAACATTTGCTTCCACAAAACACATTTCCTGCGGCAAACACTTCTTCCGCGAACAATATGAATATGAACATGAACATGATCCAACAAAATACGTTCCCTCAACAACAACCACAGCAATATCAAAATCAAATAACTGGACCAAATGGCTTTCAGCAAACCGTGAGCGGCTATACACAACCACCACTCTCACAAGGAGGCACTGCGTTGCAATCTCAGCAGGATGTCATGAATCCGCTATTACAACAGACACAGCAATTTACAAATCAAGGACAACAGCCCATCCAGTATGCTCAATCCGGTTTACTGAACAATGCGCCAGTCCCACAACAAGGTAACGTTATCATGCCACCTAACTACCAGAATTCACAAATGGTTCCAAATAATACTACGGGCCACATGAATGTACCTCAACAAGGGTTTTACGAATAGTTTAGAATATATAAGTAGGAATGAGCCTAAAGATATTGTATAATTTACCTGAAACATTTTAATCTATCACCAGGTTATCATTGAAGCCATTTTCTTCACTTCTAAAATGTGAAAGAATCACATTTATGTGTCTTTAGAGTAATGTTTGAAAGTGGGCATCGGATCATAGTTATTTCCAATATAATCTATAGACACTATGCTCCCTTGATCAAAATTTGATTCAATTTCATAAACACCTGAATTGACACTTTCATTATCGCAACATGCAGATTGCTCTTTCCTAGTCGAAGAAGATATTAAATGAGTATCGGAATCTTCATCGCTTACAAAATCGGAAGACCCACTGTATGACGATGTTACTGACGATTCTGATGAAGAACGATGCAGGCTGGAAAAGAAATTTCCGCGTTGAAGACGTCGAGGAGGCAGAGATGGAGGTTTCGGAGTCCTGCTTCTAGAAGATTTGCTTGGAGAAGACTTACCAGATACAATCCTAGATTGGGAGGGGGTGTTGGACCTCGAATAACGATTGCTTTTATTAGAATTACTTTGCCTTGCAAGCGATACAGATCTGGACCTAGAAGTTTCTCTAATGGTGCTTACTGAATCAGATCTATGAGACGTTGCCGCAGAGTTTTGAGATTTTTGAACACCTATCTTGCTCATAGCAAAATTATCGATATAAAATGAGTCCAATGATGCAAATGAAGAATTGATTGGTAAGTTAACCAGATGTTGATCTCTACTGTCAATTTGGCCACTAATAGAATTTCTCCCGGATGTATTATCAGCAGGCTCATATGCTTCTAACGGAGTGAATGAATTTGCTAGCTGATCTTTCTGGTGTTCAAATTGTGACTTTAAGGATTTTCGAGCGGATCTTTCTGTTATGCCTCTCTCTATATTCATTACATCTGTATTCGATTTAGTGGGATTCATAAAATATTTTTGAGGTACAGGAGGAATAGGATTCGATTTGCTCACTCTATTCAAATGAGATATAACTTCCATGGCTGGTCTAGGTGGTAATGGCGGAGGTATATTATCTGGTATTCCACTAATATCTTCCTTTGACAGCATGCTCGTATCAGAAGTAGAAGAGGACGATGAGATCGAAATGGCACTTGTAGTTTCAACATATTCCCTAGCGTCAATGTCACTCAAGATAGCACCTTCACTTAACAGGAAATTGAAATCACTAGTATTATCTTCGTTCTGTTTCTTTAAACGTTCAATTTCAGGATCTTTATTTACAAGTCCATATTTTTTCCCAAATTGATGAGTATCTTTAATTTTTTTCCCAATACCAGATACTGCATCTTTCAACTCCTGAGTAGTAATGGAAATTTGTTCGAAAAATCCGATTTCTGAACCTTCATATTCTATCTTTTCCTTTAACTTTGATGCAATCAATTGATCACTAAAACCAGGAATATGATCAAAATCCCAAAATAAAAATGGATGTTTTTTAATCTCAGCAATTCGTATTCTTTTGGAAGGATCTTTCTCTAAAAGTCTCTTCAACAAATCTATAGCATAGTTGTATTCTTCAATACTACTTACCATAGAAACACCGTTATCTTTTATGCTTTCGAAAGTAGGATACTCAACTTCATCATTAGTAATTTTTTCAAATAATTCTAATTCGAATTCGGATGCAAATGGTAGCTTCCCAAACAATAAACAATATAAAGTAACGCCTAACGCCCATATATCTATCATCAACGATATACAAGATCCTTTGAATAATTCACTCCTATCAAAATTGTATTTTGTGAAGACTTCGTCACCTAAACATATTTCAGGTGCAAAGAAAGCAGGTGTCCCCGCTGTTTTAGCCAGCTCTAATTCATCTAGTGATTCATTTTGTTTACTTTCATTCTCCGAACCGGGTGTATTTTGGTTCATATTTTCTTCCATATTACCATTCACTATACTGGCAGAAGCTAAAGAAACACCGAAGTCAGAGATTTTCACAGTATCATCTTCTGTGATTAATAAGTTAGCAGGTTTGATATCTCTGTGTATAATCCCTTGGTAATGTAAATACTCTAAGCCCAAAAGCACTCCTCTTATAATTTCTCTTGTCTTTTGGAAACTTTGATATGGGGGTCCCTGAGCGTTAATATCCACCTGATCGCTATTCTGGTGCCATTTCACCTCACCTTTAGAACAATATTCTAACACTAAATATATTTTCCTTGATTTTAAATCATCTAAGACTTCGATTAACCTAACAACGTGCTTGTGGTCTAATTTTTTCATTATAGCTATCTCTTTCTTTATCTTATCATTTTCAATGAATTTCTTGAATAATTTAGGAATCTTAGATTTTTCATGTCTATCGACTATCTTAATAGCCACTAATTGGTTCGTATGTATATCCTTAGCCAACTTAACCTTCCCATGTTGTCCATGACCCAATTCTTTGATAATTTCGTATGTATTCAAAACTTTCCTCTTGGAGACAGGATCGAATTTCAAACTAATCTTGTTGGTCTCTTTCACTTTTTTAAAATTTCTAGAAGTAGTAGAAGAATTGATTAATGATTGATGAGATGGATGATTCAATTGTCTCACCCTTTGAGTCTCCAACATCATATTTAGGGAGTCTACAGATGAGGACGACTTAGTCGACATCGGGCTTATATTTTTCGCATTCTTGTTACATGCATGAACATTCAACTTCGTAACAGACTTCTTGGCCACTTGTTTCTCTTTCAAAGGATTATTTTCCTCATCTGGTGCTATTTTCAATTGATCCAATAAAACTGTAGGGACATCTTGAATATCCTCCGAAGTTCCATTCACCTTCATTCAGATAATATGAAATCGATAAATCTCGATAGTCGTAATACAGTGTAAAAGTGGCTCTAGTCAATATAACAAAAAGGGAAAAAAATCAGGTATTTGGACAAAGGGAAAACACAGTACAGATAAAAACGGTTGTTCAGTTAACTCACTATTATTCAACGGTATAAAACAAGATCTGAACTGGAGAATCCATTAAACAGCCAGGATTCGTATCCTCACGGAAATACTGAAATTTTCGACGAGACAAAGTGTTCAATTTGAAGCCAATGCAACTTTACAAGAAACAGAGCCAGGATGAATCCAATTGATACCTCAAATGAGAGAAAAAGACGTTGTTGAGTGTTCACTGCCCCTGTAAGTGCAATATGTAGTACTAACCCGCCGATCTGAAACAGTGACCAAGAACAACACATTTGAAAGAGTGTCAACCACTCAGTAAAATCATAAATTTCATCATAACCACTACACGTACGCTGTGATATTCTAGTTTCCAGTGAGCTCCAAGTCTAGCAAGCGCCATGTGCGACTGTTTGGCCAGCTTTGACCCGTTCTAATGGTGCTCATTGTAATCAGCGGGTGTTGTTTCCCTTAGAAGCAGGATTTGCCGTTGGTACCGATGGGAAAGTGAACATTTTTTCGATTTCGTCCACTGGAGTGGACGAATAATCCTCTTCTAGTTTCTTTCTTCTCTTAGCAGCTAGGGATTCTTGCCGACGTTTTTCGACCCTGTAGTCGTACATGGATGAGTTCAATTGGTATTTCTTGTTTTCTTTTTGCAATTGGGACAATTTTTCAATATTTTCACTCAATTCTTGTGTTACTTGGTTCAGTGCAGAGCTGGCCGTTGGCTGCCCAGCCGCTGGAGTGGTAGTACCCTGAGTTTCTTGTTTAGCTTCGTCGCTTTTCTCCGGCTTAACAGAGTCTTTATTGAATATTTTGGTGACCCAGCCGTCCCAGGACCCGTTTCTGGACGTCTTGCTCAAATTCGCCAATTTCGTTCTTGACAAGTCTACTTGCTTCACTTGTCTCAGATATTCACTGGTGTGGATTGGTGTCACAAAATGAGGGTTATCTTGAAGGTGTACATCGCAGGTATAGAGCCAATCCGGGCCACTTTCATTAAACAAGACTACATCTGTCAACTTAGAACAAATAATGCACAGTTGAGAGTCCTTGGTAGCCACTTTCCTCTTCACGTACTCGTTGATCATTCTGGGTGTGCGACGTGTGTTAAGAGATCAAAATGGTCAATCTGGCCATCGACTCCCAAACGATCAGTGGATTAATTAATTAATTAACTCGTAATATACATACGTAGTAGCTATATGCGTGCATGAATGTGAATGTAAATACCCTGAAGATGCTCGATTGCTCCTTGTGGGTTGTCTATAACTTTCTCTTGGCTCTATCCCAAGCGGTTCTCGCCTTCTTTCCATTGCGTCTGGAAGTGCTATCTTCCATCTTTCTCTTTGAATTGAAAATTCCAAAATCTTCACCACCAATGACATTCAGCTTGGCTATCCGTTCTCTCTGTTTCAATTGGCGTTTCTCTGTCTTGCTAGTGCCCATGTTGTTCAATCTTGTAAAATTATCTTCCTCATAAGTGGTGATCTTCCTCTCTTTCTCTGTGTCTCTTTGGGACTTGATCCCGCCTTTCCCATGATTAACAATGTTAGCACCGATGGACGACTCCCAGTCAGGCTGTTCGGATTGTTCCCTGATGTACTCCTCCATAGCTTGCATCCTCGTGCGGTTGCTGCGGTCCTTGTGTTCATGGACATTGAATTTATCTTCGAAGTGGTTCAAAGGCTGAGGTGGAAGCGCAGCGTTGATCTTTGGAGGCCTATAAACACCGCCGTCTTGCGAATCGTCCTCCAGCGATTCACGCTCGCCGGCTCTTTCATTCTGTGCGTCGGATTCACGCGGCTTCAAAACACCAGGACCGTAGGAAAGCGCTTCGTCCTCACTGTCGACTGGCTCATCCTGAGACAACTCCTTTCTCGATGATTCCATATTTTCTTTCTCCAGACGATGATACGACCGTACGAGTTTTTCTAATTGATACGACAGCTTCTTCTCTAGAGGCTGAACACCTTTCTCTAGGACAACTCTATTCTCTATGCTATGCTTCCTGCCAAGTTCCAAAATGGCATCTTGGCCTTTAGCGTCAAGCTTCGCGCTCATAACCTCAGTCAGCGCCGATAGATACGAAAGCATGGTTCCATTCTTCAGTGAGAGCAAAGAAACTTTCTCCAATTGCAAATTGGAAGGCAAAGTTTTAAACAAAGGATTTCCAACTACCGACCCATGCTTCCTGAACTCGTGGGCTAATTTGTCCAACGCTTCAATAGACTCTTCTAGAGAACGGTTGATTGTCTGTAAGCTGTTCTCCATTGGACAATGACTACTGGCGGTGCGACTGTATATCCTTGGTATCCAGGCTCTTGTAAAGAAGACGGTGAGAATTCAAGTCATCGCATCATATTAAATTTTTCAATAAATTTTTCATTTTAGAAAATTTTCAGCTCATCGCAAAGCTCATCACTACTGTCTATCAATGGAAAATGGAGAGTTCTTGCTGGTTGTGTGGTGAGTATAACGAGAATCAAGGAGATAAGAATTAGCAATGCCTCAAAACGAGTATATCGAGCAACATATCAAACAGCATGGTCGTCGTTTGGATTATGAGGAGAGAAAGCGGAAGAGAGAAGCCAGAGAAGTTCATAAAATCTCTACTCAGGCTCAGAAATTGACTGGTTGGAAAGGTAAGCAGTTTGCTAAGAAGCGTTATTCTGAGAAAGTGGCCATGAAGAAGAAGATCAGAGCTCATGAGCAGAGTAAAGTGAAGAACGGATCTACCCCATTGAATGAGTCTGGAGACGCTTTACCCACGTATCTTTTAGACAGAGAGCAAACTAATACTGCTAAGGCCATTTCTTCTTCGATTAAGCAGAAAAGGTTGGAGAAGGCTGATAAGTTTTCTGTTCCTTTACCCAAAGTGAGGGGTATTAGTGAAGAAGAGATGTTCAAAGTAATCAAGACAGGGAAATCTAAATCCAAATCATGGAAAAGAATGATTACCAAGCACACGTTTGTGGGTGAGGGCTTTACTAGAAGACCCGTGAAGATGGAGAGAATCATTAGACCCAGTGCGTTAAGACAGAAAAAGGCTAATGTTACTCATCCAGAATTAGGTGTCACTGTCTTCCTACCAATTCTGGGTGTCAAGAAAAATCCGCAATCACCAATGTATACTCAATTAGGTGTGCTAACTAAAGGTACTATCATAGAAGTGAATGTGTCAGAGTTAGGGATGGTCACTGCTGGTGGGAAAGTTGTTTGGGGGAAGTTTGCTCAAATCACTAATGAGCCTGATAGAGATGGTTGTGTCAATGCCGTCCTTCTTGTTTGATTACGAAGGCATTTCTTATTTCATAATCACATTTCTACTACATACTATCATTTAAATCTGCTGTGTATACTATTTCAAATCATATCTTATAATGGGAAAACAATCTTCCAATGGCAATGTGAAATCGTAACGGATACAATCAGAGGACCAGGTAGCTAGATAGGGAAAAAAATGTTTTATTTTAACTAGTATTTAAGGACTAAGAGATACGTTTATATTTTTAAAACTTCAATATTCACAATAAGAGTTGAAATACAATTATTCTTGACCAAACCCAATAGTCTCTTCTACAGCTAATGTAAGCTTATGTTTCATACTATCGAAATCCATGTATGGGGGTAAATCCACTCTGTTGAAACACGTATGTGATTTAGGTAATTGTAAAGATTCCCCAGATTTCTCAATGGTAAACCTTCTTGGTCCATCGGAACCTTGTAAATCTTTAAATCCATTAACAGGGATCCTAGAAGTACCAGTAGTAAACTGCAGTAGCCTAGCTCTCTGTTCATTATCCCACTCACTAACACATTTCCAGAACCATTGGACCACTTCATCACTCTCTTGATAACCTCTATAGTCTGTATGCTTTTTCCAGTCTTCAATATCAATTTCGGCGATACCACCAATCAATAATTCTAATTCACGTTCATCGAATACAGTGACTAAATCTTCAGGTATCAATTCATTAAACCCATCCATGAATGCTTTGAATTGTTCTTGCACTCTATCAACGATTCTCCATTGAGTGTATAAATTAACATACTCCTTCTTATTTTCATCCGTGACTTCAATATCTCTACCACCTTCTTTCAGATCTAGCGTTACCACTTCACCGAACCTTTCATCATCGGCACTGAAGGTTAAATCTAAGACGCCATTTATGTCATTATCTAGAGTCCATTGTAAAGAGTTAAACACATCAGCGTCAACACCTTCCATATCTTGCAAGGCAACTTTTTTCCTTAACATCATTTTATAGAACGCTGCCACGAAAAATGCGTCTAAAAACCTTCTGTGGAAGACACCCAGACCCACAACTCTTCCAATAAATTTGAAATAATTTAAATGTTCAGGGTTAATACCACTGTTGGGGTTGATTTGTATAGTGTAGTTGTCATGAGCAGAATATTCAAACAAACAATAGAAAGGGTTGAACATCTCGTGGGATAGTAAGAAGAAAAACTCTCTTGAGACACCACCATAATCCAACCCTTCTTCACCGTCGAATTTTATCATTAATCTTTTCTTCAAATCTTCTGGCGTCTGTCTCATAATTTCCTGGTAAGCATCTTCGAATATATGCTTTCTCCGAACTTTAATATGGCATTGACCAGGTAAGATTCTTAATGCAGGTTGTGATCTGAAATAAATAACTTTACGTCTAAAATCACGTTTATACTGTGGGACGTTCTGGTCTAAACTGGAAGGCAACCTAGGGTCATCCCATGTGGTCGTCTTGGTGTTATGATCGACAAAGTACACACGAGCCGTGTTCGTAAGTCTCATTTCCCAGCCCGACGGCAAGGGGCCCAATTGAGAGACAGGTTGCTGCTGGATCGTAGTGTTTGTAGGACCGTATGTTCTGATGTATTGTTGTCTTCTAGGATCGACCCATGTGGTTGTCCTGGTGTTGTGGTCCACGAAATAAGCTCTTCCCTCGGGCGTGAATCTTTGTTCCCATCCGTTTGGCAGCTCACCCAGCCCTGAGGTCGTAGCGCCGGTAGCGGCAAAGGCGGCGGCAGCAGAGCCATTCAATGCAGGAGTAGCAGAATTAGTGCCAACTTGAACAGAAACTGCACTGTTTGATTCTGATCCGCCAGGCAAAGTTCTACCTCTATGCTGCCGTCTCTCTAATTCGGTGTTAGCGGTCATCTGGTTGCCACGCTCTTGCTCCGTTTGATCGTTAGTGGGTCTTTTCCACGTAGTGGTTCTTGTATTATGATCAACGTAATAGGTTCTACCGAAATTATCGGTTCTTCTTTCCCAACCTGCAGGTAAACGTCCATATTGGTCTTCAAATGAGGAGTACTGCTTGCTCGAGCTGGAGCCTGGGCCGCCGTCGGGTGTCTCCGAAGAGTCATTCCCTGTATGAGCACCATGTTGCAAAGTGGTCTCCACAGCTCTAGCAGTAGACTGCTGTTGTCTCGAAGAAGCCTCGACAGAGGCGCTAGTCCCAGGGATAGTGGCCATTGCACTACCCGCCATCGGCCCGCTCGAAACCTGCGGAGAGTTTGTCGTACTTGCAGCAGCACGTCCCGTTCCAGACGAGCCCGACTTCGATAATACCATGATCAACCTCCCACTCACAGTCATATTATCGTTCGATCTTTTCAGATCTCTCGTGATAGTTTCCTCTCTAGCCGAGGACGAGCCGTCCGCGTCCAAATGGCCCAGTATATCGCCCACTCTCGCGTTAACGACACCGAGAAACCCTTGGTCTTTCTTCTTGAATTTTTTCTGATCAAACACTTGAACAGTCAGCACCGAATTCTCATTAACATCATTAAACTTGAAAGTTTCATTCCAATACGGATTCAACGTCTTCTTAGCAGGCGACGTAGACTTTGTTTGGTACCCATCAATCGTCAACACTGCAAACGGGTCCGGAGACCGGAAAACGTCTCTTTTATAAAGAGACTCTGCAGCAACCAATTTCACTGAAATAGATGGCATCCTACCGACTCAATTTGCAAAATACACGTTTTCGCTAACAGAAAGTATACTAGGTCGAGACAGGGATAAAATAGTACCCAATTTTTCCCAATTTGTAATATCACTTGTACCAAATTACAGCACCGACTCACCACGTAAAGAGTGTATCCAGCCTATTCGATTGTTATCAAACTACTTGTAACGGACAGCGAGGACTCACTGTGCTACGATTCTCGAGTCTACTCTCACTAATGCTTCACTCCGACAAGACTCCTGGATTCTTACACACTGGGTTTTTAATTGTTTTTTCAAATTTGTAAAGGAAGGTCTTCGCTGATCTCGCAGTTGCCAGAACTGGGCTGAAAGCAGTCACTGTGAACGAGTATGCGCGCACGTGACAAGAATGAACGCACGTGATGAGGGCTGTGTGTTAGGGCATTTTCAATGACCTAAGTACGTGCCCTAGGGTCTGCTGTTAGGGTATATACGGACACGTGCTTGTCACGTGCTTAGGGCACGCGTTTAGGGCGCAGAGTTCAGCTTGTAAACAAACGCTAAGCAAGTGTCAATACGGTTTGTTTACCACTGTTTACTAAAAGCTGGTCTCCGTCACTTGCCACACTCACTCCGTGCCAAAGCTGGCTCGCCATATATAAGCAAGCCCCATTATGCCCTCGGTGTAACTCTTGCTTCAACTGTTGGTGTTCTCTGGTACACTCCAGAGAAAACTCAGACAACTGTCAGAACAAGAAGGTTTTATATGAATACTCAATTTTACCAACCCGTTGGCGTGTTTCGCCAATCTTATAACATGGATAAGAAATATAGAAACATGTGGCAGCAGGACGGCTCCTGTCTCGGGTCCTCACTGCTACGGAGAGCCTCAGATGAATTTAACGACTATTACAAGACCAAGAAGATCCAGTCGGATTATTTCCAGTTCACTGGTTTGAATTACAGTAACCAAATGTCTATCCTTAAGGACAAACTGCTGATTTCCAACGCATTGGGTGACAGCAGTTTAAAGTTATTCCAACTGGTCGATGAATCAGGGCATCATTCACTGAGAGAGTTGCAAACTGTGTCACTACCTTCATTGACATCGGCAATGACCACGTCAACATTCGTCCCACTGCATGACGACTTCAATGAATCTGATTTTGTCCTGACGGGCCATCAGGATGGGAAAGTTAATCTGATCAAGACTAATTCCACGGAATCGTCCATTGTGCAGAGATTTAAACATAACGATTTCCTTCACCAGATCGATCCAGTGTCTTTGCAGCCTATAACTGATTCCAGGTCATTGATGGCCCCAATTAAGCAACTGGAACCGTGGGTCCAGCAGAGAGAATGCTTTATATCTGTGGTGAATGACTCTTTATTCATTTATAACATTAACGATAAGAGACAACCACAGTATCTAAACTCTCATAGAGGCTTAAACTCCGTCACAACGATTTCAGATAACAACAACGAGTTTTTGCTCTCCACGGACCGTGGCATGAAATTATTCGACATTAGATCACCCGACTTGATTGATTTGTGGCGCGGGAACTTCTCGACGAGTCAGGTATTGTCTAACAATCAGGTGGCAACAGGTTCCAAAAATGATGGCTTACAAATCTTTGATATGAGAGGCAGGAAGTTGCTCTCCACATGTGTTTCCAAATCATCGCACGTCAAAGCTCTAAAATTCCATGGCCACTCGAGACAGCTGTATTGTTTGGATTCATTTAATAATTTATTCAAGTGGGATTTGCAACATGACGCTGCAAGACGGACTTTGAAAAATGGCATTCAATCCTTTGATAATAACAAAGACCTCGAAAGCCTGCCTTGTGGAGATATGGTCACTAAAAATGAAATACGGCTTATCGACACTTGGGAAGACAAGATTGTTGGATTAGGTTATAAAGAGCTAGGGATTCATCAAATCATAGAAGTCAAGCAAAAATTGACGCCGAGAGTGGCAGAAAATAAACAACTTGCCAGCATGGGGCAAACTTACAACACACACTCTTCTTCTGAAGATGAAGAGGACGAGAATAGCTCAATCATGTCTAATGGTTGGGATAAGAGCAGCAACGATGGGGTATCTTTACCAGATAGTTCCATGGAACAAGATGTGGAGTCACAAATTGGGATGAAAAAAACTGGCTACTTATAAAATCTTAACAGCTTGCGGGACAGAGACATGTTACTGGATGGGACATTTATATAATTATAATGAAATAAGTAAATTCAAGATAGGGAAAATAAAATAGGTTTTAATAGATAATACTTTAAATTGCAATAAACGTATATATGGTTTGATTCATACTTTTTAAAATTATAATAAATTATGAATATATATATGCAAAATGTGAAGAATGTTTAAGTACAATTATAAAGAGAGGTAAAGAGAATGACGAGATTTTCAACACCATGAACAACAAGCTTTGAAACAACTAGCATTAGTGTCAGTTTCATCTTGACGATCTTGTCTATAACGGTTATCGTTATAAGAAATTATCGATGCATCGTTGTCAGGAAAGTGACGCTTCCCCATAGAATCGTATCTTTTAACGTTACCAGAGTTTATAAGGACCTGTCGTGACGATTGCTTTTGGTTTCTAGATGTGTCCGGTACATCTCTTTGTTGAAGCGACAGATTCTTATTCTGAGTGTTCAAAGCAGACATCATGGGAGTAGAGGTCCGATGGTTGGAGACATTATTGCCAACTGCTAAGTGGTTCCCAGAAGCATTCCGTTTACCATCATTTGCTAATTGTTGTTGTGAATTTGAAACGGGTTGTTGTTGCGTCTTATTCCTTGAACTTTTGTGAGGGTGAGGATTACCATACCCATGTAAATTGGCTCGTTTATTAATGCTGATATCCCAACCTTGGCCATCATTGAGATCCATCCAATCATAATGAGGGGAAGATAGTAGGCCTAATTTCTCTAAAACATTATCCATCAGTTGGATCAAATAGTCATAATCTGGCCTTTCCTCGAATTTTAAATTTCTTGCGTAACTTAAATATGTAGCGAACTCCATCGGTATTGAATCATTTAATAATAAATCCTTTGGGTTCAGCTTTTGCTTAGTTAATCCAATCTTTTCATATTTTAGTTTATTATTTGGAGCTTTCAACCCTTGCCACGGTAGCGAGCCTCTTAAAAAATAAAGAAAGACATGTCCTAAACTCTCTAAATCATCTCTTCTAGATTGTTCTCTGCCAAAATGTGTGTTTATGGACATATACCTCGCAGTACCACTCAAGGATTTCCTTTCTCTATATGGAATATGCTGTTTCGACCTGGGGTCTCTGTATTGTTTTGCCATACCAAAATCTACCATGTAGATCAGGTTTGGATCCCTCCCAGCTCTCTTTGTCACCATTCTTTCGCCGCTAGTTAATTGAAACTCCGAGATTAAAAAATTATCTGGTTTAATATCTCTATAGATCAAATCATGATCATGAATTTCTCGTACCCTGGCGATCATTTGCTTGGCAATAAGGCAAGTAGTCTGTACACTAAACTTTCGGCCGCACCATTCAAATAGATCTTCTAAAGAAGGTCCCAGTAAATCGATGATTAATACATTATGCATGCCTTCCTGGCCATAATAATAAGCTCTTGGGATCCCAATGCAATCATTTAAAATTCTGTAGGCACGAAACTCATCTCTCAACTGCGGAGCATCAGAGTTTCTAGGTTCAAATTTGATGGCTACAGGGTCTAAGTTTTTCCCATTTCCGCTGGAATTAGCACTCAGGCTGCTGCCATTATTATTATGATTTAAAATATTCGAACCTTCAAAAATGACTCCAAAGGATCCTTCGCCAATCTTAGGACCCAAAGCATAATGAATCCCTACAATGTGCTGATGTGACGAGTGATGGTGCCGGTGGTTATGTTTTTTAACCACTTCCATATTATACTATTAGAAAAAAGTATGCAAAAAGAACAAAAAGTGGACTCAATTTTTCTTCCTTCAAAGTCCTATTTGTTCAGAAGACGCGTCACGTGGAATCATGCACTGATATGATAAAAATCGTCTAAATTCACTGTATAACCAATATTTACAGAGAACAAAAAAATGACAAAATTTTTCGCAAAGGAAAGGAAATGAAAGTCACTCGACGGTATATTGAAGTATAAACGTTAATAAATATGTGCAACTTGTGCCAGGGTAGAGTTATACGGTCTATAAGAAGGAAAGATCTGTTGCAAAATGTGGTTGTTATTGGATGTGTGTGTGTCAAAACAACCAATTTTTTTTCACAAAGCTTCACCAAAAGCATTACCCGACTGTAGCTTTTTTTTTTTTTTTGAAAAATTAGCGTTGGAATCTTCGATGAAACCAATGAGGATGATGTGACAAGAATTCAAAGATGGACTGTATTACACCTTTCTAGTGTCTGCTGCTTGCAATTTCTGTGTGGTGTAGTGTAAAACATTGTTATCTTGGACCTACGGCCAAAAAAACGCTATGAAGTTTGAGTTAGGGGGTAAATGTCTGGCATTTCATGGTCCTTTGCTGTATGAAGCACGAATTTTACGGGTCTGGGATCCAGAACAGAAAAGCCAAGGCGAGGCTTTGCAGCTTTCACGCCCTGAAGAATCTGGTGATAGTGTCTTGGTGGAAGAGATCAAGACTGGTATACCTGTTGATTTAAAAGAGGATGTTTGTTATTTTATTCATTATCAAGGTTGGAAATCTACTTGGGATGAATGGGTCGGGGTTGATAGGTTACGCGAGCATACGCCTGAGAATTTATTAGTAAGGAAGCAATTGATTGCAGATTTGAAACGTGCAGAGTCTGCGAAGAGGAAGAAGGCCAGCAGTAATGGTAGTGTTAACGGTACTAAGAGAAGACAAAATGATAGGAAATTTGATTTATCGTCTAATTCCATAAGCGGTAACGAAAATGACATGGCACGCTCAGGCGGTGGCAATATCGGAGGTACTAGTAGCTCCACCGGTAACTCTAGTTCGGGTAAAAACAGTCTGGGCTCGACCAATGCTAATAATCACATCTTCAATATAGCAATACCGAAGATCACGTTACATATTCCTATGAAATTGAAAAGCTTACTAGTAGACGATTGGGAATATGTCACTAAGGATAAGAAGATATGCCATTTGCCTTGCTCTATAACGATCACAGAGATCCTGGCTAAGTATCAATTCAGTTATAAGTCTTCAAACGATTATTCTTTGGTTGGAGAATTGCAATTGATAGAATACATTAACGGTTTGAGAACATATTTTCAGGAATGTCTTCCGAGATTATTGCTGTACAGATTAGAGAAGTTGCAATACGAACAAACCTCAGACCATACACAACTATGCCAATTGTACGGATGCATCCACTTGTTAAGGCTCATAAGCATTTTACCTGAATTAATCTCTACGACAACAATGGACCCAAAAAGCTGCCAACTTATAGTGAAACAAAGTGAAAACTTGCTGCTGTGGATGGCAATGAACATAAATGATATTTACAAAGAGAAAGGTTACTACATTAACACTTCGAGCCAGTACGAAGGTGTAGCCGTTGGAATGTGATAACAACTTATATATTCTGATTTTTTTTTTTGAAAAAATTGGCAAAACGAGAGTATACCAAGCTTAATGAACCCTCCCACTACCGACTGATACAACACAACTCCTCAAGATACTGTTCGACCTGGCCATTCGAATCCCAATTGTCTTGGTCACTTGTGTATGTCATTAAATACGTTCGATGAAGGATATTATAGAAATCGGAATTCGATAAATGTAGAAAGTAACTTGACAGTTCTGTCAAGGTTTTCACACTTCTACTTATTGGAACGAGTTTCTAACGCGCAGCAAATCAAGTAGTTGAAAGTATACTCTCGGTTAGTTCTTTTGGAGCCAGTAGAAGATACGTTTTGTAAAGAGGCAGCTTCTTTTTTGGACCTTCTAGGACGGTTTCCATCTTTTTTTCGCGCTTCATTTGGCTCTTACTGAGAATGATTACAGTTCAGTTCGATGGACCTTAGAGAATATAGTAATTTCAATGGATCGCTTGGTAAGCAGGAAGTCCAGGACTCGTTTTCCAAATCTTCCAAGCAGGACGAACCGTCCTGCTCTCGAACTGGGTTAGTTCCTGATGCTTCTAAAAATCATGTTTATAAGGATAGGAAATCCGAAGCATCGTTTAGATGTACCCATCCAGATTGTGATAAAGCATTTACTAGGCAAGAGCATTTATCTAGGCATAAATTAAACCACTGGCCAAAACAAATATATGAATGCTCTTATATATTTCCAACTACTTCAACTCGATGTGGAAAAGTCTTTGTTAGGAAAGATTTATTAGTGAGGCATCAAAAGAGGCACTCCAAGAAAAAAAATAGATTATTGAGTAGAGCTCAAAATATCAAATTACAAAAAAATCCTTTATTCGTAGAGAAATTGACTAAGAGGTTACCAAGTACTGTGATTCCTGAACCCCCCATGCATCAGCAAGATTTCCCCCTGGTATCAGGTCTTATACCACTCTCTATGCCGCAGTGTGGTCCGCAAGTGAAGCCATTAGATACTGTGGACGGCCCGTCACAAGATAAGTCACAAAATATACCAATGTATCCACTTCCTTCGACATCTAATATCGATGATAAAGGATTTCAGCAAGTAGAAATGTTGCACCAAGAGAATTCAACTGACATTCATAGCTCACAATGGCCTTCCGTACCATCGTCAAATACAATGTTTGATTGGCTGTTGAAAGATGACTACTTGAAAAATCCAATCGATGTTAACCTATCAAATGCATCAATACCAGCAGGGGAATCTACTGCTCAGAAAGATGTATCGAAACCAGTTATGAATTTTCAAGAGCACTATAACGATCAAACTTCAATAAATCTTGAGACGAGAAAGAATGAAAATGTAACAAATGTTAATCAGCAGGCAGATGGTGACGTTACAAAATTTACTCCTACTGTATCAGAACTTGGCACTTTAAGCCCACAATTAGTCTCTGCTCTAGACAATGCTAGTTCCGATCCTCTACTTGATTTCATGCAAAAAATGTTATCCGATGATCAAAAATCTAATTTCCCCATTAATGAGGAGAATTTAGGACATTCTATGAGTCATTCAGAAAATACCTCAATTGATCTTCCAGCCCATTCTCAAAACGAATCGTTTGCTCCATACACGTTAAATTCAGAAAGCAATACGCAAACTAGCGATAATACTTCGAGTCTTCAGGATTTATCTTCATTTATAAGTAGTAATGATTTAGCCCCGAATTCCAAGCTTGCACCAAATGAGGCTAATGAAATAAAGGATCATCTAAATACACAAAAGCAAAACATTGATGAACTGAAGAAAAATGCAGCTAGTTTTGGGAAATATGATAATCCAGCTGATGAGGTTAGTCCAACGAAAAACAAATTACAAAATTCGATGAAATCAATTTTACCTCAGATTTTTTTCCCAGATCCAACTGCAAAATATAAAATCTCTGACTCAAAATATGAAGAACTTCGTTCAGTTATTCCAGATGTAACGCATATTCCTCGGGAATCCTTAGAAGCATCGTTGAGGTCATTTTGGGTGTGTTTTCATCCACAATATGGATTGCTTCATAAACCTTCTTTCTCAGTGGAAAACACTCGACCGATTTTATTATTGTCATTAATAATGATTGGTGCAAGTTTTCTGGGATCTAACTATCGTGAAACCATTTCAGATCCTATTTGTGGACCTTTAAGATGGATTATTTTTTCTCATGCAGATTTTCAGCCTCCATCAGTTTCATATATTATCCAATCTCTGCTACTCCTGGAAATGTATGAAAAATCATGTACCAATAGATATTTACATGAGAGATCATACTTACATCACGGCACAACTATTCAATTGTTACGAAGAACACCGTCTCTCGGTGGTCACCCATGGCGGGACAAAAAAGATAAAATTGCTCCAAAAAGTAACTTCATTCATGACCAAATGAATAATGGCTATGATGAGTATTTGAAAGAAGTCTTGTTGGACTGGATAGAGTATGAGCAATTGAAAAGGGCAGGTTTTCTTGCATTTTATATGGACATAACACATGCAGTTGTATATGGCTATCTGAACCTGTTCATTAGTTGTAGACAAATTCAACTAGATATGCCCTGTGCAGATAAGATATGGGAAAGTTATGAGATTGATTATGAAATTTTAAGAGAATGCGGGTTTGCAGGTGATGACGGTATTGCCAACGTCACTTTTCTGCAGTCTTTAAAACTATTAATTCGGTATGTGTTGCTGAAGATGAATACTGCAGGAGAGCCTTCCAACGATATAAGCTCTTTTAAAAAATATCCAAAGAGTATATTTGGTAATAAAATCATTCTAGCCGGTATATTATCCATTATGTTTCAATGCTTGGAAGAAAATAATGATCCATTAGTTAGCTCTATTTTGTCTAAAGAATTCAATAAACAGAATGATATATTTCTATGGAAGGAAATTATCTCTTTTGCAATTAATACTTGGTTATTTGAAGTTCATAATCCATCGCATAAATTTGAAGATTATATGATCGACGGGAACTCTTTGAAAAACATTACGTTTGATGAGAATGATGAGTTAAAAGTTTTAAAAGGGAATTTCAACGACCTAGATTGTAAATTACCCGTTTTTTTCATGTCTCAAATAATCTTGAGGATTTTTCAACATGACTATTTGATCCTTGCAGGTGCTCCATGGAGAATGAATGTGAGGATAGGAATTAAAGAGTATAATTCAGTGTATCAAAAGGTTTTATCTGTTTTTAAAGACCGTGATAATGGGGGAATTACTGTTGTTTATGCCTACCAACTGATTTTTGAAACATTTGTAGAAGTAGGAGTAGAAGAATCTGGTTATAGGACAATAAAAATTAAAAAAGATTATGATATGAATACGGACATAATATTGACAAGGCAAAATTCAATAGCATTATGTATTCTAGTGATTTGGTGTTACCATTTTCTACTCTATGGTCCCGAAGCTAAACTTTGGATTAATCCTTCTTCCGAAAATATATCACAAGATGAGAAAGATGATATACACAAGAAAAATGAAGCTCTCAAATCAAGTTATGTCCCGGTTCAAACGTTTGAAAATTACTTAATTACCATGTATGATTCGCTTCACGTGGATACAAATACTGATGTAGCCACATACCAGAGAGATATCTGGAACAAATCTGGTATGTTAGCTCAATTACGATGTCCCAATAACCTATGTGGATTTTTGATGCACGTAAGTAAAATCTATGCTTCAAGTTATTGGGATCTGGGCAGAGAATATCATAGATTATTTGATAATTGCATTGAAAGGTGTCTCGGGAAAGAATCTCATATTTGCCACAATATGTACGACGTGTAGTAGTTCTCTAAATATCTCTTTTGACAGAGTTTTGCTTTGAATTTTACCCATCAATCCATATCTTCTTATATGCTTGAAAGTTCAATTCTGTAAAATTTCTTTTAATGATGTTCCTCTATCGACTGAATTATACGGTCCAACTCTGCCACATTGAAATAAAACGCTATTCGCTGGATAAAATAGTAGGACGGTAGCTTGATATTCCAGCTACAGTTTGTACTGAACAAGGTTTACGGTCTCGTGACTTAATTATTTTTTTAAATCCATTAGAGCTTCTAAGATTGATTAAAATGGATAAAAAGATTTAACTAGTTGAGTCATGCCAATTGCAAGCAATGGAGAGTGCTTCATACCGATAGCACATAGTCCAATTTCCTGCACTTAGAAATATCAAGTGGGTGCTTTTGTTTTATATAAGGTTTCTGAATCAGTCAGAGCGCATTAGCGAGAGAGAAAATTGGAAAACGAGTGCGGTACATGTATTGTTAAGATTGTAAATTGAATGGGGAAATCTTCAATAAAGTGATAGGTTTAACTCGAAGATCAAAAGATAAATATTTTAAATAAAAGTTTAGAGACAATTGGTTGCTAGATTGTATTTGAAGAATCCATTTAGTATGGAACAGGCGAATTCGAATAGTGAGAAAAAGATACAACAAATTGATATCTTCAAAAAATATGCTACTGTGTTAACTCTCGATAAAAGGGCTAATTTACTTACCAATGATTCAGAGCATGGTGAGAGTCGGATTGGCTTTACTCAGAAAGATCACACTGTAGTAGGGTCTCCTGCCATTGGAGAATTGGTTCTATTGTACGACGATTTCATAGAATTAATATCGAACTCCAGGAAACTTTACTCTAAATTTACTGACCATTCATATAATCTTAATCAGATACCTTTCAACAGCTTTGGAGCTATTTTTTTTGCAATTGATGAGCAAAATAAGGGTTATTTAACTATCAGTGACTGGTTTTATTTTAACAATTTGCTAGAATATGACAATTATAATCTTATTTTATTGTATGAGTTCTTCAGGAAGTTTGATAAACAAAAATTGGAACTAGAAAAGAAAGAACATCGTATATCTCGACGAGAATATGATGATCGTATACGATCCACTAATTACGGGAATAAATTTTTAAGTTTTGACGAGCTGTACTTAGATTTAAATCAATTCAAAGAGACAATTAATGTTCTCCATAACTCCATACAAGACAATTTCTTAAAACAGAATGATCTCTACTTAAAATGGGAAGAATTCAGATTTTTAAAATTATACGAACAATTCCCATTCGATACAAATAAACCTTACCTCACCATAAATTCATTATTAACAATTTTGCAAAATGATTTAAAAAACGAAAAATTGTTCATCGGTTTTGAAAGATTATCGCAAAGAGATCCTATTAAGAAAAATTTGGTAATTAATAAGAATCAACTAACATATCTGTTGTCCAAATTCTACTCCCATAGAGTCTCTGGGGATATTTTTGATTCTTTAAATTTATCAAATACTTCACTCTTAAAATCAAATAATAATGCTATACCATTCAATGTAGTAAAAGATATTTTTTATCTCTTCCAAAATTTTGATCTTTTAAACCAAGCACTAATTAAGTACGCCACTACAAATGAATTGAGCGAAAGACAAATAAGGGAAAAAATAATTACAAAGAAAGAATTTATGGAGATTCTGAACACTCAATACTATAAAATTAATAATATTATTGAATTTTCACCTTCTCAAATTAACTTACTATTTTCTATTGTTGCCAATTCAAAGGAAAATAATAGAAAAAATAATGTATTACAGAACTTGAGGCATCAGGATTCTAAGATTGATGAGTTTATACAGAATGAGTACGCGCACGGTGAAAATCTGAAACAAAAACGAGTAGAGAATTTTAATGAAAATTATAATCGTATATCTGATGGGTTTAGCGAGAACTTATTAACTGATAATAACCCCAAAAGTACAAATGGTTTGTTTAGTTTTTTTTTACCTTCTTCTAAGAAGGATTTGGCTACTATGGGTTCCGAGTTAACCATTCAAGATTTTATGAAAATACTAAACCCAAATTATCTCAATGATTTGGTGTATTTATTAGAGTTGGAACATATAAAGGATGAATCACTATATGTGAACTATTATTTCTATCCAATTTTTGATTCTCTTTACAATTTTGTCTTAGGTTCCGTAGCCGGATGTATTGGAGCCACCATCGTGTATCCCATAGACTTTATCAAGACTAGGATGCAAGCGCAACGATCTTTATCTAAGTATAAAAACTCGATTGATTGTGTGATAAAAGTTTGTCGTAATGAAGGTATCAGAGGTCTTTATTCTGGTCTTGGATTCCAATTGATAGGTGTAGCTCCTGAGAAAGCTATTAAACTAACTGTCAATGATAGTTTAAGAAACCGCCTAGTGGATAGACAAGGAAACTTGCATCCCTTTGCCGAAATAATGTCAGGAGCAGCAGCAGGAACATGTCAAGTAATTTTCACTAATCCTATTGAAATCGTGAAGATAAGGTTGCAAGTAAAATCTGAATATAAGTCTGAAAGTGCTCTCACTGCCATTCAAATAATCAAGAAGTTGGGATTCTTTGGACTGTATCGTGGTATACTAGCATGTTTGTTAAGAGATGTCCCATTCTCTGCAATTTATTTCCCAACGTACGCACATTTGAAGAAAGATATATTTAATTTTGATCCACAGGATAAAACAAAGAGATCAAGATTAAAAACTTGGGAATTATTAGTATCAGGAGCATTGGCTGGGATGCCTGCCGCCTTTTTAACTACGCCGTTTGATGTCATCAAGACCAGATTACAAATTGGTACGCAAAGAGGTGAAACAAACTATAACGGGATTATACATGCTGCTAAAACAATCCTTCGGGAGGAAAGTTTTACAACTTTTTTCAAAGGTGGTGGTGCTAGAGTATTAAGAAGTTCACCTCAATTTGGTTTCACTTTAGCCGCATATGAATTGTTTAAAGGTGTTTTTCCCTTACCAAATATTTCTCAAGACGTCGTTAAAGTTGGTAATGAGAATGGCATTAGAGATACTGATGAAATCCCATCCATCGCGTCTAGTTTCACGAATTTCATGCAGACTGTTAAGAAAGATGATACTCATTCGCTCAATGGGCATAATATCAGTAATGGAGTGAAAGATTATTTTAACCCAATCAAAGATCCTTACAGCAGCAACTATTTAAACTATTACTACAAGAGTAGCCAGATCGTGAAGACATTGATCGATCTAGACAATAATTTCTCTAAATTCAATTATGATACATATTTGGATTTCCAAGAGTATTTGACGAAAATTAACGATACGACCCCTAGACCCAAGAAGTAACCACTGGATGGTAACGTTTTTTCATAGTAATGTATATTTATTAACGTGATGTAATTATGAACATGATTATGTATTAGTTAATGGGAAATGATTAAGCTATGAGCATCGATATTTTAATTTCTGGCTCAATTTTTCAGGCTGTGATTTTACGATAATAACAAAAAATTTTCAAAAAAGCGATGAGCTTTGAAGAAGCCTTCATACAGGAGACAGACAACTAAATATCCAGAGTGGTTTCCTGTGGCATACAAAACTTGATAGTTATGGATATATTTAGAGTATTAACTAGAGGTGCAGCTGTTAACAAGAATTCTTATTCGGGTAAGACGAAACATGCTGATTTTGCTACTATCGATGAAACTGACAATGGTAAGATAAGCAAACTTAAGGAGCATCGGTTGGATAGGGAACTTGATTTTTTCCGTAATCGAAGAGTTGTTGAAGAGAACGTTACTGAACATACTGAAACTAATAGTGCAGCTCCGACTTCGAAAGACGAAGTAATAAATGATGAAGATCAAGATAGCGATGAAGAAATGTTAGATAAAAGTACCCCAGGTATTGTTTCTGAAAGTGAAGCCGCAATGTTTAGAAAGAGTTACAAATGTAATATCACTGGAGAAGATATACCGTTCCCTATTAAATCTTTTGAAGATTTAATTAATAGATTTTCTTTTGATAGACAGTTATTGAATAATTTGATTGAAAATGGTTTTACAGAGCCCACTCCGATTCAATGCGAAGCTATACCTCTCTCTTTTCATAGACGTGATCTTTTGGCCTGTGCACCTACAGGTTCAGGAAAGACATTGGCATTTCTAATCCCATTATTACAACAAATCATCGACTCCAAAGACACTGCCGTTGGTTTGCAAGGTTTAGTTATCTCTCCAACGAAGGAATTAACGAACCAGATTTTTATTGAAGCCATAAAATTATCCAAGAAGATATCATTGGGTAAGAAAAGACCTTTACAAATTGCTTTATTATCTAAATCATTAAGTGCCAAATTGAAAAATAAGGTCATCAGTGAAAATAAATATGATATTATAATATCTACACCGTTAAGATTGATTGATGTGGTTAAGAGTGAGTCTCTAAGTTTATCGAGCGTAAAACATATAGTATTCGATGAAGCCGATAAATTATTCGATAAAACATTTATCGAACAAACGGATGATATCCTTGACTTATGTAAGGATCCTAGTCTTAGAAAAGCCATGTTTTCTGCCACAATACCGTCAGGTATTGAGGAAATTGCTTCGACAATCATGTTGGATCCTGTCAGAGTCATTATTGGACATAAGGAGGCAGCTAACTCTAACATTGAACAGAAATTAGTGTTTTGTGGTAATGAAGAGGGTAAATTGATTGCCATTAGACAATTAACACAAGAAGGTGAGTTCAAACCTCCTGTCATTATTTTCTTAGAGTCTATTACAAGAGCTAAAGCCTTATACCATGAATTAATGTATGATAGAATGAACGTAGATGTCATCCACGCTGAAAGAACACCCACTCAAAGAAGTAAAATTATAGAAAGATTTAAGAGCGGTGATTTGTGGTGTTTGATATGTACAGATGTGTTGGCAAGAGGTATTGATTTTAAAGGTGTCAATTTGGTTATTAATTATGATGTCCCACGTAATGCGCAGGCATACGTTCATAGAATTGGTAGAACAGGTAGAGGTAACCGTACTGGTAAAGCTATTACTTTCTATACAAAGCAAGATGCATTAACTGTTAAGCCTATCGTCAACGTCATGAAACAAAGTGGATGTAATATACAAGCGTGGATGGACAGTATATCCCACATGACCAAGAGAGAGAAGGAAGCAATAAAGAAAGGAAAAGCTCATTCTGAGAGAAAGCAGATTAGTACTATCCCCAAGATTCAAAAAGTTAAAAAAAGACAAAGACAAGAAATGATTCAAGCTTCTCAAAAGAGAAAATTAGAAGAACTCAATAGCAAATTTTCAACTCTTGAAGCTGAAAAATAGCCAGAACTGATATACAGTTGAGGAAATATATTTAAATACAGTAAAGTTCATACTTTTCTTGGATTGGAAACAATCTTATAAACCTAATAGAATATTTTTCCACCTTTGACATCTTCTTGAGTGGCAATAAGTTTGAAAGCAATATGTGCACGTGATCTGACACTTGTTTAAGCTGCACATTGAGCTTAAATTTTATATCTTCTCATTTGCACAGTAACTAGTACGAGCAGATTTTTCCTTTGAGATTGGTCTTATAGAGGGTGTGTCAGTGTCATTCGTATTATGAAGAAGTGTGTGTGTTCCTTTGATGGTTGTCTGAGTAACATTATTTCGATCCAAGAAATGGATCTGATCGATTTGCCAGAGAATGTGTATGAAGACTTTAAAATAATGCAAAGACGTCTTTCTGATAGTAATGATTCTCTGAGTGAAAGAAATTTTATGTTAGTGGATGACATATGGCTGTTTGATAATATAGGAGTCTCTAGAGAAATTCCTCCAGATTTAGTTAAGACTACAAAACAAGACTTATTGAAGTTTAATTACAAAGATACCGATTGGAATATAGTAAGTTGCAATAAGTATCTGATATGCGCAGATTGCGATAAAGGTCCTATTGGTATCATTTGTGAGGTTAAAGAAGATTCAGCAAATGGCACTACCAAGACTGTTAACCTGCTCAGTTTAAATAGCGTTAAGACCATTTAATTTTGTATTTTTGCTCCACAGCTGCTTTACGCAAAATTTCAACACTGCACCAGCCAGCAATTACCCTTGGATAATCATGGATGGCCTGCTAATGGTATATGCCAGCTCATGGAACTAAGAGATACAATACTATATGTTGCTGTTACCCGGATTAATGATTTTGGTTTTTTTTGGGAGAAAATTTCCAATTTCTAAATTAGAAAAATTTTATTACGATGCTCATCACATAGTAACTATTATTCGTAATCTACGGATCCCAACGAGCAAGTAGCATTATTATCGTTTGCTTGAAGATTTTGAGTATACTAGAGAGAATTAGAGTGATTACTTTGATATTTAACGATGGCATCTAGAACACAATTTGAGAATTCTAATGAAATTGGTGTCTTTTCTAAATTGACTAACACTTACTGTCTAGTCACTGTCGGTGGCTCTGAAAACTTTTATTCCGCATTTGAAGCTGAGTTAGGTGATTCTATCCCGATCGTTCATACCACCATTGCCGGTACTCGTATTGTCGGTCGTATGACTGCAGGAAATCGTAGAGGGTTATTGGTTCCTACACAAACCACTGATCAAGAATTACAACATATAAGAAACAGTTTACCAGATTCAGTTAAGATTCAAAGGGTAGAGGAAAGGTTATCTGCTTTAGGTAATGTCATATGTTGTAACGATTACGTAGCGTTAGTTCATCCTGATATTGATAGAGAAACTGAGGAGTTAATAGGTGATGTTCTTGGTGTTGAAGTGTTTCGTCAAACCATTTCAGGTAATATTTTAGTTGGTTCATATTGTGCCCTAAGTAATCAAGGTGGGTTAGTACATCCTCAAACTAGTATCCAGGATCAAGAAGAACTTTCCTCTTTATTACAGGTTCCTCTTGTGGCAGGTACTGTGAACCGTGGTAGTGCTGTTGTTGGTGCTGGTATGGTGGTAAATGACTACTTGGCTGTAACGGGGCTTGATACCACTGCTCCAGAGTTAAGTGTCATTGAAAGTATCTTCCGTCTACAAGATGCTCAGCCAGATGCCATTTCAGGGAACTTACGTGATACATTAATCGAGACGTATTCTTAAGAAATGGTTCTGGCATGAGACAACACTATGTATTTTATCGAACATTGGACCAAGTGATTAGAGATTTAGAGAAACATACTCAACCTTCTGAATCCTTGAACTAACAAATTCAATTCACATATATAAAAACTCTACAGCATTGTTCATACTATATCTCACGTTATTAGGTAATACTAAGATGCTTAACGTGCATTCGTGGAAAAGTGCTACTTTTAGGTTTCGAACCCGTGACTAGGAATAGTTTTCAAGAACGTGATACAACGGCAAAGTGTGCAATTGTCGGGTTGATATATACACGATAGGAAATAATAGCCGTGAGCTCATGTGTTAGGGTTTCGATTTCTCTCAAACCCAGCATGCACTCAAAACAATGTTCTCCTCTTCAAACAATCCTGCAAATACAACTTGTTTTTTGATTTTTTTTTCATACAGATAACAATATCTTCAACCCCTTCCTCCTTAGCTCGTGATCGTAATTCAGAAAAAGCCTTCTAGCTGTATAATTTTCCTATAAAAGTGCCAAAAAATCCGAACCGTAATATATATTACCCATTGGGCAAAGATTTCGAACTATTGGCAAACAGGTTTTTTCTTTTCAAGAAGCTCTTAGATCTTGTTTCTACTGTACCAAGTTAAAATTTTCACATGCGTGTTATTGCTGGATTTAACGCGTAAAGAAACACATTAGGTCAGGTTTTAAGTTTTTATCTCTTTTCTAACAATTACCGCTGTTTCCACTTTTAGATAAAGTAATTTTCACTTTCAAAATGAGAGATATACATTGAAAGGTTAATATAAAAATAGGAGGTAATCACACTGGAACTTTATTCTATATCGTTGTATAGAAAACTTGGTAAAGTAAACGTGAAAGTTTATTAAATTAATACTTTTTCTTATTGCACTAAAACGCATGTAGTCAAAATTATTGACTTATTTTCTCCATGAATGGAATGGAAATGATAATGCGTTGCAGAAATATTTTACAGGGAATTTTTGCTTGTAGAAGAAAAATATTTATAGATGTTGCTAATGGCTTCAAAAAAAAACTAGTTAGGTAAATCCCATTTCATTCTTCCAAAGTTTTTTTTCCCTTTTTTTGTCAATACAGTTTGACACTAAAGTGTAACATTTGCAATAAAAATGATTCTTGAATCGCTTATCAATTTTTATTATTTGACAAATTTCCTAATCTGTAAGCCTCTTCTTTAGAAATTTGAATAAAAACTCAACCTATAATATGTAAAAAATCAATATGCCAGCAAATGCTATAGAATAATAAGTGAGTATAATGAATTTAATCTAATCAGAGCTTGATAAAAAATTCATATATCGAAGGTATCCATTGATAAGCTAGCAAATATGTAATGCAACTGAAAAAATCGATCCTTAATGTCAAAGAACTGTAGCATGCCTAAAAATAATGACTGGATCGGCATATATCTACAGTTTACTTGTTTATTAACTCCTTATGAAATTATTACTTACTCCTAACGACAATTTCTATGAATACAAGAGATCAAATTGTTACTTTAATTTTTACAGAAACAATAATTGTATCCCAGATCTGAAAATCTTGCTTTTTAGTAATATATTCTGTGGGTGGGGCGAATCTAATTAGATTTTGTTGCCTAATAAGGCAATTGTTCAAGTTTCAATAATGTCCATCTGTTTGTCTCTCTTTTAAACCCTGCTAATGTTATATCATTATGCAAGCGCAGCGGATTGAGGCCAAATCAGTTACCGCAGGATTTATCAAGGAGCTGTTTCAATAGCATAGGGTCAGGAAAGAGTTGAAACTATGTTCTTGCAGAGTTGATTATTATGAAAGAACATTCTTACTGATGTAAACATTTAAGAAAATCCTTCCTGGTAAAAATTGGGTAATCGAATTCTTACTTTAGACTATATTACAGGAAAAATACTTTACTTCAACTGCTCTGCAATAAATCTCATTCAATTGCTATGAGGCTGAATGAAAAAAGCCTTTCATGATAAGCATGGATACGTTTTTTTCACTTGGTTCTTTTTTCCTCAAGAGAGTTCATTTTATTCAATCTCGTCTTATCTAATTGTAAAATACGTAAACTTGGAAGACATAAATGTATAATCACCTACTTTAGGATATTTATTATTAGCATTCATTTGTTCACAATAATCTCAAAGGACATAATTATGATTGCTCAACTTTAGATTATTTTCATCACGATTTAGTAATTTAATGAAAGAAGGCTAAAAACTGCCATGTGAGTTCGATTTCATTGAGTTGTACGACTGTTTCAGTAGAGCAAATATTTTTAAGTTTTATTAAAAGTGTTTTGCCGGAAATATCTGGTTTTGCTTTGTATTCAAAAACTGTACATGCAAGTGCATTGCATGTGTTTCCTACTTATCCTTTTTAGGCTTCGAGAATTTTTGTTTAATTTTTTATTTTCAATTTTCTTCCTCCTCACCATCTAAAAGTCATTTTTCATCGTTACTTCATAATTATCGGGCACTATACATCACAATACATCACCACTTTCATCTTCCTTTTCCCTTTTCCTTTTCCAGTTGCTAGGAACTGTAATAAATCTTTAACAGTACTTGCATTCTTAAAGATAGATTAGGATATTGAAGTACATCCTTTCTTAATAACTCATTATATCGCTTTAGTTTCCGCATCCAAAGTGAGGTGTATTGGGAAAAGTAATAAGTGATAAATAGAGGTATTTCGTAAACCATATGTATAAATGATTTAGATTTCAATATATATACATATATGTTCTGGCAGATCTAAACTAAATATTCATTTTTTCGTAGCCCTTCCCGGAATTGCTTCAATTAGATTTATTTGCCTGTTTGAAAAAAATATTAATCCTCAATTATTCAAAAGATCCCTTTCGAATTATTTTATTCTCATTTCCTATAACTGTTCTAACCATACTTTTATACAGCATAATTGTATAATTGTTACTTTGTACTTGGTGGAGAAGAAATCGAATATCATAAAGTTTAACATTTTTTGTTATCAAATTGTATTAGTATAAATAGTTCGTTTCGAACCTATTTCTCACGAGTATTTGTAACGTTCCATATTAAAAAACAATGAGTATCTTGATAAATAGAGGCCCTCAATACAATCAGTGCATGGTGCCTATTCCAATGTATGACACTCAACCTATTTTAATTAATTACGGTACTCATTCGTTTGCAACAGGGCAAGTTCAAACTCCACAACCACATTTTATTACACCACAAGCTCTCAGTTCTCCTAATTCTAGCCATCAACAGCAACAGCAACAGCACCTACAACAGCAACCGAGCCTTGTAGGATATATTGCTCCTACTACTGCATATTATGAGGATCCAATGTTAAATCAAGCGACTCAAATCTCTTCATCACAAAACATTCAATTCGTTAATTATCAACAAATGTATCACATGCAGCCTAACGGATTGCAATTGAATAAAGTAACGTTACCTCCCATATCATCGCTGGTACCTACGCTTCCTTTCAATAGTAAGAAAGCTAGTTTTAATAATGAACGTATCACAACTGTGCATCAAGGTGAATATGAAAAGGATGTCGAAGGGAGATCTAGTTTGAAAGATGATAGTGACATAATAGAAACTAATTTACTATCACCTTCATTAACACCCAACCCTTTGAAGATAGAAAATTCCCCTGTTGACCAACACCGCATAACTCAATGTAATAGCATTCGAGGTTCAATTTCTTTTAATAAAAAAACTATGTCAAAGGAGAAGAAACTCGAAAAACTCAATAAATTTGAAAAGACTAATGACAATAACAATATTAATAATTCCAAACAAGTTCCAATTAAAAATACAAAAAGAAGAAAATATTCTAAATTTTCATCAATAGATGGGAATTGTCAAGAGAGAATCATACCAAGAACGAACAAAAATCTTTCAGAAAAGCACAATTCAAACACATCAATATATGCTCCAACGGTTAATAACGTTAGTAATTTGACAATAGATTTTTCATCTGCTGTAAAACTAAGAAAACAATGTCCTGTGTGTAAAAAGATTTGCTCGAGGCCTTCAACACTGAAGACGCATTATTTGATTCATACAGGTGATACACCATTCAATTGTACTTGGAATGGCTGTGAGAAGGCATTCAACGTCAAAAGCAACATGTTAAGACACTTGAAAAACCATGAGAAGAAATTACAAAAACAAAAAGAAATTACAGCTATAACCCCAACATCTTTGCCTGCTTCATCACCATCAGTTTCTCTTTCACCAAGTTCTGTGTAATGATCATTCAAAACAACCTCCATGTGAATAGATTAGTTTAGGATATATAATACTTCTAACCTTTAATAATTTTAATTCGCGCCATGACTATTACGAATAGGCACTATTTTACTCGAAACAGTTATGACATCAATATACTATAATATTTGTAGGCTGTCGTGACGAGCGCAATTTCTTTTTCCCCTCCTGTTGTTTGTACGTGTGTTTCAATCTGATATTTGTTAAATTGTCTCGATTAGTGGTTTGCATCATACCTAAGGGATTTTCCAACGGTGGTAACCAATATTCGAGAGAGTTTAGCGCAAATAAATAGCTGGAGATCTTGCAACGTCTCCTTACGGTAAGCGGTGCTACTGTAACAGAAATGCCGATTGTTCCATCGCCTGGAACTTGAGCCTGCGCTAAGAAAATAACGCTGAAACGGTGATCATTTTCTTTTCCTGAAAGCGAAGTCAAAATTCTAGGGTTTTATTACTCGACGAAGCAATCGTTGACATAGTAACTTAATTAAGAATGATTCTGATTTCTGCATGATGTTTCCATTGTCTCTACTGGACAAATAGCAGAAGCTAACCATATCCGCTTGAATTCTGATGTCATGAAAGATATTCCCGTATCGTAATGCTCCCTGCAATCTTATGCTGCCTGCAGAAAGTCTAAAAGAGTATATCAGGATTTGGGTGGACGCGCCAGCAAAAGGAAAACCCCTGGAAAAACTTTGTGCAAGGTATAGACACGCGAGTACCTTTCTGAAGGCTTCTCTTTACAGCTTCCCCTTTACCAGGCGTGCACGGATGAGACGAGTAAAATATGTTTTCTCGTTGCAGCTGTGTGAGTAGGATTTTCTACTCTACTTTCAACTCACAACGATGCACGAATTCCCGGATTCTAACTCTGATGTAGCTTGAACCCTAACTTTGCCAAGCGCCAAGTTCCAGTAGTTAACTTTTAAGTTGTACGAAAAGGCGCCATTTGAGCGGTCATCTATGTAATAGAAGGATCTCTTTGTAACAGTTGTCGTCATTGTTATTCTCTCATGAGGTATACCTTTACTGATATACTGGCAAGTTCAATTTGCTATAATTGTAGCAATATAGACGCTTCGTAAAGAGAGCAAGAAATAACGACACTGTAGATCTGTGTTTGGAGACCCTGGTTCTCCACCAACTTTACTGAACAACAAAGCAGTTGGTTGGTCTCGATCCAAACTTATAACTGCTGGTAACAACGCACACTTAATAAGTAAAAGCTTTGGGCAGTTAAAGGGCAAAGGGTTACAAGAAGACTGTAGACAGCTTTGTCAATTTTACAACAAAGAAAACAATACCATCTGTGACAGCAGCATACAGTTTTACGGTTTCGAGCAGTATACAAATGCCAAATCATAACAACGAGTGGTAAACTAAAACGTACTTGACATCTTACTTCCTTCAATCATTAGAACTCTTTTCGTTTATTGAGGCGAATAAAGATATTTTGATGAGGAAATTGAGGAGGCACTTAAGTTAGCTAGCTGTGGAATGATAACCGCCATCATTGTAAATGAAGTTAGGGCTATATCCATGACCTAACTTAGGAAAAGTTCTAGCTGTGGAAGAGAATACAAACCCTAGCAACTATAGGGATTGAGATCTTTGAATCTTTACACAACGTTAATTTATTTTAAATTCAATATGAAATTTGTCACTTCATTGGAATGAGAACTTTCTAGAGATAATATTTAAATATCGAATTTAGAACTTCTTTCTTTATGAAGAGTCGACTGTGCTAAGCAATAACCAGCACTTTGCTCTTTCAGGTTGTTTATCTTATGACTGAAATAGTTAACAGAATCCGAAATGTATTAACAAACGATGACAATGCAACACTCATTGCTGGAGGTGTATCAGGTGCCGTATCCCGTACTGCGGTATCACCTTTTGAAAGGGTTAAAATTTTGTTACAAGTTCAATTGGGTCATCCTCACCAAGAGCTATCATATAACAATGGTATCTTTAATGCTATAAAATATATTTATAACGAGGAAGGAGTCAGAGGATTATTTAGAGGCAATGGACTGAACTGTGTTCGAATTGTTCCTTATAGTGCAATTCAATTTCTCATCTTCGAAAATCTAAAGAAGAATTTATTTCATGTGGATAGGAATGACTTCTCGCAACAATTAACATTTTTTCAAAGACTCTTTTGTGGTGGTGCTGGCGGTTTGATTAGTCTCATTGCTACACATCCATTAGATTTAGTCAGGACTCGGTTAAGTATACAGACAGCAAATTTGAAAAGATTACATAACGCCAAGGCACAGAGTATAAACCGTCCTCCAGGAGCTTTAGAACTTGTCTTTAAAATATACCGCGACGAGGGTAAAATTTATGGACTCTACAGAGGCGTGGTATCATCTGGGTTACAAATGATTCCTTGTGTTGCATTAAATTTTACATTATATGAACAATTCAAACAATATGGACTGTCCAACAAGATGCACAATGACACAGCAATTTCAACATATCAACAACATTTCTATTTTTATAAGTTTATGTTTGGCGCTGTAAGTGGTGCCATTTCGCAAACGTTGACTTACCCATTTGATTTGTTACGAAAAAGATTCCAAATTATGACTATGGGGAATAACGAATTAGGGTTCCACTACACAGGAATTTTGAATGCTTTACAGACAATTGGTAAGAAAGAAGGCTTTCAAGGTTTTTATAAAGGATTGAACGCTAATTTATGTAAAGTAATCCCTGCTACTGCAGTTAATTGGTTTGTTTATGAACTGATCTTGGATTATTTGAAAGCAGATTAGACTTCCCTCAATGTTGGTACCTTATCTGTCAACCATGTGTCGAACAGAGAGAACGGTGTATAAAGGTGTCGCAATGGCATTCTACAACGTTGAAGCAACCTCTGGGGCATTGGGATCAAAACCCTAATACCCCGACCTGCACATGTGGAACTGGGGTTTTGAACAAAACAAAAAAGTCACTATACATCGTTAATAGTGACTGTCTTGAATTATTGAATGTTATTGGTCGTGCTTTGTATCGGTGCTTGTAACTAAAGCATTTAAAGAAATTAGACGGGGGTACTGATCGTTACAAGATCAAATTCCAAGATCCATTAGTTTGTTAGACTGGAACATTCTCAGTTTATCGAGATAACCCATTGTGTTACTTACATTTGCAGAATAGATATAAACATCACTATTCAAAGATCTATCTTCATTATACAAGTAGTTAATAAGTTGCAAAAAATATGAGACCAGCTTTAAGACTTTTAAACCAAGCCAAACAAACTTCATCAAAAAAACTTCCTTTCCCAGTGGAATTAACCCCCTTGTTCATAGCTATGGGGGTGGCTGTGTGTTCAGGTGGATTTTTCACTTACAGAAGGTTTGCATATGATTCTAGTTTAAGAGTGACCAAGAACCCAGAACAATCAGGATTAGAAGAAGTATTGAAGAAAGAAAGTTGAGATTAGAGAGATGTTTTGATAATTGGTTACTGTTACCGGTATCACGTGTATTTATGTATATTTCTTTCCAATTCCCAATAAATATTCAAGAATATAAACGATTAACTAATGAGATTAGAAAAATCACTCTGTGAAGTGCTTACCTCATATCATAAAGAGCTTTGCTTATGGGTCAATTCAGAATGTGTTAGGAACCCACAGCGTTCGGTTCTGTAACCCTAATTCGAAACTTCAAACACCAATTAGGTCGTTGATAAGCCCATATCAGGCGACACAGTGTGCTACGCTGCATATTTCCATGCCAGAATTGACTTGCTCTCCTTAGGTCAACCCACAGGAAACGCTAAGGAGAACGCCAAACGCAATCCGAAACGTGATTACTTCGTGAATTTTTCAGTCGGAAACGCGTCATCCTCGCTAGAAAATACAACAAAACAAGCAGTAGGCCAAAAACTTTGTTGAAGCAACTTATGTTGAACCATGCATCTCATTAGTGTTGGAGACTTGAAAACCTTTTTACATCGTAAATCATGCAAAAGTAGGTAAGTTTTCGCTTACTCTTTTACACATATTTTGTGCAGATATGTAAATATATATATACCGTGCTAATGTAGACAGGAGGACAGTGCCCTCTACTTCGACAATTAGTTGGCAACATCTAATTGATAACAAATTGTTTACAATTGGCATTCAATTAAGGCCATTGGTTCATGATGTTTTCAAACAGTGCCATTTCACTCGCTCTCTTAACGGCTTTGGCTTCATCCGTGTTGGCATCGTCACCTTCTAACAATTATGCTCCGGGTAATGTAACTTGTTCGGACGTAGACAGTTTGATCAGAAACGCTACAGATATCTCTGATGAGGAGAAAGAGTGGTTAAAGCAAAGAAACCCAATTACCAAGAATGCTTTGAAAACTTTCTTTGATCGTAGTACTCAAAACTTCTCCGATACCTCGTTCTTGGACACTTTGTTCGGTGACGATGATGACAATGTGCCAAGAGTTGCCATTGCTTGTTCTGGCGGTGGGTACCGTGCTATGTTAGGTGGTGCTGGTATGTTATCTGCTCTAGATGATAGAACTCAAGGTGCTAATGAAACAGGATTAGGTGGTATCTTACAAAGTGCGACATATTTTGCTGGGTTATCTGGAGGTAACTGGTTAACATCCACGCTGGCATTTAACAATTGGACTTCTATCCAAGATATTATCGATAGCTGGAGCAACGAGGATAAAGTTAATACCACCATTTGGAATTTACAAAATAGTTTATTAAGTCCCGGGGATAATGATACTGACGCTAAGGAAAGATTTGCTTTGATTTCTCAACAAGTAAATGAAAAATACGAGGCAGGGTTTGGTGTTTCTTTAGGTGATGCTTGGGGCCGTGATTTATCTTATTTCTTTTTCCCTGGCTCCCCACAAGCTGGCAGTGCTTACTCCTTTTCAGACTTAGCAGACCAACAGCTATTCAAAAATGGTTCAATGCCTTTACCAATCACTGTCACCGTAGGTAGATCCCCAAACACGACTGTTGTGAACTCAAACTCTACAGTTTTTGAATTTACTCCTTTTGAAGTTGGTTCATGGGATCCTACCGTTAATGCATTCTCTGATTTGAAATATTTAGGTACCAATGTCTCTAACGGTATTCCAGTCAATAAAGACATGTGTATCTCTGGGTTCGATAATGTCGGTTACATCACTGGGACTTCTTCCAATTTGTTTAACGAAGTTTCAAGTTTAGGACCTTCAGCAGCTGTTTATGCTAATATTTTAGATGGACTAATCACTGAAATCTTAGGAAATAGAACTGGTTCCGAAAAGATTGCCTCCATTTATGCTCCAAATCCTTTCAAAGATACTGACACCGTAGACAGAAATTACTCTAGCGCTATTCCGAACTCAGAGTATATCTACATGGTTGATGGTGGTGAAGATGGTGAAGTGACACCTTTCGCTCCAGTAATTGTGAAAGAACGTGAGGTTGACGTCGTCTTTGCCTTTGACTTCAGTTCCGACAGTGAATATGGATTCTCTACTGGTGAGTCTCTAAGAGCTACCTATAACCGTCAATTTACGACTCAAGGTGAAAGATACTCATTCCCAATCGTTCCAGACAATGTTACGTTTATTGAAAACGGTTACGATGTTAAGCCTGCATTCTTTGGATGTGATGCTTCCGAGTTGGAAGATTTGTCATACACACCACCTTTAATTATCAACGTTCCAAATGCTAAATATTCTTTTGCTTCCAATACTTCTGTCTTCCAATTGGCTTATACACCTGAGCAAAGATTAGGAATGATTCAAAATGGTTATGAAATTATGACTAGAAATAACCTAACTGATGATTCTGATTTTGTAGGTTGTATCTCATGTGCTGTCATGAAACGTAAACAAGAAAGCCTTGGTTTTGATTTACCAAGTGAATGTGAAAGATGCTTCCAAACTTATTGCTACAATTACAATAGTGCTAACTCCACTTCTGCTTCCAACTCTACATCTAGCAATGGCATTTACAGAAACTCAACTTCAAACAGTGCCATGTCCAGATCCAGCTCTGGATCCAGTGCTTCTTCCAGCGTTTCTGGATCTAATGGGAGATCTACTGCTTCCAACTCTAGATCTTCTTCAAGCAATGCTTCGAAGGCAAACAATGCCAATGGGTTAAGCAATAGCGTGCCAATGGTCTTCTCTTTCTTGGCTAACGTAATTTTCAATACTTTGTAAGACGAAGACAGTCATTTTATGAATTTTTGTTTAAATATATATATGTATATACATTTTTGTGAAGATTAAGGCTATCCTATTTGATTTCCTTATCAATTTTTTTAAATTCTCGTATCTATTAATATTCAAATCAAGAAAAGATATGCGTAAATATATAATTACATATTCTCTTGTGTTTGTTGATGCCTTAATTTTTTACTAATACAAAAACTTTTGTATGCAAAATCATTATAGTTCATGAAATGTCGTTAAATTTGGAATATGGAATAGTTACCATCTATGGCGAAAACCAAGAATAATCTCAGTATTCATTTTAAACCAGCGTTTGTGTAATCATCGATAGTCATATCCATTATAGAGTTGATATCAGTCATCTTATGAATCTTGTTAAATACAGAGATATCTGACCTAGTTAATCCCTTTGAGAAAAAACAATAATCGTAATGATGTGGATGGTTATTAGGTAAATGGGAAGCATCAAAATTAACATTATCAGAATGTTGTAAACTTTTAGCCTTCATTTTAGAACATGATGCACATGGGTTGAAAATCACTAACTTGTTGATATGTTTCAATATTATTATTGTATCAATATCTTTCATAATCTGTTGGAAAAGCTCTGTATCAAGTAAAAACATTTTACAAGCAGAAATAATTTCCTCCTTTGATAACATATAATGTAACTTATCAGAGATCGAGTAGACAATTTTATCGGATTTTGATATAATTTCCACTTTAGCATCACATCTAACTTTCTTGGCTCTACAACTGTCGCAACTTGGACCCACTCTTTGCCTCTTTCTGTAACTTAGGAATTGCTGTTTAGTATTAGTATTCCCACTTCTTAGAGGATCGTTAGATGTTTCACTATCAGAGTTTGAGAGTGAAGAAATGTTGCTCAATCCTCTTGATGAGAAAGCGGAAGGAGATGGAGATGAGCCAGAAGGAGATGAAGGATAAGGTGGAGTAGGGGGCTGTTGTAAAGTAAAGGCATTTTCTGTATCTGATATTAAACTAGCATTTTTCTTAGCTTCTCCATGTTTAATGAAATTGACATTATAATTTAAATGAATATCTGGACCTTTTTCCTTGCTCAAGGGTGATGAATTGTTACCTTCATTAAGAGCAACAGTTATTCTAGGTAAAAGTAAAGGATGCATGCGTTTATTGACATTATCAATTGGAATACTGAACGTCATTATTTCTGAGTGTTCTTCGTTATATATTTATTCCAAAGAATGAAAAAAAAAGCGGGAACTATAAGATAGATAGTTTGAAATGAGAGAATGCTTTAATTATCGTTGGAAAAACAAATATTTCTATAAAACATTCATATATGTACGTGGATATCTTACAAGCTTTATTTACATATAGTAAAAAGTAAAAATATTGGCTTTATATATTGAGTTTTCTCGAGATACGATATCGTTTCTTCTCTCAGAGTTACAACATTTGATCTAACAATACTCTTTTTTCGGATGAACATAAGCCGGGGTTGGTCTAGAGAGAATAACCCGCGGGAAGGGTTTTTCCACTGCTGTACAGTTTTAGTAGCGGAGAAATAACTGGAATAACAAATGCCTCGTGCAGAGTTTACGTATGACAGTTTGAGCCTCTCAAGTAGATGGGCTGTACCGTAAAAAAAAGGTGGAAAACGAGGAGTATGCAGGAAAGCCTTGTTTGTCTTCTTGTGCTACCACGTGCAACCAAAACGTACGCCCCCATATAGATAATGCCGTAGCAGAAACGTTGTTATAGTTGTTGAAGTGCTCTGTCTAAGAGCAACAAAGTAGTTGCTTTACTAAGAGCCCCTCACCTTTTTAGTCTCTTTCTGCGTAATTATTTCTCTTGTACAGAAAAACTGAAGCATGTGGCGCACTCGGATAAGATATTCCCGCAGGGGCGTCAGTGCTTCTTCCATCTACTTTACTCCGCGTTATTTCTTTTTCGTTTGATAATCTCCGGAAACAGAGGTGCACCTCCGAGAAAAACTTTTTCTTCAAGATTAAATAGAGTAAAATAGAGCGGATCAGGTTAAACCAAGCCATTTACTCAGTTAGTTAATCGCGTAGCTAGTATCGGTTCTTATAATGTTTAACTCAACCCTCAGTACCCTAAATTACTCCAACCCAACCCATGTTAAGCTTAAATGGTCGGAGCACTAAAATCCATTGCTTCTTCCTCTGTGCCGTTTGATATCTAAGGTTTGGAACCACAGCAGACCCTCATCGTATGCTATAGATAGCTCAAAGAAAATCAAGAACGGACTAGCGCGTTGTTTTGTCCTCTTTAGCCACTTGATATTTTTCTTAGTACGACTACAAAATATTGAATAAAAAACAAATCCAGGCGGTAAGGAAGGATGTGATTTAATAAAAAATTACCTCGGATCTAAAACTGTTCTGGTGCCCGTTTCAGTTTTTTCTTCCGGTTGTCTTAGAGATATATCTATATCGATTTTTGTATTTCCTATCCCCACTCTGTTTTTCCGTAATACGTGCAAATGCAAGTTTCCCAAAAAAAAGAATAGAGCGAAATCGAAGTAGTAAGATCCAGTGGCTGGCTTATCCGCGGAGTTTAAATTTCTTTTCTCATTTCTTTTCTTACCCCCGCGATATTTTCCGCGGAGTTTTCTCTTCACGCCGTTATGACTGTAATTAGTGATTTGATATCGAAGCAAAAACACAATAATTTTATTTAATAACTCATAAGCCAAAAGAGAAACTGAAAATTCAGACACATTATTTAGGTAAATTCAATAATATTATCGCGGAAGTAAGGAATTGCTACTTTCAATCAGGGAAACCAATTATTGATGCGGCACTAACAGGAATCAAAAAATTTCAAGAGTATTAGATCTAACAAGTGTACAAACTATGCACTATGTTGCTCATTCGTTAAATTAGCAAATGAGCTTAGGATATCAATTTTTAAAATATATTAAATCAGATAGAAAGCTTGTAATCAATACTAGTTTTTCCGAATGGCGTATGCTTAGGCGTTTACATCACAAGCATTTCATATGCTACGTATCTTGATCATGTAAGCTACTTTTTATTTTTTGTTAATTGATGTAACTACACTACTACGTCAGCTGGTCAAATAGATAAGAATCAAGCTCTAATTTTCTAATGGATAGACGTCTATGCAATTTACTTGGAATGCATATGAAAGATTATCCAAACTCGTTGTATTTATTTGAGGCTTACCAATAAGACTCTGTAGCGTGAACTAAATTCAACTTATGTAATGAAACTATATACACAGCTTATCTTAATCTTGCTTTTAGGTATACTTGGACGAGATTATCTATCATATCATCTTCAAAATTTAACGACTGTTACATGCCACTAATGAATTCAAAGATAAGTGCGTATAATCTAAGATCAAGTATTCAATGCTCCAGTAATTAGTATTGACTTAATAGTTCGTATCTGATTTTATTGTATTCCTAGCTACGTATTAAAATACACTATAAGTATGCCACCTAATGACGAGTGTAATGATATATTTCCGAGGGAAATTTAATTAGATAGATGCCATAAAAGTATCTAAGTCCGTGAAGGGAGTCCCTGTAAATGGATCTGTAAATTTTGATGATGTAGATGCCGAAATTGGATTTCGCTTATCATTCCTATTCAAATGCTTAACTTCACTGTTTAGTCCTTTCTCAAAATTTTCTTCAGCACTCATTTTTTGGTCCCGTAGAGGACCATTATCTACTGTTGAAAAATTCTCGTTGTTCAGGCTTATTTCAGACGGATTCACGGTGTATCCAGTATTAGTCAACGTTACTCGATCTTTCGGATGTTTGTTAGATTCCTGAGTCATTGTGACGGGCCAAGAATCATCAGCTTGCGTTATATTTGTATTTCTTCTCAACACTTCATCACCTAAATCCATTTGAACCTCCATATTATCGAGGGTATTGTAGTCTTCTGTTGAGAACCTAGAATTTGCCATTGGATTAGAATTCGCAATTTTACTTTTTCCCGAAGGTAAAGATATGTGGCTATTTGATGCTTTCATGAAGTGAGATGTCGAATTTGAAGTATGGAGTGGGCCAATTCGTTGTTTTCTCGTGCTGGACTCAAAATCAGATATGTCCATAAAACTGGGCATTACTGATAGCACTTCAACACTTTGAACACTATCTGTGTCATTAAAAACAGGTGTTTTAGTTGCTCTTCTTCTTGTTGTACTCTCGGGCGATTCTTCCGATATCGGAGTCTTATGTAGTGTCTTGTTGTTACTACTATTCATAGCTTTATGAGTCCTGTCTCTACCAGAGTACGGATATGTATTCGAAGTTGGAAAATTATTGTTGTTTTCTTGTAATAAAAGATTGGCTTTAGAGAGAGTTGAAATTGATGACGAATCAGAGAGTATATCAAACAAGCCGTATCCGCCGCTATTACCAGTCAAGTCATCTGAATAATCAAGGTCAGGTGTATCTTTGAGCTGATCAGATAATTTCTTATGCGAATCCACTTTGAAAGACGAAAATGACCCATCATACGGTATATTTCCTGTTGTTGGACTAGTTGCATCCCAGCTTACAATATCATTAACTCTACCAATACCATTTATATCATACGGAACATATTCTTCCAGCTTAACAACCACTTCCCCAACTCGGGTCCTCGTCAGTGGAGTAATTTTCTTTGATTTATTGAGAGGGTCCAGACCCACTGTTAGATTGTTCTCTAAGAAATTTAACTGGGAATCAGATCTGTTTTGAATGTCCATAGAATGCTCATCCCAGTTGTTTAAAGATATTTGATGTCGTTGCAGGTCATGGTTAGAGGCTGCACCATTTCCAAAACTAACATTATCTGAAAGTATAGAAAAATGGGTATTAGACACTGGAGGACTATGAGCCATAGAAGCAGCTTGATCCAGTGATTGTGAAGATTTAAATGACGAAATAGAAGCCAAGGATGGTACATGATGATAATCCTTAGAGATTTTACCAGAATATATGTCAGAATCCAAAAAAGAGCTCGAATGAATATTGGTTGAATCGGGATGTATTGCTCTACCTGAAAAAAAATGATTGTCCAATGATGACGATGACTGTGTCCCATGAAGTCTAAGTTTGCTATTTTTTGCACTTATCGCTTTCCTTGAATGAGTACCTCCAATTTTTATACTTTGTCCTCTATGGTGAACTACACACACTGCATCAGGATTGTTACAAGTACAGGTATTATCCGTAAATTCTTTAGCCTTTAACTTAGCTTGTTCTTTAGCCTTCTGAGCAAGCCTTCTTTTCTCCATTCCTCCACAAGTACAGTTTCCTTCTGGTAGAATCCCCTTTTTCTTTCGCGAAGCTTTGCAAAAGTCGCAGGTAGTCGAAGGCCTACCTTTGGGTTTGATCATCGTCAAAGGTTGATCTACATGATTACATGTCGTTACTCTATGGCCTCTAATACACCTTTCACAGGCAAATTTGACGCCATTAATTAAAACCATAATAGACAGGTAAGTGGTTTAGTATGATAGAGTGTCACTTAGTTGAGTCAAAGTTAGTCTTTATTTGACAAATCACACTCGAAGACCTATATAATACACCGATTATTTCACAGAAGAACTTTGAACAATCTCACTGTAAGCTGTAATGATTGATAAAGTAATAAATTGCCTACTATATTTGGTGTAGTTTCATTAGTTACACTAATTCAACGTTGATGCTCCAAATTGATTATTGATTACCTTTGGGATTGAATTTACTAGCCTGTCTGATTACTTTTTCTTTCTTTTTTTTTCGTTTTTCATGGTAAATTTAAAAGCTGCACTGCACTTTGTTGGGCTTCTAGTACCTACATAGATTTCTAAATATATAACCCTAAAATCTAAGCACTGGCAAAACTCCAGATATTTGAAATTGCCAAGCAGACTATCACCTAAATGACGTTCTTCAGTTTTGTACACGATATCCCAACATTTACCAAAATTTAAACATGAGAAAAGTTAACCATCTAACTGGAAATATATAGTCAGCTGCAGAAACGAACATTTCGCTAACTAACTTAATATGAAAACTAGCTCAACTCCCAAACTTCACTTAGATAATTGCAAAATAGAATGCAAAGAATATTCTTAATCTCACAACTCTCCAATCTCAATTATAAATTAAAACAATGCTTCCAAACCACGGTTATGAAACAACCAACCTTATCGCTACCATAACTCTTATTAGGAGCAGGAGGAACTAAGCTCTACAACTTCTGTTGATGTTCCCAGCGCATCTTCCAACTGGATAGTAGGACCTCTCATCAAAGATCGAAAAAAAAGATCAATCAAATAAAAAAATGTATATGTTGTATATAGATACTTGTTTATTATTCGGAACGCGTACACAATATCTAATATGTGAATTTAAAATATTTTATTTATATAATTTTCATAAGTCATATGATTATAAAGCCTTTTTAGGAAGATTATGACGCGTAAAAAATTATTTACTTTCAGATTTTCTCCAATCTATTAAATTTGGTTGATGTAGCTTAGCCGCCAATAATCGCTTCAAGATCTATATAAGGGAAAAACTCGAAAAGAAGACTACTCTTTCTACTACCAACAATAACTACTATGAGCTAAAAAAGCTCATAGTATTAAGATCTAGAGTTTGCAAAGTATTGATGAATAATTTGACGAATAATTTTTCCTCGGAAGGTGTTACCGTTGTCTGGTTGTTGTCAACCTTAGGTACCTCCAGTGTGATTAGAGATGAAAATAAAAGTAACAGCTCTAAGTCTCTTACATCAGGAACACTTACAAAAAAAGATATCATGAAGGTATCTATTCCGTCTACCTGTAAATTGATTGAAGCGAACGATACAAAATTACCTCTCAGGCATATCTCAAATCTTCTTTACGGGGTGGCCTTATGTTATAACAGAAAGACTTCATATCTGTACATGGAACTAAATAGTGTGCTAACACAACTTCAAAGGTCGTCTCAATATCATATCAAAGCCATAGGAGGGCAAGGTTTTGGAAGCAGGAAATCAAGGAAAATTACGAATGGTAACAATGATAATGACATTATCACATCAATTAATAAACATCATTTTTTCTTGAATGATGATCCAAACTTTGACATTAATCGTATCGATAACTTTAAGAACTTTTTAGAAGGCGATTTTCTATCTAAAGGAATGCAAAATGAAGCGTCTACTATAAGGAAACAGGACTACATGATTGAAATCAGCAACTCTAACGATTACGAACAAACAACAGAATTAGAGCAAAGACTTCATAATATGAATCGCATGGCCACTATAGATGATCTGCCTGTTGATATAGATTTTCGACTTGATGTTGATGATGTCCTCAGTCAGCATGGTACAGCCTTAAATTCAAGCTCAATTACATCCGGTAGGAATAATAGTGAAATACAATTTAAAAATGATGAAAGACGTTTTTCTTATAACTTTGAAACAGGAGAACAAGCTGATCAGTTTCCACCTTTATCAGAGATTGATCTAGAAATAGATGAAATTCCAAATGAAAAATTAGAAGATACTTTGGAAGTTGCTCGCCACGATCCAGATACTAACCAGCCTCCATTAAAGAAATTAAAGCTGGATATAAAGCCAAAGGCTTCAACCTGCGTTATAAAAAAAGTTGTATATGATGAACGTATTAGCTTTTTGACGGAAGCGCTTCGAAGTAATTTTGATAAATATTGTGATAGGATGGGGCCTTTAAATAAAAATTGGAACGACCAAAACAGTACTTCTGGGAGTTGGAAAAGTCTTTTATTTCAGGAAGCTCATCCGGAACTATTGAAAAAATGTTGGAATTTTGTATTTTCCGAGGAACTACCTTTTTTCACTCAAAGTAAACGCTCTTTCCATAAGAGCATTGAAAGAGGTCGTCGTAATGAAAGTAATCCAAGATCTAGCTTTAGCTCGGCCAGCCTTGCAAGTCAAGAATTCGGCCGCAAGCTTGATTTATTGAATTTTGATAGCGGCATTTTCGTCAATGGCTTTGAGCATTCAACTACAAGAGACAACGATTTGTTACTAAATTTAGAGCAAATACACGACGACCTGGAAGAAGAGAACAGGTTCTATAGCCAGATCGAAACAGATGTAAACCCAGACAGGTCCCAAAGTTTTCTTAACATCAACCTTAATTTACCACCTTCAAGTTTAGGTGAGTTAGTGAGTAGAAGTGTCACGGAGGCCCAGCACAGTGCGGGAGATCTAATTGATACGCTTCGTTCAAGAGTCCATCCAAGTCATGTTTCCAGTTCATTACCTGATAGAGAGGCTTTGGGTGATTCTGATTCTCAATTACCTCTGTCACAGGATTTGAATCGACTTAACATAGATCCTCAAGCGAAGAAGTTTTATCACTACATAAGAGACAAAGTCATGATACAAGGCAAGGAGATGGAGGATACTAGCACAGAGTTGCATAGTGATTTGCTTTTTGAGGACTTAGTTCCATCGTCTATTGTTGGGGACAAAGATAATGCTACAACTAATGGAATCCGGTTATCAAAAAGAATAGCGGCTGGAGCGTTTCTCTCTATTTTAACTTTGGCTTCAACAAATCTAGTACAGCTAAAGCTTACTAATAATATTAATAATTCAAATAAAAGCCGCTTGACCTCATTAAATGGCAATGAGATTCGAATAATACTTTGAAAGGGTTTGCCACTGCTAAAAGATTACCGATCACCGGAATGTATTTTTGCCTCAAATAGATGTGGAGAACTGACAACTAAAAAATGAAAAAAAAAAAAAGTGATGACCCGCCAAAGTTACTGAAAGGTGACAATTAGATCGGGTGTATGATAAAAGTAATTGGAGTATCTGGTTAGCTAATATATATATATAAATAGGTAATGAACTATATAAAATTTGCTTTCATTTAAGTCTAGGCTCATTGGGAGAGATATACGGATATCGACGCCTTTTTTTTGAACTGGTCCAACTTGGAATAGAAATTTAGTAAGCTACAGTACTTTTTAGTCTATAAAATAATAAAGTCATATATATTCGAGGCCTCCAATCATATCTAAATGTTTAAGAGATATAATAGCAGCTCTAGCGGTGCTTTAAAAGAGTTTCTAAGGAAGGAAGTGAAAGGAGTGGAAGAATGGTGGACTAGTCCTCGATTTGAAGACATCACTCGTCCTTATACCGCATTAGATGTCGTAAAACATAGAGGTACTGTAAAAACAGAAGATGTCAAATATGCATCGTCTCTTCAATCAAGGAAATTGTTCAAATTAATCCAAGATCATTTCCAAGCCCAAAAGCCATTACACACCTTAGGGGTGATAGATCCTGTTCAGATGTCTCAATTGGCTTTGAATCAAGATATAAAAGTGGCTTATGTTTCTGGATGGGCTTGTTCATCGACAATTGTGGGATCTACAAATGAGGTTTCTCCAGACTTTGGGGATTATCCTTATGATACAGTTCCTAATCAAGTAGAGAGGATTTTTAAAGCACAACAATTACACGATCGCAAAAGTTTTCTGGCAAGTACTGAGACTGGTGAACCTATCAACGATTATTTAAAACCTATCATTGCAGATGCTGATATGGGTCACGGTGGGATTACCACGGTAATGAAACTAGCCAAACTATTTGCAGAGAAAGGAGCAGCGGCGATTCATTTGGAGGATCAGTTAGCTGGAGGTAAAAAATGTGGACATCTCAGTGGAGCGGTACTAGTACCAACATCCACTCATTTATCAAGAATTGTGGCAACAAGATTACAATGGGATATAATGGGCACCGAAAATCTAATTATTGCAAGGACGGATTCATGTAACGCGCAACTGTTGAGCAGTAGCAGTGATCCTCGAGATCATGAGTTTATCAAAGGAACCATAAATCCAAATGCTATACCATGGTCTGAAATGTTGATTGAGATGGAAAGGAACAATTGTAGTAGTGATGTCATCTCTGCCGCGGAACAAAAATGGTACGGCGAGAATAAGATTTTCACCTTTGATGAAGCTGTCAAAGAACAAGTATCAAATGAAGAATTTGAATCGTTCACTAAAGCCAAAGACAATATGAAAAAACAGTATAAGAGAGATTATTTAAGCTTGAGGGAGATGATGTTGATAGTTGCAACAATAGCTCCAACAAAAGATTTTAACTTTGATTGGAATGCACCTAAAACTAAGGAAGGATACTATATGTTTAACGGTTGTATGGAAGCAGCTATCAAAAGATCTCTAAGTTTTGCTAAGTATTCTGATATGACCTGGTTAGAAACTAAAACCCCTGATTTAGTACAAGCTAAATATTTTGCTAAGAAAATACATAACATATTTCCAAAGCAAAAACTAGTTTACAATCTTTCACCAAGTTTTAACTGGACTGCTCAAGGTTTTACAAAGAAGGATCTTAATAGTTTCATCTGGGATTTAGCCAAGGAAGGCTTTGTATTACAGCTGGTATCATTAGCGGGTATTCATTCAAACGCCGTGTCTTTTAGGGAATTAGTCTCGAACTATGCTACCGATGGGATGGGAGCATACGTTACTTTAGTTCAAGAGAAAGAGAAAGAATTGGAATGTGATGTCTTGACACACCAGAAATGGTCAGGTGCTCAATACATTGACAGTGTAGTAAAGGTTGTTCAGAGTGGCTCATCTTCACAAACTTTGAGCACCACAGGAAATAGTTTCACAGAAGGTCAATTCTAAAAAGAATACCTATAATTAAATTGACATGGTATGTATTCTATTCCAGTATACAGCTTTATTGAACTTTAAATGTGACGTTTAATTGTTCTTCAAAGTAGCTACTCCGAAGTTCTATTCAACCGCTCAACTAGAAACAAAAATGACGTCATTTACTTAGGAACAGATAAGTAAATAAAACAATGAAAAGATGTTTTTCGCGGACAAAACAACTGTCGTACGAACAGAAGGACGCAGTAAAAAGCTAAGGAGTTCCGAGAACGCGGGGCATAAAAGCACACGTAGGTCTATGAGTTAACTGAACGAATTTCTTCTTGAAGACGTACCGGGCTCTACTGGGCCCATAGTAAAAGAGTCATATGAACATTGCTCGGTAATAGGTCATGGCTTATACTATGTAACCTGGGAGTACAGTTATTATGTGCACATCAGGTTCTACTCCATAAGGTGATGTAATCAATGCTGGTAACTATTCTTTTTTGTCTCTCTCCGATATTTAATACAATATTTGATGTAGCGGTGGAAGTAATTAAACAACAGACTTGGTTATTGTTGATTATATTGTAATATACGCAATATAGAACCCATTCTGGAAAATTGGGAGCACATTTGACCTTAGTGTACTTTGCTAAGCCCGCAGTATTTTTTAAAAACAAACTCGGTCATGTATGATAAAATTCCTCGCACAAAAAAATGCTTCTTTTTTCGTCATAATATACCGGTTTGCTGTAGAGTAAAAATAGAGAGACTTACGTTTAGGGTCTTAAGCGATTGCAAGATCAATACGTAAACCGTTTCAAGAGGAATATGCGAGGGACTTAAATTTAGCACAACATTTTTAACCGTGGTGTGGAATACCGAACCGGGAGGTTTGTCCCTGGTTTACTTGATTAAGCGAATGTACGCCAATTCAATTTCTCTCTAAATCTTTGTTTCATAGTATATATTGGATTACATCATCAGAAATATGCTATTCTCAATTGATCTCTCACTTTTGCTTATGCCTTAACATATCAATCTGTATATGATAATAAAGTGCTTAATAAATAAATTATCAAATTTATTGTAAGTGAGTAGTTAACTAACCTACCAAAGGAAGGAAGAAAGAGAAAGGACACCATCATAATACATTACTTTCTTATTGCGTATTAAATTTAGACCCTATTAAAATGACAATTTGCGAATACAGTCGAAAGATTATAAATGGGTATTCAATTAATAAATTATTTTATGAAAATGATACTTACCAGTTGTTTGATGTAATCTCAGTTGAAACACAGAAATCTTTTGTATTAAAAAAGTTCTTCAATTTTAAACCTGAATTTATTCTACATGATACTAATAGCTTAGCTTCATTTACTGTGGACAATATTTTCTATTTGGTTTATCCATTCAACGATTTTGAGAAAGAAGGTGTTGATTATTTTTCTTATTACTTAGACAATGGTTCTCAAATTGGTGAGTTTTCAAATGCAGAATCTGTTAAATCACCCTCACATCAGATTCTAACCCCATTTTCCAATTTAATAACACCTTCCACATCCTCATTCTCTTCCGCTGGTTATACAGATCAAGCTGATAGTTCTGATAATGATATCCTAGTTTCGGATGAGGACAGTGATGATAATAGGTATAATGATGACTTTACTAATGACATTGATGACGATGATGACGGTGATGATGATGATGATGATGATGATGATGATGATGAGGTCGAAGAGCTTTTCTTAAAGAGCATTTGTAAGAAATATAGGGCTCAAACAGGCGGAAATTTAAAACCAATACTGAATGTATCACAAAATAACTGTATTGATGAGACTGGTACGAGTACTTGTATTACTAATAAGAACAGTAATGATACTAGTAATGATGATGATAATAATAATAATAATGACAATAATAATAATGATAACAATCAAGATGTACATCAACTGGATGAGATTTCGAAGGATGCCGAAGGTGAACAAAAAGATACTCAATCTAGGGAACCATCACATATTCATATTGAACCTCCAATGATGAGTATAATCCACACAGAGCATAAACAAATAAGAAAGACACCGATACCGAAAAACTGTTTGAAGACTTCTTATACTAAAAATTTAGAAAGACAACAAATGTTGGCGGATGAATATAGAACAATTCATCCAGATGAAAATACAGTAGAATTCAATATTACACAAAGTACCATGCTAAAAAGGAGAAACTCTTTACCAGTATCTTCTCATCAATGACAAAATCGTTAAATGTCAAAAATACATTTGCATTCTAAACAGCAATCCATTTGTATGCATACGCCTAGGTATTCGTTATTTATTCTGTTATATATAATGATGTAATAATTTCAGCTGTTTTGTTATTCAGCATTTGAGATATCAAGGTAACGCTACATCAAGCTTATAAAACTGCTATATCTGCATATGCATTTTATTTAGTCTTAGGGTTATTAGAATGACTCTCATCAATTTATTTAATGAATATAAATAAAAATTATTTTATATCAGCAGGTTACTGTACATGATTTATCTTCAAAGTAATCTATTGGACTGGAGATCAGAAGAAGAACTATAATACTACAGACTTCAATTGCTTTTTTTAAGATTTTACTACAAATTACAAGAAAGGAATTCGGTACAACTATTCACGGAAAGGCCATGTTTTTAACCATTTTTCCTAAAAAGGCTCCTAAAAGCTTGTACCAAAGTATGAAATTTAAGTCTACTTTAGCATTAATTGAAACGAATGCTAATGAGTCAGTTACTCCTTTATCTCTAAACTTGCTTACAGCTGCTAGAAAGTTAAATAACCCTATTGATGCTGTTATCTTAGGACCTAATGCTGGAAAAATGGCAACTCTATTAAAATCTTCCATTAATTTACCGGAGTTAGAGAAGATTATCATAAATGAAAACGAGTCATTGGCTCATTATCTTCCTGAGAAGACTTCTCCTTTGCTGAAAGAACTCTTGAAACAAAATGATTACTCTCATTTTGTCATGGCCAGTTCCTCTTTAGGGAAAAACTTGTTACCACGCTTATCCGCCATGTTAGATATTCAACCCGTTTGTGATGTTATTGAAATTATAGATGCTAATACTTTTAAAAGACCAATCTATGCTGGTAATGCTGTATCTACTGTAGAGTCTAAACAAGCTACACAAATGCTTAGTATAAGAACATCTTCCTTTAGCCCTGTAGAGGCGGGATCAACTGAATCTATCCGAATTGAAAATTTTGATTATGCAAATGATGGAGAGAATATTGGAAATATTAAATGGGAAAACGGTAATTTAATTAAGAGTGACAGACCAGACTTAGGATCTGCCAAATGTGTCATAGCTGGTGGCAGAGCTTTGAAAGATAAACAAACTTTTGATAGTCTACTCGTACCACTAGCTGATAAACTACATGCTGCTATTGGTGCCACTAGAGCTGCAGTTGATAATGGGTTGTGTGAAAACTCTTTACAAATCGGACAAACAGGTAAGATTGTTGCTCCAGATTTATACATTGCTGTAGGTTTATCAGGAGCAGTTCAGCATTTAGCTGGTATGAAGGATTCGGGTACTATTATAGCAATTAATAACGACGCTGATGCACCTATATTCAAAAATTCAGATATTGGTTTAGTTGGTAATTTATTTGAAATTATACCTGAATTGACTGAAAAATTAAAGAAACAATAAGCTTCTAGCAGTGGACAAAAAAATTATATCAATGACGGTAATATCTATATAATTTTATAACATTCTTTCTTTTGTCATCTATTTTAATCTGATTATATTCAATACCAATTTTTCAAATCTTGGAAACAGTTACAAAATATTAAATAAAAGAATATTTTTAAGAATGTAAAAAGTTGACACTAAATTTCTTACACAAAAAATACAAGACATTATAGACTCAAGGTATGGTCTCAATCTATCCAATAACATTTGTTACCAAGTTTGATATGAGCCAATTTTATAAATAGATCCTTGTAATGGATATGTTCAATTTTCATCACGTGGAAAATGTAGTCCTCATATGACGAAACTCAGATTTAAACCATTTTAGAAAAGTAGTGATTTAAAAATAAAAATGTGCGTCAAGTGTGTTATAAGTTTATAACGCACTGTTTCAACAGTACTCTTTATATAGAATAAAACAACTAGCAACTAAAAGTTTCGCTTTGAATCAATTAATCTTAAGTTACTGATATGTTTAACCATCAATTTTGGTCTCTATAGGGGTAGCATAAAATTTGAAGAAGGTTTCTTGAAAAGAAATTTACAAGTATAAGTAGTTAGCAAATTAAGAATAACAAGGACCAGTACATATGAATTCCACTTCAACTCCCTTATTGAGAAAGAGTCTCACTCTGGAGAGTTCTCCAATGACAAACTCTTATTTAAGTACATCATCGAATGAGGAGCGAAATATAAATGGCGCTTTCATTAGCTCTAAAGGTTCGAGGAATCCTAATTTTGCTAGCCATAAAACAACTAGGCGCGATATTTCTGATATAGCGGATACAAATTTATGGGTTTCATACGAATTAGCAGCATACTACTTACCATGTTTTGCTTGGATTCCTCATTACAATTGGCAAAAATTTGGAGGTGATTTTGTATCAGGATTATCGTTAGCGTCCTTCCAAATTCCGTTAAGTTTATCATATGCTACATCTTTAGCCCATGTAGAGCCACTTTGCGGATTGTACTCTCTAGCGATAACACCATTAGTCTATGCATTATTAGGATCTGTCCCCAATATGATTGTGGGCCCTGAGAGTGCAATCTCTTTAGTAGTTGGTTCAGCAGTTGAGACCCTCACTACACATAATCCTGACATTACTACTATTGAGATCACAGCATTAATCACTTTTATTAGTGGAATAACTCTTTTAATCTCTGGAATTATGAGACTCGGTTTTTTAGGAAACATATTAAGTCGTGCACTTCTTAGAGGATTTATAAGTTCCGTTGGGTTAGTGATGATTATCAATTCTCTAATAACTGAGTTGAAACTGGATAAATTGCTGGCCAAACCATATATGCATTATCATACACCTTTTGAAAAAATCTTATTTTTGTTTGAATATGCTCCAACAAATTATCATAAACCTACCGCCATATTGAGTCTAATTACTTTTATAATTTTGTTAACATCTGGATTATTTAGGAAAAAGTTGATGAAAAAGTACAAATGGGTTGCGTTAATTCCGGATATTCTATGCGTGGTAGTATTGACAATGTTCTTTTCTATCAAATATCATCTAAAGAAACTGCATGGGATCTCTATTATTGGCGATTTTAAAACAGATGGATTTAATAACTTTCAAAATCCTTTATCGGAAAAATCTCGTGAATTATACTCATCACTATGGAGCATTGGATCAATAGTGGCGGTCTTAGGGTTTTTCGAATCTACAACTGCTTCAAAGGCATTAGGAACTTTAGATAATTCAGTAGTATCCTCAAACCGTGAATTAGTGGCTTTAGGCTCCATGAATTTAATTGGATCAATGTTTGGAATTTTACCGTCATTTGGAGGGTATGGAAGATCAAAGATTAATAGATTTTCGGGAGGCCAAACAGTTATGTCAGGAGTATGCCTAGCGGTAACAACAATGCTTACCATTAGATTTGTCTTACCTTTGATTCATTATATTCCTACTGCAACTTTATCTGTGATCACTACTTTGGTAGGTTTAACTCTCTTGGGAGAAACTCCAAAGGATATTTTATTCCATGTAAGATGCCGCGGTTATAATGAACTTTTCATATTTGCATTGACTTTTTTAATAACTTTTTTTTATTCTTTGGAAGTTGGCGTTTGCATTGGTTGCATATACTCTGTTATAAGCATAGTTAAGCATTCTGCTAAATCAAGAATTCAGATTCTTGCCAAGATTGAAGGGACTGATCAATACGTCAACGCGGATGATTATCTCAATCATGTGATTACTAAAGATCATGGAGATTTACCGGGTTTGGAGGACCTTGGGAATTGTTTGATCGTCAAGATTCCGGAACCCTTAACTTTTACAAATACTGAAGATTTGAAAGAGAGATTAGATCGCTTGGAAAGATTTGGCTCTACTAGAACACACCCTGGGAGGAAAACTCTTCTAAACAATGACATTCTTTTCTTTATATTTGATTTAAACGGTATGACGTCGATGGATTCCTCTGCCACGCAAATTTTGAAAGAAATTATACGTGCTTATAACAAAAGAAATGTACATGTATTTTTAACTAGAGTTCCCTTAAGCCAAAAAGTCAGAGATAGATTAAATCAATCAGGGATAAACGAACTGGTTCAAAGAAATAAAGTCACTAAGAAGTATATCAACGGTAATAGCTCAACAACACATTTTTTCCAATCTGCATTTTTCTCTAGCATCGAAGAAGCTCTGCTTATGATAGAAAATATCAAAATCCATCAAAATCACCCAGATAGTAATAACTTAATTGGGAATGAGAGTATTTTATCAGAAAGTCTCTTGAATTCAAATCTGGTCTAATCAAACAGATGAGGTAGCTTAAAGATTAGATTAACCCTCGTCGAGTAACTATGTTATCTTCGTTAGCTTTAAGTAATAAATTTGCAATTTAAGCTAATAGTATTAGCTAATGGGTATATATGTTACAACATAAAGTTTCTTCTGTCTCCGTATATTCTTCTTCCAACCCAGAATATGTGTCTGGTAAGGACTCTTAAGCTTAAAAAGTTGGAGATTTTAAGCCTATATATATTCAAGAAATTCCAATTCACAAATTACACTTACTAGCAATCAAACGGTACCGGATACACGTTTGACATATATAGATGTTTTTCCGTATTTCTGGTTCATCGTAGAGTCATCAAGTGGGCTCAATCGTGCAACTCACCACCATTATGTGATCAGTCTATCAACTCTTCATTTTTTCTGAGCTTTACTGACAATGCAATTGTGTTGACAGGATCTGCTTTTACTAAGTAGTTTTTCGTTCAATTACAAACGATTTACTTGTAATCGGAGCCTATGAGAACCTATATGCCTAGCATCAGCGTCAGTCGTAGTAATCAAGATTATGCTTTCATGTGAATATGCTCATTCTTGGGCGATCATGTCCAACAATACCTCATAAAGTCTTATCTTTTACTAACAAATAGTGATGAAAGAAACTAAATTAATTAATATGGACTGTCAGATGCTAAATTTCAAACATTTAAAAATTGTTAGCGGATTTAGCTCAGTTGGGAGAGCGCCAGACTGAAGAGTTAAACTTCGGTCGACACGATATCTGGAGGTCCTGTGTTCGATCCACAGAATTCGCATTTTTTTGCTTTTAAAAATTCCAGTTTCTCTTTTTTATTTATTTATTTATTTGCATTATCGATGAGCTCAAGATTTCCACAACAATTTGTGAAGTAAACCTCATTGTCGGCTCATATTTCTTCACTACTCTGCCGTTCACGTACACAACAATTTTGCGAAGAATCCAAATACCATGGGGTTTCTGTCTAGTTTATTTAAAACCACTAACAACTCAAAGAGCTCTTCGATATCAAATGGAAAATATGCCAATTGGACAAGAGAGCAACTAGTGGACCGACTAACTCAATTAGAGAACCAACATAATCGTAAACGTAAGAATATTGACGATTTTGTCAGTGATTCCACGAGTGATTTTTCTAGCGTCTCATCTATTGTTCAAGATGATAGTATTTCAAGCAAGAAGAGGAAAACTAAAAGCCGTGAGTTTGATTTCAAGAAACATAATACCAGATTTATTGCTATAAGATTTGCTTATTTAGGATGGAATTACAGTGGGCTCGCTTTTCAAAAAGAAGCCACTGCGCTACCTACTGTAGAAAATACTATACTACAAGCTTTAAACAAATGTAAATTAGTTCCTTCAATGGTACCTCAAGATTTTCAATTTAGTCGTTGCGGAAGAACAGATAAAGGTGTAAGTGCTATGAACCAAGTAATATCCCTGAGAGTACGGTCGAGTTTATCTAAAGAAGAGCAAATGGACCCTAGGAATGACGATAAAGAGATTCCATACATTAATATTTTGAATCAACTTTTACCTGAAGATATTAGGATCTCGGCAGTCTGTTTAAGGCCTCCTAAAAAATTTGATGCTCGATTTAGTTGTAAAGCTAGACATTATAAATACCTTTTCAAAAAAGAAAATTTAAATATCGAAAAGATGAATGAAGCTGCTCAATTATACTTGGGTGAAAATGATTTTAGAAATTTTTGCAAGTTGGACGGTTCTAAACAAATTACCAATTATAATCGCACTATATTGAGTTCTAAAATCATTAAAGCAGAAGATGGGTTTTATTGTTTTGATTTGGTCGGAACTGCGTTCTTATGGCATCAAGTCCGTTGTATGATGGCAATACTGTTTTTAGTTGGGCAAGAATTAGAGAAGCCAAGTATAGTGTCAGATTTATTAAATGTTGCAAAATATCCAAGTAGACCAATCTATGATATGGCTAGTGATATTCCATTACTGTTATACGATTGCCAATTTAATGGAAATTTAAGTTGGTTAGAAGTGAATATAGATGATTTTAAAGCTATAAAATATAGGAAAGCTGTAAGTGCTTTGTTATTGCAGCATGAATTAAAGACTAGTATTACAAAAATTTTCAAAGAATCATTACCTTCAACTAACTTAGAATGGAAGAATAAGACTCGTATAAATGTTGGTGATGGATTTGGGAAAGTTGTGTCTGATTATCAATTATTAGAGGATAGAGAACTAATGAAATCATTTGAAGAGATTAATGCAAAACATAGAAATAAATAGTAAAGAAAAAAAAGGCAAAATAAAATTGAATCTGTGACTTAAACATTTTTTGTTATCCAGGATGGATCCCAATACAAAGTTTCATTATAGGAAGTGTCCTGCTCATCAATCCATAATAAACCGTTAGCTACCATTTCATTTAAGACTGATTTACTACGAAATTTATTCCAACCTAAATTAGCCCTCAATAAAGATATTGATGCAAACCCCATTATCGAACACAACACTAATATTTGCGTTTGGTCATCAGTTAACTCATTGGGGAAACTTTTCAACCAATACTCGTCTCTTATCTTAAAGATTTCAAAGCCTGAATCTAAAATTTTTAACATTCCTATAGATTTCAATAAATCTTCGATGGTAACGTTTAATTTATGAAAATAAACTTTTAATAATTCATTAAATGATATTATCCCACCATTCACATCCTTGGTGTCTCTAGCAATGGTAATTAACTTGATACATAATTCATAATAAAAATCATTAACAGTGAAAAGATGCCTATTTTTATTGTATAAGTTCAATGGGTCAATTCCAATAGAATCACACATAATCATAAATTTCTGTTTAAACTGAGGGTTTTCTTTTAATTCATCGTTATGTTTTATAGCAAATTGAATTAATCTTTCTTGAAAGATCCTTAGTTGATCATTTAATTCTCTTGATTGATGAGTGAATCGACTATGAATCTTAAAATCGTCATCATGAAATTCTTGCATCTATAGCTGCTGCTGCTGCTGTTATAACGAGTCTTTTAAAAAGTGGTAAATAATGAGATTTACTGTGGTAAGAACTTGCATATGAATTTATAGATTATTTAAATATGATATTGTTATTGAAATTTATATGTTACTAATTACTACATACCAAAGACGCGATTATCACACCAGGGAGCCGAAAATTGCGCAGAAGATGAGTGACGAATACAAGCCAGAAACATGGACTTGTTCCAGTAACGATGCTTTGCAATTGTGTATGGTTGGTGCTGACGATAAAGAAGTTATGCAGTTTAAACCAATGTTTACATATCCGATTTTTGGAGAAAAAGAGATCATATATGGATACCAAGGGTTAAAGATCTTTATAGTCTTTGATAGTGTCACTTTTAAACCATTTGTTAATGTGAAATTTGAAAAGAAGTTAACATCTGAAATGAAGGACGAACTCTTGGATAAAATATTACGACAATTTGTTAACAAACAAGACGTTATTGTTAGAGACGAGGATAAATGGGTCGAAGCATTCCAATTGGAAAGACTTAGTTATAAGTTACCTGACGATAAGTTCTTGATTAAAGCAGATGACGAATACGTGGTTTATGGATTACCAATCCACGAGTGTCAAGAATTATTGGAGAGAATTCAAATCTTCACACTACTATTCATTGAAGGAGGTTCCTTCATTAAACAGGAAGAACCTGAATGGTCAATTTATTTGATCTTCAAACGGTCTACAAGACAACTGATGGGGTTTTCTACCGCTTATAAATACTGGAAATATGAGAATGGATCTAAATTTGATTCATCAAAGGAGTACGAGTACAGAATGAGAATTTCTCAATTTCTAATTTTCCCACCGTACCAATCACAAGGGATTGGGAGTAAATTATACCAAAGCGTGTACGGTCATTGGTTAAAAGATTTACAAATTAAAGAAATCACAGTAGAAGATCCTAATGAACAATTCGACGATCTCCGTGATCGAAACGATTTGCATATGTTAAAAGAGCAAGCATCACTCATCAGCCAGCACGGCGACGACGAAGAGTACCTGACAAACCAAATTCGTGCTCCGTATAAACTAGAAAAACGCCAATTTGAAAGATTAATTGAAATGATATTGTTAGGGCAAGGTAATGAACAGGCGTTCCGTAAAAGAGTGAGGACAAGATTATACACAAAAAACTATGATGCTTTACAAGACTTGGACACCGATGAAGACAGGTTACAAGCGTTAGAGACCACTTTTGAATCTCTAAAAGAGGATTACAACCGAATTCTTCATTAAGTTTGGTGTAATGAGCCTGGGAATTTCTTACAATATCGGAAACTGTTTTTTCAATAGAAAATTTTTTTTTCGTTTCTTACAATTCAACCGTTTCATCACCTCATCGCCATAATAAAATTCGTTTATTAAATTCGCCAGACGCAAGGATAGAACACTATAAGCGGAGTCTGTGAGTTCACGATGCCTAGGAAGAAGAGAGAATCAGTTAGAAGAGAAGTGGTCGCCGAGGTGAAGCAGGATGCGGAGGCCAGAAACCAATTGAGTGCCTCGGTAGCTTCGAGAGACAACTCACTGAATCAAGGTAAGAAAATACAAAGAATTTCTAAGAAGCAAGAACATTATAGAAGACTCTATGGTCCACAAAACCCTAGTGGTAAGAAGAAGCATGTTGAGTTGGAGAGAAAGAAATTAGAAAACCAAGTACAGAGTTCTTTAACGACGACAAGAAATCTGCTACCAGGCGAGACTTTAAGTCATGTGAAGCGCCATGGTAAGACCAAAATGTCCAAGAGTAAGCGCGGCCCTGTGAAGCGTAAAGTGCTTGTGCAAGACGACGATATCATGACACAAAAGATTCTTGTAGCATCTGCATTAGGTGATTTAGAGACTGTAGCAGAGCTGAAAAGACAAGTGCTGGAGACGATGGCCCAGACAGATTAAAAATGGGTTAGAACCATTGTTGGAGAAAAAAAAAAGTGTTCATGTGTATAAAAAGGAAACAACCAGTCATGAGACGATTGCAAGACTATGTCCTGCTCTTTCTTATGGTTTTCGCATATAATTAGAGAAGAATGCCATCAATGTCATTTAAGCGGGTTTTCAGTACCAGTCGGGTATGTGGAGATCTGAAGAGAGTGTTGGAAGAACAAGTGATCCCTGAACATGTAGAAGTGTTCCAAAAATTAAAACGTAATTACAAAGACGTGAAAATTGGAGACATTACGATCGGGTCCGTAATTGGAGGGATGCGAGGCAACAAGTCGATGTTTTGGCATTCGACAACTTTGGACCCGGAGTTGGGTATCAAATTCCACGGATTAACCATCCAGGATTGCCAAAGACAATTACCTGGAGAAGATAATATTTTTTTACCAGAAAGTATGCTATGGCTGTTATTTACTGGCAAGATTCCTACTTGGGAACAGACGAACTCTTTAAAGCAAGAATTACAACAGAGAGCTTTTTTACCCAAGCATACAGAGACACTAATTGATACTTTGCCCAAAAACACTCATCCGATGTCGCAATTATCTATGGCGATTACCTCACTAAATTATAACTCTAAATTTGCTTCTAAGTATGAGAATGGTTCGTTAAATAAACAGAATTACTGGAAGGAAGTTTATGAGGATTCGTTGGATTTAATCGCTGTATTACCTTTAATTGTGGGTAAGATTTACTCCAATATGGTTAATAATGGGAAGCCTTTAGGCTCATTCAATAAGGATAAGGATTGGGCCTATAACATTTCATCTTTACTAGGAATGACTCAAGGGGATTCAACCAACCGTAATGGACTCACTGCAAGACAGTCTAAAGATTTTGTATCTCTTATGCGGCTTTACACTGGAATCCATGTAGACCACGAAGGTGGGAACGTATCAGCGCATACTACCCACCTGGTTGGCAGTGCATTAGCTGACCCTTACATTGCTTATGCATCAGGGATTAACGGATTAGCGGGACCTTTACATGGCCTAGCGGCACAAGAAGTCGTCAGATTCTTAATACAAATGAATGAAGAAACCAATTCCAAATTAGACACAAACTCCATAGAGGCGTATCTGTGGAAGCTATTAAACGAGAAAAGAGTGATTCCAGGGTATGGTCATGCGGTGCTGAGAAGACCGGATCCTCGGTTTAATGCAATGCTAGATTTTGTGAAAGAGAGGCCCAGTGAATTTGCCAACGACAACAATGTTAAATTAATGCAGCTATTATCTACCGTTGCTCCAAATGTATTGAAGACACAAGGGAAGTGCCAGAACCCTTATCCCAACGTGGACTCTGCTTCAGGGATCCTCTTCTATCATTACGGAATCACGGAATTACTTTTCTTTACAGTCATCTTTGGTTGCTCAAGAGCCATGGGACCTTTATCTCAATTAGTCTGGGATAGAATCTACGGATTACCCATTGAAAGACCCAAATCCTTGGATTTAAAAGCATTAATCGAGTTGGCCTCCACGACTTCCTAGATGCAAGTCAGTCAAAAGAGGACAATCTATACATGGCTTTCAATACTCCAACCCTTGCCAATTGCGATTGATGATTTTACACTTTTTTTGCAATATTTCATCACCATGGCAAAACAGACTCCAAGTTAATTTTTTCCTGTTACCTTAATGGCGCTCCGTGAATTCGGTATTACTCCAATGTCACATTATACAAATATACAGCCAGCCACTACTTTCTCAAACAATACTATTAAGCAATTCCAGTGACCATCGGCCCGGGTTGGTTCATGGAGAAATGTCTTTTGCCGCAAGGAAAAATGCAACCAATATACTAAGATCCATATGAAAATCAACCCAACTAAGTGCCACTGGAGTTTCTTTGCTAGTTTATCTTCCTCTATTTTTATATAAAGTTCCACCCATATCTTGTCTGAATGAACTTGAATCACTCTGGCACTTCTCCTGCTCATGTACCCAAAGATATATACAGATTGATGTTCGATCTAGCTCTTCAATTATCTTTAAACTAACGATGAGACTGAATTATATAAAAAGATTATATTCTATGAAAAGCAACGTTAGGCCTGAACCAGATAGATTGTTGAAGAAAATTGCCACGTATGTACACCACCATGAGATCAAATCTCAAGTAGCGTTTGACACTGCAAAGCTATGTTTCTTAGACACATTAGGTTGTGGGTTAGCAGCTTTGAAATACGAACAACCCCGTAAGATTATTGAGCCGATTTTACCTGTGTTGGGACAGATTCCTCGTGGTTCTAGGATCCTAGGTACTAGCTATGAGATGGATCCAATTAATGCAGCGTTTGCTATTGGGGTCCTAATTAGATGGCTTGATTTTAATGACTGTTGGCTTGCCGCGGAATGGGGGCATCCATCTGATAATTTGGGAGGAATCCTAGCAGTGATGGACTTTCTTAACCGTTCTGAAGGAACACACTTTAACATCAAAGATGTGTTAGAATCCATGATCAAAGCTCACGAGATTCAAGGGATTCTGGCGTTAGACAATTCTTTCAACAAAGTTGGATTAGACCATGTTATACTGGTGAAAATAGCTACCATTAGTGTTATCTCCAAAGCTATGGGTCTCTCACATGAACAAACCATTGAATGTATCTCGCAAGCGTTTGTCGATGGACAGAGTTTACGAACTTATAGGCACTCGCCGAATACTGGTTCAAGAAAATCATGGGCAGCTGGGGATGCTACCTCTAGAGCAGTGAAATTAGCTTTCTTAGTAAAGAAGGGCAATGTTGGACTAATTCCATCAGTATTAACCGCTAAGACGTGGGGTTTTTATGACGTACTGTTTAAGGAGAAGCCTTTCCAATTCAACCAAAGATCTGAATTTGATTCGTATGTGATGGAAAACGTTTTGTTCAAAATCTCGTTCCCAGCAGAGTTTCATGCCCAAACTGCTGTCGAAGCTGCGATGAAGGCGCACTCCAAATTATCAGAAATGGGTAAATCATTCAAAGATATCAAATCAATTCAAATTAGGACTCAAGAGGCAGCAATGAGGATTATCGATAAAGTAGGGCCCTTATACAATTATGCAGACAGAGACCATTGCATACAATATATGACTGCCATTCCATTAATATATGGCAGATTGGAAGCGGATGATTACCTTGACGAAGTGGCTGCTAACCCAGAGATCGATTCCTTAAGAGATAAGATGTACTGTATCAAAGATGAACAATTCACTTTGGATTACCACGACGCAACAAAGAGATCCATTGCTAACGCTCTATCAATAGAGCTGAATGACGGTTCAAAACTGGAAGAGATAAAGGTAGAGTATCCTGTGGGTCACAGAAATAGAAGAGATGAAGGAATAAGTTTATTAATGTCAAAATTCCAGACCCATTTAACAGAGCATTTTGCCAACGAACCCGACAGAATCACTAATATCTTACAAGCGTCTACATCCGAAAAGTTTTTAGATATGCCTGTCGATAAGTATATGAATTTATACTGGCGTTAACTCATCATTAAAAATGAGTAGTGAATGCCTACTGGCAAAACACGAGTATATACACGCTTTGTACATGCTCACCAAAGCATAATAGTAATAATAATAATGTTCTAAACAATACATTGTCGGTCCAGATTGATGAAACAACAAGGATATCTACGTCTCTGGCCAGGCATTAAGCTGGTCGATGGAATCTATCATCACTCTGTTACCCGGCATCCGTCTTAAGAGAGTTCGGGTAATATGTATTTTTGAGACTTTTTTGGATAGGTTCAAAAGAAAAATTGAAACAAATCCACCTATTGCACTTGTCAGACAATGGCTTTCAACTGATCGGAAGTGGCTATTGATCAATTTTCGTTGCTTTATCAAAGCCCTGATAATTACTATTGTTGAAAGCCGAATAATTCAATCCAACTATGACCGCCAAACAAGCGAATTCTAAGAGCTCCACGAAGCTTTTCAACGATTTGATCGAATCTTCTAAATCCTTACCTTCAACTTCTTCTGAATTAGGATCCATCCAATTGAGTGTGAATGAGCTCAATAGAAGAGCTAAAGCTTTGAGGACGCATAGAGCTTCTAAGAAAGACCATACTAAAGCTCATTATCTATTAGCTGGATCGGGGTTAGCATTTGATGATGTTGATACTTCATTACAATTTTTACAAAATGGGTTTTCTAATACTCAAAATTTGAATCGTAATTCTGTGGATTCGTGGATTAGTGGTAATCATTCTAAGGATGATATCACCGAGATTGATAAATATTTGAAAAACAAAAAGGATGAGAATATCTTATCGTCCATTGAACTATTATTAGCTAATGCTGCCAAAGATTTTGATACTTTTGTTAATAATAATTTAAGCATTGATTGGGAGCAAAAGAAAAATGTGGTGAGAGAAAATTTTGGCATTTTAATCCAAAATAAAGATGGTACTAAAAATACTGATCCAAGCTCTTCAACCTCTATGAATATTTGGAATAATGATAGTTCTAATAAGGCAAAAGTGCTAAGTAATGTTGATGACTCTAAATTGAATATCAATGAACATTATTTGATAAGAGAGAAGTTTGAGAAATATGCTAAAGTGATTCATCAATTTAATAATGCAAGACAAGCCGGGGCATCATATCCATTAAATGAAGAGTTCTTAAATCTAATCACCAAGAGTAGGAACATCAATAACGGTGGTACAGACTTGAAGAATAGACAGTTAGCAGAGAGTTGGAGGATTTTAAATTCCTTAAAGATTTCAGGTAACAAAATCAGTGATAATGAAATTATAAGCAATGGTAAGAATTTTTTGCAAACAGATTTTTTGAAATATGTGGATTCTTTCTATAAACAAAAAATGGATGAAGGTTTACCTACAAATATTAATAAAGTTAAATCTTTTATTGAAAGTAAATTAAAAAATTCTTCTACTAAAGCTTGGAGAATCCCAAATTTGACTCTAGTGAATGGGGTTCCAATTTGGGCTTTAATATTTTATTTGTTAAGAGCAGGGCTAAAACAGGAAGCTCTAGAGGTGGCTATTCAAAACAAATCAAGTTTTAAGAAAGTGGAACATTCATTTGTCACTTATTTCAAAGCATATTGTAGTTCTAAAGATAGTAAACTTCCCGTTGAGTTTTCCGCTAGATTACACACAGAATACAACCAACATATCAAGAGCTCTCTTCATGGAGACCCTTACAGATTAGCAGTTTACAAGATTATCGGTAGATGTGATTTGACAAGAAAAAACATTTCTGCTGTGACTTTGAATATTGAAGATTGGATTTGGGTTCATTTAATGTTAATCAAAGATGACGTTAACGACGACGATCCCGTCTATGAAAGATACACTTTAGAAGATTTTCAAAACATTGTTATCACTTATGGTGAATCAAAATTTTCGAATTTTTTCCTTCAAACACTTATCATAAGTGGTCTTTATGAACTTGCCATTGAATTTGCATATCGTATTAACGAAATAGACGCTGTGCATTTGGCAATCGGATTTGCTAATTCTAATCTTTTGAAAGTTTCTGCAGAGCTTAAGGATTTTGTAAAACCTTATAGATTCATTACCACGAATAAGACTACGAATGAAAGAGAGATAAGTTTCGCTAAAGTTATTGGTAGTTACACGAGATCTTTTAGATTTTCTGACCCTAGGATTGCTACAGAGTATTTAATTTTAATTGGGTTAAATGACTATGATAATAAACAGGTAGAGATTTGCCATGAAGCGCTACGTGAATTAGTGCTAGAGACCAAAGAGTTTACTATTCTGCTAGGTAAGATCAACAGAGACGGTGGAAGAATCCCAGGTGTTATTGAGAAGAGACAACCTTTATTGAATTTGAAGAGTGAAAAAGATTTCTTAAGAGCCATTACAGAACAAGCAGCTAGAAAGGCGGACGAGGATGGCAGAGTCCATGATAGTTTATTATTATATCAATTATCGGAAGAATACGATATTGTTATCACGATTGTTAATGGGTTACTAAGCGATTTGTTAAGTAATAACGATCTATCTCAGGATTTATTTGATGGTAGGCATGAGAACAGTGACACTAATCCAATCTTTTTGGCACAAAAATTATTAAACATTTACTTGGACAGTATAGAAATAAGCCAACATCTTACTCAACGCAACAAAGAGACTTGCCTATTACTATTGAAAATTGTCGAAGTGAGGAAAATGTTTCTTTCTAACCAGTGGCAAAATAGTTTATCTTTAATCGAAGAATTGAACATTCTACCCTTCACCGACGAGCTATCAGCAAGAAGAAAAGCCCAGGAGTTCCCTACTTTGAATGAAAATGTTATTAAATGTATACCGAACATTTTAGTGATGACATTAACTTGTGTCTCTAAATTGGTGAAAACTTTGAATGCTAGTGAATATCAATCAATGAGTAAAATCCAACAAATTCAATCGTTGAAAAACATCGCTAAGAACTGTATGGTCTATGCAGGTATCATACAATACAAGATGCCCAGAGAAACATACAGTGCTTTAATCAATTTAGACGTGGGGCTGTAGATGAGCTAATGTATCTTTAATCTCAAATAATGTATCTTCAATCCCAAAATAATTTAGATAATCTATTTATAATAAAGAATGATTAAATACTACTGAGTCCTTCTATTCGAATAATCGGGCTGAAATTCATAGGCGTTTGGCTCTGGAGGTAAATTTCTCGTGTCCATTAATTTTTTGTGTCGCCTATCGATCCGTCTTTGTCTTCGTTCTTTGAAACCTAACCCTTTCTCATTCTCATCCGAAGATGACGAAGATGACGAGCTTGAGTCGTCGCCTTGCTCATGACTGTGCTCATGGCCGTGGCCCTGTTCATCCTCCAACTCATCCAAATCGTGCGGATGATAAATGCAACAAATCTTACTTTTTTTCTTATTCATATTCTCATTATCCACCACATCTTGCTCCCATCTCACGTTAGACCTCTGGTTACTACCGGCTGCTGTTCTTGTGTGCGCAGAACTCTTTGAAGTTGACAATTTCAAAACGGGCTGTACCGGCTGAATCTCCACCGTTCGACTCTGGCTTTCTTGCGTTTGCGGATTCATACTCAATAGAACGTTCAAACTACACACGCTATCCCGCCACAATGCCCCAACCAGCCAAAAGAAAACAACAAGAACTCGTTGGAGAGGGTAGCAAACCGTTGCGATGAGGGCTTTATGTAAGAATTCGTGAAGAATCATTTTGCACGTGTTCGATATTTATTGATAAATTAAAGGAAACCCACAAGTTTGGTGGCAAACACTTACCACATTGATGTTTGGAGGCTAAGCCATTCGGAGCAATTGGACGTGTGAGCAGGATGGAGCGGTTACAGAGATTGATGATGAACACGAAGACCGGTGCTGTGGATTCTGACCGGGACGATACGAAGGAAACTGTTTATATTAGTTCGATAGCGTTGCTGAAGATGTTGAAGCACGGACGTGCTGGTGTTCCAATGGAGGTTATGGGGCTGATGCTTGGTGAGTTTGTGGACGATTATACTGTGAATGTTGTTGATGTTTTTGCGATGCCTCAATCTGGTACTGGTGTATCTGTGGAGGCCGTTGATGATGTTTTCCAGGCGAAGATGATGGATATGTTGAAGCAGACTGGTAGAGATCAGATGGTTGTTGGGTGGTACCACTCGCATCCTGGGTTTGGGTGTTGGCTATCGTCTGTGGATGTTAATACGCAGAAATCTTTTGAACAGTTGAATAACAGAGCCGTAGCGGTAGTGGTGGATCCGATACAGTCTGTGAAGGGGAAAGTGGTCATTGATGCGTTTAGGTTGATCGACACCGGCGCGTTGATTAATAACCAAGAGCCAAGGCAAACGACGTCAAATGCTGGGCTGATGAATAAAGCTAACATCCAAGCGTTGATCCATGGCCTGAATAGACATTATTACTCTTTAAATATAGACTATCACAGAACACCGGCCGAGACGAAGATGCTATTGAATTTGCATAAGGAGCAATGGCAATCAGGGTTGAAGATGTACGATTATGAGGAGAAAGAACATAAGAACTTAATGAATACACAAAAGATGGTGACCATCGCTGAACAGTACTCGAAACGGATCGAGGAAGAGAAACAACTCACAGAGGATGAATTAAAGACCCGCTACGTTGGGAAACAAGACCCAAAGAAGCATTTGAACGATACCGCAAACATCACGCTAGAAGATAATGTAGTCTCTGTATTGACATCTTCTGTCAATGCTGTGGCTATCAAATAGTATAGCAATTATAAGGTGGGGCAGAGAGCAAGAAGGTAATCTTTTCAACATCGATTATCATTCGCAACACATATATATCTATATACCAATGGAAGTAAAGCGATTAGAATAATAATGCATGTTTATCTATACAAATCGACATTTGGGATCAAATTTTTTCCCAAACTTGAAAGTAAGTTTCATCCAAGAAGAGAAACTCTTTTTGTTTAGTTTCGACGTGTGTATCCTTGATTTCTACCCATTCATCACCACGTAATAATTGTAGCCTCCATTGATTGGTATCGTCCTCATTATTTGGTTTTCTCAATGGAGTATTGACTATATTAGCAACAATTTTATAATCAAATTTGGACAACAACTTCATTTGGAAGGAGAACTCTACGATGGTTTGATTTCGATTTTTAACTGGGAACGGTATAATTTTGGATGCAGATACACGGTTATAACAGATGATTAGATACGAAGGTAATTTGATGAACTCGATATCATCAAATTTTCTTGCAAATAAATCTTCAAGGTGTACTCTTGGTAAATTGTTAACTTCCAAGTTTCTCGTTGTCGTAGAATAATCCGGGAGATCTAATGTTAGATTCCAAAACTTGATCGCTTTACCTTTTGTGGATGAACAAATCCCTTGCAAATTATCTATAAGTGCCCTTTGTAATGCCGAGTTTGGTAACGTTTTGAAATTGACCAAATTATTTATTAACCAATTAAAGAAAAACCTTGGATTGTTTATCCTATCAAACTTAAAATCATTTAAAGTTAAGTGACTGATGAATTCATCCGGAGAAACATGTGCCTTTAATAGCAACGGCGACCAAATTTTTTGAATGATTAACGCTAATTTACCCAACAACAAGTTTTGTTCACTGGAGACGTGACTCAATTCATATAACAGAAAAAAATTTCGTATGGGTACAATATGGGCAATGCAAAGTAGTATGCATGTGATGTGCGCAATATTACTCGCTATACTGCTGCTGATACCTACAAATCCGTTGTAATAAACTTTTTTATTCGTCCCATCATAACATCTTAAAGGAAACGTGCGTAACATTTCTTGCCTGTAAACAGGTCGTATGGAAAACCTGATTTCTTTAACCAATTGATCATCTGTTCGCTCAGAAAATACTTCGTTGCCGTCAGGTAAGTAATAGAATTTTAAAGTATCGAAACTGATAAATAAATTATGATTTTGGTCAATGGCATGAGCAAAAGCGGGACTCTTCTCATTATGTCCTTGAAAATATTTCCCACAAATTAAGCAGCAGTAGACATTCAATCGTGATAAAGTCACAGAGCAAACCTTATTGAAATCAAAATCCAGTTTTCTCTTATTAATGGTTTTCAATAATTTAATTTCATCGATTCCATCGCTGTCATTAGTGCCATCCATCGACCTGAACGGTCTTTTCCGATTATGTAGCACCATGTTAATGCCAAACAAAGGATGGGGCTGTGCAATCTATCAAAATAGAATAAGGCAAGCAATGCTTCAATTGAGTGAACTAGATGAAGGATTAAAAGAGCTTGCTCTTAACAATAAAACTTCAAGTGAGTCGCTACAGATCGTCATACGATACGAAACAGCGATGGGCAATTCAGTTGGATGAAATGAACAACGGGAGAGCTGCAAGAATATATCGTAAGATACACCAGGAATACAGATAATTATCCTTGACGCCAAGGAACTTGGAAGTTCGTGGAGAGCTTGCAAGAGGCTCTTTTAATTAAACAAATCACGTGACATGCCTTATTTACTGACGCCCAGGGCCCTTTTCATTCAAAATAGTCAGTAGATGAGTGGGGGTTTAAGAAGTTCTTACAAAGCTATGGTAACTCGAAGACTTGAAGCAGCAACAACATTAGCGCGTACGATCCTCACTGGGATGAATTATCAAAATATTTTTAGGCCAAATAACATACTCTTATTTTACAAAACCGTCACGAACAAAAATTTTACAGGAATACAAGAACGTCAAGAATTGCTACTACTTTAATACTTTATGACTGTAAAAGCCAGATCAACGTGATAGTATCTCATCATTAATCCAGATATTGCTAACTAAAGCTATGAATGAATTTGCATCCGTATTAGAAAAAGCATTGCAACAAATCAAAAATGCCACTAAAGACGCGCCTATTGACGAATTAGAATGTATCGCTAACCTTAACAAAAACTCGTTATCTGAAATAACCAAGCAATACAACAATCTGTACGATTATTTGGAGCTTTCGGACAATAAAAAACGCAAATTGAGTGAATCTAATAATGATAGCATTTTGAAATCTTATAAGAAGACCAAATTGCCACAAGTTTTGAGGACTTCTAAACGATTCAATAAAGCATTCAATAGAAAGGGACTGTTAAAGGAAGCGATTATACCTTTAGAAGTCAAGGACACTAATAACCAGCTATTGCCTTGGAAGGAAATAGAGTTTGAGTTTCAAAAAGTTATTGAATTTACGCTACCTGGGCAAGAGAATTATCTTACTGAAAAATTAGATAGACCGATTACGGTCCCTGCCGACATTATTGAGAGACAACTGGTTCCTTTTGATGAAGAAATCGATACCAGCAACTATTTTTTTGATAGTAGTTCTGTATATGAAGAACCCTTGGGTGGAAGGGCACACATCGGGGCACCAGTAAATCATGATGTCGAAAATGTCGAATCCATTGAAAATGATCGCTCAGTTACTAGACACAACGAGAACGACTGTGTGTATGCAGTGTCAGTAACCAGTCCATTGTGCTCGAAACAGCATAGGTACAGAAGATGGTTGAACAAAAATCGGCATAGTCATTTTACAAGAAAGATTGAAATTATCCATCACCAAGTAGCATAAACAATTGAAGTATAAGAAAGTATATACAGTTATGTCAACCATCTAGACCTCGGTACTGTCACTCTGGTGACTGATTATCTTGCGGATAGCATGGAAATGGTCACATGATTTATCACAAAGTGTGACACTTTCATAACAAACAATTATTAGACAGTTGACGATTAATTGAGTATTTTTTGTAGCGGTGTATCCAAAGTGGTTTCAATGTAGGGCACAATTTACTGGCCCGAAGCTAAACTCGGCCCTCATACAAGAAGATGTGGGGTTAAATGGCAGAATGGGTCGTGGAATTATTTTATTTCTTTGAAATAAAAATTCCATACCATCAGAATGACAGTGTTTACCATTCCATGACCAGTTCCGCAATTTGCTTGCCATCAAGTAGACCCACATTGGTCTCTAGATATCAGTGCGATATAGAGACTTCGGACACGATGGAAAAGACCCGTCACTGCGAACGAATACTGGACTTGACACTTTTTGCATTGAATAAAATTATTCCAGTCTACTGCCATCGCCAGCTAAAGACCACTATTAGTATTGTCGTTTGCAATTATTGGACGATCAATCCGCCATTAGACAATTAATGAACAACCAATTGTCACTTATTGTTGGTGCCTTAACTTCTTCAGTCGCTTATCTAACTCTAAGATCTCAACGGAACACGAAAATGTCTCAGGCAAAAGCTATTTGTAATCCAGTTAAGGATTTGCCCACGTATTTTAGAACCCACAAATATCCTGCTAAAGCCCACAACAGAGGTGTGAAGACGAATTTGAGCAAGATTTTGTCCGAAGATCTAAGCGATAAGGCTATTTTAATTGGTGGAGAAACCATGGAAGGTATGAAGTATTGTGATCTGACCAAACCATTCAGACAAGAGAGGTATTTCTACTATTTATCTGGTGTTGACATCCCGGGTTCTTACATCCTTTACGATCTTGCCAAGGAAAAATTGATTTTATTTTTACCTAACGTTGATTGGGAAGATGTCGTTTGGAGTGGGATGCCAATCAGCGTAGAAGATGCATTGGCTAAATATGATGTTGACGAAGTGTTCTACGTGAAGGATATGTTTGATACGATTGAGAAAACTTACCATGATAAGAGTTTTTATACCACTGATATGGATGCATTCCAAAAGTTTCAAGGTAAGCACGATGCTGTGTTAACCAGGATCGTGGCCAAGGACACTAAATTCTTTGAAGCCATGGATGAAACGAGACTTTTCAAAGATGAGTACGAGATTGAAACTTTGAGACATATTGCTAAGATTAGTGATAATTCTCATTTTGCTGTCATGTCTGCTTTGCCTATCGAATTAACTGAACTGCAAATCGAGGCTGAATTTTCATACCATGCTACTCGTCAAGGTGCCCGTTCATTAGGCTATGATCCAATCTGTTGTTCTGGCCCTGCTTGTGGGACTTTACATTACGTTGAAAACAAAGCGGAGCTAGGTGACAAAGCTTCCGTCTTGATCGACGCAGGTGCAGAATGGCAGAACTACACCACGGATGTGACAAGATGCTTCCCAATCTCTGGTAAATTTACCAAAGAACACCGTGAAATCTATGAAGCCGTATTAGACATGCAAAGCACTACGATGAAATTAATGAAACCTGGTGTCACTTGGGATGAACTCCATCTGTTATCTCACAAGATCTTGATTAAACATTTAAGAAGAATCGGTATTTTAAAATCTACATTCTCTGAACAAGAAAATTACGACGCCAGAGTTTCATGTGCCTTCTATCCTCACGGGCTAGGTCATGTTATGGGTCTCGATGTCCACGACGTCGGAGGGAAGCCTAACTATGAAGATCCCGACCCTTTCTTTAAATTCTTAAGACTTCGTCGTGAACTAAAGACCAATATGGTTTTAACCAATGAACCTGGTTGCTACTTCAATAAATTTCTAATCGAAGAGTTCCTACTGAAACATCCAAAGAGAGCCGAGATGGTTGATTTTGATGTCCTTGAAAAGTATAAGTATGTGGGCGGTGTACGTATTGAGGATGATATCTTAATCACTAAGGATGGCTATGAAAACCTAACAGGTATCACTTCCGACCCTGACGAGATTGAGAGAATCGTGTCCGATGGGCTGAAAAAGACTCGTCAAGAATTTCATGTAGTAGTTTAATATCTGACCATGATGATTCATATATATATATATGAGTAGATTATTATAAACCTTGTTGTAATCGTTCTTGTAACTTACTCTTAGCAAACCCCCATGCTCCTAACAAACCTTTATCCAAGTCCAAAGATATATTTTGGTCACCACTAGGTGGCTTTGTCACTCTCGCCACGATCGTCGCAGAATCCGTCTCTAAAATTATCCCGTTATCCACAATCTCGTCAATGGCCAACAATACCATGTCAAAATTCTCTTGGATATTCTTCTTATCCACACCAGAGTGCAATATCATCTCTAAGGAGCCTTTGAACGCATTGAATGTATTGGCCAACACAATCTCGTTCTCATTTATCGATCCCAATAATACCAGCGTCACATCGATATACTCCTTATACAGAACCAATTGGTTCTCAAAAAGCATAATTTCGCTTTCCTGCTTATGCAATTTCTTGAACAGTGACTTCTCAAACTCCGTTTGCCTCTTCAAAGGCTTGTGGCTCATCGAAGTATTCAAACCGGCCGAGTGAGGTGGTGAATAGTACTTAGCATACACCCGCTTCCCCTCGTTGTCCAGAATCAGAATTCCTTGCACAGAATACAAAGACATATAGCCAGACATCGTGCAAACACTCACAAACCCAGAATTCGGCCTCCTGATCAACCAATGGCCCACTAACACAGATCAACTCTTAACAACTAGAACACTCATTAAAACACCTTTTTGAAACATTTTTGAAATTTCATCTGAAAAAAAAAAACGTTGCAAATGATGCCTCTGGTATTAAAATCAAGATGAGATGTAATAGTACAAGAACTGTTACTTGTGTGCTGTATTCCTACCAATTTGTCGCTTTTGTCTGTTGTGGCTGTACTTGACCGCTGCGGAGACTTGCCAATTTGTAGATATGTCTGTGGATGGAGAGTTTTTTTTCAGTTTGTTGCGAGTCTCGATGGTTCAGCTGTTGAAAGCTCAAGGTTTCGATAAATCGAAACCTAGCACTTTGGACACGGTTTGCGACCTTTGGGTCCGGTTTTTCCAGCTTCTTTTGAGTGAAGTGGCCCAATTGGCTCATATACGGGGCGATATTGATGGTACGATCTGTATTTCGGATCTTTCTCAAGCAATGGTTAATTTGAAAATTGTTAGACCTGTGGATTTACTCGATGTTTACGATGAAAACCCAGAGTTACCTGGCGACTCAGGTTTTGAGCGGTTTAGAGACTGGGTCGTCAATGATATAGTGTCTATGGCTGCGCGTACGGTAGCGGCTCCGCCTGTGGAGTTACTACGGACTGTGCCACTAGACAGGTATCCGCATCTTGCTGATCCGAACTTATCGAATGGCAAGACGGTGGAAAGCAGTGAAAATGCAATACCGGAGTATCTGAATCAGTTGCAGCCTATTAATAAGCAAGAAGAGGGACTTCGACACAAAGTGGCACAAGAAGATGACCTGTTGAGACAGTTGCAGAAAGAAAATGCCACGGATGATTGGATAAAACTATCCATAATGAAGAAAAGACTGGAACTATACAGAAAATCCGGGGAAAGTGTACCTGAGAGTACCGACCAAATACCGAACGTTTCTGGATTGAAAATGTCAGTATTGAATGAGTTGGACACATCAGCTAATCAGCTGGAACCACAATCGCTAGATGAATCTGTACCTAAACCTATAGAAGAGACCTTAACCCATATTGAAAATTTCTCTTCAGAGGAGCTGAACGAACTGTCACTCAAGGTATCTAAACTTTCACAAAGACTACCGGCTTTACAGCCAGATTCTAAATTAGATAATATTACTTTATCATACGAAGGCAAAGAATACGATACACCACTTGCACAATATGAGAAACTCGACTCAAATACCATTGAAAAGGTACAAGATGCACTACCGCAAAGTGATGAATTGATACTTAACGAGGCTCAGGATATGGATAGTACTTTTGATCGTAGAGCATCAATTGATTATCATTAATTATAGAATTTAAACGTGCATAAATACATATACAAAGCATTAGACTTGTGCATCGCAAGCGCACACGTATACCAACAATCAATCATATCATATTTGGAAGCTTAGATCTCTCATTTTGGCTTTGAGATTTTTCATCTAGTATACAACATATATATATCTATATATAATATGCGAATCGGAAGGAGAATATAGGATAGTCGTCGCCTATAATTTTCTGTGAGATTTGAATTTCTTGTTATTATTCTTCTTCCCAATTCTATTTTTCGAGTTGAAACCAGGTTTTGGTATGTTCAATTTCTCCCCATCTTCGAAATCATCATCATTCTGTTTATTACCTTTCCTGAATTTTAATTTATTCTTTTGACCTCTTACAGGCCCCTGTTTCACAGCTTCTAGATAAGCATTAATACCATTTGTAAGTGACGTTAACGATTCTTCACCACCTTCTGCGTCACCGGTAGCTTTACCTGAATTTTTCCCCTTAACTACTAATTTCCCTTCAGAATCGAAATTGAATGATTCATCATTCAATAATCTTTTCTTACGTTCATCAAGTTTATTTGATTTTCTTGGTCTTGTGGACGAAATATGAGCTAACGATTGAGCATCTAATAAATCTAATGGGTTATCATTAGATTTTTCAATGATATATTGATCTGCATTCTTACCGCTTTGAACGTCGTTGGAATCCTCCTCATCAGAAAGAGATTCGTAAACGGCTTCATCAAAGGCAGAAAGAAATTTAGGACCTTTAGCAAGAGGTACGGTAGTGGGTTCATCTTTATCCTTACTCTTCTTATTTCTATTGCCCGTCTTTCTGATATTAGCCAAAAGCCTTCTATCTTCTTCTGGGAAATGACTCTCTATGAAATCGTAACCAAACTTTCTTATCAATCTTTCTATAATATGTTTAACCCTAGCTTTGAAATGACCAGTATGTTCATGAGACCAACGTAGTAATTTAACTAATAGACCTGGAACCTTCGGTTTCATTAACTCTTCTGGTAAACCTAAAACACAAACTTTAGCAAAACCAATAGCACTCTTGGCAATTTCTCTAGAGTTTGAAGTTAAATATAATTCAATGGTCTCGTATACTTCCATGATGATATCATTGGGCAAAATATCTTTAAATTCAAACATAAGACATGCGTACGCGGTAATAGTACTAGATACCATATGTTGTGATTCACCAATCAAACCAACAGACAGAATCTTGAAAAATTCACCAATGTTAGCTTGGTTTACTTCTTGTGAACCTTCAAGTTGAATCACACCATTAATTTTCTCTGAATCCATTTTCTTCCCCATATCTATTAACGTGTTAAATGCGAGGTTTCTCGTCTTTTCGTTAACATCCTTTGTTGCTAGAATTACTTCTGCTACTACTTGAGCAATGAACCCTAGATGATTGGAAGGCAACAATGTGACAACAGTTCTTATGGCTTGAAGTCTTGAAGAACGTGTAGCTGCCAAGATCTTATGCGCACTGGAAACGATGATGGATTCAATAACACTGATATGTTCTAGTAAAGCTCCCATACCTTCTGTAACATCTGATAACGCAGAGATGATTCTATAAGATCTTTTTTGCACTAAATTGTTTTCTGAAGTGATTGTAGTGTTGAAGATACTAAATAATGCAGAGTAAGTCGAAGATGGTAGATATTTGACCATGGTAATGATAATGTCTAACAAAGTGGCAGTCAATTGTGGGTCATCTTTTTCAATGGCATTCATTAATAAAGAACAGACGTTGTTGAAAGTAGTTTCTAAGTCAGCAGACTTAGAGATCTTAATGTAACTTTCTATGGTTTCCAAAATGTAGCCTCTGGAGCTTGGTAAACTCTGTGTGTAAACGTTAAAGAGCACAGCCAAAATGTTGGTTGCCTTTGTTGTGGCAATGTAATCAATGTTTTGTTGACTTGCAGAGATGGGGAATTTTTTTTGCAATACTAAATTATGTTGGAAATTTGTACCATTGACATACATTAAATTACTTTCCACCAAGTTTTTCAAAGTATGGCATATAATATTTCTTAAGTCAATTTTTGCATATAATAGAGATGATAACTCCGAGGCGAATTCATCTGTGAAGGAAGTTTGCAAATCTAAAGGCAGTTCTGCGAAGTGAGGTAAAGTAGACCATAGTTGGTTTATCAAGGTCTTAAATATTGTCACTTGCACAGATTCTTGTGGTAATTGAGACAGTCTTTCCTCGAACGATACGATGAGCGGCATGAATTCTTCAGAGAAAGTTGCTAAGTTTGCAAACTTTATATGATCTCTCAGCAATGGCAATAGCCAAGCTCTCCCAGGGTTCGATGGCGAGGATTCCAGTAAATTCAAAGGTAGTATCTTCAAGAGATTATCTGGTCCTAATGCCGTGATGGCAGCACCAAGTACCGCCTCAATCTCCAGTTTAAACTCGGAAAAGACTTGGTTACGTTCATTGTTCCTCCAATTATCCACTGTCTTCAACACGGGCAACAAAGCCAAGTTAGCCTTGAATTGGAATCTATCAAATGCTACGGCTATAACTTTCAATATTTCCTTTACAATGCTACTATACTTGACAGATAGAAATTCTTGCAGAATCGTACCCAATTGAAGCAAGACTTTGTCTATCGATTCCTGATCTTCCACGGTATCCATAACCAATAATTCGTCGTTGACGCAGTTTGTTAAGAGCGTAGACAGAGCATGCGAGGCGGCGATTGAGACATCGATCGAATCACTTAACAAGAAATCGCTCATAACACGGAACAATTGTGGCAATTTGCTCAACGATTGTATAGGCTGGAACGAAGTGTAGCAAGTGAAACCTTTCACTATGACGGCGATCCAAGCGCTTGAGAGGAGAAAGTCGTGGTTAGACGGCTTCAAAGTGATTAAGATTGTGTCTAGCAATGTCACGAATTTATTTTCTACCAACCCAGTATTTGATGCTAGCGCGTTAAACATTGTTTCAAAACATTTGAATGCATTAGAGATTAGAAATTGGTCCGACAACTTGGTGACTCTTAGCAACGAGTCACACAAGAGTTCAATCTGGGACCCTGGCCACTGGCCCGTAGAGACAATGCATTCGATTAATTTCAGACACCTAATGATCTGGCTATTAAACTCTTCCTTAACGTTGGCCAATTTCAGTTTTTTGTTTGAAGTGTTTGACAGTTCGGTTAGTACCAAGTTCAATTGGTTCAGAGCAAGATCGGCAGTAAATCTGGATGCCACGTGCTCTGCTGTGGGAGCTGCAGGCGGGTTTAGCAGCACAAATTTTATGGAGTCTGTAGCCCTCTTCCTAATCTTTGGCCTGGCATCAAGCGCCAACTCCAACAAACCGGTGAGGCCTCTTTGAGGAGTGACTGCCAGATTATGAGTGTTGTTCCACGACTGTGCGTCTTGAGACACCAGAAGCGACTGCAAGACACCTATAGCAGACCTTACCAGCAGCGAAGAAGCGTTCGCATCCTGAACTGTCACTGCAGGCGCAATCATGGTCAACACGTCGACGAACTTGGGTCTTAGCAGCTGTTTCGGAGTATACTGGAACACAATATCTAACAAATACACAGCGCTCGTGGCCAGAGCATAGTCGCGGATCGCGTGCGTCTCTTTGTCCACAGTGGACTCCAGGACAGAGAGCAGACCAACAATATACGCGGCAGCATTTTTGGAAGGCTGGTTTAATTCGACGCCCGGAATATTTTCCTCGATAGCTACGAGCAGTAAAGCGATTTTCTTCTGGTTATCGAGTTTTGAAGTCTGCTGAGCCCGCACTTTGCTCAGCCTGTCTTCCAGCTCCATCCAGTGTGCGGTCTTGTCGCTGTCCATCTTGAGCGTGCTCGGTACGGATCTGTGCTTGTGAGGATGAGCACACCAGTAGAAGCACTACCGTAGAGTGAAAAGTATCGATGAGCAGCGATGAGCAAACAAAATTTTTCAGAGCGTGCACGGGACTGCGCCCGACTACGCAGGCACGTGCCACAGAACTCACGTGCCACAGAACTCACGTGCCACAGAACTCACGTGCCACAGACCCCGATTTGAACAGAAAACACGTTTGAAAAGACGAGACGGAGCAGTTGTGCCCGGCACAGCTCCAGCAGAAACGCAGTGTGGCAAGCACGGCAGAGCGTAGCGACATAGAATGAAAGGGCCAGTGCGGATCAGACTGTCGAGGTTTGGCCGGAGGAACGCTCCAGCGTACAATATCGTCGTGGCCAACGCCCACAAACCACGGGACTCGAAGCCCATAGAAGTGCTGGGCACGTACAGACCGGTTGCGCGGTACAACTCGTTCCAGGCGTGGAAGGCGCCGGGCCAGCTGCCTGTGAAGCAAGTCAACTTGGATTTCAAGAGAGCGAAATACTGGATCGGTGTAGGGGCGCAGCCGAGCGCGACTGTAGTGCAGCTGCTACAGAAGGCCGGGATCCTAGGCTCAGAATGGCAGGCCCCGCACGTAGCAGACACGCGTGAAGTCATATCGCCGCTGACCGAGAGGCACGAGACGCCAGAGTAGCGCGAGGCGCCCAAGCACGCGGGGAGAAAGAGAGAGAGAGAGAGTACAAGGAATTCGTCACTAGTCGTATCTGTATATAGAAATTATGTATTAATCAGTTTCCCGGAGAGGGAGCAGGAGAGGCTCCGCGGGTGCCGTGGCTAGCGCCTCAAGTGTGAGGCGATGTTTGTGGACGTGCACAGCGGCGACGCTGTGCGAGACAGTCCGTGCTGGATGCCCGGATGCGGGAACGCGGCTGCGAGGCCCGTGTTCGGCGGCAACAGGTTCGTCTCTGAAGAGTTCGGCGTCAGCACGTGCACGCCGCCGCGGTGGCCTGCGGAGGACGGCCTTGCTGTGGGCATTGCTGTGGGCGGCTGCAGTGTTGCGGTGTTGCTCCGAGACCGGGGCAGCGGGGTGGCTCTGCGGACTGCGGTGTACGAGTTGGTTCTCTTGAGCAGCGGCATGGAAGTGTTGCTGTTGCGGGACACCAGCAGCTGCTGCAAGTCCCGCTGCATCCTGGCGTACTGGACGTCCTCGGCCATGGCGAACGGTGCCGCCAGCGTGCCCGCGGGCTCTCGAGGGTCGGCGGCCGGGCTGGCGGCGGCCGGGTTGGCTATTATGCTAGGCAGCGCGCTGGGCAGCGCGCTGGGCTGTGCCAGAGGCAGCGACGTGAGCGACGCATTGCGGGACCAGTAGCCGTCGTCGCGCAGCTCTTGTGACAGGCGCGTGCGCGCCATCGCTAGCAAGTGGCTGGAGCGGTCGTAGCCGATGTCCACGTGGCGCACTGCGGCCTCATGGACGGCGATCTTGGCGGTCAAGTTGAGCACGCCGCTGGACGGGTGCTGCGTGTCGAACGGAGTGACTGTTGGGTCTGAGCAGACGCGCGCGTAGCACTCGAGCAGCAGGCTGACAAACTCTGGCGTGAACGACTGGGTGTGGGCGAGCTGGTGCCTGCCCCAAGCGTCGCTTGCGACAGAGCTCGCAAGCGAGCTCTGGCTGTCCTGGAACGCCGCGTTGCCGTACACTGCAAACGGGCCGTCCGCGCTGTCTGGAAGCATGTTGTTCACTGGCGTCTCAAGTCCAGCAGCGGCTCGCGGGTCCAGCTCGAAGTAGTCGAGGCTGGCCTCGTTGAATCGTTGTAAGTTGTCCATCGCGCTCTCACTGGTTTTGGCGACGTTTTCAAGCTTCTATCACGTCCTGGCTGTTGTTTTCCATGTGTCCGTTGGCAAGGCAAGGCCCAGTGTGTGGCAAGAGTTTATATACACGCAAGGAGCCTGGCGCGCTCGAAGAAGCGAGCCCCGAGAAATTAGTAACACGATTTTAATTCAAATAGGAGTCGCGTGCCTGTGCACTTCAATGACAAACGCATTCGCTGCATTAATTACCAACGTGAGACGCCAAACGGCAAGCGAAAAACTTCTTGTTCAGGAAAACAAATAGGAGGAGCCAGCTGTCTGTCGAAATGGTTAGCCTCGATGGGGAGGCGGAAAAACAAATTAACATATCACAAGAAGGACACTGTTGTTGCCTCGTTCACGCACGCTGTACATACTCGAGTTTCCGTTGCCGGAGCGCAAGTGCTTGAATGTCGCAGTTCCACCATCCTTTTGTTCCGTATGGTATCCAGTTGCAATTGATGCAATGCATCTATGACAATCTGAATGATCCGAATCAGAAAATACTGCTAGTGGAGAGCCCCACCGGGACGGGCAAAACGTTATCGTTAATCTGTTCTACGTTAACTTGGCTAAGAGATAATAAACCTTCTCTATTTCTTCGCGAAAATACAAATTTAGCTTCGAACTCGGCTGGGAGTTTGGGTTTGCGCTCGAATTCAGATTCAGATTCAGATTCGGACTCGGACTCGGACGAGCCGGATTGGGTTAAGGAGAAGTACCAGGATCTGATTGCAAAACAGAAGTTCAAACTTTTGATTGACTATGAGAATTATTTAAATAATCTAGCCATTGAACCGCTGAATGTGGACGATGAGAGCAAGCTACAGGACCGCAAGAAGAAGAAGAAGAGGAAGTTAGCTCATTTGGATATTGGTTTTGATGAACAGGATTTTTTACCCAAGGATTATACGGATTTCACCGACCAAACTGATCAGGAGTCGTTAGTTGATTTGAATAACGAAGTGTCGCATTATTTGAGTAAGTTGAACGCTGAAAATCGCACTGCCGAGAAGCAGTTTGAGACTTTGAACAATAACCCGACCAAGATTTTTTTCTCATCAAGAACCCACTCGCAATTGAATCAATTTGCTCATCAATTGCAGTTGCCAAGTTTCCCGTCCTCGTTTGTAGATTTACCAAACGAAAGGATTAAATACACTCCGTTAGGCTCCAAAAAGCAGCTTTGTATCAACACAGATGTCACCAAATGGAAGACTTTAGAAGCCATAAACGATGCTTGCAATGAGTTGAGACACAGTAAGGAGAAAAACTGTCCATTTTATTCGAATAAAAATAAAGGCGTGCAGAACTTGGCCACCAAACTGAACCATTTTAAAGATTCAAGCTTCCAAAGGATTAACGATATAGAAGATCTTTTACAATTGGGCATGCAGTTGCAAACCTGCCCTTATTATGGTACCAGACACTCCATCCCAAATGCAGAAATTGTGACGTTACCGTATCAATATCTCTTATCCGAGTCAACAAGGTCTAGTTTGAAAATTGATACAAAGGGGTCAATAGTGGTCATAGACGAGGCCCATAACTTGATCGACACCATAAACAGTATACATTCCACAGAGGTCTCATTAGTAGACCTGGTTCAAGTGATTAATAACTTGAATGCTTATCTAACAAAATTCGAGAAAAAATTGAACGCTGGCAACAGAGTGAATTTATTGAAATTGATTAAGTTGATTCAGATCTTAATCAATTACATTGAAAAAAATTTTAAGAAACCAGGTGAAGAGATCAACGTCAATGATCTTTTAAAGAATAAGAACGCAGATTTATTGAATATTCACAAATTGAATAAGTATATCAGGGACTCTAAGATCGCTTATAAAATTGATAGCTACTCTACTAAGATTTTAGAACAAGATCAAACAGCTTCAAACCACCCCATTAACCACAAAGTAGGTCAGCCTTTACTGTTTAAAGTGGCTCAGTTCTTGGCCTCTTTGTCTAATCCATCCACAGAGGGGAAATTGTTTTTTGAGCAAAATAGATCCATTAAATATATGTTACTAGAGCCCAGTAAAGCGTTTGAACCCATCTTAAACGACGCTAGATGTGTAATCCTCGCAGGTGGAACCATGGAACCATTGCAAGATTTTTTCCAGAATTTATTCCCACATATCCCCAGGAAAAATATTACCACATTTTCTTGCGATCATATTATTCCAACTCAGAATTTAAATACGTTTATCATCAACGAACCGGTTTTTGAGTTCACTTTCAACAAGAGAAACGATCCACATCTAGTTAACGATGCACTGTTTGATTTCTATTATAAACTATCATCTGCGGTACCGAGGGAAGGTGGCATCGTTGGGTTCTTCTCAAGTTACCAATATTTAAAATTAATTATTGATAATTGGAAGAAGAGTAATAAATTTGATACTTTGGATAAGTTGAGAACCATATATTTTGAATCCAGTCAGGGCCCCGACCCTTTAAATGGTTACATCGAGTCAGTCTCCGTTAAAAAAGAAGGCGCTATCTTATTTGCTGTCGTTGGAGGAAAGTTATCTGAAGGAATCAATTTCCAAGACAACTTATGTAGAGCCGTAGTCATGACTGGCTTACCTTTCCCAAATTTAATGAGTGGTGAATTAATGGTGAAAAGACAACATTTAGAGAAGAAAATTCTACATAATGGTGGAACTTTGCAGGATACAAAAGTTGCAGCACAAGAATTTTTTGAAAATATTTGTATGAAATCAGTGAATCAAAGTGTAGGACGTGCTATCAGACACGCAAACGATTACGCTAACATTTATTTGTTGGATAGTAGATACTCGAAAGATCATATTAGAAATAAATTATCTAAATGGGTTCGAGACCGAATTCAATCTGAATCCACTGTCAATGAAATCATGTCAGCTACAGAAACTTTTTTCGAATCCAAAAAGGAAAAAGACTTATAGAGAATTATTTATATGATATAAACCAATATTTTTTCCCTTTCTTATCTTCTTAAACAGAACTTGTATTGATTTTTTTCCATTTCGATCGGAATGATTACCTTATGATTCTAATTTGGATCCCGTGTATATGCTTCTATCGTAAAAAAACTCTAACAAAGTTCTTGTAAACCATCCATAATTATTGAAAGTATCATACCTTATGTCGATGACTCTATTGTTTGTTACAGGACAATGTTTAAGTTTCGTAGTGACCAACGGTAATTGAGTCACTGAACAACATCTCCATATAGTATCTGATTGGCTTCTAATTTCTTGTTTGAGAGGGTCAAATGTGGTTGTACCATATGTGAAGGATTCCTCAATATATTCACTTTTCATTAGTATAATTGGTGCATCATTTATCGTTTCTTCATTTAATAGAAAGCCAAGTGCAACTACACTGGTTTTATCCAAATCGTTAGTTAAGCGCGCAGAGTTTTCCTTAGCATACATATAAATTAATTTTTGAAACAAAGTAATCGTTGGATTTGTATCAATGAAATTTTTGAAAAGAACTGAATCAATCTCAGGATGAGATATTACATCTTGAAGATAATCCTTAAACTCTAGACTTGTATCAAACGATGAGAGTAATAATTTTTCACTTCCCTCAACAAGTAAGTTTGTCGGTACCTTCTTACCATAAATCTGATACGTTTGATACCATGCAAGCCCCACAGCCTTATTAGATAACCGCCATGAATCTAATAATGGAATGAATGTTATATTATATTGGCGTTCTGAAGCGATCTTGTATTTCAAAGAATCCTTTTCAATGTTATACAGTATCGCCGCAGAGTAACCATCTGGTGATAAGGTGACGCCATGAATTAGCAAACTAGAACTATAATTGTTTAATTGATTGAAATTATTATTCCAGATTTTGAACTTCTTATCAAAATGAGGCCTTATGATATTATCTTCTAATAACTCCAAGCCATTGTCAAGATCCACGATAAAACTTGTGGAATTTGACAGTATAATAACCTTGTTCGTACTAATAATTGGAATAAATTTATAATTTTCAAAAAACGGTAACTCAATGGTCGACTTCACGGTCTGTCCCATATATTTAACAATCAATTTTCTTGTTGAACCTATTAGAATTTTCCCATCAATGAGGATTAGATCATGCACCTTGAATCGTGACGGTTCCAAAATGTTTTCCACTGAATAATTAGAGTCAATTTGAACAGAGTAGACGCTATTATCAGACAAGCATACGAGTAACAACATTTGATTTACCCAACAAATGGAAGTAACCCATATATATGGGTTCTTTTTACTATCAGTTAAGAGAGATATTGACTGGTAAAATTTAAAATCAATAGTATTATCTATTTGCACCTTTTCATATATCACAATCTCCGCTAATTCGTTACCAACAGCAAGAAAACCACCATTGGGGCTCCATTCTACGCAATGGAAAGCTCTTCTCTCTATTACGTCGGAGGGTAAATCTAAATTATTGATTAAGCTTGCATCTACATTGAAAACCATCACATTATAATTATTCGTTACGACCGCTACCAGATCGTCATTACATTTTGATGGGTAACATCTTTTAATAAACGAATTCGGCTGAGAGTTCAATAATACATTTCTATTGCTTTGTTCAAATTCCAACTTATTATCTACCGTTATGGCAGAGTTGCTAATATGAAACATATTCTTGCTAGAATTATGAGTCTCTTTACAATAAATGGGACGGCACATAGTTAATTCTGGAGCTGTATTCACATACAAAGTTCCATTACAGCCCCATCCTCCGAGAGCTGCCTCCCAATCCACAAGTTCTTTTCTTGTTAAAATAAGGTCTCTTATTAGACTCATAGATTCCCACCTTATTATTTACTCACGAAAGTACCTAACCAGGGCCAATTGAGCCACAGTAGTCGGTGAATCTCACGATATTTCATTTACTCATATGTTATGTGTTTTCAGTGTATATAAAGCGATTTTTCATTTTATAGCCTTTATTTAAAGAAACAAGCACTTTTCTGTCATTTATCAAATGTGTAAGAAATTACTTCAATGATGATAAGATTGTCTTTTATATGGCTTCTGTTTGCTATTATCACCACTGTTGCTGGCCAACAGTGTGCCATGTACGGTAACTGTGGCAAGAAATCGCTTTTCGGTCAAGAGTTGCCCTGTCCCATTAAGGACCCTCAAAATTTCAATCCTCCGTCACTATCTAAAGAGGACTCAGAATTCCTAACAGAAGTCTGTGGTACCGAATGGACAGGTGTTACTGATGTTTGCTGCAATAAAGACCAGATTTCTGCTCTACATAAGAATTTCCAAAGAGTGCAACCGATCATTAAATCGTGCCCTGCCTGTTATAAAAACTTTGTGAACTTGTTTTGTTCATTTACATGCTCACCTGAACAGTCTCAATTTATTAATGTGACCAAGACCACTGTTTCTAATTCTAAGAAGGATATTGTAGACGAACTGTCATTTTTCATCAATGAATCATGGGCCTCTGTATTTTATGACTCTTGTAAAGATGTGAAGTTTTCTGCAACGAATGGGTATGCCATGGACTTGATTGGAGGAGGTGCTAAGAATTACTCTGAATTTTTGAAATTTCTAGGTGACGCCAAGCCTTTATTAGGTGGATCACCCTTTCAAATTAATTACAAATATGAATTACCACAAGACAATAATGGCAAGAGCCCCAAGTTTGAATTATTTGATAAAGAAGTGTATCAATGTAATGATCCAGACTATAAGTGTGCTTGTTCTGATTGTGATCTATCGTGTCCGAAATTGGCTCCCTTAAAGAAGCAAGAAACTTGTAAGATAGGCCCGCTGCCTTGTTTTACCGTGGACATTATGAGTATTTATGCTATCGTAGCCATTATTCTTATAATGTTTCACATCTATGTAGTCATGAAGAGGAGAAACCTGGGTATACAATTGCTTGATGACGGTGATACCCGAATTGCTACTGATGATGATGATGATGGTTCTATATTAATTAGACACGAACAAAACCAACTAACCACTAAGATTAATCGCTGGACAATTAATTTTTTCAAACAAAGTACGAGATACTCCATCGAAAGACCTAAACATGTCTTTATGATAACTTTTGGAGTAACAGTTTTGGCTATACTGTCAATAATTAAATTTGGACAGTTAGAAACTGATCCGATCAATTTGTGGGTCAGTGAAAAATCCATTGATTATAAACAGAAATTACATTATGATGAAAATTTTGGTCCATTCTACAGAGTGGAACAAATGTTTATCGTTAACAATACGGGTCCTGTATTGTCCTACGACACGTTAGAGTGGTGGTTTGAAACTGAAAAATATATCACCACAGAACTATCTTCTGAACAAAATGTCACGTACCAAGATTTATGTTTCAGGCCTACAGAGGATTCTACTTGCGTAGTCCAATCCTTAACTCAATATTTCCAAGATGCTCTACCTTCTAAGGATACTTGGGCGGCACAATTGAAAATGTGCGCAGATTCCCCAGTGAATTGCTTGCCAACTTTCCAGCAACCTTTGAAACCAAATATTCTTTTCAGTAATGTGACAGATGTAATGGATTCGAATGCATTCGTCATTACTTTACTATTAAGTAATCACACTACTGCAAGCTCACTTTGGGAAATCAAACTAAAGGAGTTCTTGTTAAATTTAGAAGTTCCCACAGGATTGCGCTTAAGCTTTAACACGGAGATCTCTTTGACAGAAGAATTAAATGGTAATAACGATGTGCTTATCGTGTGTATTTCTTATTTGGTTATGTTTTTATATGCATCATGGGCATTAAAGAGAAGAAATGTGGCGTCTAATTCAAGAGTCTTGTTAGGAATCTCTGGAATTTTGGTTGTCATACTTTCTGTGATTTTAGCTGCAGGGTTAATGAGTCTATTGAATGTTAAATCCACGTTAATTATTGCTGAAGTAATTCCTTTTTTGATATTAGCTATTGGAATTGATAATATTTTCTTGATCACCCACGAGTTTGATAGAATCTGCGAACAATTTCCTGATCTATCCAACGATAGACGAATCTCAAGAGCGTTTTTGAGAATTTGTCCATCAATCCTTCTGTCATTTATTACCCAGACTGGCTGTTTCTTGATTGCTGCTTTTGTATCTATGCCTGCGGTAAGGAATTTTGCATTGTACTCTGCAACAGCTTTATTTTTCAATGTTATATTGCAATCCACGGTTTATCTTTCTATATTGAAAGTTTACGAAACAAAATATGCTGCCGAGAATTACACCACCGAAAATAAATTAGAATTGAACTCTATACTCAGGGATTACTATTATGGCGTGATATCAAAGAAACGCAAAGTTATGGGGATTTTTTTCAGTTGGTTTTTAATTTCTATCGCAATTTTACCATATATTCAAATTGGTCTGGATCAAACAATGGCGGTGCCTCAGAACTCTTATTTGGTTAACTATTTCAATGACGTGTATGAATATTTGAAAGTGGGACCTCCTGTATTTTTTGTTGTCGAAGACTTGAATATGAAGGAAAGAGAGAACCAGAGAAAAATATGTGGGAGATTCACCTCTTGCAATGAGGATTCATTAGCTAATATATTAGAATTGGAAAGAACAAGATCTACTATTGTGGAACCAGTCTCGAATTGGTTTGACGACTTTATGACATTTATGAACCCAGAATTGACAGAATGTTGTAGGTTTAAAAAAGGTTCCACAGACGTTTGCCCGCCATTTGCCTCCCCTAGACAGTGCGAGACATGTTTGAGAGATAATGAATGGGATTACGATATGTCAGGCTTTCCGAAGGGAGAAGAATTTATGAAATATTTTAAGATTTGGATTGATACTCCGAGTGATCCATGTCCATTAGGCGGTAAAGCTCCCTATCAGAATGCTGTTTCATGGACAGATGGAAAAATAAAAAATCAGTCGTTTAGAACTTTGCATAAACCTCTGACTTCCCAACAAGATTACATAGACGCTTATAACGATGCTAAAAGAATTTCACAATCTTTAAGGGACAGGACAGGATTAAATGTATATGCGTACTCACCATTTTACATTTTTTTTAGTCAATATAGTTCATTGCTTTCGCTGACATTAACTTTAATTGCAACGGCTAACTTGTTTATTTTCGCTACCTCGTGGTTATTCTTAGGTTCCTGGCAGACAGCTGGCCTGCTGTCAATGACCGTCCTGATGATCATTTGCGATATAGGAGGTATGATGGCCTGGCTAGGGATCTCGTTGAACGCCGTCAGTTTAGTTAATTTAATCATCTGTGTTGGTTTGGCTGTCGAGTTCTGTATCCATATCGCTAGAGCATACATGGCCGTGCCTGCCGATTTACAAAGTAAAAAAGATTCAAGAGTTCAAATTGCAATGTCCACAGTTGGAGATTCAGTGCTTAGAGGTATAACAATGACAAAGATAATAGGTGTATGCGTTCTGGGCTTTGCCAAATCGAAGATCTTCCAGGTTTTTTATTTCAAGATGTGGCTCTCATTAATCTTCGTTGCCTCCATCCATGCCTTAGTATTTTTCCCAGTAATCCTCTCAATAGCCGGATCCAAGACAGTGTTAACGGAGCATCAGACGGAAGAGGATTGAACAACTAGCCATCCATGTGACTCGTTGATACGAGCTGGTCGGTCGGAAGTGCCAGAATCCACGTGACAAATATATAATCAGTTTTTTTGGGATCTCTAAAGGATCAGTATATAAGTTCTTTACGTTAAGTAACTTTTAAGGTATTCTTACAATTGATTCCCACAGTGGCGATACAGAGTTCATTTGTAGTATAAATATATACATGTAAGTTTTAGTTTGTCACAATGTTTGGCAGGTTATTGAGAAGCTATGAAAGGTCTTTGAAGCAGCGTCCAAAAACTACCAACGCTATAATGACAGGCTCGTTATTTGGGTTAGGCGATATATCTGCTCAACTTATTTTCCCACATTCTGAATTTCCAGAAGATAGGCCTAGGAGTTCCAATTTCGATTTTGCTAGAACTGCAAGAGCTGTCATTTATGGCTCTTTACTGTTTTCCTTTATAGGTGACAAATGGTATAAGATATTGAAGAATCGTGTAAAATTTCCCAAGAAAGATTATAACCATATGTCCAATAGGTTTCTACGAGTTGCTGTAGACCAATTGGCCTTTGCACCGTTGGGTCTCCCATTTTATTTTACTTGTATGACGTTAATGGAAGGGAAACCGTTCTCTGTTGTTAAACAGAAGCTGGAGACCCAATGGTGGGACACTTTGCTCACTAATTGGTGTGTCTGGCCATTGTTTCAATTTGTGAATTTTTCTTTTATTCCAGTACAACATCAATTGTTAGCTGTCAATTTAATATCTATCTTTTGGAACACCTTCTTGTCATATAAGAATTCGATCGTGACCTTTGAGCAAGAGAAAGTTCCTGTACACTATCCTCCAGTAGTAGAATGATTTACGCTCATATTATTTTCTAAGAGAGGACGGTGTGACTTAAGCACTATAGTTCTTTTCCAAAAAAATCGAAAGGATGGCTTTGATCGTCATGTCTTCCAATAAGGTATTACGAAGTAGAAAAAAAAAGTCAGTGCAGTTCGAAAATATGATGATCGAATACACGTATCGAATATATACAACGATTGCTAAATGCGAATCTTTTAAGCAGCTGTTGATGAAGGTTGCTGCTGTCTATTGATAGAAAAGAAAAAAATAAAACTCCGATACGGGGAGTCGAACCCCGGTCTCCACGGTGAAAGCGTGATGTGATAGCCGTTACACTATATCGGAATACAAATACTGTAACTGTAGTAAAATTGTGTCTCTATTATGTTCTGTCTTAGGGCTATAATGCTACTAATGAAGTAGAAGCGATAGTATTCCAGAGTGATACTTCTGTTACTATTCTTATATTTCTCGATAAGTGGTTTATCCTGGGGTTATCCGCTTACCTCTTTTCAATAAGAGACACTTTAAATTTGGCTTCGAATTTCAAGGAGCCTTGCAATATCCTGCCTCTGTATACTCATTTCTGTATTGGGTCGACTTGCTTATTAAGTCATCCATGTTTCAATTCTAAACATAGCCTTAGGTCTAATACTAATACTACTCTGAAAGCCTTCTAGAACTCACTTTAGTACCCGCAGTATGGTAGGCTTTGGCCTATGATAATACTCGAAGGTAATACTACTGTCGCAATTCCCTTCCATGTGAAGATATACCTGAAGAGTTAGTTTTCAACTATTTTCTCAAGAGTCTTGGTAAACGATAACCACAAAGACAGCTGAAGAGATTACGTGCAAACTAGATATAAGCTGCTCACAAACGGGTTAGAGTTGAGTTCAATGCATTGTCCTAGGCATCGCTCATTTAAATCAGTTGTTCTGCCTGAGTAAACCAACCAACTTGAGTAGCCAATTCTACCAAATATGACTTGTGTGATTACTGACCATAAATGTGATAAGTCATCTTAGTAGTGGAAAGCTTTTACTTCCAATGGTGACTATAAAAGTGAACATGAAATATCACAATAAAATATAATTGCTACATTTATACAAGCGTTTGCCATTGGCTATTGATACAGACGTTCAGTAGTTAGGAGCAGAGTAGTGAGACCGAACGCAAGTTGGAGGTTGCAAGGCCGCATTAGTGGTGACACGCACCGGTTTTATTCTTTGATGAATGTGTTGAAGAAGTTGGGAGAAGTGATATCAAAGAATGGAACTTATATACCTTCAAATCCTCCCGCACCTGTGGTCACTTTAAGCATGTTAGGGTTGAAACCAACCTTTCATGAACCCTTTACAGTCTCTAAAAGCGATATTATGGGGGATAGAGAAGAAGCTAGAAGCAATTTTCGTGAACAGATTAAAGCATACTGCATTGGTAGACAAGATCGAAATTTTAACGCTACTTTACTCAATAAATTCATACAAGATATCAACAAATACTCTATGCATAAGAAGATACGAACCAGGAATAAATTATACAAAGTCTATGACACAGAGAAAGCAAGTCTTTTAAAACCTTCGGAGCAAGATTTAAGGAATGAAGAATTTAAACTGAATAACGATAAAGCTATCCTTGATAGAATTATACCTATCTTAAGCAAGATGCATTACACTCGTCAAAAGTTCCCTCACATACCATATTATTATCCAACAGAGAGTAAAGAATCCTTGCCTAAAATCCCAGACTTTGATTCACGACCTGAATTGTTTCCAGTTTATATTCGAATATTGGCAAATACTCATTTTGTTAATGTTACTCGAGTAACCCCACTTTTTATTCCTATGTTATTAAGGATCTTACTGCATCCAAGAAATGGGCGTACTGCACCTTATGTGTCGATTACAGATTATCATACAGTGATGCTATATTTTTTGAAGAAATCTGATATAGCATCCGTGAAAGAATGTGTAGAGATGATGAAATTAAACGGGATAGCAATGGATACCCCCACATATAACATTTTACTGAGCAGTGTGATAAAAAAATGCTGGTATCCCAAGATGATCTCCACTGGGAAAGAAATTGGTCAATATTTAGAAAGAATGCAATCGAAGAGCGTACCGTATGATGAACAAACCTTTTCCGTGGTGTTCAATTGCCTGTTATCTACAGCTGGTAAAGTAAAATTTCTAGATACGATGCTGAATTTGGGAGTCTCTGTCAATGCACAGTTGATGAGAACGATCTTATCAGAGTTTGAACCGCTAGAGATATTAAATTTTATGTGCGACCATGATATTGACGTTGATATATCTAATCTGAAAATGATAATTAAAAAAATGATTTATACAGAGTCAATGCTAATACCATCGTTAAAGCTACTACCTAATATCTCACACCTAGTCACTAATCAATTATTAAACATTTTTTTAACACCATTGGCTCAAAGTGGTCGAATAGATTATTGTTTATTAATTGCGCTTAAATTTAAAAGAGATTATCAAGTCTCTTTGAGTAGTTTTACATTCGACTTGTTATTTGAAAGTCTTGCTAGGAACCAGTATCAAAAATTTAATAATTTTGATTTATTATATCAATATTTGGTATGGTTAAAAGAGCAAAATGGATTACTTAATAGAAATACCCGATGGAAAGTCACATGTGAATCAATTGCACTATATGAACCTTTTCAGTCGTTTCAAAAGTATACCGAGAGTGAATTAGAAGCGGTGCATAACAAAATCATGTCATTCCAAGGAGAGATCACTGATGATCTCTATGTTAGATACCCTCAGCATAAAGACCTGTTTGAAATTTTGCAAACGCATGCATTAGGTTCATTAAATTCGTTACTACCGCTAACATCTATTGAACCTCGATTGAGTAAAAGACAAAAAAAATTTGTAAATAAAGCGAAATGGAGAGCAATTCACAATACCATGTTCAAAAACATCGATTATGATCGAGACTGGTACCAGGCTGTTCAAAATGAAGTGAAAAAGCACAATATGAATTGACGGATTGACTTTCTGTTAAAGGAGAATTACGTAATTAATAAAATGAAGTTCTACTACATACAACAACGAATACGAGTTCTATTCATTATCCACAAAAATCTAAAAGGAGTGAATAAAGATATAAATTAAAGTAGAATAGGTTTTTTAAAGCAAACAAAACATCATTTACTGTCTTGGGTTCCAATCTTGAGCGGCTTCCAAATCAGCGGCGTTAGCTTCGTCTGTTTGTTTCAATTCTTCATCTTCATCTTCGTGTTGAGGGTGTTCCTCTTCTAATTCTTGATGATCTTCCACTTCAGAATCCATTTCTTCGTAAACATCATCCACGGTTTGATGGAATGACAATGTAGGCTTAACTACAGCTACATCCAAAGTCCAAGCTTCTAAAGCACCTTCTGCATCCATGATAATTTGTCTGGAAGCATCGTAACCATCGTAAGCTGGTCTTGATTCACCAGGAGTCACTGGAGAGTCATCTAATAATTCTAGTAAAGCTTTACCGTAACCGGCGATTAGAGCGAATTTCTCAGATAGCTCTCTAATGGCATCGAACTGATAGTTATAAGAAGCCTTTAATTTTTCTCTAGTGATATTAGACAATTGGGCTTCGGCAACAAGGGATTCAGCTTCGGCACGAACCAATTCTTGCTCAAGGACAGGAATCTTAGTAGAATTTGGGTCTTTGTATTTCAAATGAGCAATCTCATCAGTAATCTTATCTTTACGGTCTCTGGATGGTTGCACAGAGGCTTCGATGTTTCTTACAGACTTTAAAGTAACACGGTATTGATCGTATTTGTCAATGAATTGGTCTTGCAATTCACCTAGCTCGTACATCAAGACACCCAATTTATCAGTGACATCGGAGACATCATCGTCATTGTCGGCACCCCACAAAGATAACTGTCTAGCAGCAGCACGTCTTTCATTGGAGACAACTTCCATAGCACGCAAGACACCTTTTTCAGTCTTTACTAACTGAGACAATTTCCTAGATAACTCTGGACCGAAGTTACCGGCGGTGTTCTTTCTGAAAGAAGACGCAATGGAAGCCTTACCAAAGAATCTAGATTTTGTAGAAGATGGTGGTGGAGGAGGAGCTTGCAATTGAGCAGCAGTTGGGGCTCTCGAGTTTCTTAAAGAATAAGTCTTATGCATTGTGTAATTATACTTATCGGAGTGATGATCACAGTTAAAGTAACAAAATTCGACAAGGAATCGAATAAGGTCAAGAGTGTTAGCAAGAGTACAATAATGCTGAAAACACGTACAGACATATTTATATATACAATCGAATGCGGATTGAAACAGTCTTCAGAAGTTATGCCATCTTATTAAACCGCATAGTAATCTCCTTTTTATTTTGGGTTTTCCCTTTGAGTGTGTAAAAAATTTGAAATTGTTATTTCTCAGACAAATTATTCTCAAGGGGGAAGCCAGCGGGTCATGGAAATTTGTTGGAAACGTGCGGGTCGCTGAGAGTTTCCGTTTACGGTGCCACGCGATCACGCGCTATATCCGCTGTCAAAGTTAGGGTTGTGGCATTCGAGCCTCCCCTCCCCGCAAAGGGTGAGGGGGGCAAGGGGAGGCTCGATTTGCACCTGCCTAGCAACGTGACCTAATTACAAGCCCTATTTTGATTAGGGCTTGGTATAGCATATTAGGGTTTGATGGGTCTAAGAATAAAATTATATAATACTCATGACCATACACATACATACACACACATACACAGACACACAGACACACACACACACACGTACGCACCAATGGAAACTCTCAATTTGTCTAGGGATCAATTCCGACCTCTCCATTCCGATGTTACTGTGTACAGATACAATGAACCCACTTTTTTCCATAGAAAACGAGTATTAAGCTTACAAGAGTATCCGAGTTTAAAGACCAGACAAAAGCCTTTAAGGTCCGTTTCTACCACTCCAAAGACTCACAGGTGGCTAGAGTCAGTGCCACAAATACCTTTGGTGCTATCTCGTTGGAAACGGGCTGCCTCAAATGACGTCGATGACCTCCATAATTTGGACCATAAGAAACCCAGAAAATTGTCGACGCATCATAACGATTTAACCTTTTCTAAAGACCCCTTTGGGTGGAACCAATGGAAGACTACAGATATTGGGCATGGGTCCGCAGAGTCTAACATAACTACAAACAATTATGGCACTTTTTTTTATAAGAGGAGTAAAGCCAGGCAAATGAATACAAATCCTTTCCTTCGAAGCGATAGTATCGAACCTAACCATTTGAGAACGGTGTTTAATGGGGAGTATCAGATTCCTAAATTGATTCGGGACGAGAGAGAGAGCCAATTAAGGTTATTAGCCCAAGATCAAATTAACGAAGAGAAGAATAATTCGCTGAAAAAATCCATTATAAATTTAACAGAAAAAGTTAAACAAATACTATCCTTGTCTTTCGAACGCACCACACCCACGATCGAAGAGAATGATGTTCTGTTTGTGGGCGAGAAAAAATTAGATCCATTAAAGCTAAGGCATCAATTATTTTTGCAAGATCAATTAGAATTGAATAACAAGATATCTTCTTTGCAAAAAAATTTTAAGAATTACAGAAAAATTATTATAGAGTCACGTCAGCGGTCGCGAGCACCTAAATCATTGATTCCAGACTTAGATTCGACAGATAATAATAAAGTGACAAAATTTTTCCAGTCTAAAGATCAACTTGTATTATTCGATAAAGATAATTTGCAAATTAACACTAGAGATTTCAAAACGTTGGCACCAAAGAGATGGCTAAACGACACAGTCATTGAATTCTTCATGAAATTTATTGAAAAAAAATCTCCCGATACCGTCGCATTTAATTCGTTTTTTTATACCACTTTGTCAACAAGAGGATACCAAGGAGTGAGAAGATGGTTAAAGAGAAAGAAGAAGAATTTAAATCAAATAACCAAGATTTTTGTCCCGATAAATCTGAATCAATCTCATTGGGCTCTTGGCTACATTGATTTGAAGCAAAAACGAATCCATTACATAGATTCGTTGACCAATGGTCCTAATGCAATGAGCTTTACCATATTGAATGATCTGAAAGATTACCTTGTCCATGAGAGTAATGGAGAGTTAGGTGAAGATTATGAATTAATTCATGGGAATTGTCCACAACAAAACAATGGATATGACTGTGGGATATATGTTTGCATGAATACATTGTACTTGCAGAATGAAACGGGACTAACTTTTGATAATAAAGATGCTTCCAAGATGAGATCATATATAGCACATTTGATACTAAATAATTAAATCTTTAATCATTTTATTTAATGTGTCTACAGCTTCGTTGGCATTTTCTTCGTTGGCATTTTCGTCGTTGAAGGTTTCTTCTTTCGTTATCGTCCACCCTAATTCTTTAATTAAATATTCCGCAGCTTCATCACAATTAACTTTAAAAATCTCGTCAGAAGTTCTGGGATTTTTTTCAAAATCTCCGACGACTTCTAAATTAATTAAGCAACGCGTAGTGTTTTTGGGTACTTCACTTGGAAGACTAGCAAATGGATACACCGCCAGAGAGGTGCCTGCCACGATAATAATATCTATATCCTGTATCGTATCTAAATCTTGATCCCAAGTATCAAAAAATCGTTTAGGTAAATCCTCACCGAAGAAGACAATATTAGGTTTAATTAGATTGTTACAATCGTTACAACGAGCATATTCGATCTCATCTTTCTTGTGGAGATCAAAATTCAATTTCTGCTTAAATATTTCCATTTCATATTCCTTATGACACTCAATACAATGATTAGAAGCAAAATTACCATGTGCTTCAATGATATATTCAGGTTTAATACCTGCTTCCCTCTCTAAAGTGTCAATATTTTGCGTATAAACTCTTTTCAACTTACCTTTATCTTGAAATAACTTCATTAATTGATGGAATTTGGACGGTTTAAATTTGCCCGGATATAATTCATTAGCTAAAATATAGAATGGTTTAGGATTAGATTCAAAATACTCAATATCAAAAACAGCTTCAGCAAAAGGTAAATTCAATTTAGATAAATTATCGTACAATCCAGTTTTGGGAGATCTAAAATCAGGTATTCCACATGATGTTGATATACCTGCACCAACCATAAAAATCACTTTGGCATTCTGATTTTTATCCAATTGATCAACAATTTTCTTTAAAGTATTCATATCAATGTCTTGAGTATAAGTTAATGAGTATAGTTACTGTAAAATTTAGTTCCTAAATTTATCAAAAAGATAAGCTTATTAATTTCCAAAATTTTTTTGTGAATGTAAACAAGCAACAAAAAAACGACCCCAGTGAGGGTTGAACTCACGATCTTGCGATTAACAGTCGCACGCCTTAACCAACTTGGCCATGGAGTCATATAAAATATACGTGCTTTGCAAAAATATTAACACCACATACCTTGTGGTTTGCTCAATTAAATACAGGCAGCTTGAAACGGCCAGGTAACTATGTCTTGGGTATAGTGCTCCTTGGACAATCATATCTATTTGAAAACTTAACATTGATGTATAAGATTGATCTTGAGGGCCCGCATATGAACTTTTTATAGTCGTCGAGAGCTAAGAAAACAACTGAGAATCAGTTAGATTGTTGCAATTGAACAATACGCAGTTTTCGTGATAAGCTTGCAAAAAGGAGAAGATCATGCTATAAGATATTTATTTTGACGATTGCCGGTTAACGAGGCTCAGAGGACTGGATAGTTGGTAGACTGAGCGCACAATTATGGTGAGTTACATGTTTTGAGTCCAGCATGATCCTAACATGAAACGCACGAACTGCGGAGGATGATAGTAGTGCTGAACGTGCCGGACGTAGAAAAATGTAGACATTTAGTACTACAATGTATATATTCCTGGACTGCTAGCATTAATCTAACTTCAAAGCTTAATACAAAAAACCAAGGAAGATAACGTAGCTAGGTATCACCAATGCCTAGGCCCCACCAACCCTCATTTAGCTCACACTTACATTTCTGCGGCATGAATCGGATCGTAATATGCCAAGTGAAATATGATCCGGCACGTGATTAAATGTGAAATGGGTACAAATGAGCTAGATGAAGAAGAGAACAAGCGGTGGAATAGCAGGCTAAGTATTAATAAATTGTACCTGAATGTATGTAAAAGTTAACCGGTACCAATGGCAAGAACCTAATAATTACGTATCTCAAACACACTGTCAACAGTGACAGTATGGAAATTAAACTATCTTTCGTGCTTAAATTGCCAAAGGTACAATGTAGCCATATGTAATTATACCAATGAGAAATACTAGTTTATAGTTGCTCTACTTCGTATTGGTTAACAGTATAAGGAAATCTATCTTATAAAAGCTTTATTTTAAGCGATTCCAGTGCAGGTGTTCCTATTTTATAATTGAAATCTTTCTTACAAGTTTCACAAGAGGACAGTTATTAAAGCTATGAATAGCTTGCTGAATATGCTACCACCTCGTTCATTGATGCGATAGTAGAATTTTTTTTGCTGAACTGTTCATTGCTTTAGCATCTTTCCCACTGCTATTAAAAAATATAAAAATAATACTATAATTAGGTGAAACGTTTACACTCTGTAATACCTAAATACAAGCAATGAGCTTCATTGTGAACTTCAAGGACTAAAATGATTTTGCAAGTCTTATCACTGGTAGGTACTGTCTTAGGTTTTGTATTTTTAACTCTTTCAGTAGCGTCAGGTTTATATTTTTTAAGCGAAATAGTAGAAGAGTATACTGAACCCACAAGACGGTTTTTAAATAGAGCTATCTATTCGATCATATTATTATTGGTACTCTTATTAGTACTAGATAAATTTCCGATAAAATTGACTCTGTTTAGCATTATTTCTCATGTAGTTTATCAAAGGAACATGCTACAATTCCCATTCATTTCATTAACGAGCCCCAATTTCCTATTAAGTTGTGTATGTGTCGTATTAAACCACTACTTCTGGTTTAAACATTTTAACGACAACTCAATTCCACCTCAGTTTGCAAGGGATCCAAACTATATTCCACCAAGACGGGCCTCTTTCGCAGAAGTGTCTTCATTTTTTGGTGTCTGTGTCTGGTTCATCCCATTTGCTTTATTTGTATCATTATCTGCTGGTGACTATGTATTACCTACCACAGTAGAATCGAAGAAAACTGATGCACAAACTTTAAGTGAAGGAGAAGTGCCTGCAAAATTACGTAGAAGAACTGTTGGCTTGGCAAGAGTAGTAATTAACCACGCTCGTGGATATATCCGTTCCATACTAGAAGTATTTGGCATTAAGAACAACAGCGATTACGATAGATTAGTAAGGTAATTGATGTAAGCGGGTTAGCATCGATATAGAAGTCATACAGTTGTATACCCGGCCCTCCATTATATAATCAGTGTTTAGCAGATATTATATCACCTGTTATTAATTTTATATGATAACAAGCTATTAGACATACTCGATACAGGAGCCGTTACTAAGAACGCAAAGAAAAATTGTTTTCCTTAAACTAGTAAATGTGCTGAGTAATGGAAACAGTGAAATTCACCTATAGAAACGCTTATTGGTCTAAAGATTACATCACTGGAATTGACCTCTTTTTGAATGAAGCGAAATCACATAATGAGTTGATCGGTACAGATATAAAATTCTACGAACAGTTTATCACGAAATGTTGGTCGCCCTTGTTACGACAATTGAAAGAGTTATCGATTTTGAAGCCAAATAATGGGACATTGAATGATTTGCTACAAATGTCTGAAACGGTTAATCTGAATAAGCTGAGGGAAACTTGTTTAGATCCATTACAACGATTAGCTCAAAATAATGACTCTTTCTTAAAAGATGTCAGCGAAGAGTTACACTTGAAATACCGACAGTATACTAAAGATTTACAATTGACTAAAGAGAGTAACATTGAATGCCAACACTTGGTCAAGGCTGTGGAATCACTATATCGCCAGGAAGAGTTGATGAAGAGGCCCATCGAACTGGTAGAAGATTCAGCAGAAGAGTCATTACACACTGCTCCAAGTGATAAATCCATTTTCCCTACGATAAATTTCCCATATGAGTTAGATGACTGTTTTAGATTTCAAGATTCCAGCGAGTTAATCGTTTTCATCGATCAATTGAAATCAAAAATCCCCGTAACAAAGAGTTTACTACCAATCTTAAATCATGGAAATGAGTCATTCCAAGGTGCTACTTTGCTGGCAGAACTAAAGTCTCTTGCAGGTAGATTATTAGACACGTCGCTATTTAATTTAGATCGATTGGGACAAGAGTTTTTGAATCTGCAAATTATAGATGAATACTCTGCAGCAAGAAGCGCTTCTTTAATGTTGCATAGAGATGATCCAATAACGTTTAATCCTGAAAACTACTATTACTGGAACCAAGATCTCTCAAAGACTAATGACGCCACGAGAAGCTCTCGTAAAAACAAAAGCTATGGCAACTTAAATAATGACCGCGATGGACAGGATCTTGGTACATCTTTAGTCACTTGGATACGTAAAGCCAGTGGTGCTGAACCCACCGATAACAATAACAAAAGACAAGAGCTAGAGAGAAAAATAGCTCAATTAAATATGTTGCAAGAAAGGTTCGAACAACGGTATAAAAAATTAGAGTCCTCTAAAGTGCAATTAGAGACCACGTTTATCACATGTTGTAACAAATACGATACCCATTTAGAGAGATTATTTGCTGCACTTTACTCTAGCGAACAAAAATTCAATGATCTTACCAAATCATTAACCTCGAAAGCCAACTCCAATGAAGCAAATACTAATTCTAATATGGAAGCAATTGCAACTACTGCCAGTGTGAACCGCAAGAAACTTGGATTTTTCAATCGTTCTAATTGTGTGCCATTAAGCAAATGGCATTTTCGTTCAAATCGCTTGGTAAGTGAAGATTTTATGTTTGGCTGTATATCCTTGAATGAGGACATCTGTCGAAGCGTGAAACTATTATTTGACGCTATACAAGATATTGAGCCTAAAAAAGAGTTAGTAGCTCATAATTGGCAATATCCAATAGATTTGATAAGAACTAGTAATTTGAAGAGAGAGCTAGTGTCAAAATTCAAGTCAATCGGTGGTGAAGCAAACGAAACAGGACAATTAAGTAACGAGTCAACGATTGCCACGTTTTTGCAGAAAAGAAAGGCACAATTATTAATTAGTGATTTGGTAGATTTAATAAAGCTTTTCTTTTTGGAAATGCACGACAGTGTAATCCCATCATCATGCTTTTACCTGCTATTAGACAATGATATTGACAAATGGTGGTCACAGATGCCCATTCATAATTTAATGTTGATTTCAGAGATAATTAAGCACTTGGCCTGGCTTGGTGATACTCTAACACGTGACTTATTCTGGACTAATATGGATGTTCCATTTTATCATTACTTGATAAGAACTCATGGAATGTCAGAGCTGGTTGACGTTCGGAAATTTTCCCCGATAATCTATGAAAGGTTAAAGTCCATAACCTATGAAAATTTACAACAGATCATTTTAAGCAAGCAAGCTAGCGATCAGGTTAGCGAGTCTGTAACATGTGCTCTGCCCACACTGATCATGACGGAGGAGCTGGAGCCTGTTTCTCCTCCACCTTTAAACTACGTAGCGCGTAGAGAAGACTCTAACGATTTTGTGCCGCTTTCTTTCAAGACGAGTCCGGCCCCATCTGTTCCAACGTCTCCAGCTAAGCATAAGCGCCGCAGTGGGATTAATCTCATTAAACCCGTAGACTGAGTGAAGCAAGGTAATGTGAGAAATCTGCGTACTAACAGCGGCCGTGTTCCGTTTGAGAACAACAGAGTCTGTTTGCAGCACACACGTGCACATACAGATGACGTCATGCAAGTGGATCGTTGATACACGCAGACCCGATGGTCACCCAATTTTGAGCCCTAATACAAGGGGATGGGGCATAGACCCTAACAGGCGAGATACAGAAAGCCCAAACCAGGAAAATCCAGCAAATAGCGCAAAGGTGTATAACACCGACTCCCATATTACAGTTTCTTTTTCTCTTCACGGCGCTTTTGCACGTTGTCCAAAATAGTTTTTCCTGCAGGCAGCATAAATTCCTCCTGCACTCTACAGAGGTTTCTCCGATGTCTAGAAAAAGCACTGCGCGAAAGCGCAGTGCCGGAGCTCAGTACCCCGCCATATGGCGCCTGCTTATCCCATCAAGGAGATTTCTGAACCAAGAAATAATACCGTTGTTTCTCGGTTCGAGCAAAGCTACCAGTTTTAATAGGGCTAAAATAGTAGTTTACGATTGTTTTGATCTTACTGGATTGTTCAGAGTTGAGAAGTCGTGTGTCTTTCTAATCACTCACCAAGGAAAACCCCGTTCTTTAGCGGCACATCTGAGCAAAGATTATTCCGTGTCTTGTCTTGTTCTGAACTTTAACGCTTGAAATTTCAATTGGCACCGTCTGGCGTATCCCCTGGGGACGAGCCTTTTTCCTCTTTCTCTTCTCTCTTTTGTAAATTCTAGTACAGCTGATGACTAGACGTTTGTAGTCAGCTTGTTTAATTTCAATCAAAGGAGAACGGTTTTCAAGGTTATAAGACCGCCAACGTATACAAGCTTTACTGTAGCCCCGTCCAGATGTCATCTAGTGTCCGTACTTGACTTCAAAGTCCAGGCTTGGAATTGGATTGGATTTGTATATAAGTTCGTAACATTATATCATTGAACTATTCATAAAACTTGTTTCTTTGATTTAAACTTCTTGTCATTAATAAGAAACCATCAACCAAGAGTTTAAACATTACTTTTGTATTGTTTCATAATTAACACTTTAATACTAGCATAACTAACGATGACAGTTGTAGCCGCCGATTTTGGTATGATAGGTTTAGCCGTCATGGGCGCTAATTTTGCGCTCAATGTTGCCGACCATGGTTATACTGTGGCATGCTATAATAAATTTGGTATCACTGCCCATGAGTTTGTTGAAACTTTAGGCGAAAGCAAGCCTTTGATTCCAGCCAAGGATATTAAGGAGTTCGTTTCAGTATTGAAAAGACCAAGAAAGATCATGATGCTTGTCAGAGCCGGTTCTCCTGTTGATGAATTAATTGAAGATCTCTTACCATTTTTAGAAGAAGGTGACATTATCATTGATGGTGGTAATTCTCACTTTCCAGACTCTAATAGACGATTCAACTATCTATCCGAGAAAGGAATCAGTTTTGTAGGATGTGGTGTCTCTGGTGGTGCAGAAGGTGCCCGTTATGGCCCTTCATTAATGCCAGGTGGAGACGAAAAAGCCTGGCCTCATTTAAAGAAGATTTTCCAAGACGTCGCAGCTAAGAGCAACGGTGAACCATGCTGTGATTGGGTAGGACCTGCAGGTTCAGGTCATTACGTGAAAATGGTTCATAATGGTATCGAATACGCTGATATGCAATTAATCGGAGAGGCTTACGATATCATGAAAAGAATTGGAGGCTTCACCAACGACGAGATTAGTCAGGTATTTAAGACATGGAATAAAGGTGTCTTGGATTCATTTTTAGTCGAGATCACTGCTGATATCTTGAAATTCAAAGATACAGATGGCCAGTTCTTAATAGATAAAATTTATGATGCTGCGGGACAGAAGGGAACAGGAAAATGGACAGCAATCAATGCTTTAGATTTGAATATGCCAGTGAGTTTAATTGGAGAATCCGTTTTTGCTCGTTGTTTATCAAATCTAAAGGATGAAAGAAGAGTTGCTGCAAAGAAATTAAGAGGTCCTGCTATCCCTCTGGATGCAGTGAAGGATAGACAGAAATTCATAGATGATTTAGAGCAAGCCTTATATGCTTCTAAGATTATGTCGTACGCTCAAGGTTTTATGCTTATCCGTGAAGCTGCTAACCAATTCTGTTGGAAATTAAACAACCCTGCCATTGCCTTAATGTGGAGAGGTGGCTGTATTATTAGATCTGTGTTCTTAGGTGAGATCACCGAGGCTTATAAAAAAAATCCAGATTTAGAAAATCTATTGTTAGCGGACTTCTTCAGCAAAGCTGTAGAAAACGCACAAGATGGATGGAGAGAAATCTTTTACACCGTTGGAAGATACGGTGTGCCAGCTCCAACGTTCTGTACCGCTTTAGCATTTTATGATGGGTATAGATCCGAAACTTTACCTGCTAATCTATTACAAGCTCAAAGAGACTATTTTGGAGCGCATACTTTCAGAGTATTGCCTGAATATGCAAGTAAGACCTTACCAATTGATCAAGATATTCATATTAATTGGACAGGTCAAGGTGCAAATGTTTCATCCTCATCATATCAAATTTAAAAGCTTTAAAATATCTTTAAAATATTAAAAAAAAAAGGTCGCATCAGATCAATTCGAAAGCATTGACAATCAGTGATCTTAATATAACAATAGACTTACCTAGTTGAACCGATCTATAATATAATATTAGTTCAATATAAAATATGAATGCCCTTAATAAAATAATAATTATCTTTTTATTTTGTCTGCGCTATTTTACTCAGCGTCAGTGCGTCAAATGACAGTAATATAATATTAAAAACGATATTCAAATAATTACAAAGTAACCATGTAAGATAAATTAGCAGATTTATATCAAATATTATATCAATTCCTACTTCAAAACTAATTAAAAGAAAATTTACCAATAGATAATTAGTATATCGATGAGTGAAAAAGATCAGGAAGAATTATTTAATTATTCTTTCCCATTGCCAGAATTTAATGAAGTACACGAAACACCTACAGCGTTTTTTGAAGACAATAATAATAGCTCTAAGCTGAGTAAAATAAAAGAGAGAAAGTTATATAATAAGATGAAAGAATGGGTGAATTCCAATATGGTGAAATTGTCTTTAGAAAAATTATCAGGTAAAACTGAAGTGGGTCCATTCCATGAAGAAATAAACGATGCGGAAGAAAAATTTCAAGACCCTATCAATATGTTGGAGTTGGATTACTCTGGGTTTGGGACTAACTTGGAACAAAATATACAGGAAGGATTAGATATTGGGATTTTGAAAATGAATGACGAACAGGAAGAAACTAAAGGCAATAACTCATTGACCAGTACAAAGACATACTTAACTGGAAATTACCCACAAGAGTCTACAAATTTAGATTATCCTACTTTACCGCCATTAATCAAGAATTTTGAGAATAGCTCCCCCAAACCATTAAATTTACCAGAACCAAGATTGGATGCAAAACAAAATCATTTATCATTACCATTTTTAGATGAATATCATGGACTAAAGTTTAGAGACCCAGATTTGTCTATGATTCGAAAAAAATTGACTACTATTGGAGATAAAAAAATGGCTTCTTCAAGAGCCATTGAGAAGTTTTTAAAAGAATTAAACTATTGGTCAAATAAATCAATTATTAATGATGATACTGACTGTAAACTTGTAATAAAAGAACTTAACCAAATGTTAACTCAGGACTATCTATTTGAAAAACACATGGCCAAATCTTTCAAAAAATTGAGTCAACAGTTGGAATACATTTCTTTGAAAGAGGTAGAATTTACTAGTGAAAGAAAAAATTTGAATAATGAATACAAAAGGTGTAAGTCAATTAAAAATAAGAGAAGTGAGAATCACCCTGAAGTCAAATTTTTAATGGAAAAGATTATGACTTCAGAACAATCATTAAACTCAATGAACTATCAATTTAAACAAACTATAAAGACATCCTTTCGACAAATGCTAAAAGAATTAGCTTACGAATGTTATGAATCATCATCCGATTTGAAAGATTCTACGGAAATTTATATTGAAGAATGTTTGAGTGCATTAGAAAAATCACATTCTGTAGCTCTAACACAAGAACTAGAAGAAATAAGAAAAAGGAGAGCCTCCAAATTGTGGTCACAATTGACTCCACAAGAGAGAGAAAACCCCAAAATATGGGAAAATATCAAGAGTGGGATTTATGACAGAGGCGACCCGTTGTTAAACAAAATTTACAAAAAACTACCAGAAGAGTACACGCCTTTATCACTTCAAAATGAAAACGAACCATTATTAGATTATAAGATTAATTTCAATGAAGAGTCTAAATTAGACACCGTGGACGCCAGTAAATCCTTATCAAGAGAGATCAATGTGAGTTTAAATTCTAAAGACAAGTGCCTAGGTGGAATCAATGAAAACAGAGTAACACATCTAACATCTCAAGTACCAACCAAATTTCATCAAGAAGGATTATTAAGCGGAAAGACAAATTATTCAATGAATCTTGAGTTACTTTCAAGATCTGCCGATTTGGAAGCAAATCAATGGAAAAACTCTACATAATGTTAAGAAAAATAGTTGATTTTATTATCATCATTATTATATAAGATTCCGTCTTTCAATTGAATCAATTAAAGCGAATACCTAAGAGATTTAAGAAATTACAGATGAATGGTTTCCAGACTCAATAGATCTTTCCTGTGATGATGGTGTACATTTATTATTATTATCAAAAAAGTCCTCTCTATCATAAAGCTTTTTCACCAAGCAATCAATCTTCTTACTTTGTAAAAACAATAGATCTTCATAACTTACCAAAGATATGTGGTCATTTTCAAAGCATTTATTTTGACAATCAAATTCTTGCTCTTCCCAGTCCAAAGAATAATCGTTAGAAAAACATTCAGATTTCCAAATATTGTTATCATTTTCAAAAACAGGTACATTTTCAATCCAAGTATTAACCTTTTCCTTATGTGACATATTTGTAGCAGACCTCGGATTAAAATATGGAGGAAAACTTTCACCACTGAAAATGCCATCTAGACAATCCTGACCAAAACCGTAATAAGGAAAGTTAGGAAACTGTTGACCAGAGCCATGTATACCGTTAGAAGAACGGTATTGGTAATTATTTATATTATAATTGGCAAATGGAGATGCCATTCCTTTAGAAATTTGAGGTCCATTAGGATAGTTCAAAACGCTTGTATACTGGGGAGCCATACTATCCGAATTTTTATAGTAGTTACTAGAGTTGTTGAATTGATTTGTATTATTAATGTAATTTGAAGTTGCGTTGGGACTACTATTTTTCAAATGAGCGTAATAATCTGGCATCATAGAAGTAGTATTAGCTCTAGAGAGATTCGGATTTCCATACTGATTGCTCGAAATAAAAGTAACATCTTGAGACTCATGTAAGGCAGGACTACTTTCGTACTTGCTTACACGTTTTAATTTATTAATATCTTTACCATTCTTAGTGGGTGAATGATTTTTCAAGAAAACTTCCACGTTTAATCGTTGAGTATTGGGATTTAAAGGCTTAGCGGTTGAATGACTCTTGTATGCCATTTGATAGGACCAATCTGCTTACTTGTACTATGGATTACTTGCGATTAATTTGATTTAATAGTCAATGACAGTAATTATTATTTTAGTTTCTTTGTCGCTCTATATAAATCATTAATATTTTAAAAACACAAATATGCACTGACGCACAGAGAATTCGCGTAGGATTTTTTGTTGGCAAACATCAATGTCTTTCTCAGCTATGAACACTTAGCTAAAGCAATACCATGCTAGTGGGAATTCATATCATTAGTATCATTTAACAAATGGAAATCTTTTTAGATGGCTCAACTGAAATCCATCCGTTCTGCTGTACATTTATAAACATTGATAAAAGAACAATGAGAATTGGAAGCCGCAAGCATCATGCGATGTGGGTGCAATGCCATAGAATTGATGAATGTATTTGAACTAGACGTATAAGAGCCTATCCCAGTTGCTGCTAATGTATTGGCTACACCAACTCCAATAGAGTTTTGGAAATTTTTGAAGCAAGAAAGCAAGTTACCAGACGTTGTCCATAGTTTTATTTGTTTTGATGAAGAAGCAATTACTGGGGCATGCTCATGTACATGCATAGTAGTCAGCGTCGACGGTATTTTGCGACCACTATTGCGTTCAGTATTTTCATCCACAAAACTTTTAACTGGCAACGAAGATCTTATATCCCATAACTCAATAACTCCATTAGAAGATCCACTTGCTAATTCTCTATAACCACCTCTTTGCATATGAACATTAGTTATCCAATTTTGTTGCCCACCTCCACTAGATCTCCAACGGCGTACCATTGCATCTCTTGAATCAACTCTTCTGTCGTACACACGTAAAGTACCATCAGTAAAACCTGCAACAAAAATGTTTCCTTCTAACTGGTCTGATGTCAACGATGTGATCAATGACGAGGTCTTAGCAGGAATGTCCATACTAACTGTCTCAGTATGAGCATCCCAAATCCTTATAAACTTGACATCCCCTGTTAACAACAATGTTCCTCTTGTCTGCTGCCAGTTAGTAATAAGCCCGCTAGATCTCGAAGTTAGCAACATCTCTGTCAAACCTCTCCAGGCAGTAACCAGTTGCACGCTATCATTTTCATAATATTTTTTGTAAACTTTAATGATCCCATCGGATGAACCAGTCATTAATAATGGGATATCATCCTCATTTATATATTGAAGATCAGTAATTTTGGTGCCAAAGGGATTTCCATTTGAAAACCTAGAAATTATGTTCTGTTTATCCCAATCGTAAACAATAATGTTATCCTTATCATCTGCAACCACCAAATGATCTTCGAATTGTGAAAATTGCAAAAGCTTAGGCTGTGTCAAAATATCAAACGTAGCAGTCTTGTTTGACCAATTCCCATACAATGCTAAGGTCTTTTGATGTTGAGTTTCTTCCAAAAGTCTTTCATTCCTATCTTGTCGCCAGACCCTCTCATTATAATCGACACTTCCTGGCTCATCCGATTCCGGGTTTTTCATCTGAGGTTCTTGGAAGTACTCCCTACAATAATCGAAGAACATGCTCTTGAAAGGAATTTGAATCTTTTTCTTAAAATATTTGAACCCTGGAGTGGGAGGTGAGTCAGAAATTCCATGATATTGGCCAACGACTGATGCCCCAAAATTCTTGTCATTCTGATCTATAATAGAGGAAGTAGAAGAAGAACCCGAATGTTCTGACTTAAACTCGCCTAAGCATATATTTTTGAATAAGGAACCTAAACCCATGACAGAATGCCCATCTTTTTCTTTTGGTTGACGAGACCGAGATTTCATATTCATACTGTTAAAGCTAGCTTTTTTCTTCAGAGGTTTCGATAATGGTTGAAAATTTAAATCGGCAACTACTGTTTCTTTTGGTCCCCTGCTGCAAATTTCTAACATTTTCAAAAATGGTTCTGATAATTCATTATGTGTACTCATCTTTTCAAATACAAAATCTATCAGCTGCTCAGTCATATAACGAATTTCAAGATATGGATCACCAGCATATATTAACAAGATTTTCCACACTGTGCCAAATATCGAGCCATGTCCAACCAAATGTTTCTCTGAGGCTTTTAAACTCTCAGCATCTACACCTTCTAATTGTGCAACATGTTCAAGAACTTCGTTGAATGCCTCTATTAAAAAAAAGTTGATGTAATTATGAACAATTTGTGAGAACAAAACCATTATCTCCTTTCTTACTAGCGAAGAGCCATCATTAATCAAAGGTAAAACAGCAGTAAGATTCGTGATATCTTGAGATTTTAACTTCTTCATGTCTAAAATTTCCAATTGGTTTTGCATGACTTGGGTATGCACTAGACGTTGTTCAATTCTAATTTGTTGCTCCTCTAAATGCATATGCTGTTGCTGCTGTTGCTGCTGTTGTTGCTGCTGCTGCTGTTGTTGTTGTTGTTGTTGTTGTTGTTGTTGTTGCTGTTGCTGTTGATTCTGTTTGGAGTTTTGCTGATTTTGTTGGTTCACTTGTTGATTTTGATTCTGATTTGGGTTGTGTCTCTGGTGCATTACTGTAAGTATCTGTTGAAGTTGAGATTGCAACTGTTGATAGGTTTGTTCTAAATCTTGTTGCAGTCGTAATATAATATCACCGTCTTCCGGAGTTGAAAGAAAACAATTTAATGCATATAGCGCCGCAGTTCTAACTTCAGGTACTGGGTCTTTCAAAGACTCTATCAGAACATCTGATGCTCCAACATTTATGTAAACAGATTTATGTACAGGATTACCCACATACAACAAACCTAGAAGGATAATGCACCATTGTCTTAAAAGTGGAACGTCAGATTTTTCAATATAGAGACACAATTTATTCACAAGTTCGACACTAAAACAGTTCGTTTGTCCTAGAGGAAAGTCTCGAACAAAAGATGCCAGCACAAATACGGCCATTGCTTTTTGTTCATCAGTGGTTTCTGTAGAGCGGTATGGAATTGTACCTCCAGATGAATATGGAGTAGATGTACTATAGTACTGTAATTTAGATTTATAATATTTTGGAGTGGCTGTAATTGTCAAAGGAGCATTTGAAGAGTTGCTTACAGGTGATGATACAAGCCCCAAATCTGGTACAATAGCATCAACAAAATACATATATCCCTTCTCTTTAATAAGTTCAACCTGGGTATTTTTGCTATCCACAGATATTATCCTTGCCCAAATGAAAACCAAGATAGGCTTTAATTCAGGAGCAGGGCTTTGTAATAATTTGAGCACATAAGGGAATATTCCAACGGATAATGAAAGATATACAGCCCATGGCCCTAAGTCTAAAAACCTAGAAAGTAACACAAGAGCACGTATACGATGCACTTGAGATAGCAAAACCTGTAAAACTATTGGTAATTGTTCTGGAGGATTTCGAACGTTAGAAACATATTTTAACCAAAGTTCAAATGCTGTTAGATTTTGTTCAAAAAACCCTGTGAACTGTTGCTGTCCTGGATGTTTCAAGCTTGAAATCACGGTACTAGAAGAATTTTTGTTAAGGGTGCTATGCAATGAAGGATGATTTACTAATGACATATTACTGAGATTTCCTACCGCAAATCTGGAATAATTGTGTATACTACCTGATTTAACATCGATAGAGCCATTTTGATTCATCGTAGGGTTTTGTAATGAGTCCTGTTGTTGTAAAATCATTTGTGATGCCAAGTCAGTCTCTGGAGGAGCACTTTTCAAATTCTCTGCTAATCTACCCAACACTTCATCTAAAACTAGATCCCATGACTTCCACATTGGATGCGTAGCAATACTGTCTGGTAATTCCGGATCCGATACAGGGTTGCAATTGTACCACGGCATAATTCTTTTAGCCAATAGGAAGTTACGAAACAAAGCTGCTATCATCAAGTCATGTCTAAATAGTTTCTTGAAAAGTGGTCTAGGTAAAGAGGTCCAGGCTATGGTGTCAGTAATGGCAGTAAAAATCCAATTTAGTTCGCCCAAAGGCGTTCTACGATCAGATAAAGTCCCTGGAATGGTAATGCTAGCTACTTTATTTTTATAAAAACCGTTCGATTTGGAAAACTTAGCAGATGGGTTAGAGTTTTCAAAAAAAATCTTATATTTAGTGTTTCTTAAAGGAGATTGCATTAACATCACACGCACACTAATGTCTATGGGACATGTGAGACAGCATGTAAAAAGATCGGCTGGTAATTCTGGGTTCATTTGTAAAACTTCATCAGATCTACAAGAGGCCAATTGGAAACATTCTTTGTAAGCCGATGTCGGTGACGGAGCAGCTACATCATGATTGCCATCCTTATCGTCTTTAATTCTTTTCTCTACAAATTTTTGGAAGTTCCTCACAATATTTTCAGCACTATTACAGTCGTAGACAAAAATGCATGGCGCACCTAACCATGTTTGTAAATCATATAATGATACTGGGATGTATTGCGTATAACCTCTATTAAACACCCATATCTCACCGGATTGAGTGGGCTTTGGGACACCATGTCCATTGTAGTGGAAGAGTATTTGGTCATCCTTAGCAGTTCTTCTTAAAGAATTACAAAACCTTTTAACATCTTCCACGCAGGGATCCAGACTTTGCTTATATCGTGTTCTTAAAGATAAGGTTTCGTATTGACTTTGCAAATTTTTCCCAATCTGTTCAATAGCTTTCTTTGAGTCTTGGAAATTCAATGGATCCACCCACGCTTCCATTCTAGCACAAGGATTTGTCTTGATCACATCAGGCGGATCAACTCCAAGATTTAAACATAGCAACAATGCTGCACTTACAGTTTTTTGTCTATCCTTCGTGATCTTCCAATCCAATATAGGCTGATAGTACTTATCTTTATCTTCTAGTCTTTCTTCTTCAGGTATAGGATTCCCATTTGTATTATGCCGCTTATCATCAAAATAGAATATAAAATCGTCTACAAGACTCTCCAAATACTTCTGATCTTTATAAAGCTCTTGGAATCCGTGTCTTGTTTCAGTATTCAACGGCTTTAAAGGTTCCGGACCATACGCCAGAGGCATTTTTCCCTTTCTTGTTTTCGTTAATTTTTAGCACTAAAAACCACCTGAGGAGTAGCTCTTAACAGGAAATTTTCACTCTTGCAAATATTTGAAGCAGTTAAAGCAGTATGAGTGTACAGATTAGCCAAGTTCTCCTTATATACTCCGTGTAAATGAGTGTATCGAAAGTTTATAGCCTCCAGATTTGATTCCAAATTTATTTTAAATTCGTAAAATTAGCCCTAATAGGGTTGAATTATCAAAAAAAAAATGAAATTATCGATGGGAATAAGCAAATTGGCACCTCATCACTATAACAGTTGTAGTACAATTCTGTAGTTGAGCAGAGGAAAGTGTTTGTTACTGAGTCTGAGAGTGAGTGTTGCACTTATCAAAACTGGCAGGGTTTTTTTCAGGCGAGAAAATGGCAAATTCTACTCATAACCCGTCGATTCTTTTGAAAAGAGTTCTTAGCCTCACTGAGCCTTCTTCATTAATTTTGTGTTTGGACTCACTCAACCAAGTCGGAAAATATCTAGAGAGAGAACTAGTGTACAATTTGAAAGAATCCACTGATATTATCTACGTTTCGTTTGAAACAGTGAATAAACCGAAATATGCTACTTATTTCATCGAAGTGGATCAAATTGGATTATCAAACTTAGCCACCACGGTTTCCTCATACTTACCAGCGCCGAATTCCTCTTCAAGTAAGAGAAGTCTTCTAATTATAGACTCCATGAATCATATTTCGAAAAATCAAGTGACGCAATTGTTATCTTCCTTAGCTTCACCTTTAGTGACGATTTTCACCACTTACCATAGAGATATGCCCGAATTTCCTGTGGCTAAGGGGTTTGACAATTATCCACCAGTACCTGAATTATTGTGTTTTATGGCTACATCTATAATCGAGATTAAAACTTTTGTTCCTAGACAAATCGACACTGAAGAAGAGTTAAAATTAAGACTTGACACATTTTCTATACCCATGGGTCTTAATCTTTCGACATTTAACATTATTTTTACAAATGTAAGGAAATCTGGGAGATCCCTTACCTATGAGTTTCAAATCGATACCATTAAGCATAATATCGAATTTGTTATCGATAAATCGAGCTCTGATGATGATGCAACGTCCAATATATTAAAAGATTTAACCACTTTCAACCTTACTACATCAAATAAACAGAAACACGCCAAGGAACAAGTTGATCTACCATACTTAGAAGCACAACAATCCTTCAGTTCAAGTGGTGCAATTGTGTACCAATACGAAAAGGACGATGATTACGACGAGGATGATCCTTATGAGGATCCCTTTTAAGTGGCATGTAATTGACAGTTAGAAAATCAATTGATATATAATCTTCCATATATTGTATTTTATACAATAGCTCAATGAATTAGTTCGTAGCATCTTGTTTCCCAAATTTTGAAACTATTGCTTCCTTCCAGATCTGTAATTTGTACTTTAATCCAGATTTGGCTAGAAGTTGCTCAGCTTCCTCGACAGTCACTAACCGTTTCGCTAATAAATTGAACATAACACCAAAAATGAGGCCCATCACAGTAGATGTAATAATGATCACATTGTAAGGCATACTAAAATCAGGTGTCGAAAGATACAAGAGTAAAGTAGAAGTTCTAATCTCATAATCTATGGGTGAAGAAATAGTGATCACTGCAGATTCTATTTCAAATCCATGATTGGCATCAGGTGGATACTCGGCAAAATGTAATAAAGTCTTATCAAAGTCATAGTTCATAGTGATCGTGGAATTGGCAGGAATAGTCAGAACCATTTCTAGATGAGTAGGTCTCCCCCTATCGATACTTGGTATGTAATGGATGGAATCTACTATTTCATCCTGCAGATTTTTGTTACTGTTAACGTCTTCAAATCTTAATGAAGAGATGTAAATTTTCATAAACCATGGTAATGATTCAAAATAAGTAACGGTCAATGGAGCTGATGCTGGATTTTTAAACACAGTACGGATACCACCTCTATCTTGTCCATGACCAGTTAAAGATCTACTAACAAACAATGGTACAAATCCAGTCTCTACCACGTTCGTCGTGTTCCCAGATTGAAGCTTAAAATCGTAATGTTTACCACTATCGTTAATTTCAAAGCAGTTATCTCCCGTAGAATATAAATTTCCGTCTACCTTAATGAGGGCTGACCAGTCGCTAGTAATATCAGCACATATCATAGGAAGCTTTTCAGTGAACGTATCGGAGCCAACTATAGTCTTACCAAAAATATCTGATAATGAAAACTCAGCCTCGGCGCTTTGGAATTGCGGGAAACATAAAAATGAGTCATGTGGTTTTGATGGATCACAACGTAGCTCTTCTAACGGGACAGGCTTAGGAATTGGCCTCTTAATTCTATCTATAACGCTTGGTGTATGAATAGCCATATCTACAAAGACATCCATATCATAATGACATCCTTCCCTAGAAACACAATTCGTAGAGATATCAATAGATAAACTATGCCAAAGAGAATCAAACACTTTATGTCCGTCCAAATAAGTAGAGATCCCAGACTTCCCATTGGTAGGTAATAATTTCACTAAAGGAGTTAGATTTTCAGTACAAACGGGTTCGTTAGCTAACGCTGCTCTTAGTAAAAATAAGCTATTTTGTTCATTAAATATGGGCAAATTTGAATTTTTGGCATCATTTGTTGGAAAGAATGAATTCAATGGATATGTGGTCTTTGAACTATCAATGAAATTAATCGATGCACAAAATAACCCACTTAACGAATTGGCTAAAGATTTCCACTGTTTAAACGCCTGTGTTTCATCAGGTGCTTCTATAACAGCCCATAATTCGACACCACTCCCACCAGATCTCTTACCATCATGGGGCAATGCACCCCATAGTTGAGAATCCCACCAACCTCTTGTAAATCGTAAATGCAAATTCTTCGTCGATGTTCTCTGCAGTAACAGTTCTATCGGTTTAGGAAAAACAGTGAAGTGACTGAATTGGTCGGGATCAAGGTCAGATTTGCCAGGCTGGAATTTTTGCGATAACATATTGAAATGGAAAGAAGCCAGGAGATGATTGCTTGGTAGCGGTTTCAGAACTAGTTTCTCTTCATATGGATAGTATATATGTTTCTCTATTTCTATCTCCGAATGAACTGAATCTCGCTGTTCGGTCCAAGTGTTATTGTGGGATTCTGGATGCTCCAACGCAACTACGCGTACCAAAACAAGGCAAAGAGCCAAGAAAAGTAGATGGAAATGTTGAAAAGACAACACTTTCATCATGCACCACTATGGAAGTCTCACTAGGTTTAGTTTAAGTCAGTTTCAAGATGTCCAATATTATTGGTACAAATATACACTGTTTAATAGAAGTGAAAAATTATTGAAATTTAGCGATGACCTTATAATTCCATCAGGCCAGATACCTTTTTGGCAGAGTTAGTTCCATAGCGAATTATACCTTTCTAACTTTTATAAAGCTTACGAACACCGAGTATGGATGGTAAGCATCAAATTGGTGGTAATTATTCTGTTCCAGAGAGTGTGAAAGAGAGTATAATAAGTGAGAATGCCAATCAACGAGAGGATGAGAAACTAGACGTTTTACAAGAAAAAATCTTGAAACAGAATGTCAATCGTCAAAAACATGTCAGTGCATACCATAAAAGTGGGTTAGAGGTTGTACCAAAGAAACGGCCTCGTGAAGAGAATACTTCGTTGTCCATAGAGCATCGAAATAAATCGAGATGGGATGTCCAAAGCTACGTTCCTTTAGAAAGATCTACATCTATGGAACAAAGCATTCTTGATGTTAGTGTGGTAGATAAAATACCTGGCTTACGTGATTTACAATATTTTAAACCTTCTGATAGAACTCATTTTAGCAAGGCTTTAGATTCAAGACCCTTGGAAGATTTATCTTCTGAAGAAAAACAAGAGAGATCATTTTCATTAATGCTATTAAAAGTTAAGAATGGCGGCACTTTAAAGAGAAAACTAGCTTTGAAACAATTGACCAACAAATGTGTTGAATTTGATCCGAGATTGATGTTCAAAACTATTTTACCAGTGATCTTAGATTCTAATTTAGAAGATCAAGAACGACACTTGATGATTAAAGTCATCGATAGGATTATGTTTAAGTTACGTGATAGAACAAGGCCTTTCGCTAAGGAGATATTGATTGTCACTGGACCTTTACTTGTCGACGAGGATCCCTTAGTGAAAACTACAGGTATGAATGTGGTTTCAAATCTGGCTTCGGTAGTTGGAATGCCTACAATTTTAACGACAATAAGGGCAGACTTAGACGATGAAGACGAGTCTATTAGAAATATCACCGCTCGGATCATGGCTCTCTCATCTCATGCCTTAGGTATTAAATCATCTCTTACCTTCTTAAACGCAGTCTGTAACTCAAGGAAATCTTGGAGAACTCGACATTCAGGTGTTAAGATTATTCAACAGTTAGGGATTATGTATGGAGCTACAACTTTGCCGTTCTTAACTGATTTGGTTACGTACCTATCTCGTGGGTTACTAGATGAACACCCATCGGTGAAAATAATTACTGCTAATACTTTAGCTACCTTGGCTGAGAGTTCTTATCCCTTTGGAATTGAAGCATTTGATATTATTTTGGAGTCCTTATGGAGAGGTATACGATCTCACCGTGGTAAAACTTTGGCTGCCTTCTTAAGATGCTTAAGTTCGATAATACCTTTAATGGACGAAGAGTTCTCTGGATACTATGCTTTAGAAGTTATGAAAATAGTGAAAAGAGAATTTAATTCACCTGATGATGACATGAAGAAAACTATATTGACAATTCTACAAAAGACTTGTCAAGTGGAAGCAATAACTTCTAGTTATTTGAAAGATGAAATTGCAAATAGTTTCTTCCAAAATTTTTGGATTCGAAGGTACGCTTTGGATAAACAATTGAACAAGATGATAGTTTATACCACTGTGACTTTGTCTACAAAATTAGGTTCCTCGTATGTGATACAAAAATTATTGAAACCGTTGAAGGATGAAGCTGAACCCTTTAGAGTCATGGCATTGCATGCAATAAATCGAACAGTGAAAGCTCTGGGTACTCAAGATTTAGATGAACGGTTAGAGATTCAATTAATTGATGGGTTACTGATTGCATTCCAAGATCAAAGCGGTGATATCAAAGATACAATAATTTTTGAAGCCATCGGAACTGTTTCGAATTCATTAGGCATACGAATGCAACCTTTCTTAGCTCCATTAATTAGTACTGCTTTTGAAACTTTGAAAAACAAGGATCCCAAATTTAGACAATACTCTGCTGATCTCTGTAATGCGATTGTCCCTGTTTTAAAGGTATGCGATGAGGTTGATATGTTAAACAAATTAAATATTATCCTATTTGAAAGTTTAGGTGAAGCTTATCCGGAAGTCTTAGGATCCATTATTCGTGTTATAGATAGCATATTAAACGTTCTGGATTTTGAAATTGTTCAACCTCCAATAAACCAATTGGTTCCATCGTTAACACCCATTCTAAGAAATAAACATCCAAAAGTTCAAATAACAAATATAAATTTAATTGGTACCATTGCTTTGAAAGGTGCAAGCTATGCTCACCCAAAGGAATGGATGAGAATCTGCTTTGAATTACTAGAAATGTTGAAAGCACCGAGGAAAACTATCCTAAGAGCAGTCAATGATACCTTTGGGTATATCGCGAAAGCTATAGGACCGCAAGATATATTAGTGATCTTATTGAACAATTTGAAAGTTCAAGAGCGTCAATTACGTGTTAGTACTGCAGTAGCTATTGGAATAGTTGCTAAGACATGTGGACCATACTCAGTAATACCGGCATTGATGAACGAATATAAGACTCCAGAGACAAACGTTCAAAATGGTATATTAAAGGCAATGGCGTTCATGTTTGAATATATTGGTCCTCTCTCTCAAGATTACGTGTACCTAGTAGCACCACTTTTAGAAGATGCACTCATCGATAGAGATTTGGTACATCGACAAACTGCTGCCACTGTCATCAAACATATTGGATTGAATTGCGCAGGATCCGGGAATGAAGATGTATTTATCCATCTTTTAAATCTATTGATACCTAATATTTTTGAACAATCACCACATGTAGCTGTTCGTATTTTAGATGGGCTACAAGCATTGTCCTTTGCAGTGGGACCAGGAATACTACTTTCATATATATGGGCAGGATTATTCCATTCTGCCAAGAACGTGAGAAAAGCATTTTGGAAACTGTACAATAACATTTATGTTCAACACACTGATTCATTACCAGCATATTATCCAGTAAATGGATCAGGATCAGCAAGAGTACAAGAATTAGAACTTATTATATAGATTTTCAGTTTTTGAGATTTACTGTCATTATTCATATAAAAGAGGTTTATACAGATAGTTAGTCCTAACTAATATCTGGCGTTTCATACTCAATTTTTGAGCATAGAACTTTGCTTAATGCAGGTTACAATCTTTGATAAATTGCTAGATGTGTGAGCAGAATTGGGATATCCTTGCTACATTAAGATACGACTCGAATTTTACTGTTCACAATGACAAAGGTACAGTTGCCAATGGGAAAACTATGATCAACCAAGTAGGATGCTCCATACTACCAACGAGGAGACATACAGATGGGTACAAGTTACCAGATCAAGGTGATAACATAATGGGTGACATAAGTCAATTGAGAAAGCAGTTAACTTTTGAATCTCCAAATGAAATTCTTGGGGAGAAGATGTTAAATGACCAGTACCATGTAACTTCAAAATCAATTAATGGACTTCATGAATTAGTAGAAGCTCGACTTCTACTGTTAGGACCACATGTCAGAAGGATAAATCTAACTTTGCAATTTTTTGGCAGCGAGAGACAATTCACCTATGAAGAGATAGTAAATTATTTGGTCCTTGAGTTAACTAAAGATTTTAATAAAAAGTGGTCAACAGATCAACAGTTACAAGCGCTACTGAAAGATGAAAATTGCTTCAAGATCAGGATTCTTGTGAACCAGGAAGGAGATATAAGAGTAGAACTTCATAAATTGCCTCAGATTAAGATTCAAGGTTCATTGAACCCAACTGAATATTTTATTAACAATCTCTTAGATGGACTCAAAGCAAAGCCAACCAAAATTTGGGATATATTCGTGGATACTCAATCGTCTAATTTTAATACTGAGTTTTCTACTTTCAAGACTACTAACAGATCTATATATGACGAAAGTAGAGCAAGGTTATTAACATTTGCTAATAATTTTAGGCATGAACAGTCGACTGTAATCACTAATGCAGAAATTTTAATGTATAACGATGAACATAATATTGTAGAAGGCAGTATTACAAATATCGCTGCTAGTGTAATGGTAAGTAATAAGAAAGTATGGGTGACTCCACCGCTTACTACTGGATGTTTATGTGGTATCATGAGATACTATTTATTATCACGAGGATACATTATAGAAGGTCAAATTACGAAAGAACAGTTAGCAGCTGGAGAAAAGATATTAATATTTAATGGGGTTATGGGTTGTATATCAGGTATCATTAGATAATCTATATACAATATTCAGTTTGTTTAGCAGTTGACTGGCTAGGAAAAGAATAAACCATAGTTTAATAGTATCGATTCTATCAAATATATTATTTTTCTTGTTTACCACCGTACTTGTTTCTCCATACTTCGACTTGTTTTTCATCAATTCTTTGGAATAGATATTCTGCTTTATTTATATGATGGTCTCCAAGTAAAGCTAAATGGAATTTTTCATCAATTTTTAATGGATGGGCGTTCAACATTTTATAAATCTTACTACTCACTTCAGGCATAAATGGTCCAATCAGAGAAGCCACGGTATAAATAATGTTCAGACCTACCCCGACTACTGCATCAGATCTTTCTGGATTTTCTGAAAACAGAGTGTTGTCTAATTTATTCTCTTGTAAGAATTGATTACCACGGGCACTCAAGGACATTGCTGTCTCTAGACCACGTCTTTCATGAGCTTGTTCCATCTCTTCGATGTAAGTAGATAAAATAGTGTTAATATCGGCTTCAACATTTTTGTAATTAGAAATTAGTTCTGCATTGTATTTTGGGATAACACCATTATATTTAGCGTTCACAAACTTGACTAACCTGTTAACAAAATTACCTAGATTAGCAAGCAATTCACTGTTATTTCTAGCCACAAAATCATCCCACGAGAAATGAGAATCACTAGATTCTGGTCTTACAGAAGCTAAGTAATATCTCCAAACACTTGGGGACACACCAGATTCTTGAGCATTGTTGCCAAAGACACCAACACCTCTACTTTTTGAAAATTTACCACCTTCATATTGTAAATATTCTGTTGTGTTTATATGATGTAACATAGTCCAATTCTCCTTTGTACCTATTTGAGAACCTGGGAACACTACCGTGTGGAAAGGTACGTTATCTTTTCCCATGAATTGATATAATTTAACGTTTTCTGGATTCTTCCACCATTTTTCCCAACTCTCTGTGTAATTAGCAGTTATAGAAACGTAACCAATAGTAGCATCAAACCACACGTATAGTACCTTTTCTTTAAACTTTTCCAATGGAACTGGGGTACCCCAAACTAAATCTCTAGTGATAGACCTTGGTTTCAGCCCATCCTTCAGCCATGAATTAGTAATGGTCTTTGAATTTTTAGACCAACCACCTTCAATTGAAGCCTTTTGAACCCAATCAGAAATAGGTTTCTCTAATTCATCTAATTTCAAAAAAACATGGTCAGTGTATTTAGGAATTGGAGATGCATTATCCAATTTACAACGTGGATTAATCAGTTCAAATGGATCTAATAACGAACCACATTTATCACACTGATCACCTCTAGCATCATCATAATGGCATTTAGGACATTCACCTTCGACGTAACGATCAGCCAAGTAAGAGTTATGAACTGGACAGTATAATTGTTTCATAGATTGTTCTTCCAAAAAACCATTATCATTCAATTTCAAGAAAATATCTTGAGCAATTGCAGTTTGTTGCTCAGTGGTAGTTCTACCAAAATAATCGAAATCAATCTGGAACCATTTGTAAACATCAGCATGGATTGCATGGTACTTATTACAAAGCTCACGTGGTGACATCTTCTCTTCTAAGGCCTTAGTTTCAGTAGCGGTACCATATTCATCCGTACCACAAACAAATAACGTATTATAATTTCTAGCTTTACAATAACGTGCAAAAATGTCGGCGGACAAAACACTTCCTACAATGTTACCTAAATGTGGAACGTTATTAACGTATGGTAAAGCAGAAGTGATTAAGATATTTCTCTCATTTTCTTTTGGTAAAATTTCCTTTTCATTAGGTTTCACGGATAAACCTTCTTTTATATTGACATTACCTGTATTATGGAATGCACTAGAAGATCTTGGAGTCATTTTTTGTAACACTGTTAGAGCGTTAGTGATCTTAACCGGAATTTTATCACTCAATACTTTTTCAGTGGTTAATTTAGAGTTTAAAGCGTATGAATTGGCAAATATAATCAATTGTGTAGCAGAGATAGGTTCCTGCCATTTTGCTAAATGAGCAGTCAATATTTTGTCAATAATAGAATCATTATTCAAATTTTCTTTAGAATGCAAAGCTTTGTTTAATGAAACAAGATCGTTAAAATCATTTTCAAAATCATTCATACAATATCTTAATATAGCATCAGCATCAAATAAAGCAAACAATTTCGATGGGACAGCTAAACTACAAGATTTTGACTCTTCATCCACTTTCAATTTCAAATCTGTAGTGGCATATTCAATGGCTAACGCAATTTTCAAATTGTTGGCTATTTTCAAAGCTTCTAAAGAAGTCTTACTTTTATCAAAGGAAACCTCAGACATTTTTACTATTCAGAGTTTCTCTTGTCCAACTAATTATGACAGATCTCGACTTCACCAAGATATGAATAAGTTTAAGTCGTTTTGGTAAAACTTTTCAAAATTATATAATATTTTTTCACTATTATATGCCGTACTTTTCAGTATGTTTAATTGCATCTAAATGATTCTTTATACCGTATGACAGACTTGTATCAACTATTTAATAATATACAAATGAATTAGGTAGGGAACGAGTGTTTCATGGAGAAAGTTCAATTCCTAACTTTCCGTTTTTTGTTATACGATGGAGTCTTGCCACTAGCTCCAATTGTAATATTAACTTTTGGTGGGATTGGGAATCCATAGGATTTAGCCACTTTTGTTAAATCTAACTTATCTATTTGATACACTGTCTTCAGAGAATGCGATGCATATGCTTGCAGATACGATCTATAACCATCCTTAGCGATCTGATGTAAATAGTAGTTGGACTTGATCAGTTTTTCTAATTGAGATTGTACGTTAGCGATTTTATTTGTTGGGAATTCATATTCATTTAATGGTACTTTTGCAGCTTTCAAATAGCGCAAGAAACCTAATTCACTTGGTGTCAAGAACATTAACGACTTACCTTTACCCTTTGTACCTCTGGCCGTTCTACCAACTCTATGAATGTAATCTCTTGGATCATCAGGTGGATCGAACTGAATAATCCAATCTACCGCAGGTATATCTAATCCTCTAGCAGCTACATCTGTACAGACTAAGATTCCTCTCTCAGCATTGCAAAATTCGAAAAATGTGTTCGTTCTCTTTTGTTGTTTTTGTTTCCCGTGTAACTCTAAGACAGGTAAATCAATGTAGTTTAATAATTCAGCATAGTATTTCACCGAATTACATGATGATAAGAACACAATGGTTTTTTTCTTTTGATTTCTTTTCAAAAATGAAAACAACAATAAGAATCTGTTGTCACTTTCACACACTACGTAACCTTGTTCTAAACCATCTGCTGTTGAGTGATCATTTTCATGAACAACATTAATGAACAATGGACCTTTCCTTAAAGAGATCCTTGCCAAATCTTCCACTTTCGTCGTCTGCGTGGCAGAAAACAACATAGATTGTCTATCCTCGTTGGGCAATATCTTAATAATTTGCTTCATTTCGTCTTCAAACCCAATTTCTAAAATTCTGTCTGCCTCATCAATGACAAGGGCTTTCAAATTCTTAAACACGAACCCTTGCGTGTTTTGCAAATGATCTAATAATCTGCCTGGGGTAGCAATCAAGAGGTTGACACCTTTCATCAATTTTTCCTGTTCGGCTCTTCTATTAGCACCTCCAATGACAATCCCAAACGTCTGGGTATGAAACTCCATCAACTCTCTAGCGACACCAAAAATCTGTAATGCCAACTCACGCGTAGGAGTAATCACAATAACACCAGTCCCATTTCTTGGTTTAAATTTCAAAGAGTATAACATCTCTATAGCAGGTAACAGGAATGCCAACGTCTTACCAGACCCAGTCTTCGCAGCACCAAGAACATCTCTACCAGCCATAAGAGGCGGAATAGTCCTAGCCTGAACATCTGTCATCTGCGTAAACCCCATCTTAGCAATAGCTTTCATGGTAGGCTCGCTCAACCCAAGCTCAGAAAACGTCGTCTTCACATCAGAGGCGTCCTTCGACACTTCATGAGAGGACTCGCTCAAAGACTTGTTCACAGTTTCCTCCTGGGAAACCTCCTCAATACTACGTTTCGCCATATCAAGAACCAATGCTTGCTTGCCTGTATTTGCTCGCAAAAATCTGCTAGTCTTTATGGTACTAATTAGCAAGCTCATCGCAAATATTTTTCAATGAGAATTTTCAAACAAAATTTTTTGATGACCAGAGTGAAAAAGACTCAACGTGCATAATGATATACACACTAGTATATAAAGAGAATTTAGCCGCTGGGTGTTACCTTGTTGATTCTCACCACTTTGTTCTTGCAAGTATGCGATTATGGAGCTCAATACCGTTAGTTTGGGTGTTAGATAGCTCACTAAGTAGGCCGTGATGTACCGGATTGCCATATAGCCCTACAGAGTGTCCAATTTTTGAGACGTGGCCTTCGTTGCCTTTGCTCGCGGATCTGGGTGTTTCTCGCTTTTTGTTGTTGGTACCGCTGCTGATCTCTCCACGCACTTGTCACTGCTACCAAACGTCTACGTATTCGAATTGTGTTCTGTGCTACTCTCACGATGCTTGAGTTCTCTTCCTTGTGTAGCGACTGTTCCATGCACCCAACGGCGTACGTCTCATGCATTGCAATAAACCGGAGCAACTGATTGGATTTGAGCGTTAAATTTGAAAAGCGGGATATATTAGCAAAAATATGAATGTTTGGTTTAATAGAAAATGGGGTTTAAAAAACGGAAAAAAGCAAGAAAAATTAACCACATACTTAGTACTGGGAGTCTAATACAGTGCACATATATATATTCGTGAGGATCGTAGCCATTCCAAGAGAAAAACATAATCATACAAATCATTAGCAAATAACAAAACTAAAGGACCTGAGCAAGGGAAAATATAGTATTGTTGGAATGTCAATAAATTTAGAAGCACATAGGACGCAGACGTCCTTCCAGGACGAGTTACCTGATCGCAAAAAGACAGCTGAGTCGTATGGGATGGTTGTTGACGAAAATGCTGAGGAGTGGCCTAATTTAAGCAACGAGCATATTGCTCATGAGGATTTATTGAAATGTAATTATATTACGAGGAAAAGCGATCCTCTTGGAGATGGGAATTTTTCCGTTGTGAAAGAATGTATGAATATTCATACAAAAGAACTATATGCAATGAAGTTGATTAGGAAACATCTGATTAAGGATAAATTACAGTTGATACAAAGGGAATTTGGATTATTAAAATCGATCTCAGATCAAATCAGAGACATCGAGGCAAAGTCAAAATCTAATAAGCATTACACTTTTTTAGGACATCACCACATATTACAGTTATTCGATTATTTTGAAACTTATCAAAACATCGTGCTGATCACCCAACTTTGTGAAAAGGATGATCTTTATGAAAAGATCATCTCCAGCACTCGTTTAGACCTAACTAAGCAAGTGATTCCTTACACTGCTTGTCTTATCAGTGTACTAGAGTTTTTACACGAGCAAAATATTGTTCACAGAGACATCAAAGCTGAAAACGTGTTTTTCAGATTGAAAAATGATTCGAATGGCTCTCAGATCAAAGAAGTAACAAATTATGATTTGACTTCCCATGATTTAATCCTTGGTGATTTTGGGCTAGCAGCTGGGATTGATGATTCAAACCAGAATACTTTAAAAGAATACGTCGGGACTATAAGTTATATTGCTCCGGAAGTCGTCAAATGTAAAGGTGTTGGTGAGTTGTCGCCTAAGGAAGTGGAAAATATAAAACCATACAGTTGTCCAGTGGATATTTGGGCCCTAGGTGTTCTAGTCTATTTTATGGCCTTTGGATATACACCATTTGATTGTGAAACTGATGATGAAACTTTAGAATGCATTTTAAAATGCGATTACTATGTGGATGAAGAAATGGTAGATGATCCTAAGTATGAAGATTTTTGGAATTTCATGCAATGTTGTTTCACTATAGACACCAAGAAAAGGCGTACTGCATCGACTTTAAAGAACCATCCATTCATCAAACAATATTTCCATAGCACAAGCACTCTTGATGATCAATTCACTTCACACAAGCCTGTTCTCTCTAAAAATAAATCCTTTTCTTCATTACATTCTTTAAGAACTCCATCAAGGGCCAATTCATCGCTATCGTTAAAGATGAATTCGCTATCAACTTCATCATCGTCATCATCATTAAACACCATGCCTGAAGAGAATGAATTAAATTTCACACAACAACCACAACAAAGAACCTTATTACCTCCAGCACACCCAGTGCCAGCAAACAGAGACCCGCCTTCATTAAACAAATTGAGAAATTCTTTAAGGAAAACCCTATCTATGACATCTTTGAAAGGCGTCAGTTATTATAAGATGGAGAAAACTCCAAATAGTACAAACTCAACATTCTTCTTAGATCCAGAGCCTCCTTCTAGTACACTAATGAATGGTGGGTTTAGTGAGACTCCCGAGGCAATGTCAAATTTTAATACTACCCCTGTGGGGCCATTATCTAGAAACAACTCAGTAGGGAATGTAAGATTCTCTAATAACGTGGGTGGATATTTTGAATTAGAATTTGATTCCGAGGAGTCTGACGACAAGACGTAACTACTTCCATATAAATAATGACATGAATTAAAGACAAAATAAAATATTAGCGTATCATCACCGATATAAAACTATATATGGTATTGAGGAAATCGTTGAACTCAATAACAGTAAACTTCACACGACTGGAACAATTCTCATCTAACTGTGAGAACCAAACTTGAAACGAATAACTCGAATCTTAATGGACGGGTACAATTTGAAACAGGAAAATAGAAAGAAGTTTCAAGACAAGAAACGATTAAAGAGTCGACATGCTACACCAAGCGATAAGAAGTACCACCACATTAAGAACCAGAACGATGAGAAACCAGAGCAAGAAGCAGCGTTAGAAGAAGAACCAACTGTGGATACAAATGAGGATAGGTACAAAGAAGACAACGCTATAGATTTTTTAGATGATGACGAAGAGATAACCCGAGAGACTACAAACAGGTTGAAACAACTCATTGCAAATAAAACGTTGCATGAACTACCACATGTGCCTATATTGAAAAATAAGAAGAAAGATTTACAACAAATGGACACTGGAGAATTAAACCAACTGTTATCTCAGAATAGAAACGTGAGAGCTCTCGACGTGGAAGAATCGAGTTCTTTAAGACAAGTATCACCAGAGGTAAAAAACGTTACAGAGATGGTTCCTTCAAGAGAAAGTTCGCAACATACTTCGAAAGAAAAACCAAACGATTCTTCTTCCTTTGTCCCCACACATCTTAAAGCGGACGAAGACATCCTAGACGACTTCATATAATGAAGTACACATGGACCAAGACAATGCACATATGCTTGTGACCTCACAATGAATAAAGAGAAACGATTATCCCTACGAAAGTTTACATATAGGAGATAGTAGAACAATGCATAGGATTTAAAAAAGATCAGTTGAATATTATCGACGAGCGTTAATCACGCAAGCCACCCCCATGAAAGTCAATTACGTAGTGGGAGGAACCTAGCTGGTCCCTATTATCCTATCAAAGCATCCTATGGGCTTCGTTAATGATTGTCATAAATAATAATCTCTCATTGAGCTATTTCGTATATATAGCTTATATAAGCGGATTGCATAATACGTACTCTCGAGATCTGATTTTCCGCACTTTAAATCTGCTTAGTCACAGTCGGTATGAACAGAGTGAGCCGCTCTAAGATTATCAACTCTTCTCGAATTATGACATACACACACAGATACGAATCTTACCAACATTATAGGGATGCTAGGGCCCGGCAATGGAAGATTAATATGGAATATATGAAACAACTAAGTTATCCTGGATCCGAAACCAAGCCGGGGTTTCAGATAGATTCTACACCCACGCAGGCACCGAGTGAAGATTTGAGGATCTTCTATTTCGATATAGACAACACTCTTTATTCCAAGTTCAAAAAAATCAATGAATTAATGCAAGATGCTATCCTACAATATCTTTTGAACGAATTGAGTATCCCCACAGTTGGTGAAGCACAGCATCTTATGTCTAGCTATTATCAAAGGTATGGACTCATGATAGCTGGGTTAGTGAAACATTTCAGTGTCGATCCCGTAGATTACAATTTCTTGGTCGACGACTCACTCGATTTGAATGGGCTATTGAAACCGGACCTGAAATTAAGAAATATGTTAATAGCGTTGAAACAGAAACATCATGTTGATAAATTATGGTTATTCACTAACGCTTACAAAAACCATGCCCTTAGAGTCATTAAACTGTTAGGCCTTGCAGATTTATTCGATGGCCTGACTTATTGTGATTATACAAACCCATCAGGAGTTCAATGTAAACCAAATTTGCCATATTTTGAACAATTGAAAATGGAGAGTGGACTCTCCAATTGGGAGAATGCATTGTTTGTCGATGACAGTTTAGTCAATTGTCAAACTGGGGTGGCCATTGGTATGGGGCATGTTTTTTATTTGGATGAAAAACGAGAGCCTACAGAAGACACAGCTTTAAATCTTAGTAAAATTAGCACATTGGATGAGGAAGATGGTATGGTTACCATTGATAGTTTACTGCATTTACCTAAATACTCTCCGGGACTTTTCTCAACCGACTGATTCAATAGTGTTGAAAAAGAGTACGTCATAGATATTTCTAAAATTCATAGTTCAACATTCTAGCATCAAACAATTTGTAGTTTCATAAATAGATTTAACGAATTTCTTAGCATGGATATCTCCACTGCGCTGTTAGCGTTCTCTGCCACGTTGGCAATGTAATCTATCATGTCTCTTGCTAAATGAGGTGATTTCTTAAAATTCACCCATTGCGGTGAACCGACAATCAATAGCACAAAATAAAGCAGCCTCTTATATGAGTTAGAATCGTATAGTGTGGTAAATTCCTCGAAAAGATCATTTATCTTCAGTGAATCCACAAACTTCTCTTGTAAAGATGGGAATTGCTTGACAAACCTATAACCAAAAAAGTACAAATGTTCTTCTAGATCAAAACAATCATAGAAGCATTCAACTAAATCAACAGAATGTTCACTAAGAATATCGTTCATTCGAGAACACCAACGTGAGTCGCATTCGAATGAATCAAACATTTTCCTATCTAAAGCCAAATACACAAGGTACTTTCCATGCACCTTCATAGCACGTAAATCTGTGTAAGAGCCCTCAAGTCGTGATATCGAGTGTTCGAATATACTGAGTATTTGATTCACAGGTCCAATTGTGGGGAAAAAATCGTATTCTGTAACGTTACCATCGTTTATACACGAGAGCCCCTCCACAGTTTCCTTCCTAGCACCAAGTCGTGTCAGATCGTTCACACTTTCAAGGGCGTTAAAATAGTCTTTTTCTTCCTTGGGATATAAACAGCTAGTAATAAAATGCCAGTCCTTATACCTGTTTGAAACCTTTTCTTTGACAATTACTTCAATGAAACGTTCACTCACATTGTTTTGCAAGTTGTCTTTAAGATGCTCTTTCAATTTTTGAATAGCTTCATTTTCTGTGCTTTCGGAACGATGTATGACAGGCTCAGTTGCTTGAGCCATCTTCATCTTCTCTATCGTTTCACCGATCCTTTCATCAAAGGAAGTACCAAGACTGAATTGTTTCACAGGCACAAAGGAGGAATCTGCAACAGAATCAAGCCCCATAGTCACATCGGCTTCACTTGTGGCTGGGCCGTTCACTTCATCACTAGACAAATCTTCCTCGTAGAAATCGTTCAAAGTAGCAGTCACTTCAGCACTATCGCTACCGCTATCACTATCATGCATTTCCAACTCACCAATCCGCGTAAAATAGCAACTATTCACTGCCTTCGAAGACAAAAATTGGAAACAAGTAACGCCCATCTCAACGTTTTTGGGCAGCGAATAGATATGTTTTCAGTCACTTCTCACGGAATCGTTGTTATTTGAATGAATAAGAAAATTGTGGAATTTGTATAATTTATACAACTAAGACTCATTTGTTAAAATTAAATCTCGGAACTGTTACTAGCGACGAGAGTGCAAGCAATAACTACCTAAAGTGGCTTTTGCATTGTAGTTACAATTGTGAGGTTCAGACATTTTTTTCACTGTGTTTTAATTGCTCCATTTGTTGTGGAGATACTAGCCTATTTGAAACTTGTCAAAGGATACATATAGAATACCAAATTTCATTTGAATTGAAACAAATACTTTGTGATTTGTTTGTAATATCTAATGGTAGACGGGGGTGGATCACCTCATTATGAACCGTCTCTTCAGGGATCTACTGAGTTTGAGGATAAGAATGACGACCATTTGAACAAAATGTTAGGGAATAACACGTTTGATGCTATGTTAGAAGTATTACCAGACGATATTAATATTTCCTCCTTCTTTAATGATAATGGTGGGAATGAGGATTTGGATATGTTTCCTACAGATACTGATTCATTTTATGATCCTTTACAGGATCCTCGTGTAAATAAACCTATTGAGTCTGCGTCGAATGCTAAAGTGGCTAATATCAATATTAATATGAACCAACAAAACGGTGAGATAGCTCAGTTTTGGGATTTTATGATAGATAGTTTCCGGATGACTCCAAACAATTCTAGTGATGGAGCTACTATCAGTGCACCCAACAGTTACAACTCTGATGGGTTTAGTGTATCAAACCCGAACTCGTTTATACCTCAACATTCTATGTTGAATAGTAGTATACCAGATCATTACTCTAAATTTTTAAATTCACAGAATAATATTACTAAAAGTAATGGGGTATCACAAATTGCTTTAAATGATCATACGATGATAAATCGTAATAATGGAGCATCTTCACAATTCGGGAAACCACCAGCAGGGAGATCTAGAAAATCTTCTCTATCGACACATACCCATCAGAATGATTATAATCCCAAATTTTCTTTATCTGCAGCAAACACTAACCATTCAGTGCGGAAAATGCCAATCACAAAACAATTGTCATCTTCATCTTTAGCTAATATGGGCAAAGGAATGTCTCCATCTATTAATGACTCTAGTAGTAATACAGCGAAGAAACCTTCAGTAGAATGCTTTAATTGTAAGACTTCAACTACACCACTTTGGAGAAGAGATCAACAAGGGAACACTTTGTGTAATGCCTGTGGTCTTTTCCAAAAACTACATGGAACAATGAGGCCGTTATCATTGAAGTCTGATGTAATTAGAAAAAGGAACACGAAGAAGAGAACTAAGAAGAGTATTATCGAGAACAATCCAAGTAATACCTCTAAATCGAAAACTAATATAACAAAGACGATTGTTCCTAAATCTATTAGTGCTCCTACTGCCACAACTTCTACCACAACTGCTTTTTATACTTCAGGCAATGACGGACTTTTGAAAAAACAGGACAAAACCTCCATGAGACAGGGCTCTTACGATATTGGGTTTAATTTAGATAATTATAACAACAACAATAGTAAAAGTTCATTAGTACCAGCTAATCTTTCATTATATGAAAATTCATCAATATTGTCTAGGAGAGCTAGCAACTCTTCGAGTCATTCTGGCTCAAGCCGATCTTCAACTTCAAGAATGATGGTACCAATCTTACCGAAGCCAGCTAACCAAAAAAGTTCTTCTGTTAATACTTATATGAATACCTCTACTACGTTGATTGGTCCGTCTAGTGCATCTAATAGTACTGTCTCGTCACCAGTATCCAATGCCAACGGGTTTGGCAATAATTCTAGCACCAATTTGACATCTACGAATTCTCCTTTGCAATCTGCATACTCTTCATCTGTTGGTAGATCAGGCATCTCCATACCAAGGAGGAAGCTATCTAGAACCACCTCACGTTCTTCATCGTATGTCAATTCTTCTTTGCAAATTTTACAACAACAACAGCAGCAGCAACAACAACAGCAGCAGCAGCAACAACAACTGAATCAACAATATCAGAACCCAATAGGCTCTGGAACGAACCAAAACTCACATATGGACCCTGAAAGTTTGGGCTCGACTATTTCAATGGCCAACAGTTGGAATAAATCGCAAAGAGAATCACCAATCCCTGAAGATCATCTACAAAATAAGGATAACTTTGATTTGTTTAGTACTAGTGCCAGTGCTTCACCGGGAGAGAAAGCGAATAGTCACACTTCTTTATTGTCTCAGCAAATACGGAACTCTACTATGGAGCTTATGTTAGAACCAAATGATGAGGACCGATTTAACAATGAAATTGTTTCGAAACAAATTTCTAACACATCACCATCTTTAAAGCGATCCACCTTAGCGACAAATGCATTGAGTAACAGCTACAATGCGAGTAACTTAACGTCTCTCTACACAGATTCGGTCCAATATCAAAGGCATGGATCTATCTCATCTTCCCAACAAAAGGATATGGATTGGAGGAAAAAATTCTATTTCAATGAACCACAACCGAAGAGTCCTACCGTGACCAGTATTTCCGCTACGACGTCAAGTACAAATGACAAGAAAGTTACCGATGATTTGGACTGGTTAAAATTTGGAATGTGAACACACTTTGTTGTATTATATGCATCGATCGTTTATAGAATAAACTCCATAGATGCCACTGGGATACATTTTTCGGCACTCCTTAACTTACTTTGAAGATTCACAATATCAACATCCACTAGCTTTACTATCATATATTTACATATTCACTTATAACAATGTGTCATCACCACTACAAATAGTCATAAAGTAATTAATATATCAATGATGACTTTTACATTATAGGTCATTGTTCTTCGAAGACCTGAAGATGCGGATAGTCGGGTACAGCCATGGGTGTACCTCAATTGTGGGATATTGCTAAACAATACTACGATGAATCAAGAATATTACTGAAAAGTTTACCTGGTGTGTTAGGAAAACCAGATTTAAAAGTAGCCATCGATGCCTACCATATCTTATTCGAATGTGGCTTTTTCCACACAGTTAACGTAAAATCGACTTGGAATAGTAATGTACAAAGCTGTGATCAGATATGGATTCGATATGGGAAACCAGTAATAAATTTTATCCACAGATTGAAGGAATTAATTGCCTTAGACATTACCTTCATTTTGATCTTTGACGGATTAAACAAACCTTTTACTAAGAAAGGTCGTTACTTTGTGAGAGAGCCTCAATTTATGACCCTTGTTAGAGATTTGTGTCGACAATTGAATGTCAGCTACATCGATGCTCCTGGAGAAGGTGAAATTCAGTGCTGTGAATTGCAACAGGATAGAGTAGTAGATTATATTTGGAGCAATGATTCTGACTGTTTGATTTACGGTGGGACTAGGATTCTCAAGAATTATTCTAGATTAATAAAAGATGTTGGTGTTAGCACTGGAGAATCGTTTACCTTTGGCGGTAAAGAACCGCTAATCACTGTCCTAAATTTGTCAGAAGGCTGTGATCCCGGTGAAATTTCCAATATCAGGAAGCAATTTCTGTTTTACTGTGTTTTGGTAGGTGCTGACTACAATAACGGCGGATTGAAAGGATTAGGGACAGAGAAATGCTGGAAAATAGCTTCATTAAGAAATCCAAACTTCACTGAATCATTTTATGAGTTGTTTAGGGCTCCCAGGCAAAATATACAAACCATGTATGAGTCCTTCCAAAAAGAAGTGTTCCAATATTGTCGGACCCATTCTAAGCAAGTATTTGGGAGGAATTACAAGAAGATCTTTGAAGATGACGAAATGACGAATTTCGAAAATTGGCCCTCGATTGAAACTGTCCGATGCTATTTTGAACCTCAACACAATGCTGCGAAGATGTACATGCCTCTACTAGAGCACAGAACGAATATACATGGCTGCCGAGGTTATGAGCAGATTAATTTCCAAGAATTGAGAGGCTTATTAGAATCAATAAAGCTACCTTCAATCAATGATTTCAACACGTGGGTTCACGACACATTGCACGAGTGTTTTGTACTGAAGTTTATCCTTTACGATGATAGAAGCAGTGACGAAGACCGCGACGCTTTGGTTCGTATCACGGAAGAGAAAACCACCTCTATAGATGACATCGTTATAAGCTATTACAAAGTGAGATACAACTCTTTCTTGCCAGGTCTAACACCTGGCAAAATCAGGTCTAGGTCAGTGAGTCCCACCAGAAGCCCGACAAAACGCCAAATCGATATCATGAATTACAAATGGTCCATGTGGGTCCCGAGGGATAGAATCCCACAAGGACACATTTTAGTGCAAGAGTATGAGACAAGGCAACTAGACGCAAGAAGGAAACTTAAACCGAGGAAGAATACACCTCGAAAGCTGCCTCAACGAAACACATTAGATGACTTCTTGTCCCAACATGCCACGCCATTGAAACCTGATTCTATCAAAGCGACGAATGTAACCTCTGTTAGAAAAAGACTATTTGTAGACGATCCAGAGCTGAATAGCATAGAACAAGATTTACAATCACAAGGTTCAACTGATGATTCCTTAATCATCCTCGAGGAAAGAACAATCCCTAGTTTACCAGTAACGACATCATCGCCTAATAAGCACACCTTACAAGAATCACCTGTAAAGAAACATCGCCCACAAGCCGCAAGTTTCTTAGATGCGATAACAAGAAACTTGTTACCAGAGAGTAGCCAAGATATTACAAGATAGGAGTCCAAGCTGATGCCCAGATACTTCGCTTCCAAGAGATTTACCATGACGTTGACAATAATAAACGGCTATGGAACACGATCATTGACCCTTTCTATCAAAATTTCACTGTCGATTGATAATTGTTCTCCCACAGTTTCTCATCATTAAACCGTAAGAGGAATCCTATCACCAGGAGGAGGAAAATCTGTGTACACAGAAAAATGCAAAAAACCCAGGCATTTTTCATTAAGAGTGAGGCTCATTGCACAAATACTTTGAATGAATAAGGACCCACAGTGCTGAGGAAGCCTCGGAAAAGTGTGATATTTTGTTTTGTGATTGTTGTCCTGGTGTGGTTATATAAAGTAAAGGTGATTTTGAATTGTTGAAGCTGCTGAACCGTGAGTGGCATTTTGAATTGAGAAATTGTATAATTTGAATTGTAACAATTAACAAGATTAAAGCTATATTAAGGATGAGTGGTCAAGTCTCTAAGACTATTAAGTATAACCCTGAAACCGACAAGTTGTTAACCGTCGGTGCTGGGTGTTTCTGGGGTACAGAGCATATTTATAGGAAACATTTAGGTTCCAAGATTAAGGATTGCAAAGTTGGATTTGCTAATGGTGACGAAGTGAAGAAAGACGGCAAGCATTCTGTCTCTTATAAGAAAGTTTGCAGTGGGGACACCGATTTTGCAGAAGTGTTGCAAATCTCTTTTGATCCTAAAAAGACTTCTTTGAAAGAATTGACTGATTTCTTCTATAGGATCCATGATCCAACTACAAAGAATTCTCAAGGTCCAGATATGGGGACCCAGTACAGGAGTGTTCTGTTAGGCCACACCCCAGAGGATGTGAAGGAACTGCAAGAGATAACGAAGCAATGGCAACCCAAGTGGCACAATAAAATTGTCACTGATGTAGAGCCTGTTAAGAATTATTATGACGCTGAAGAGTACCATCAGATTTATTTGGATAAGAATCCGAACGGGTACGCTTGCCCTACCCATTATGTGAGAGATCTTTGAGCTTCATAAGCAGAATGGGTAATACCGTTGAGGATATTTTATTAAGTTAAATATAATCCTTATATAACAAATATGTACATGGTTGATGCAATATCTTAAAGGTTCTCTATTTAGATACCCAATTATATCTTAGGGATAAAGATGATTGAGTGAACAAAAACCGTTGAGAGTTTGATGAAAGTGTTTGAAAGAAAAATGTATTGAAGGCAAAGAGCAGTAAAAATTGCTTAATATCTGTAATGGTCAGCTTTGTAAGGACCCTCTTTTGGAATGGATAAGTACTCGGATTGAACGCTGCTCAATTCGGTTAATTTGACGCCTAATTTATCTAAATGGAATTTAGCAACGGCTTCATCCAAGATTTTTGGTAAGACGTGAACACCAATTTCGAAAGGACCAGTCTTTTGGAATTCAATATGTCTTTCTCTGAAACCAGCGTCTTGAGATTTGAATAAAGCAATTTGAGCTAAGACTTGGTTAGAGAAAGAACAGGACATCACAAAAGAGGAATGGCCAGTGGCACAACCCAAGTTGACTAATCTACCGTTAGCCAACAAGATGACGTGTCTTCCAGAAGAAAGCAAGTAACGGTCAACTTGAGGTTTGATGTTGATACACTCTTTAGCGTTCTCCTTTAACCAAGCAACATCGATTTCAATATCGAAATGACCAATGTTACAGACAATAGCATCCTCGGGCATCTTGATGAAATGTTCACCCTTGATAATATCTCTGCAACCAGTAGTGGTCACAAACACTTGACCGATCGAAGCAGCTTCTTCCATGGTGGTCACCTGGTAACCTTCCATAGCAGCTTGTAGAGCATTGATTGGATCAATTTCAGTGACAATGACACGGGCACCCATGCCTCTCAAAGAGGCAGCACAACCTTTACCAACATCACCGTAACCAGCAACAACAGCGACTTTACCAGCCAACATCACATCGGTGGCTCTCTTGATACCATCGATTAAAGATTCTCTACAACCGTACAAGTTATCGAACTTGGATTTAGTCACAGAGTCATTAACATTAATGGCTGGAACCTTCAATTTAGCGTCTCTAACCATCTTATACAAATGATGGACACCAGTGGTGGTTTCTTCAGAGAGACCGAAACAATCCTTCAACATATCTGGGTGTTTTTCATGGACCAAAGTAGTCAAATCACCACCATCATCCAAGATCAAATTCAATTTCTTACCATCTTTGAAAGCAAACAATTGCTGTTCAATACACCACAAGTACTCTTCCTCGGTCTCACCCTTCCAAGCAAACACTGGAACACCAGAGGCAGCTATGGCAGCAGCAGCATGATCTTGAGTAGAGTAAATGTTACAAGAAGACCAAGTAACTTCAGCACCCAAGGCAACTAAAGTTTCAATCAAAACAGCAGTCTGAATAGTCATATGCAAACAACCAGCAATTCTAGCACCTTTCAAAGGTTGCACAGAACCGTAGGCTTCTCTAATAGCCATTAGCCCAGGCATCTCATGTTCAGCCAATTCGATTTCTTTTCTACCAAAGGCAGCTAAAGAGATATCAGCAATTTTATAATTTTGAGCAGGACCAGACATATTACTATCAATTAATTTTATGGAAAATGAAGTACACTACAAATTCTTACAAGATAACAACTAAAGACACACTTTAATTTCAATGGAGGTTACAACAGTCTATATTGTTCTTCAATCTCTTTATATATGCCAATTTCAAATCTCATCGTTAAAATGAAAAATTTTTCAATATCTTACCGAAGAAAACGCCGTGGCAGAAGCCATACTCAGCCTGACTAATCCACTATGGGAGAGTCATACATTGAAGGTTTACCATTGACTCCGATAGTGTGGAATACAACGGAAAGCTGGTGTTAGATGTATGGAATCACGTTCATATGAGTAGATTTTTGGCAATCGAGTTGTGGTTTGTTTCTGATGGGACCGTGTTGATTCCATCAGAGATTCGTTTAGCAAATGCCTGTTCCGCCTTGTCCGCTAAGGAGTTGACAGTGGTCTGTAGCTGACTCACCGTGGCATTGGCTTGTAATTTCTTAGTATTGATAAACTCTTGTAGAATGAGCAAGTCAGGATTCTCTTTGTTTAGCTCATCTCTCATTGATAATACTTTTGATTTCAAATTGAGAAACGTTTTCCAATGACCGACCGCAATTTCGTCTTGGGAGTGCATCATATCCAAGTATGACATCCGCTTGGACCACTCGGAAATCATTATATCTCCCCATTCTTCGTAGAGTTCTAAATGTGTTTGTAGGGTCTCTTGGTGATTTAATATGGATTTGCGAATCAAAGCGTTCAATTCTGTGTCAATGGTTGACACAAAAGCGGCCAGCTTTGTTCGTATGCTATCTATTTGGAAGTTAATGATTGGTTCCGTGATATATTCTTCTAGAGTCTCGTTTGTGAGCTTATTTAAATATTCTACCTTCCCGGTTTGTGGATTCACTTTAGCGATACAGTCTATTTGGGTTATCATACTGTCCAATGTTTGGAACTCATGTGTTACGTCTTCCTTCAAAAGGCACACTTCAGCACCGCAGTAATCATTGAAGAATTTCATCAAGTCATCGTTAGCCGTTTCGAGATCTCTATGGAAATTTTTCAATGTTCTATCCAGCTTAGAGTCTATACTTTTCTCCCAGGCCTCAAACTCTACATCTAGCAAATCTAGCTCTTGCTCGAATGCCAGTTCAGAGTTTGGAGTGTGGGAATTCCTAAATAAAATAGGTAAACTTTCTCTTGGTAAATTCCGCTCAAGCTCATCTGTATCGTCTTCGTCCTTTTCAGTTTCTTCGTCCTCCTCCGAGAGTATCAGCTCCGGGTGCTTCTTGTCACGAGAAGATAAGTCCTGAAACACTCCGTTTGTGTTCATCCAACTTGTATCACCGTACGTCGAATTTGAGTTGGAATGCCAATTGAAAAATTTTAGTCCAAATTGATTCATCGAATCCTGTCTTGGCTTCAGATAGTATAGCAGCATCCTCAGCTGCTTAAGAAACAAATCTAGCTTACCGTTACATTTATAACAGAAATCCGTGATTCTCAAAAACTCTAGCACACTCCAAATGCGATCCCAGATTTTCCTCTCCAAGGAGTCATAACACACTGGTATGTGGTTCAAGTAGGGACTAATATGCGAACTCCAAATAGGATCTAAATGCAGTACTATAGAATCGTGCACAGGCTTGAGAATAGGATTAGAAGCACATTTAGAAGCTATATCTAAAGCATTCCAGTTCGAATTTTCGTTCGAATGGACCATCAGATGGAGTGTGCAAACGCTGCAGACAACACCGAGTAGTAACTTAGTTCGTAGTTTCATATCTCAGTTCTTTCTACTGCGACTCAGCGACGCTGTAGCGTTGTAGTGCGCAGCTAACACTGGTAGATCCTTTATATGGGACAGACGGATTACAAATAGCTGTTCAATAAACTCGCCCTAACTACAAGCCCTAACATGCCCTAGTAGCAAGCCCTATGTAACCCTAACACCTAGCCCTGATGCCAAGCCCTGATGCCAAGCCCTGATTTTCAGAGAAGCTTCCACTGAAATTCATCAATTTAACACCAGATATTGTAAGGATTTAATACTCTTGTTTTGCTCCCCATTGGATACAATTGACAGAAGCAATCTTCCTTGCTGTAGTGAACGCGGGCGGACTGTTCTGTGGGCTTTACGAATTTTCCACACAAGAGCTGTGCTGCTTCTGACTTGATTTGACGTGCCAACTGGCTGTATATCCAAATAAATCCATCACGTGTATCCATCGCTACGACCAATTTGATTGCCACCTATCGTGATAATGTCTGTGTGGCCGTTTGGACAGACGTCCACGTCTTCAGATATCAATAGGATTTTGAAGGAGTATTACCAAGTGAAAAATTCGATTGAGGCTCCTGAGTCTCCAGCAAAACCATTAGCACCTGTTGCAAGTCTCGACAAGATTGATGCTTCTGATACTTCTAGAAACCTAGTGAGTGGTGAGAATGTTCTGGAAAGAGTGCCTAAGAGTAGTGATGCTACTTCGAATTCGTCAGAGATATCGATTTCTTCAAGAGACTCATCGACAATACCTGATGAAATCAAGATGTCGAGTTTACCTATGAAGCTGACTATACATGATTTGAATAGTTCTTTTATTGAGAAATTGATTCATGACTCAGAGCTATTGAATGAATTGAACAGGCAGAATAATACCTTAATTGACTTCATTTGTTACGAGTATTTTTATGATGAAATAACGCTGGAGAAAACTTCTAATCTCTGTTTCTTACTGGATAAAATGATTGAATCCATCACTGAGGTAATGGATAAGGATACAAGTAATCCAATAACTGAAATTAATACAAAAAATCAGTTAAATGATGGTGACAACATGAGCTCGTCTTTATTTAACACCGATAGTAACTCTTACTCGAATCACTTGAGCCAAGCCACTGTTATTTCAGAAATTTTTGCCTTAGATCTCTATCTGGTGAGTGAGGAGCTGGTGAAAAATGTGGATTATCTAAAGAAAATTTGGTCTTTAATCGATTATCCAAAGTTTTATTCAGAGAATTCACCATTAGTATCAATTTTTTTAAGGATCAATGAAAATCTGTTATATGCTAAACAAGATGATTTGTTAAGTTTTATTAGGGATCAACCGGATTTAGTGGATAAAATTCTAAAACACATCGATATTTCTACATTTATTGACTTTTTATTGAAAATTATTGGAACAGATAAAGTTGAATCTCCAACAGGTATTATAGATGTGTTATCCAACCAAAAGTTAATTCCCAAATGTTTGAGTTTCTTAAATAATGATAAATTTCCATTAGACATTCAGGCTAGCATTGGTGATTTTTTAAAAGCTTTGATTGCCATCTCGGCAAATGCCCCTATTGATGATATTTCAATTGGTCCAAATATATTAACAAGACAACTGTCATCTGCAGGTTCAATAGATAAGTTAATTGATATAATGTTGAAGCAGAGAGGCACCGCTTTAAATGTGTCAGTGTCTATTGTCATTGAATTAATAAGAAAGAACAATTCTGATTATGATCAAATTAATTTACTAGCGACTGATTTGAAAGAACATTATCCATCAACAAGAGACCCTATTTATTTAGGCTATCTTTTGAAAAAATTTACACAATATCTACCCCAACTTTTCCAAATAATTACTGATATTGATAGCCAAGATGATAATACCCCTTACAGAGAGAATCAATTAGGTGAACGATTTAAACCTTTAGGATTTGAAAGATTCAAAATTGTAGAACTGGTTGCTGAGCTACTACATTGTTCAAATATGGGGTTAATGAACAGCAAGCGTGCCGAGGTAATCGCCAAAAAGCGAGATAAGATCAGAATACGAGATTGTCTTAAACAAGGTTTATATGTAAATATCAGTGATTTTGAATTTAATTTGGAATCAACTAATAGCAGTTCAAAGCTAGCAACAAAAAGGACAAATTTGAAAGACAATGAGTTTACGGATGTAAATTCAAGTGGAAGGATAGGAAATGATGCAAACCTTCATAATGATGAAGAAATAGATGATAGTTGTAATGATAATGGTCAGTGTAATAAAGATAATAATAATAATATTATTAAAATTAATGATGATAAAGGTAATGACAACGATATGGATGAAAGTGACGATGATGATGATGTTGAAGAGATCGATGAATCCTTTGAGATTCCTTATGTTAACATAGGTCAAAACACTAAATTAAGATCAAATCCTACAATAGGTGATTTGTATAAGATAACTCTTTATGATCATCAAATAATTCCACAGATATTGAAATTATTCTTAAAATATCCATGGAACAATTTTTGGCACAACGTCATATTTGATATCATTCAACAAATTTTTAATGGTAGAATGGATTTTTCTTATAATTCATTTTTAGTGTATTCGCTATTTGATTCTGAGAAATCTTACCAATATAATGGTACGGCACATGGTGGTGAAAGTATAGCATTTAAGATCACCAAAGATTTTATTCTAAAAGGTTATGATAATTCGTTCAATTTTTTTGAAGAGAAGAATACAAATTTGGGTTATATGGGCCATATTGTATTAATTGCTGAAGAAATTGTGAAATTTTCTAAACTTTATAAAGTAGAACTAATCTCAACAGATATCTATGAGGTAATTCAAGAGAAAGAGTGGCAATACTATTCAGAAGAAGTGTTGAATGATACCAGGTTAATGTATTCCAAGATCTTAGGTGGTGGGACGTATGTGGACGATGGAAATGGTAATATTATACCCCAATTTCCTGAACCTACTCCCAACAATATAATTAACTCGTCTGAAATGGTAGATAACGAGGAACCTTTAAACAATGGTGGTAATTTAGTTAATGTAGAGTATTTGGAAGAACAATTAACTACAGAGTCTGATTTACATAACCGATTGAGAGAAATGTTAACTTTGAAAAGTTCAGAGGAAGTAGATAAACGGAATAAAGCCAATGGAGTTATAATTCTAGGCCCACCGTCTAATCCAGATGACGAATCACAATAGAGACCTCTACGTACTAACATTCAAAAATTGATTATCTTTAAACGCATGTATAAATATTCTATATTAAAAAAGATATATGATATGTATACATAGACATACATATCACTGATCTTTCTTAGCCTTACCATTTGTTGCAGTTTTAGTCCCAAGTTTTTGTCCAGTTTCAAAGTGTGCATTGTTGCCCTTACAAGAACTAGGAACCAATTTATTCAAGAGCCATTTAGGTAACTTGAAAAATAAATTATCAAAAACTGTTACGTCTGGGATAGTACTTGGAGAGATTAATGATTCTGAACCATCTTCTTCGATCAAATAAACGTCACCAAATTTGATTAATAAATTTTTACCCTCGTCTTCCTCGTGCTGTTTGAAAACCAATCTTTTTTCGCCTAACCCGTCAGTGTCATCTTGTTCTTTACATTGATTAACAAAATTTGCGATCCTTCTTCTGTTGGAAGTGGTTTGTAATCTCAGAGTCACATAATGTATTACACAGATAGCAAAATAAACGAAACTTAATAAGACCCATGTCTTCGGTTGAACACGAGTGAAATAAAACCCGCCTTTCTTAAAATCATAATCTGGGAAACCGTTCTTCAAGTAATAATCATAAGTTTTCTTGCGAGTATCATCTGCTAGTATCTTGGTAGCCAAATTCAATCTTTCATACAGTTTCTTATATTTCTTATTTTTATCAGGATGGTATTTCTTAGCCAAAGTACGTAAATTCTTTAAAATATCTTTAGAACTCAAGGAAGATGTCCTGGGCAATTTCAAAAGCTTATAAAAGTCCATCTCAGGACCATATTTATCAATTAAGGTCTGTTGAAGTTGGAAAATCTCAATTTCATCTGATGTAAATGCCCATATAACGCTTGGCAGCAACGCCAAGGAGACAAAAACGAAATGGTATACTCCCATCGTAGGCAATTCCACTATGAGTCCAGTTACACGACGACAGTAGAGGTTGAATCTGGTTTAAATCTGGAGTATATTTAATGAATGGATGGTTAATAGTGTACAAATTTTTCACTATATAAAAATTCATATAATAGAAAATTATTAACCACAAGGTTAGCACTTAAAAATAAAGAACTCTGGGTCTTGTGGGTTGTTCGTTATCCATAATAGCCTCTACATCGATTGCCACTGATGTCTGTCCCATTGTTACATAAACTATACCAGTACTATCAATTGGTGTCTAGTTTTATGTTCACAGCCATACTAGCTAGATGGATCATTTTATTTCCTTTAGTCAGTGGGAAATTTTTACCTGGTGGAATTCATGAGTTTTTAATGTATACATTAGGTTTGGTGAGTCTCTTTGACATCCTTTGGCTGATTAAATTCCATAAATTGAGGTTTTTATTGAAGCGATCTTTGTTAAGGGACTTGAATTTCTTTTATTTCATTCTAGTGATGCATTTCCATGATGATTACGAACATGCTTTGGTGTTGAAAAACATTTCTTACTCTACGTTCATTGTAGGGTTATCACTATCTCAAGCATACGTCCATTGGATGAATCTATTTAGAAATAACAATAATAGAAACAAAACTTTGGTTTGGAAATTTTACACTTTCATTAGTTTACCAATGTTATATTTGAGCGAGTTCTATTTATTGTTGCTTAACGTTCAAACTCCAAATTTCCATTCTAATCCAACACTGGACCTCTTCAATAGGGTTGTCTTGGTCGCATTTCTACCCATCTCATTTACATTATATAAATATCAGATCTTTCACTAATGCTCCGTTAATTTCATAGTGACTTAGCAATCTCTTCAGCTATATCCTTGGCAAATTGATTTGGATCATCCTCTGGGTTCAATGATTCGTATTTGAATTTAGCGTCCCGAATCTTGTCGATAATCAATCCCAGATCCGTGGGTCCAATATTTTTACCACTACTCTCGTACGGACTCTGTAATACTTGCATATTAGACCACAGATGAGTGTCAATACGTTCAATGACTCTATCGGTACCAGTTTTCTGTCTTTGATCTTCAAAATTAGGCATCATAGAAACTATTTCAAATTGCGTCAAATCAGCTCCTTCTTCATCATCACTGAATTCATGTGTCTCTGAATTATGGTACCAAATATAGAAGCTGTCATCACCGATCCTTTCAATTAATTGACGTAGTCCCTTCAACTCTAACTTATACACTTCAACGTCATCGATAATGATTATTCCAGCTAATACTTCTAGTAACTCTTTGAAATCTTGACTTAGTAACTCTTCTAACCAAAGACCTAGCTCTTCGTAAAAATCAACATAAAGGTCGAATTTGGATTCGTAGTACTTGGTTTCCCATGTTAAATGCTTCACAATATTTCCATAGTCATGACCGATGCCATGTGTTTCGAAAGGTTTAGCAAAAATCTTACCAATTATTTCGTCTCTGACGCTGGCCAGACTATCGCTGGCTTTTGCTACAACCAATATCTTATCTCTAACTGCCATAATCACGGAAAATTCATCACCTAAGGTGGGAAAATAGAGCTTTGTGATGAAAGAATTGGCATAGTGTAACAAGGTAATATTTTCACATGTTGGATTATATATTTATGAAGTATATAAAATAACAGCACCAATCATTCCTTCGAACGTTTATCGTCACTCAATTCTTAGGTTGTTCGGCGTAGTAATGTAAGTAAGCACCCATTAATTTAATACCTTCAATGAAGTTACTAATATCCAATTTTTCATTGATTGAGTGAGCACCATCGTCACCTCTACCCATAGGTAATAGTAAGACGCTTGTGTTTAATTCTTTCTCAAAAGTTAAAGTAATTGGGATAGAGCCACCTTCTCTGGTTAAATCAGGCTCGACACCGTACACAGTCTTTGTAGCCTTGGCAGCTGCGGCAAATGAAGCATTAAATGGATCAGATAACCAATAATCACCATCGTGTAATAATTCAGCTTTACAAGTGTTTGGAGAGTTCAATTTTTTGAATTCCTTTTCACAATGATCTATCACTAATTTATCAAGTTTAGCCGAATTGATATTTGGAACAGTTCTAATAGAAAATTTACCAATCACTTTGGCTGGGATCACAGTTTTAGCACCTACACCATAGAAGGCACCTTCCACACCGTGGATGGATAACGAAGGATATCTCCATCTGTGCATTAAAATGTCTTCTTTCTTTTGATAAATGCTTGTCTTTGAACCCGTGGCACTGTTTAATTCTTCAACACTGAAATCGATTTTTTCATAGATCTCATGTTCTTTAGCAGTCACTGGAGCTACCATCTCATCGATACCCTCGATCAAAATTTTACCCTGGGAATCAACTAAAGTGGACATCACTTTAGTTAAATCAATCATTGGTTCTGCGACAATACCACCGAATGCACCAGAATGTAAATCAGCAGCTGGTCCATTCACAGTAATTTGATAGTAATTGACCCCTCTTAGCCCATATGTTAACACAGGTTTCTTAGTACCTAGCCAGTAATTGTCAGAAATACACACAGCATCAACACCTTTGAAGTAATTGGAAGCTTCTTGTTGAATTAACTTATCCAACCCTAAGGAACCAGATTCTTCCATCCCTTCAAAACAAGTCACCAAATTAACGGGAAAATCAATCCCAGCTTCTTGGTGAGCTCTCACTACATGTAGCCAGCCCGTTAAAGGGCCCGTGTCGTCCGTAGAACCCCTAGCTTTTAATAATTGTTTCTCTTCATCAACAACAAGCGTGAAAGGATCACTATCCCAACCATCGGCGCGGTTAGCAGGTTGAACATCATAATGGCCGTAAACAAGCACGGTTTTCTTCGAAGGATCAGAACCGTAACGAGCTAAAACTACAGGTGGTAGAGGTAACTCAGGATCAATCACTGGAGGTGGTTGTTTCCCTAAATCCTTCAATTCAATGTCAGTAAAACCCAATTTACTCAATTGATCTTTCAAAAAGTGAGCTTTCTTAATCACCATAGGTCTTAGAGACTCATCACCAGAAACAGCTGGAATCTCGACAGCTTGACGTAAAACGTCAATAAACTGAGGTTTCAGCTCATCGACTTTCTTAAACAGTTTACCAAAAGTGTTTTCAGTTGTAGACATTTTAGCAGCTGTTACCCAATTAGTTTTAGCAATACAATGTCTAAATTGATACGATCGTCTCCACATAAGACACAATTCCAAATACTCTTAAAGTGGTGCCAAAGTAACAAAAAGCTTCGAGGAAAACATTATTTTTAAAAAAATATTGCAAAAGCCATTACCCGTTTTATAGCACGTGACTGCTTTTGAAATTTAAAGGTTTTGACCTGAGAACAAAGCGATGAGGCCTTATTCTCTGTTATTCGATTGTGTGGTGTTGAGCAGATCTTGAGGTTAGAGAGTGATAAGATACGATGGATGGGAGTGTATGTTTACATTTGTTACGGTTCTATTTTTCTTTTTCGGTGAATTCTGATTACTAACTTGCTTCTTGAGTGTTCTGTTTAGTCGGATCTAAGTGTGCAAATTGTAGCCGGTACTATATCTGGGTTGGTTCAAACGACTCTGTTTCAACCCTTTGAGTATGTAAAGACATGCTCGCAGTTGCATAGGAACTTTCCTGGTGCGAGTCCAGTGCATTTTGGTTCCACGTTGAAAGAATTATTCATTGGCACTTCGATTTTGAATATAGGGCATATATTGAAGACTTCTACCAGGTTTTTGGTATTCAATCAAGCATGCCAATTGGTGAGAGATCCCAACATTCCAGCTCATTTGCCCTTGATGGGACCTCGTATGGTTTTAGCTAGTGTTATAACGGGGACTGTAGAGAGTTTGCTTATTGTTCCTTTTGAAGTGATCAAAACCGGCATGATTGAAAACAGCATTTTGAAAGCCAGTTTGCAAAATATAAAGGATGCGTCGGTATTAAACCAGAAAACGTTTCATCAGCCTATTGAAAGCTTATCGTTGAATAGAAAATTTGCCAAGAGACAAAAGTTGTTCCAACATTACGAAAAGAACCCTTCCAATGGAATGTTAGGCTGTATCAAGGAGATTTATTCCACTAGAGGCTTTCGGGGTTTTGCGCAAGGTACCATGCCTACTATGGTGAGGCAGGTGGGGAACTCGATGGTTAGGTTCACCACTTATACGATGCTAAGACAAATGGTTATATCTGGAGATGAACCAATTAATTCGTATGTATCAGTGCCATTAGGCATCATTTCTGCCATTAGTGTAGTAGCCATCACTCAGCCGATTGACGTAGTGAAGACAAGGATGCAAAGTAAATACGCTTGGCGTGATTATAGAAGTTCTTTGAACTGTTGTTATAGAATTGTAGTGGAAGAAGGTTACAAATCGCTATGGAAGGGTTCAATCCCAAGATTTTTCAAAGTAGGTCTCTCTGGTGGGATTGCATTCGGTGTATACGAATATGTGGAAAATGTCGTTAAGTTAATGCAGAGTGACGGCTTGCTTGTATGATATTATTATGACAAACGTGTATATATTCGATATAACTTAAAACCATGCCTTCTCTAACAAACTCAACTCTTCCAGTGGTAAATATTTACAACAAATTTCATACAGAGCTTCCTTGGAGATAGCAGGATCGATATTTTCATATTTGGATAATCGTTTCACTAAAGATCCGGGATTGGAAGGATCCGTATCAGACAGCTCAGGAGTGATTTCTTCGTCACCCTTTGAAACTTCAAAATAATCCTCGTTTCGGTAACTGTCTTCTTCGAGGATTAATGGACTGTCTACAGAATGTTCGTTCCGGTGGCTCCGAAGACCAGTTCTTAAAAAATTTCTTTTCCTTGAATACATATTTTGCCTTAATGATTCATTTTCAGAGATAGAAGATCGCAGATCCGGACTTTCAAACGATAATTCTTCTAATGTTTGTCTCTTAGTAACGAATTCCGGGGTTTCATTTGCATTCACTAAACTTTCAGATGAAGATTCGTGGTCAGTTCCATGGGCAAAAAAACTTAATTGCTCGTCTTGCTGTCGTATTATTGGAGTCACTGATTTTATTGGTTCTGGTAAACTGCGTTGGGTGGTAAGTTCATCAATAGAAGACCCTCTCATTTCTCTTTCATCGAAAATATTTAATTCAATAGGTTCTAACTTTCTAATCTTCGGTTCTCTCTTGAATTCCGAGAGTTGAGAGAAAACACGTTCCGATAATGATTGGCTTGGTAATCCTGATACAAAATTTCTCTTCAAAGACGACTCGACTGAGATGCCATCCCGATGAGAATGCAACTCGGTAATCTCAAGTTTCTCACCATTCTGTTCGACTATATCAGTCGCAGTTAATTGCACTTCAGTATCATTAGTTGACTTGGTGCCAACAACATCAGTTTTTCCATTAGAAAACTCTTCTTGGGGTTCAATGGAAAATTTAGATATATTGGCTAGCTTGTCGTTTTCTTCCTGGTCTTGTTCTTCTTCTAATTGAGCTATCAGATTCTTCTTCCCTTGTGAGCTCAAGGCAGAGCTCAAATCCTTCAAAAACAGTCGAATTTCATTAGCATCGTTGTGTAAAGGCTCTAGACTGGCTTGGACTTGTAATCTTCTCTTTAAACCTGGAGTTAAGCTTAACAAGAGGGCTTCTCTTAACCTCCGATCTTCCAAAGCTCTCCTTTTGAAAGGTGTAATTATTTCACTGTCTTCAGTGTAAAAGCTTGACATATCGCATGATAAGGTGTCTTCGCCGTCATAATGAAATTTTAATTGTAATACGGCATAGCATAGTCATAAGTTTTATTTATTATTCCTCTATTAATCATATACTCTTACAAGAATATTTAATTCAATAATATGAATAACTGATATGCCACATGTCTTGACTTAGTTATTAAATACATGCGGCAAATAGACAAGTCTCAAATATAGAATAGAGCTTCAAATAATGATGCCTTGTGATATTTTAATTAATGATATACAAAAATATCTTGATGCAGAAGCCAAGCTAGATTAAATAAGATGTCAAAGTGGTTCTTTCTTCCTCAGAGAGAGACGAGTACAACTGTTGGAAGTCATTCGTATTTCTTACTGTTGCTTCTTTGAAAAACTCCCTCAAAATCTCTGTGATATTTTGATTTACTTGTCCCAATCCAATGTCTTCATTTTCTTCGTCTTCATTGTCGAATGAATCTTCTTCCTCGTCATCAACATATTCTTTCAATCTTTCGTAGTCTAACGCATCATCAACGTCTTCCCAATCACCATCCTCTCCGTCGATATCGCCAGTTGGGTTTGTATTTGCGTCTAAATGAGCTTTGCTATCTTGAATTATACCGTCTATCGTCGGTTGCTTATTCTGGAAGCTCAATTCAGATATGAAAATCTTAACGATCTTAGTGAAAATGTCAACCTGGGTGTAACGGTCCGGCATTTGCTTTGCCATCGATCTAGTGATAATCAAATCTCCGTCATAAGGCAGTAAATCACCATTGACATAAACGTTTGACAATCGTTGATCACCAGAGAAGAAAATTTTACTCAAGGCTACAATGTTCTCTTTAATTCTCTTTTCACCTCTAACTATTTCAAAGGATTCAAACCATTTCGTGAAAATTAATTTAACAGTTTCGTCATGGTTTTGTTCTTGCAATTGGAATAAAAATTCGACAGTTTGTACCGGATCTGTTAACGCTAAGAAACAAAACAGATAGACAAGATTCTGTTGTGTACTTATGTTTGACACTTGAATCAACCTCTTTACCGCCGCATCTAGAATCTGAGGTATCAATTCTGTCACTTCTTTAGAAAAATATGTGAACACAGTTATGATTAGTGTACCAACGTTTAAAGCTGCCGTGTCCGTAACATTCAATGATAACAATCTATCCAGGACATTGACAATAGATTTCAAATGTGATGCCATTATTACAGGGTCAGTGTTTTGCAATAAGTAATTGAATGCTTCTGTAGATAGTTGCACCGTTTCATCTTCAGTGGACTCATTCAAAATTTCTTCTAGCGGTTCGAAGAGATATCCAGTGACCTCTGGGGGTAAATAACCATCGTTAGGCTTTCTTTTCAAAAACACGGTTACAAACTGCAGCACCAATGATAATAATGGGGTGTATAAGTATGATGTAGCCTTACATGATTTGATTTCGTTAATAAACGTGGGCAAACAAGTAGAAATGTAAGATTTATAAGTACTTGTATCGATGTCTCTTAGTAACTTAGATAAGCATGCCTGCGATTCGACTGATACTTGGATATTTGCAGCATCCTTAATGGCAATGGAGAGTACTAAATTAAATTCTGTTTCCAATAAAGATCTCGGAGTGTCTGCTATATTGCAACTTATTATACTGTTCAATACTTCCATAAGCAGCCCTTTTGTATCTTCTTCTGAATCTTCTACGAGTTGGTTCACCAATTGTAACATATTTTTCTGCACATGAGAGCAAAGTTCAAGTCCCAGGAGTGACGGTAGTTCAGTGAAATATGAATAGTAAGTGAATGAAATCAAAACACTTGATTTAACAATGCCATTTTCATTTAAGTTAATCATTGAAGAAATATGAGATAAGGATTTTTGGACTAATTCTCTTGCATCCACTAGAAAATCCATAAACTTCTCTATCGATTTGGGTAATACTAGTAGTAACCTAGCAAATGAAAATTGGTTTTCATAAGAGCCCTCAAAAGTCAACATATCAATTAAATGTGAAATGAGTTCTGGTAACCTAGTAGTAGACTCCTTTCGAAGATCTTCATAATTGGTGCATACACCTTGTAGTAGGAAAAGACATGACTCTAATTCAAGTTCGTCACCGGTGTCTCTTACTGTTAATAACAACTGCAAGATATTAAGTGTGAAATTTTCGAAATTTTTACCTGTCAAGCTAGATAAAAACTCTATGACTTGATCTCTAGCATTGAATGACGGCGATAGACCGGTCTCTTTCGAAACAAACTCATTAAAGTCATGAATCCAAGTTTCTCTTGTTGAAGCTTGTAATTGACATAATTTCAATAAATTTTGTAATACAAGTTGGATTTCGTCTTCATTGAAAAGCGCATCGCTGAAGCTGGTTAGAAATTCTATCATGTGTACTGCACATTCACCAAACGTATCCATGAGTTCTTCGATGTCCTGACTAGTAATTTTACAGTTAATGAATCGAGATTCATAATTTGACTGTAACCACATTAACCCATTAAACGTCTGTTGCTTGAAAAGCGATAGCATCGTGGGCGTGAAGAATTTTTGTGGGAATTCATTTTTAATTAAGGTCAAGTTTTGAAAGATCTGGTCGATCAATTTTAAATTCTGATTATCGAATTCATTTGATTGGACTGCTAGTAAGTGTCCATGGATTTCTAAAGCTCTTGGTATAGACTCAGAAACAAGTTTTTTCCTCTTCGATGAAGATGTTGAGTCCACAATGACCATTTGAGATAAAACTGTATTAAATAACTTTGTAGTGACGATTTGGGCATCGATAGAAACCGTTGTGGTAGAAGTTAACAAGCGGTTGATAATAGTTAAAGTCTCATAACCGATCTGTCCCTCGAAAAACATCTCCTCAGAGATAACATCGTCATAAATCTCGTTCAACAAAGACAATGCATTCAAAGAATGCCTTACCAACACAGAATCATAAACTTGTCCCAACAAGCTGGGCCACTCATCGGGAAAATCTACTGCGCATATCTGTACAGCACAGTACGCTGCACTCTTATTGATCTTAGAGTCCTGCAAGTCGTCCAAACACAAATTTAAAATCGTTTGCCTAATCAATTCTTTGGAAGTGGCATCGAGATGAGATGCGTCCAGTTTATACGATTCAAACCCGGGACTCCAATAGAATGTGATCAATTTTCGCAACGACAGTAGAGCAAACTGTCTAGCGGATATGGAGACATCCTTTTGAGCAGCTAGAAGGGCCAATTCGGACAGTACTTGCGAAGAGTTCAAATCTGAAATTTCTAACAATTTCGTTTCTGCCAGAATTCTCGTCTCATTGTCGGCGCTTTGAGCCCAATCGACCAATTGACCAACACTAGGGTCCATAGTATATGCAATGGCGTTCTATATAGGACTAAAGTTGCGCTGAACAGTTGCAAGAATCGCGTTATGGAAGAACATCAAATGTTTAGTGCAAATGTGCTTTATATCGAATTATTCAGTAATAAGAACGTTATTGACTACAATTGAGCGAAACAACACTTTCTGTGTCCGCAAACTCTTCCGTGAACACTAAGACTGCCTACGATGCCACAGGGCGGTGCGAGTGTGGAAGAACAGCTTCTAGATGCCTCTAGAAGGAACAATTATGATTTATTAGAGTCCATTGAAGAATCTTTACAAAAGGATCCTCAGAAATTCAGCACATTGATTAATAGTGCGAAGGATCCTCTAGGAAACACAGCATTCCATTTGAGTTGCCAATACGGTTCTTGGGAGGTACTTGACAGGTTGTTGGACCAAGATAACGTCGAGATCGATCCTCAAAATAATACAGACGGTGACACGCCGCTACATTGCGCAGTGAAATATACCTTGGAAGAGCCAGAGCATGGGAAATTCATTGTAAAAAACTTGGTAGAAGTGGGTGCTGACCCTCGGATCAAGAACCATGCGGGTTTGAAGCCGATTGATCTAGTTCATGGCGATGAGATGGACGATTTGATTGATCTTTTGCAAGGTGCAGAACTAGCTGCCGACCACGAAGGTGAACAGATAAACGAGGAAGATGTCGAGTCGATAGACGATGGTCCAGAGGACAATTGACCTCTGAGCCTCAACGTAAACATGTTTTTTCCGCTGAAACTATCGGAATCCCATAGTTAAGGTCATTTTATAGTTAATACCAATATATAAATGTAAAAGGTCTGTCACACACAGTTTCTAACATTTTTCAAGTCGAAGGAGCCACAACGTCACTCTGCAAAGTAGAACCGTTAGAGAAGCGGTGTTGGGTTTTGGTTAGACGCAAGAATCGGCCTCGAATGAGTTACTTGGCTGGTAGTAAGAGAAACGGGTCCAACGTGGGCCCCATGCCTAAACGGTCGCCGTCAATTTTGGTGACAGATTCACGAACTTCGGGTCACAGATCGAGTGCTCCGTTTGCTGGACATGCTGCTGGTGGCAGAGTTGTGTCAGCTGGCAACTCTACGCTAAGAAATTATCACAATCATCAGAATCAAAAATTACAAAATGGAACTGGGTTCAATAAGTCTGCTCAGTCGCCTTCTGGTTATGGAGCCAGCGGTAGCATGAAAAGACGAAACGTTAATAGTAAATTCAGTGATATTAGTTTGGATAACATTTTGTTAGACTCGACGGCTGTTCCTTCTGGTAGACGAGAAGAGCGTCGTTCTCAATCTTCTTGGGATAGATTCCCCATCGGCGACCGTTTGAAGAAGGGGATCAGTCCACTACCATCTAGAAAGTCGAAGATCTCTCAGAAGTTGGTTTTAATTCCTGAAGAGGATTTGATTACCAACTTAGAAGGGGGTAAGAATCCTATGCCTGGATTTCATTCTAGAAACACTAGAAAATCTAGTTTATCTCCCTTCGCAACAGACAAATATAAATCCAATGCATCTCGAGTGAAACATATGTCTAGGTTAACTGCATACAATGTAGCCGAAGGGTTTAATTTAAAGATACTATCCAATTTTTTGAAAAATACTCACAACGTTTCCCCCAGGCTATACGATGATTGTCTATATGTGCCTTATGTGTTGCCACTGTTGCCTGGTAAGGATGGTTTTAGGATCAAGTCTAACATCTCTAAGAAAATTGTAGGTGGAAAGACTCTAATTGATAAAATAATTGATACTAGTGAGCAAAGAGATCACCATTATGAGTACTACTCTGGGGTAGAAGTCCTAGAAGACGCAAACAATAATTATGAATTAGACCCTCGATCACCACAGGGAGATATGGTAGATACTACTGTGATACCCGATCATTTACCTCAGTTGATTAACTCGAACGGTGACGTGTTTGATCCCAGTGAACCACAATTTTTTGCAGAAGAGACGCCAGTGGAGCAATTAAGAAGAGAGAGAAAAGAATTAAGAGACCTTAATTCTACTAATGATGACAAAGCTGCGAAGGACGAGCCAAGCAAAAGCAAAAATAGTCAAATGAGGAATGAAGCCAATGATGAAAGTACGGTTGACAATGGTGACACGAATTTAAATATATGGTCTAAGGAAGAGGATAAGCATGCAGAATTATTTATATTCCATTACGGTGTTATAGTGTTTTGGAATTTTACAGAAGAGCAGGAGAAGAATTTACTTGGAGACATTGCATTCGCAGACGAAAAGACATTAGTGTTAAAACCATTAGATGAACAAGATATTGAGACCGAAGAGTTTCATTTTGAATACGATAAGGATACAGAGAGACCACGGATCTTCAACGATATTGTTACACTTCGATCTGGCGATCATATCATTAAATTAACTTTGTCCTATGCAATAGCACAGTCCTCGAAGCTATCAAGGTTTGAATCCCGAATCTCCCCGATATTTACCTCTGTGACAAAGCTACCCAAAAGATTGGCACTTTATGGAACATTAGGTTTAAAGAGAGAGCAATTGATAAAGAAATCCGGGAAATTGTTTAAATTACGGGTAGATATAAACCTATCATCGAGTGTTCTAGACACTCCAGATTTTTTTTGGTCAGTGGAGCCCAGTTTACACCCACTATATGTGGCTATGCGAGAATATTTGGAGATCGATAAGAGAGTTCAAGTGGTTAATGATCGTTGTAAAGTGTTTTTAGAGTTCTTCGATATTTGTGTCGATTCTGTCGCAGAGAGAAACATGGCTAGAGTTACTTGGTGGTTTATTATTGTCATCGTTGTCGGAGCATTGTTTTCATTAACTGAGATCTGTGTCAGATACAACATCATTTACAAGCATTAGATACACATAAATCACATATATTCAACTTTTACCTTAATAAGAATACTAATTTAATAAATAAATTCTTACGAGTCAAGACTGTGTAGCATATCCAAGAATAAATTCGTGCCGGTATGCCATTGAACGTAGCCACTCCGTTGAATAGAAGAGGAAGCAGTACAGTCCTACGTCAGCCAAAAGAATTCGGTTACTATTCAAGAAATAAGTATGGGGATGTCACGATTAATAGTGATAAGAACCTGAACTATTACTATTTGCCTGATTCTTTATTAGATCAACAAACAATCGATCTATCCATTGGGCTTGATACCTTTGAAGATAGAGCCTTCACTATTGGAGACGCTACCTCGCTTGCTGGGTTACTTGCAGTAATTCAAGATTTTGAAAAATCTCATGGGGATCAGCGATTAAGTGCTGATGTGATTACATTCAGAGGAATATTAAGGAAATTAATCTCTGCAGCGTTTGAAAGTGAAAAGTTTAAGCAAGACATCAATTTCACTGTTGTATCGTTTGATGGTCAATTATTCATTAAAGAATTGGCCCCAGTGGCTCAGAGCTCTGCGCAACTCGCTAGTATTGACGCAGACACTTATTCTGGCTATAAATTTGAAGCAGTAGCGACTGTCCCGAATCCCATTTCTCGTATAAGTAGAAACGAAATTGAAGGTCGGATTGATTCATTGCGTGTCTCTAATGGAGACGAATACGCTACCGTGGTGAGAACTGGTATTGGGAATTGTAAGATTGTATTAGGTGCTGAAGTGGATGGGATATTTGATTTTAGGGAAGACAAAGCGGATAACCTTGCTCATTATATGGAATTGAAATGTAGCAAGATGGTAACCACACAAAAGCAGGCAATGAATTTTGAAAAGAAATTGTTTAGGACATGGATTCAATGTTTCTTAGTTGGAATCCCACGAATCATTTATGGATTTCGAGATAACCACAACGTCTTAGTTTCAGTGGAAGAATACATGACTTCAAAGATACCTTCGTTAGTAAAAGATCCTTTCGTGCAATCTCAATTTAATGAATCGATCAAATGGTACAACTATTTGATGGATTGGCTTTTGAGTAACATTCCCAGAGATTCAAAAGAAATAAAAGGTTATAGACTTTTCGTTAAAGGTCAGTTACTATATTTAAGAGAGATTGATCACACGGATCCTCAATATGAGGATATTATAAACGGAGAAGGAGTTTTAAGCAAAGAATTTAAGACTTGGAGGCAAGCTATGACAGCATGATCTTGAAATGTTTCGTGATGATCTATGCCGACTGATGCTCCCGGTTCTGGTGCAGTTTGAAAGATCCAAATGCAAAATTCGTGACAAAGATTATTGTACAGATACTAAGCAATATCGTGGATAAAGCCCTTAAAGAGATGGCCTCAGTGAAAGTAGTAATCACTTCTGCTAACGTCTCAGCCCATAATTTTACAGAAAGGTGGGACATTGATTTTTCATTGGCTATCGAGTCAATGCAATGTCTCCATCGTAAACATTTATCCCTCAGAGCAGGTGGTACCGTGGAAGAACTACAATTGTTGTTGTCGTAGAGAAATTCGCAATTTTTAACGGTTCGAAACGCCTCGTTAAGCCTCAATTGTATCTTATAATCCACTTCTTGTTTCACCATCATCACAAATATACCAACAGCAAACATTAGAGACAGCGCCACAACAATATTAAACAATAATTGGAAATAACCAGCCAATCTGCCGGGAGATGCCCAATCGTCTACATCTCTTCGCATCACAATCATAGAAGCTCCTCTAGATGTGACCATGACATCATTCTCATCGTAGGCACTCCCACTACGTTTCTCGCCTTCTTGCGAGATCAGCTGACTCATTGCCACAATACAAAGGACTGCACTCTCGATGAGAATGAGTCGTTCGTGAATTTATATGGGAGAAACCGAGTTTTTTCAGTCACATTTGATCTTTTTATAATATTTTATAAGGAGGTTACTACAAAACGAATTTGCGATTATCACACTTAAACTGGTTGAGACGTATCAATTGAAGCTGGCTTCCAATTGTTTAGTTGTGTTCTATCTGTCAGTCGCTGATACTTTTTTTTGCCCAATTCAATTTGGAGTTTATTCAGGTAGTTTCGTCCATTTAAGCATGCAACCTAATTCCATCCATTTGAGTAAAATATTCACCCCGATGATTAAGTTTGTAGGGACAAGACACACCATTGTTGGAAACCATACCCCTAGTGTGCATCCGTGTGCTTTGAACAGTATTATTCCTGGTTCTAGTGACTGTATCGCTGTCGATGTGTTCCTAAAAGGACAAGCACCTTTTAAAGTGTCACCTTATAGAAACAAATCCGCTGCGGTGAAGGGTTCGGATACGTATGCGTTCCAGGAGAGGCCTTTAAAGGCCGATGAATTGGATTCTGTGTTGAAGCTCCCCAAGAGATTTCTGTTCAAACCCATTGAGCCCAGCGAGATTGAAGCCATCAATAACGGAACTGCGATGGCGTAGTTTTAATGTGAGTGTACATACGACATCGATACATATATTTATATTCGTTGTTTAAAATATCAAGTATTCGTGGTTTAAAATATCAAGTATTCGTGGTTTAAAATCAAATGACTAAATACTCTTCAGATTTATAGTTGGTGATGATATCGTGTTTCAATGGCTCACCTTGTCCGTCTTCTGCTAAGGAGGTCACTGCTGAGACTTCCACCCCAACGGTACTTCTCTTCACATCGTCCTCGCCTGTAGAGGAGCTCTTAAATGACACAGTGGTTGGGAAAAGTGCATTTTCTGACTCTGCTTCCACAGCAAAGCTGATGACGCCTGATTTCCCTACTTCTAGTGTTTCTACTTGGATCAATATACCTTGTTCATCATCTACACCAAGCACTTTCGCTTCACAGTCGTTAGAATCCTCGTTGATGATAATTTCATTTTCTGTAAACACTGGAATGACAAAAGTTAAATCTTTCAAAGTCTTAGTAAACGTTTCTGCCATTTCAAATTCGATAGTGACATCAAACATCCCGCTAGCTTCAGAAGGCGACACCCAAGTAGATATCTCTAAAGGTATGAAGCTCTTATCATCTGCGGAACCAATCTTTCTCCATCTCAGGACACCGAGACTTTGATCATTAGATGGGAACAACTTCTTCTTGTCCTTTAAAGCAATAGTTCCGCTCTTGTTAAACAAAGCTTTATCGATGTTTGGATGAGTCTTAAATTGATAATTGCGGTACTCGCTGATTGGGATATTAGAAGCTAGTTGTAACTGAGCATGAGCCAACGCTGGGTCATTCACACGTAATTCCAAGACACCTTTCAATTCTGAAGACTGGATGTCACCTTCACGGGTTAGTTGAGCAGACACGGTTTCATTGATAGAGATCAGCATTCCTTGGTTAGGATGCTTCACTTCATCTATAGGGGAGCTAACGCTAACGTTAGCAATACGCTGACTCATTGGGAATCTCGATTGTTTCCCACCAAGCCTTGTTGAGGAACTTAGTTTCATACCACCAGACCGTCCCAAACTATCACTAGACCTTAGTCTCTCACCACTCAAATCATCAACATTAGCATGCATCTGCCTTTGGGAATTATTGAACGACTGTTGCGCCGCTGGTGACGCATGACTGTAATAACTGTTATAAGCATTATTGACATTAGGGTCCTGAGTGCCAGCAAATCTGTTCCCGGTATTATAGTCGCCACCAGGGTAGACACCCGTTTTCCTCTCCTGTTCTTTCCTTGCAATCTCCTTTGCACGACGTTTTCTCTCCTCAGTGGCTTCAATCTCTTTATTACGTTCAATAATCTCTTGGATCCTCTCTTCATGAGACTCCATTGACAGGTATGTGTTCAATTGAGTCATGGACAGCTGTTCCTTATGACCCATCACAACAATCTCATCGAACGAGCTCAAGATATCAAACGCATTGTCGAAGATATCATTTTCAGAGAAACCCGTTAAATACGAATCAATCGTTTGAGAAAACATGTTCAACGTGTTCAAATCCTGGATAATATTAGACTGACGGTTTGTGATCAAAATAATATAGAAGTCGTCAAACGGACGGTATACATACCTCACATGCTCGTCCTCAACAAACGTGTGGTCCTTATTGGCTCTAGATTTAACCAAATTCTGGAAATTCGCCAACAATTCTAGAACTCGATCTTTCGACAACTCTTTGAATTGTCTAGAAAGCAGCGGTTTACCCGCACTAGTGGTGATCGAAGCAGCTAAAACAACCATGATACAACGCAATCACACTACTAACGCGACAACAATCAGCGACAATGGATCAAAACACTGAGCAGTTTACACTGAGGAATACGTTAAAGTCACAACCGATTCAGTTAATTATTTTTCAATTTTCACTTATTTTTGCAATTTACTGTGAGCACTGAGAAGCCTCAGTGAACCCACTCTGGGCTGGCACGCGGGTCCAAAGGGCATCTGAAAGCTCTCTGGGCTGATTCGCTTTGGTGTGTGCTGCCCACAGTGCAATCACAAGCTGCAAGTCCGCTTCTTCTGCGGATTATTCGCTTTCTGTAAGACGTTGCCCGGTTATTTAAGGTCAGCGGTTGGTCAAATCGGTTCAAAAACGGCAGTGCGACTGACGAACTCGCCGCAGTATGTAACCACGTCTCTATGCTGGGATTGCACACGCAATTGCCACCACGAAAACACTTCAAGGTGTCCAGACCTGTTGGCAATGTCTCGCTGGCCTTGGGTTTAGGGCTTGGTGTCACTACCGACGTGTAACCCTAAGCCATGATAGCCACTATTTATTGTTCTTTTAGTTATGACAGTACTACTAAGTTGGCCAGTGATTGCAGTCAAGGGGGATAAACTGGAGCTAGGACTGTTATTGCAGACTGTGAGATGTCTGTTTACAACGAAACTGAGCTGATTTCGAAAAATCTGTGTGGGATTGTGGATATTGGGTCGAATGGAGTAAGGTTTAGTATCTCTTCCGAAGCCAGCCACCATGCTCGAATTATGCCGTGTGTTTTCAAAGATCGGCTTGCTATTTCTCTGTACGAGATTCAGTTTCCTTCTAGGAATGTTTCTGAACAAATACCTATTCCTGAGGAGATTATCACGGATATAGTGAATGCTATGAAAAGGTTTAAACTAATCTGTGAAGATTTTGGTGTTCCTGATCAAAGTGTGAAAGTAATTGCCACTGAAGCGACTAGAATCGCGTTGAATAAAGACCAATTCATTCAAGAGATTGAGAAAAACACCGATTGGCAGGTTAACTTATTGTCCGAAAGAGCGGAGACCTTATGCACGTTGCATGGGCTTGTGTCATCGTTTTATGAACTGAATGGGCTGATTTTGGATTTAAGTGGTGGGAGTGTGGAAATTTCGTGGGTGATGGCCAATGTTGAGAAACAGGAGCTAACTATCTGTGAAACCCCCATCCTTTTACCGTACGGTGCTACTGTGTTAGCCAAGAGACTACTCACTGAGCCGAAGACTAAATTATTTGAAGAGATAAAGCAAAAGTTTACTGAGCAATCTAAATTACAGAATTTTCAATTGCCTTCAGAAATCTTCGATAACGCTGATTTGCATGCAGGCATTAACCTCTTTACAAGAGGTGGTGGGATTAGAAGTTTAGGCCACCTCTTACTGTATCAAAATAAAGATTATCCCATACAGACAATCATTAATGGTACCACAGTACCCTTTGATGAAATCTCAAAGATGTCAGATTATCTTTTCTTGAAAGAAACTTTACCACCGAATTTCAATAACACGACTAAGTCTAAGAGAATTTTCAAGATTTCTGAAAAGAGAGCTCAACAATTACCAGCCGTTGGATTACTGATGTCTGCGTTGTTTGAATGTTTGCCAAGTATAAATCGAGTGTTTTTCAGTGAAGGTGGGATTCGTGAAGGCACATTGTACAACCTGTTACCAAAACAGTTGCGTTTTCAAGACCCGATCCTTATCGCCTCGAACCCATATGCTCCTTTGCTCACTGAGAAATATCTCGAATTACTCTTGAATTCTTTACCACGAGATGATGTGCCAAAGATTGTCTGGCAAAGGGTAGCACCAGCGCTATGTCATTTAGCCTTCATTCATGCATCGTATCCAAAGGAATTACAACCTTCAGCAGCATTGCATGTGGCCACTACAGGTATAATATCTGGATGCCACGGCTTATCGCATCAAATTAGGGCTTTAATCGGCATTGCTCTTTGTAATAGATGGGGTGGTAACATTCCAGAACCGGAAGAAGAATTTTTACAATCGTTTGAGAACTTAGTTAAAAACGACAGTAACCTGGTTAGAGCTAAACAAATCATATGGTGGACCAAATACATTGGTACAGTGATGTATGTTATCTGTGGTGTTCATCCAGGTGGTAACATAAGAGAAAATGTCTTTAATTTCCAAGTCCTAAAGAAACAGAAAAAATCAGCAACAGATCATACAACCCGACAAGATGGCAGGACCATTGATGAAGCATTGGCTAAGACCTCACTACAACCAACATCTTCTGTAGGTAGCCGTGCCAATGAGTACGACGTCTTGGTGAGAATTAACAAAGATGATCTAAAGACAAGTGCTTCTGTCCGTTCAAGAATCATTACTTTACAGAAAAAAATTAAGCGACTATCTAAAGGCGGGGTCGAAAAGGTCAACATCCATGTACAAATGTTAGATGAAGAGGAGGAGGCTAGCTCGTCCTTGTAAAACAGCGCGGGCTTCAAACTGCTCATGGTATTGGCCATCAGTCATTTTTACTCATTACCCGGAACAAAGCTTTTCAGTTAAATTTATATTTTCAGAATAAAATCCCACAAATTAAAAGGCACTTCAAAGGATTATTTGCCACCAATCAGTAGCGTTGGTTCACAGTGGTTGAATTGGTAACTCTCTCGTAGGCGATTGGACTTGTTTTTTTTTTTTTAAGATGAGTGTGGAATTGGTAGATTTAGTGAAAAGTTTAAACGTGGCCTTTGAAGGTAAGAATTATGAAACATGTCAAAAACTATTACCCTCGATTAAGATTGGATTAATTCAAAACAACCTTTTGATCCCTGATTTTAGTAATCAAAATGAACAATATATTAATGATTTGAGTACAAGTAAGAAAATTCTAGAGATTGGTGCTCTATCGAGCATTTTTTTACTTGATTTCGAAAAGTATCAACAATATTTTGCTCAGTTGAGACCATTTTATTTCAATAGGAACCAGATACTATCAAAATCAGAACATAAGTCCAAATTGATAAGTTTATACTTATTAATCTTATTAGCACAAGGCGATGTGACCAGATTCCATTCGGAATTAGAGTACTTGGATAACCACATCCTTAACTTAGAAGACGACGAGTTTTTGTCATACCCCATCAAAGTAGATCGATGGTTAATGGAAGGTTCGTATCAAAAGGCATGGAATTTACTTGAATCTGGGCTATCTATCCCAGAATTTGATGTTTTTTCGAAGACTCTAATGAATGCTATAAGGGAGGAAATAGCTCAAAGTACCGAACTAGGTTATCAATTCTTACCCTTGAGTAACGCAAAGGCATTATTTTTTTTCAACAACGAGAAAGAAGTAGAATCGTTTGCATCAGAGAGAGGTTGGGTAATTAAAAACTCAATAGTATATTTCACAAAACAAAACGAACTACTTAAAGATTCAGAAGACGAAGATTTAGAATTTAAATTGATTGATAAAACATTGAAATACGCTGTCAATTTAGAATCCATAGTATAAGATGTATATGTAACTAAATATAAACCCATTCAAACTAAATCTGATTTACTTTTGAATTGATAATTAATATTGTAGTATACTGTTCATGATTGAATCTTTATAAAAAACTATATTGAATTCTAAATAGTGTTGAAAAACCGTCACAATGGGGGGTCATTAAAACATGTTACATCATTAAGGGTCCTGTTTAAGCATCTTTCAAACCGACAGATTTGCCTTCAGCTAATCTTTTTTGAGCTAAAGCAGCAATGACGGCGGCACCAGCACCGGAACCATCCTCAGAGTCCACAATCAATAGGGGATATTTAGATGGATCGGTTTCTTTCCATTCATAAATATCTCTCAACCCGTGTGCAGCTCTTTCTTTGAATCCAGGGTATAATTTGTAAACGGAACCATCAGCAGCGATGTGGCCGGTTTCGTAACCTCTCTTCTTACAGATGGCAGCAATACCACATACAGAAATTCTGGCAGATCTGGTACCGATCAATTCGGATACTCTTCTGATCAATTTACGTTCTTGAACAGTGGTTTGGATACCCAAGTCTTTTTCCAAAAGTTCGGCAGTGTTTTCCAAGTTTTCAAATGGATCTTCTTCAATTCTCGATGGATACGAGGTGTCCATGATGTAAGGTTTGTTCAATTTAGTCATATCCTGGTCTTTCAAGATTAAGCCTTTGTCATGTAAGTCAACAAGAACTAAACGTAACAACTCACCTAAGTAGTAACCAGAAGACATCTTTTCGAAAGTTTGTTGGCCAGGTCTTGGGGATTCTTTGTCAACAATGATATCGTACTTGTTTCTTGGCAAAGCGACGTGCTCGTTATCGAAAGAACCGTATTCACAGTTGATAGCCATCAAGGAAGAACCTGGGATGTCAGCTGGTAATTTACCTTCCAATTTTGGAATGTCCTTACAAACATCGTAGTAAGCACCATTGACACCAGTACCAAAGATAACACCCATCTTGGTCTCTGGATCACTGTATAAAGAGGCCACTAAAGTACCAGTAGTGTCGTTAATCAAAGCGACAACATCGATTGGGATGTTCAAAGCTTCAATGTGTTTTTTCAACATTGGAATCACGTCATGGCCTTCAACGTTAGGGATATCAAAACCTTTAGTCCATCTTTGTAAGATACCTTCGTTGATCTTGTTCTGAGAAGCAGGATAAGAGAAAGTGAAACCTAATGGAAGCGTGCCAGGAGGCTTGCCTTCATAAGTTTCGTCAATGAAAGCCTTCAAAGATACAGCAATGAATTCAAACAATTCGTCAGCGTTCTTAGTAGTTCTCATAGCAGCTGGTAATTTAAACTTAGATTGAGAAGTGTCAAAAGTGTGGTCACCACCAAGTTTCACTAAAACAACTCTCAAGTTGGTACCACCTAAATCAATGGCCAAGTAATCACCCTTTTCTTTACCAGTTGGATATTCCATAACCCAACCTGGAATCATAGGAATGTTACCCCCTTCCTTGGATAACCCTTTATCCAATTCTCCAATAAAATGCGAAGTGATATCTCTTAATTGATCACCACTGACAGAGAATAATTTCTCTTGTTCTTCAATGGCTGACAATAAATCCTTTGGCACATCAGCCATGGATCCCTTTCTCATAGGTGGTTTTTTTGGACCTAGATGAACCATATTGAATTATTTTTTAGAAAAGCTTGGTATTAACGAACTGAAGTTTACAAAGAATTTGGTTCCTTGTTAATTGACTCTTTAATTCCAACTGATAAAAACAATAAAAGAGTAACAGTAATAACAACAAGATTTTATGTATAAAAGGTCTCTCCTTATATAACAAATTTTCCATGAAATTTTCTAATACAACGTTGCATTGTCTACCATCATTGCATACGTGATAAATACTACAACTCCACAACAATTGGAAAATGCGGATCAAGGCGAGGAATATATTTGCGGGAGAGAACCTTTTCAATACACTATTTTTGTGCACACGCCTAAACATATGATGTGCTATGGAATCTTCATAGTGGGTTTCGTGCTATAAATTTAATACGGGAGATAAAGGTTACGTGAAATGGGGGCTCCACTATGAATTTTGTTTTCCTCGTTGTTATGTTTTTTCGCGTGTCACAGACAATTACGTAGCTGTGCTGCGCAATTCGCTAGGCCAGGGAGTGGTACTCGGGGCTTTCAGCTCAAATTGCGGGAATACATAATAATTCGAAATAGATCTAAAACTAATTTTCCGGTCCTTTGTGTCCGGCTATTTTATCTCGCACAAAATTTCTCCTTTTGGAATTGAACGTAGTAATTCACCCCAGAATCAAATCAGGAGAATAGCGCCAAGGTACGTCGAGGAAGTGAGGGGCATCTTTTTTATTTTATATGTAGTTACGTTTCCCTGTGTTCCGGTTTTTTGCAATATGTCTGTTAATCACTCAAGCCAGGATGGTTTTTCCTGCAGGCGGAAAAACCATATAGCCAATACATCACGTTATGCGAACAAAACTGGATGTGGCCGGAACAACTTTCAGAATGTGGCAAGAAGGAGAGACAAAAAAATATAACGGGGCAAGACTTGGTCGACACAAAGAACAAGAAGCCGAGCCCGGCCAGATGTGCTCCGGGCAGAGTGGGAAAATAAAAAAACTAAACCAAAATCAAACAGCTACAAAAGCGGAAGAGCCACAGTGCACGTGCTGGCTTGCTCGCCATCGACTACTTTGTCCACCACAAAATCCAGCGTGTCGTCATCGGCAACGACAAGCGAGCTTTGCACGTAACTGACTTGCTTCTGTTTTTTGTGGTTAGATATGGATCATCCATTAACGTCAGGAGCAAGCGACTCTTTGGCTCTGTCGTCCCAAAGCAGTAACCCAGTGTCAGTGTCCGATGGCAAGTCACAAGGCCAAGCGTGCCAAACGTGCCAAGACGTTCACTGGTTGTTGGACTTGTAGATCAAGGAAAGTGAAATGTGATTTGAATCGGCCGTCGTGCCTTCGATGTGAGAAATCTGGACTCCGGTGTGGTGGGTACGATATTAAGTTGCGATGGTCGCCGATGGTCCAGTTCGACCCATACGGTGTGCAGATTTTAACAGGCTCATCGAACACCAATAACGGTAATGCAGATAATGCTGCTGGCAGCACTGGCCCTGGCGGTAACAGTAATGGCTCGGAAGTTCTGGAATACCAACGTAGAAATATTGAGTTTGTGAAATATAACGATGAATACGTATTCCACGAAGATATGGATGACGAATTGACCGAGTTACATGATCCGCCCCCAGAACGCATTAATGAGGGTCAGACTTGGATTATCAAGAAATTCGGTGTCTTTAGAGCCACAGAACCTTCTATCGAACTTCATTCTAATTGGCAACGGAAACGGAAACGAAGGCTACCAAGAGACCATCCGGATAGTTTAGTAAGCAATCGCAACACGGTAGCTGCTAGCACAGGACAAGAAGAGCCTATATCTTTTCCGGATTACGACACTTTATCTAATAATTTGAGAGATGATGCTTTGTTATCGGCCTTTGCATTGAATGGTTCTAACGTTGATTTAAATAACATGGATCCTGCGCTAATTACCACTTCTTCTGCTACGAATTTCCTTCGGCCAGTGCTATTGCCAGCAGCACATAACGACGTTTTATCGCTCAATGCCAATGATCCCCAATTCATTGTCAAGGATGAGATTATATTAGATGCTCCAAATAAAGAGTCTCACATGCCAAGGACTGTTATGGAAGTTCTAGCGTCATCAGCTAAAGATTTCGATTCAAGTTTCTTAGGCAAGATCCAGGAAGTGGTTCCACAACATTCAGTCCCTCGAACGGGTCTTTTCGTTCATGGTATTGGTAGATTCTTGTTGAACTATTACCATGACAATGTCGCTGATTTGATGACAGTGACAGTCATTGATAAGAACCCATGGAAAACAATTTATTTTAAAACAGCGTTACAAGCTTTAGGGGATTTGGCTGGGTTAGGATCAACTTCATATTCTAGAAACTCTTTGCTTAACGCCCTATTAGCTGTATCATGTTTCAATCTAATGACTAGATTTGAGAAAACCACGAAAGAATACAGTTATTTCTTAAATTTAGGTGTTGAATTCAGATCTCAAGCGTCAAATTTTCTAAAATCATGCTTATCCCTTGCTATGGAGACTGAAAAATATAAGGATATCTTGACAGCCATATTGTCAATGAATTGTATTGATGTTGTATGGGGTACAATGACGGAATGCCACCAACATTTAACTCTTGGTGAAGATTTTATAGAAAAGAGGATGATTGTTAGGCCTAAGTTATCTGAGAAGGCCAAGACTTTACATCGAATATTTTCTTTTCTTAAAATAATCCAAGACAGTACAGCCATAGATAAAGTTGAGGAGAAAGAAATTATGTGTTATGACAATAATGGATTAGAGGTAGAGAATTCCGCCAAAATGCTTCAATCGAATGCAACTTGTAAAGAAGTTGTTGACCATAGAAATGGCAAGGTCGGCATATCTGTTGACAATGGAAACTCTACAACATTACCCATAAATCCTCTTCAAATAAACCCATCTTTAATTGTTGGCAGTTGTTATAAACCACCCTTTGACGATGAAAGCAAGACTTCTATCATCAGTACAGAACTGTTGTACGGTATACCTAACTCACTAATTCTTTTATTTACCGACTGTGTGAGTATCGTACGGCATTTGGAATATTTTAACTCTAGGTATTTACCAACACCCAGAGGCTTAACTCAAGTGTCACTGAATTTTGAAAAACTTTTATTAAGATGGAAATGTGAGTGGAATTTCTATAAAGATGATGATAGGAAAGCATTTTGTAGTTATAAGATAGAGGCAATTTACCATCATACTATGAGTTTCTATTACGGTCTAATAATTTATTATTTCACGATGGCAAGGTCATTAAACAACGATATGATCCAAAATTACGTACAAAAAGTTCTAACTCATTTGAAATGCATGAACAAATTAGTGGAAGACAAAAAAACTAAGATTGTACCTCTAGTGTGGCAAGGATTCATGGCAGGATGTTCTTGCACTTCTCCAACTATCCAGTTAGAATTCAAGAGCTGGGCTGCAAGCCTTGCCAATAATGGGATGGGATCTTATTGGGGTGCCAGGCAAGTGATGTTTGAAGTATGGCGTAGAAGAAGTACGGAAGAAGATGGAGACAATTGGTACTCCGTGTATAAGGATTGGGAAATGAATTTAATGTTATCGTAAACGTACTGGTTCTTTAACAAAATCACATGGAAATAAAAGTAATATATGTTACTGGCAAGTTAATGTCGTCTCCAAATAGAAGTTGACATAATAAAAGAAAAGCATGGTAATTAAAAAAGAATATACATGGATGGAATATTTATAAATAGTCATTTCTATCACATAAAATCAATAACAATTCTAAATGTGATTGGTTGCTAAAAAGCTGAATAATAATGGGATGCCTTGAAACAATAGTAATGCTAACGAGACTATTTTTTGAACTTGGGCATTCTTAAGGATGGTATCATTTTAGAGTATGCTGGTTTGTCATCATGAGCCATAGCATCAGTATCATAAGTTTCATCTCTTCTAGCCGGTGGAATCCATTTTGGTGATTTCCATGGTAAGACACCTTCCTCCCACATTTGATCGATTTCCTCTAACGTCAACCCTTTAGTTTCTAAGACGAAAAAGAACACAAACAGATAACTGGCAAACATACATCCCATAAATACAAACCCGTAATAGAAGTTAATTGCACCGGTAATCAATGGAGTGAATAAGGCAATTAAGAAATTGGTGTACCAGTTACCAGAATTACAGAAGGCAATACCCTTGGCCCTAAGTTTCAATGGAAAACTTTCAGCGACAACGACATGAGAAATTGGAGCCCAAGTACTTGAAAAACTTGATAAGAAGAAACAAGTGAAGACAATCATGGCATTACCAGCACCTTTATCAGCAGGTTGATCTTTGCCGTGTGGGTATAGTCTTGTGACACCTAAGGAAGCGAAAATGACTAAAGCTACAGTTTGGATGAAAGAGCCCCATAGCAAACATCTACGACGACCAAAGTGTTCAATAATGTATAATGTGAAGAAGGTTGAGAAGAAGTCAACGACACCAAAGACAATGGAAGTTTGGAAAGGGTCATCCAATCCAACAGATTTGAAGATAGATGTCCCATAGTAGATGAAATAATTAATACCAGATAATTGATTGAAAATCTGTAACAATAACCCCATGAACGTACGTTGAATGGATTTAGAACGCGTAGAAAATAAATCTGTCCAAGAGGCAGCACCACCTTCCATTTCAGCTTCGATACCCTGTTGAATGATTTCGACTTCGGTGGAGACAGCTGGGTCTTCTATATCAATTCGGTTAGAATGAGCAATAGATTTCTTAGCTTCTTCGATTTGCCCAACTTCAACCAAGTAACGTGGTGATTCACTAATAAGAGTCGTGGCAAACATCATAATTAAAGCCCAGGCGAAACCTAACCCTAAAGGAACTCTCCACTGTCTAGAATCCGAAAACCTTCTAGTACTATAATTAGTACAGTAACCCAGGAATACACCAAGAGTGACCATCAATTGGTATACAGTAATCAAGGCACCTCTTAAATGTTTTGGAGCAACTTCAGATATCAACATGGGAGCGTACACGGCAATACCACCGACACCAAAGCCAGCAATAATTCTACCGATCATGTATTGGTACCATCTGTGTTTAGTAGATGAGATTTGAACAATGATACCCACGATATAAACCGAAGAGACGGCACCTAAAGCCTTCCTTCTACCAATTCGATCACCTAGTTTAGAGAATAGTAGACCACCTGTGCCACACCCGACATTGAAAAGCGACACGATTAACCCAGTTCTTATCTTTGTTAAATGGTACTCACCTTTTGAGTTTTTGCTACCAAATCTTCTAATGAAATCAGTTTCTTTGACAAACCCGGAGATTGTACCACTATCCCAACCAAAAATATAACCACCAAAAGCAATCATCGAGCAAACAAGGGAAACTGCGACGTAGGCAGAAGCTGGTTTTTTAGGAATTTCTATAACTTTGTCGAAAGCATCATCATTGTCATAAACTTTTAGATCATCGTTATCATCTTTAACAGCAGGGTTTTCAAAATACGATTGAGAGCTAATTGTTGATTCTCTCTCTAGTTCAGCAGCAGCTGTCATTTTATTTTATTTTTTTCAATTAGAATTGAATTCGCTATTGTTTGTTACTATGAATTATGTTGAGAATGAAAAAGAATTACAGAACATAAAATATATGAGCAATAATTCATCAACAGTTTAACGAATATTTTCGACTTTATATATATTTGTTTTTTGCCATCGTTTACTTTGATTTTATCTGAATATACGTTACCACTTTACTTGTTTTAAGAAAGTCGAAGGATCGAAATGATGTAATATTCACTAATCCTACGCAAAATCCATGTTTATTACCGTCTTGCATAGAAAAACAAGATTCAGGATTACCAATTAATCAGTAACGTTGAACTTACCTACAATAACAAACCGCTATCGACATAAAAAGCAAACAAAGGTTAAAAAGAAAGAGCCTAGTACACTAAATACGTAATGATCTAATCTTCAATTATTAAATATTAAAAACCCCGTTCGATCGTAGAATAGAGCAACTGTTCTAAGATCGGTACTATAGATTAAATAACCATTTGAAAACGCCAAATACCCCGTATTCGCGGACTACAGTGATGCGAAAAGAACGAATACTAACAAATATACCGCCATGATTCTTAGAGAGGAAACTGCTACGACCATTTAATTTTCATTTCTCTAGATAAGCTAACTAAAAAAAGAACAATTAGTGTTTGATGCGAATCCTTGACATAAGCGAAAAAGAAAGGTGCTGCCTTTTTTTTTCAAAGGTGAACAAAACCTTAAATAAAGGGGCTTCTAAACTGGTTCCAACGTTTTCACAATTACCATTCATCAGTTTAGTCTTTTATTCCAATACAGAGATTTAAGCAGGTTGCTCTGCAGCTTTTGAGTGACCTCCCTTCCATTAAATAAAAATAACAGAAATGCAGTTAGTAGATTTGTACCATGCTTTCAAATAACGTTATATTTTTGTTCCGCGACTTCTCCGCAAGTTTTTCTACAAAATTTTCCCTATCGCTCTACGGAGATAGACCTTTTCCGCGGTCCCTTAACGTTCCTTTGTCAGATATTTGCGGGGTCACCCTGGATTAAAAGAGAAACTGTGCGGAAAAACTACGGGATTCTAGGAGCGAGACGTAGTGGATAACAAATTAATTGATTAATTAATTACTTGAATCTAAAGTACTTTAAACGGTAATTGAATTAATTGATGAGAAAGTTCACATTGTTTGTGCTAATGCAAACGTGTCACTAGATTGGAATTGAACCCGGGGCAAACTGGGGTAATTTGCCGAGCAAATTTCGACAGATGCTGACAATGTCGGTCTTGGTTACCTCTAGATACTGGAGAAAATGCAAAGCTCACCTATCAAATTTTACAGGCCGTACCTATAAGTGACTTATGAAAGTCTTTCACGGCTTTAGATAAAATAATGCGGGGAAGTTCTCATTTTAAGAAAACCTCTAATTATTCTTGAAGATAACACCGACTTCAAGCTCAAAATCAGGCGAGCCATTACAACGTTTAAAGCAAAGCAGCTTGAACTATTTTATGACCCCGGATTTTTTTTTACAGTGCAAATGAAGTATTACATCTAGATGTAACGATGCATTTTCACACTGCCAAGGCTTAGAAATTCAATTCCCCCACACATATTAGTTTCGGAATAGATCTACTTGATTTGAAATGGCGGACTTATAATGGAGAGACTTATAATGTGTTTAGTGGTTATGGCTAGATTTTTCTATGGTTTAAAATTTTTGCTGTCGTACTTTAATGACGAACCTCATTTTAACGCATCGTATCAGAATTTCTGGATACAGTTTTCTTCTCCTTGTGATAACTACACCTGGACTATGGTTCTTATGCATCAATTGATGCAATAGCTTCTATCTATCGATTTTTGATTTTACTTTTTGAACTAATTTAATTATTGTGAGTTAATACTTTTTTTTTTAAGTTTTGCAAAGAATTGTTGAGTTTTATAAATTTCCTTAAATATTATGCTAATGTACAAACCATAACCTACCAGCATTGAAACTCCTCGTAATATGCTATTGAACACTCTGGTTTACTTAGAACTTTCTTAGCAACAACAGCTCTTGTAATATCAACAAAAACAGGTGGTCCACAAGAAACAACGGCAAGGGAGCGTGATGGTTGAATTACACTTTCAATAATCCTCTCGATGTCAGGCCTACCAGTAAACACAGTAGCGAATGATTTGATACAGCTCTCAACGTCCCTATTATCAAGGAGAGGCAGGCTGGAGTCAGGGTGCTCTTGTGATAAATTATATCTGGTAACGCTTTTATAGTCGTTTTGTTTTGTTGTTAAAAATACTTGTAGATTAACGTTATTGTTCTTTAAATTCATTATTTCATTTTGAAAAGCCTTTAGGATATCATTAGCTCTCACTACTAACACTATGTCTATTTGCTTCGTTGAGCTTCCCATAGCATGGCCGTATTTAGACAGTAAATCCAATGCATGGAATAATGGTCCTGGAACACCACTACCAGCACCCAATATCAATATATTATCATATTTGTGAATTGGTGCACTTGATCCGTATGGCCCCTCTAAGGATATTCTAATCTGATCAACATTCCCATTTTCAATAACTTTTTGAAAAATTGTATCAGTAACACCTTCTTTTCTTCTTATCACAATGGTAATCTTATCCGAGCTGTCTAAAATTGTGAATGGATGAGACTGCCAAAATATTTTTGGTAACATGAAGTAGACGTAACAATATTGCCCCGGTTTAGCATGCCAATGGGTTAAATTTGCATCCTTCTTAGATATGGTGATTTTCATCAAATCATCTCCAACAAATTTGAAAGACGCATGTGGGAAGCCGAATCTCAAGACCAGATATAATCGATACAATCTTTCCACCACCCAAATGGAAACACTCAGTATTAGCAGTTCTTTCCAACCAAATTTATCCACATGTTTCCAACATGCATAGAAAAATACCAAACCCATAAGGATATGTCCGTAAAGAAATGCTTCGTAATGATAACGACGGAAGTAACCCACTGAGAAGATCACAATGCATACACCAAACATAGTAGATACGACGCCACAAATCCAGTAAAGCTCTTTTAAAGATAATAAAAATGTCCTCGTTGATAAAGCATACAGGGTGAATGAGATTGAATGGACTAAAACATCGAATACCATGATCCTGCCTATCCATTTATGGAAAACAATAAAAGTGGAATATTTAATAGCACTGAAATATTCCAATATACTTGATCTAGTACTGACAATAATAATTAGAGGCAATTGGGAAAACGCTAATATCCCTGACCTATCCCCCAAGTATCTCAACAATTGAATTCTCTTGGAAGGAAATAGAGCGCTCTCTTCTAATGCCTGACAGTTTATGAAAAGAAAGATTAAATTCAATACAAAATATGTTATTATCACCCAACTTTCAAACCTTGACGGTATCAAACCTATAATAAAATTATTCCAAATTTTATAGTTTGAATGGCAAATCGACCAAGCTGGTAAAACCATATAACCTCTTATCCATCTTAAAATGCTAAATTTGAACAGTTTCCCACATAACCCCAAATGATCCATATAATTGAAAACTGTCGTCATTAAGACAATTGACAAAAAGAATAGTAACAAATAGCCACCGTACCGACTTGAATTATCTAAATTTTGGAAATGAACGCGGTAGGATTCAGTGAAGAAAAGTCGCGTAGATTTCTCTATGCTTATAGGATTCATAAACCCATGTTGGAAAGAATCATTTTCTGGGACGACGTACTTGGAGCCATTCTTCAAAGAGATATAATATTCATCCAAACTGACCCTATTAGATAAATTTATACCTTCGATGGCACAAATGTCATTGAAATGAATTAAACTTTTCTCAAATTTTGTAACTGGGTTAGCAACTCCCAAATCTGTTAAAGTAGAATTCACACATATGGCTAGTGACTGTAAAGCTGGCTCATACAGGCAAATTGCACCATAGAATTTACCCTCATTATTGAAATTCCATTGATACCATTTTGAGAGCCTGAAGGCACAACCTAACACAGTCTCTCTTTCATAAACATCTAATGAAATTGTTTGCGGGCTTATTCGTAAATGCAACCATCTTAGAACCACATTCACCCAATAATAAATTAATATAGCAAAATTCATTAATCAAAATCTTGACAACGAATCCAAGCAAATGTATCAATCACAAAGAGACTCTCGATCCAGTACAAGGTAGCATATAAAACAAACCGTCAGGGCACAGGACGTGACGGATTTTGCTCGTCTACAATAAATCTGTGAAGATGGAATTTGGGTGCATAATTATATATAAGTAATACATGAAGAAAAAAGCATTTATAGTGTGTGATGACTTTTGTCAATCATTGTACGAGATGCGATTTTTTTACGTTGAAACGGTCACAGCGGCTAACTACGTGGTGTATCAGCTCTTGACAAAGACTTTTGAAGTTAACGCTAGTAGAATGAGTAAGAAATCGCGGTAGCACTGTAGAGTTTTAGAATCCTATCAAGTACAAGTTCTTTCACTTGATCCTACAACATATATAAGTATTGAGTACATTGTAGATACTGGATAACAGGCTGCAATGGAGTAAACCGTTGTCAACAAGCCTGTGTAGTGCCTACTTATCATCTCATCTCATCGCTTTACCTGGAATTTTCATTTTTTTCACAATATTTATGTAGTGAAAATATACTGATTTTGGTAGTAGATATTACGATTGCAACGAATACTTGTAATTGGACTACTGATATATTGAAACTTTTTGTCCAATTTGCTATAATAGTGGGCTGCTTGAACATTTTGCTAATCAGAAGGACAGGAAAAATGGATGATTTAGATAAATGTTTAGACTGGGCTGTTACCAATGGAGCTGTCATCGATCCACGAGTTAGTTTTATAAATTCGTCAGAAACAGGAGTTAGAGCTGTGGCTACTGAAAAAATTACAGATGGAGGCGCTAGTTTGATAAACATCCCATCTACTTTGTTTGTGACTGAGGAATTAGCGAAAAGTGTTTTTCAGACTCAGGATCATTTTGAACATAATGAACTGACCCAATTGCTTCTATGTAAGTGGAAATTCGATAGTTATTCTCGCACAGAAAATTTCTATCAGCCATATGTGGATTTATTATCATTAGACCTGCCTCAGCCGGTTTTCTGGGGTACTGCGATTTTGAATTTAATCAAAGGAACAGATCTTCATATTGTTATGATGCAAACTTTACAAAAATTGTTATCTCAATGGAAAGCTGTAATGACAAAACTAAATGTCCACATTGAACAAGAATGGCACCCAATGGAGCAAGATGAAATATTAAATTATATTGATAACAATCTGACAAACTTGAAGAATGGTTCTCTCCATTGGTGTAGTTTTCTGGCATTTATTTGGTCATATGAAATCTTTGCTTCTAGAGCATTCCCTGAGCTAATGATTGACGAGAATTGTCGTAATCTAAACAAAGCATTCTTGTTACCTATTGTTGATTTATTGAACCATAAGAATGATGCATTAGTTAAATGGACTTTTGAAGAGAGTAACTTTATTTTCAAATCGATGTCCAAATCAATTGGCTCAAACGAGGAGATATATAACAACTATGGTGACAAATCTAACGAAGAACTATTATTAGGGTATGGGTTTGTGCAAGAGAAGAACCTTCACGACGTGTCACGGTTAACATTGAAACTAGATCCCTTACTAATCCAAGACTCTCCCAAATTTGGAGTCAAGTTAAATGATTCGAATCTGATTAACGAAGATACCATCCAATTCACTCTGAGTATTACACATGAGATTCCTGAGCAGTTATTGGGCTTTTTCAGTTTTTTATCTAAATTGAAATCTGATACAGTTATTAACGCACGATCTACGTTGGAAGGATCTGATCAATTAATTACAATTATCAATTCGAAAATTGAGTTCTTCAAAAAATTATCTAAAATCTCATCATCAACAGTAGAAATGAAACCAACTATTATCAAATACTTGAAAATGTATTCGAATTCTCAAAGACAAATATATGTCAAGACTTTAGAGCGGATTCAGAGGAGACAAAAGGAGATTTTGAAGTCTTTACAATCAAAAGACTGTTTATCATTCAAGACAGTTTATAAAAATGATACTTTGTTTGCTAATAGTCTACTGATTTCTTTTGGAGTAGCAACGTATGAAGATTTAATCGCCAAACAATCGTCTAAAGAGGCTTTGCTTTTGTGGCTCGTAAAAGTTGTCAATATGGATAAGATAGCTGCTAAGATTAATTATGAAATACCAGGGTTCATTGGTAAAACGTTTAAAGAAGTAAGTGATACTATTGTCATTGAGAAGAACGATGTCAATGAGTTTTTACCGTTTTATAAGAATATCTTCCCAAAATTGAGCCAGCAAATCCCAGAAGTATTTGCGAAGGGGGATTGGGGGATTAGGCAATTCATTGTAGCGGACAATGTAATCGATAGACTCGTCTGGACGAGAAGCTCCAATAATGAATCATTAATCATAAACCCAACTTCCACTTTCAAATAATCCATAATTGTGGACCAAAACAAATAAGTATCACTGTCTAAATTTATCAGAAGGGTCGGTGGGTAGTTTGATAAGTGACTGTTATTCAGTGATCGAAACAATTTGGTTTTTTGAGGGCATAGAAGGAAGTTATAGGTCAAGATTTTACTACCGCAAATTTTACAAGAGAAACGTCCTTCTGTGGAAATCTCTCTTTCTCAAAACCTGCTACAAATTGACCAACCACACAATAGAGCTCTCGATACATATTTGGGAGTGGGAAAGTTTCAGAAGTGACACTTAGGCATATATATAATACAATTAATTGGAACTACAAATGTGATAAATTTGGGTCATATTTTACTACTTGCTTGGATCCACACATTATAACTTTTTTGTTTTGTCAAGCAATTTCTCGATCAAATGGTCCCAGTATACTTGATTTATAAAATGTTAAGCCACTGAGAATTAGCTAATAAAGCTCGAATATTTTTTGAAAATGTAGCTTCAAAAAGTTCTGTACAGTTCCTCATCCATTAAAGAGACACGCCAAAAGACACGCTGCACATGTATCTGAGATAAAGTTCTGTCAAATTTGGTTGTAGCTTTTAAAAAAAGGTCAAATTTTGTGGCTTTCTGGCTATCTTCTGCTATGGGTTTCTCAAGAACAATATTACCTCGTACCTGGCCATAGAAATCTGAGGGTGGATTAGCATAACCGTCTCCATTGGAATACAGTTTAGTAGAGTAGCTTGTACAACTAGCTACTTTACGATCGTGAATATAGATGTGCTCGATCGCTATGATATTAATAAAGGATATTCGCGTAAGTTAAATGCTCAGGAGTGCAGAATATTATGTTTCCGTTCCTTTCAACATTTATTGTTTACCAGCAGTTAGCATTAGTTTTATCGCTGCTAAAAGCAACTTGCCTTGAACTTTGTAATTTTTATGTGAAATAGGTATTCAGGTTCCGTTCGAATCAATTATGCCAAAGTCCAAAATCAAACAGACACTAAAATGAAGAGAACCATCAAAAACCAGGGTTTTCTCAGACAAAACAAACTCACTCCTAGGATCAAGGTGAGCGAAAGAGCACCAACTGCTCATACTATGCTAATTCTGTCTTCGTAGCACCTTCCATCACTTGGCCAAGTCTGTAGTCACGTGCCACGTGTCACGTGCTCTACACAGTTTTCCGGGGATTAGTAATAAATGAACTAATAAGGCACTTATCGTAAATCTTTGATCCGTGATTAGGTCATCAAGATGTGCTTAGTAAGGCAGATGCTCTTATCAAATTCTTTTGTAACTAACATTTGGACAACCGAGTCTGTATAAACCAAGGAACGACTATTCATTGATATATACATATATATAGATATATTTGCTTTTGAAAGATTGAAATCTTAAAAAGTAGACAAGGTAAAAGATTGAGTATTTCAGTCTTTTTAGTATATACTTTGGTGTTCTCTTTTTGAGGCATCGTTTCTCTAAACCATGCCCGTTATTGAGCGTGGTGATGGGCCTACAACTGCTTTACTGAAGAAAAATGGGGATACTAGTACCACTAGTGTGGAGTCCTACGAGACTTTTTCTACTTTAGAACACAATGAACTTCCCGCTGATTTATTGAAGTTATCTCTTCCAATTGGAGAACTGGATAATGAACAACATAGAGAAGTGCTAAGAAAAGTAATAGATGTTCCTCAAGGTCGACATTTGGGTATATATTCTACTATAGTACTTTTCGTTTCTAGGATCTTGGGTTCTGGAATATTTTCAATACCAAGTAGCATGTACGTTAATGTCGGAGGAAATATGGTCATCTACTTTGGTATTTGGATCTTAACTGCTTTGTTAGCTGTAGCTGGATTGTATCTTTTCCTTGAATTTGGATCGTGGCTCCCAAAGTCTGGCGGACGCAAGAATTTTTTAGAACAAACTTATACAAGACCAGAATTAATGATGAGTGTTACTTTCGCTTGTTATAGCATCTTATCTGGGTTAGCATTATCTGGGTCGGTGGTGTTTGGGAAGTATTTTTTGTTTTCACTCGGATTTCATGATGTTAATGGAATAGCACAGACATACTTCGCTAAGTATTGTAGTATTGGCTTAGTTCTTGCAGCTGTCTCAGTGCATGGGATTTCTGTTCAATTTGGAATACGAGTTCAGAATCTACTAGGTGGCATTAAATTAATTTTGGCAATGTCTATCTTTCTAACGGGTATTTATGCAGTTTTCATTTATCAAGATACTGCTTCAGAGATGGTTGCTTGGAATCTACCTTATACCTATGTGAACGATATTTCGCCACTTTCATTCTCTTCACTAGCTGAAGCGTTTATTAGCGCTTTTTTCTGTTTTGCTGGTTGGGATAGCGTTCATTCAGTTGTTTCAGAAATTAAAAATCCTACAAGAACACTAAGAATCTCCGGTCCTATCTCATTAGGAATATGTTTTGCATGCTACATGATGTTAAATGTGGCATATCTGAAGATCTTAACATATGACGAGATTAAAGAAGCAGGCCCTTTGGTTGGGTCCGTTTTGTTTTGCAAACTATTTGGTAATAACTTCGGCGGTAAGTTTTTATCGATGACAGTAGCCATTTCAGCTATATCGAATGTGTTTGTTGTCACCTATGGAATTTCAAGGGTGAATCAAGAAATTTTTAGAGAAGGTTTTTTACCATTCAGTAAGAAAATGTCTCAAAATTTCCCAGGAAATGCTCCATTGCCATCTATAATGACATGCGGAGTTCTAACCATTATTTGGATCTTAATTTTACCTGGAGAGAATAACTCTTTTGATTATCTTGTTGCTTTGGAAGGATACGGTAATCAAGTGTTTTTATTTTTCACAGCTGTGGGGTTGTTTATCTACAGGAGGAAACGGAAAGGTGAGAAACCAGAAATCCAAGCGTACTCGTTTGGCGTAGTCTGCATGGCAATATTAGCCCTCTATATGCTGATTGCACCATTTATTGACTTTAGAGAACCAACATATCATAATTCATTACCAGCTCCAGAAATTACTGCTATTATTACAATTGGATTTTGTATACTTTATTGGGCAGTAAAATTCAAAATCATGCCTTATTTGGGTCGCTACTATCTGAGATCAAGATTGATTAAATTAAATGATGGGTTAGTGATCACTGAATGGTTCAAGCATTACACTAATATATAGATCCATGCTAAATAAGATAATATTCCTGAACCTTAGTCATTCATCAGACTCGCAAACCATTTTTTTTTATTTGCTTTGCCCGTAGTATGAAGAACAACAAAGCTTTTTGATTAAATTTGTTCAAGTATATATTGCTGCATTTCTTTGAATTTCGTAGTTATCAAAGCAAAGGGCAAATAATAAATACAAGCTAAATAGATCGAAATAAGTAGTCAGAACAATTTCTCTTTCTGCAATTAATAATCATCGAAAAATTAAAAAATAAACAGAATCAGAAAAGCGATTTAGCGAAAGAGAAAGAAGAAGGTCTTATAGATAATACCCTTGCGAGAATATATTTTTGCAAAGCTTACAAGGTTTAAGCTTCAGTTTCTTCTTCAGCACTTCCTTCAGTTTCTTCAGGTTTGACTTTAGCAATATCGACGACCAAATCCCTATCTTTCAATTGTTTACCGCTGAATTCGTTAACTTTTTCAGATAAGTCAGTTACGTTGTCAAATATAACAAAAGCCATACCTCTATTAAATTTAGAAGACAAGTAAGAAACATTAGTCTTGAAATTTTTCATTCTTCTCATTGGAAGAACGATCTTATCTTCTTTGACGTTGAAGAATTCAGCTAATTCCTCTTTGGTGGCAGTAAATGGGACATTATTGATATAAAGAGTGTCATTGGATTTTTCCATTTCTTCTAATGGAACTCTCTCCTTTCTAGAACCATTTTTGAATCCACCTCTTGCACCGCCTCTAGCACCGCCTCTAGCACCACCTCTGAAACCACCTCTTCCATTAAATCTACGTTGTCTTTTCTCAGCGAAAGAGCGCAACTCTTCGTTAGTTCTGGCCTGTTTGATATGAATTTCTCTACCTTGCACTTCCGTCAAGTCGTAATCCTTCTTAATGTCATCAAAATTAATCTTAGATGGAAATTTAACAAATGCATGCTTACTTGCTGGAACACGACCTTCTTTATGTTCTTTCACTGGGATGTCAACTTCCACAGTACCAAACTTTTCTTTGAAAATTGCTTGTAAATCAGCCTCGGTACATTCGTGAGCCACATTACCAATGAAAACAGTGGTTTCGGGATCAATTTCAGGTTTAGAGACAGTCGTGTTATCTAATTCGGTAGTGGACATTTTTTTCTTTCTAAACAGCTAATTTGGAAGGGGGAGGGGGTAATGAGATTGTTAGTTTTATTTCACCAAAATCGATTGATTTCTTATAGAATTCTCACAAGTAAGGTAAGACTATAAAGTTTAATGGTTATAAAATAGTTATCAATAAAGTTATAAACGAAAATACCTTTAACTTCTAAGAACGTTACTAATAGTGAGTTTACAAGGTTTTTTCATGTTTGCAATTAAATTTTTCTATTTCTACAGAATTTGAAAAATTAATAATTCGGGCTTTTTTTTTTAAAAATTGCAACTGTCTACAATAGAAGCGAGACTTGAGTTAGAACAGGCCATGCTCATTTGTTGCAAGAAAAATGTGAATAGCGATCCTTCAGAAGTGCGTGTATACTTTTATGGAAATGTCTTGCTTAAAAAAGCTTTATTTGTTACTTGATTTTGGTTAGAAAGTTGCTTTAAAAACTTATCGAAACAATTACGTTCAGCCTAACTGAGCTTTAATCAAGGAAATATCTTAAGTATGTAGTTATTATATTGGTGAGTGAGTCGCTTGTCTGATCGTGGATTGCACGACAGTACCTGTTCTTCTGTAACTTGAGACATTTGAACAAAATAATTGGATCATTGACAGATAATGTCCTTGTGTTATTACACGCGATGAGAATAAACGAAGTATAGGTCAACATAGTCATACTAATATAACTACTAGCTTGATCTCGAATCTCTCTTCAGACATTAGTGGCCTGCTGTCTAATTCTCTTGAATCGTGTTAACAAATGGCAACAATTGTATCATACTAAGATACAAATGAAGTTATAGTCAACGCAAATACAACGAGAACAAACAATTAATTTGTTGATAAGTCAAATGCCTCAAGCTTCAACGAAGCAAGTTCTTATGACGATGAATAAGGGATATTATGTATCAAAACTAAGAAGATTCAGCAGCTCTAAGTTTCTTGTTGATCTTGGCTTGAGCTTTAACACCCATAACACCACCACCCCAATGCTTTTTCACTTCATCGTATTTCTCAGTAAAATTAGCATTGACAGTAGAAACCAACTTAGCTAAAGTAGCTTCATCTTCTTGTTTGACATCTGTCAAGGCAACCACCGCACTTGACTTTTGCCCGACTAAAGTACCTAGTCTGGCTTTTCCCTTTACAATAGCATACGGAACACCCATTTTTTTACATAAAGCTGGTAGGAACACTACCAATTCAATTGGATCCACATCATTAGCGATTAAAACCAATTTAGTTTTCTTATTTTCAATCAAAGAAACCACATGGTTTAAACCGAATTTAATTACATAAGGTTTTGGAGAGGCTTCTTGTCTAGTTTTTCCGGAAGCAATAGCGGATGCTTCTTTCGTCAATCTTTCTTTCTTCTCAGCTGGAGTTTCTGGTCTGTATTTGTTCAATAATTTGAAAGCTTCTCCAGCAGTGTTTCTATCCAACGTGTATTGGAATTGAGCAATAGCAGGAGGAACTTTCAATCTCATGGATAAAATTTTCTTTTGTCTTTGTAATCTGACATATTCTGGCCATTTCACATATCTAGATAAGTTCTTCTTTGGTTGAATAGCTTGACCAATACCAAAATTCTTTGGGGTTGAATTAGTCAAGGGATTCGAAACTTTAGAGGACTTAGCAGACTTGGAAGCCAAAGGAGCTGGTGCAATTTTCTTACCTGGAGCCATAGTTAGTATTTGATATAAGGGCCTACAGTTTTGTGATATCTATATATCTATCTAACGTGATTTAGAGCTGATTAGCAGTAAGTTCATTTTAGACGTCTCATTGCAATCGGAATATATCAGTAGAGTTAATCATATTTGCGTGTTTATTTGAGAGCCCAGTGTGTCTATCCTAAACAGGAAAACACACAACGTTTTTTCGCCAATTTTCTATTTGCAGAAATATTGAAAAACAAATGAGAGTAAAAGACTACCCTTTCCCTTTTCACTAATGATAAAGTGTACGGATGCAGCAAAAGACTGTTTTACAAAAAATACTGGAGATAGAATTACATGTTGTGTGTGAAGGAATATATATTGTAGGATAATATACACAAAGGACGTAAATTATTGACATTTTTGGAGTAAGAATGTGAGCTTGAAGGTAAACGTAAGAGGAGAAACAAAATTTTGAACAACGTGAGCTCATAAAAAATCATTATCATAACTGATCAGCAGGTGGATGTTCACCATTGACGTCCTTTAGCCATCCTTTAGTTCTCTCAACAGCGACATTCCACATGTTCCAATGTGTAGTTCTATGTTCGTCAGAGACTGCGTTCGTGAAGAATTTCAAATTTGGATGGTCTTCTGCAGGGATAACGTCGCCTTTGCTGTAACCGTTAAAAAATACCCACTTCTTGACGTCGTGCAAATCCTTCCATACTGGACGGTCTTCGGCGTTCTTCCAAGCCATATTAGCAGCAATTGCAGCACCTAGGGCAGTGGATTCTGTCACTGGCGATCTTCTGATCTTGATACCGTCACCTAAGATATCCGCCTGAATTTGCATCACTTCATCGGACTTCGACATACCACCATCGACGGACAACGTGGACAGCAATTGCTGATCATAGTCTTTACTCTGGTTCTTGTTGGACATTATGGTTTGTTTAGGGTCATCCACTTTCACGCCCATAGCGTCTGAAGTCATTGCCAACAAAATGGCACGTGCTTGGTAGCAGACACCTTCAATGGCGGCTCTAGCGATATGGGAAGCAGTAGTATATTGTGACATCCCCATGATGGTAGCTCTAGCGTCTGCATCCCAATAAGGTGCAAACAATCCACTGAATGCAGGTACGAAGACCACACCACCTGAATCCGAGACACGAGATGCCAATGGACCAACATCTTCAGCTCTTGAGAATAATCTCAAATTGTCTCTCAACCACTGAACCACGGCACCAGCGACAGCGATGGACCCCTCTAAGGCAAAATGAGGTTTATTTAAACCATTTTCGTCATCCAAGTATGGGAACCAAAACCCAATTGTCGTCAAAGCACCGTGCTTACTCAACAGTTTCTCTGTTCCTGTGTTAAACAAAAGGAAGCAACCAGTACCGTACGTACACTTAGCTGCGCCTCTCTTGTAAGCCATTTGGCCTACAAGGGAAGAGCTTTGATCACCAAGACAACCTTGGATAGGAATTTTGGATTCTTTGAACTTCTCCAACAAGGAGACAACTTTTTGCGGCAATTCTCTTCTTGCCATCTTTGGGATATCGAAATCACCATAATATTCTGCAGAAGACACGATTTTGGGTAAATTGATTTTCGATTTATCGACCCCCCAGTATTCTAGCAATTCATCGTCGTAATTCAACGTTTCCAAATTCATGAACCCAGTCCTGGAAGCGTTGGTCACATCGGAGATAAACGCATGATTTGAAGTTAGATGGTATATCAACCATGTATCTACGGTACCAAACATTAGGTCTCCCTCGTTGTAAGCCTTCATCACATCGTCTTCGTTGTCTAAAAACCATCTCAACTTCCCACACGAGAAATAAGTAGAGAAAAGAGGCAAACCAGTCTTCTTTGTCAAGACCTCTTGCAACTCCTTTGGAGTTTCTCTCTCCTTAGCGGCAACCAACTGGGCGTTTCTTGTATCATTCCACACAATCCCGTAGTCCACAATCGGCATCCCTGTGTTCTTAGACCACACGATGGTGGTTTCTCTCATATTAGTGATCCCAATCGCATGCACTTTGTACAAAGGTAGTTTATTCCTTTGACGGTTCATATTAACAGGCTCTAAAGCGTTCAAACAAGCACCAAAACATTGCACCACGTTAGTTAATATAGCAATAGGGTTACATTCGACCCAGCCAGGCTTAGGAAACTTCAAAGTAGGACCCTCGAGATGATGGTTTAGATCTTCGATTTCAAGATGATCAGTCTCCTCGATCAACATACCGACCGAGGAAAAAATAGGCTTCAAAGAGCCGTCTTTCCTCGTGCTCACGTTCTTCACAGTGGAAGTAGCATCACCAGACAAATCATCATGCCCAGAGTTCGGGTCGGCAGAGTACCGTCTCTTCCCGGCAGGAGTATATTTCTCCGTAGACGCAGACGTAGAGTACTCAATTTGATGCTTGACCACTTCCTGGCCTCGCTTGTTGAAAAAAATCACTCTCGAAGAAGTAGTACCCACATCGACAGAAGCAATCAATGGGATGGAATCCATATCCATCAGATTAGTATTATCACCGCTAGGAACCGGCATCAAAAGATAGTATAGTGTAAAAACGACAAAACGGTTTGAGTGTACTATGAATCAAAGTCTCACTCCTTACCCATTTCCGTACCTGACCATAAACTTCTCCACCACAGATCTCACCACTTCTTTATATATCCGAGACAAAACTGGTAAGGAGGTCTGCCCCGCCCCCGCATCTTACGGAATTAAAGCAATTACAATAGCAATTTACAATAGCAATTGCAGCCACAGGCTCACAGACAGACTCACAGACACACTGCTCGGTGCTCTGGGGGCGCCTCCGCTCAGCACTCGTCTTACCAAATCACGAGGCCCGAGCGTCGGTGAACCCTATGCCCCACAATTAACCAGTAGCAACAGAATCGCACCATCGCATGGGCTCCAACGGGCACCCCTTTTCACAAGAGTGCGAGAACTCGGCGAGCGACTCGCATGAGCCATGGGCCCATTCTGAGCTGCGCGTGCTGTTGCAACTGAGCAACATGGCGCTACCGCGAGAAGCGGTCGCTATGCGTGTTCAAAGAGCTTTACAGTTACAGTGTAGATGTGTGAATGGGATGAGTGAGTGTACTGGTTCTTCCGTCACGCAGTTCCTCTTCAAACGGTTCCCTACGAACAATCGCCGTGACTCGGTGCAGGTGTGAGCGCTATTGCACCACACCTACTATGGCACGATATTCGTTCTTTGGCATAGTCCGATTGCTGTGGGGCTCAAGGAGCCTCTTCGAGCCTCTTCGAGCCTGTTTGAATTCTATTTAAAGCGTCGGGATATTGAAATCTGAAAAATTATTCTTTCTCTTACTAATTCCGGTTGTTAGTTTTAGAGAGAAAAGTATTCAAGCTGTACACAGGATATAAAGATCCAGTATTGCACAATAGTTTAGTGTTGATGTCTTCTGCTCACGAGGAGAACTACGACCACGAGTCGCAACAGCCCAGAACGTTTCGGTCCGCTACTGCGTTTCCTTCGGCTCATTACATTCCTGACTATGCGGTCCATGGAGGTGCTGGTTTTCCGATCCAAGAGGTTGTTGCTAACACTCAGGTGAATTTCAATGGTCGATCTAATATCACGTCTGGTATTTTGAGTCCCGGACAGAGTATTTACGGTGGGAATAATGCTAATAATAACAACTTGGACGATCACAACCTTTTAAACACTGATCCGCTGGATGAGGCCGAAGTTCCTCTTGTCATCAAGCCGAAGGCCTTGAACCAGAGTCCCCTGACTCCGACGGTTCTGCCCTCCACATACCATCCGATCAATAGGTGGTCGTGGTTCAAGCAGAGATATGCAAGAGAATTCTTAGCTGAGTTTTTCGGTACGCTAGTGATGATCCTGTTCGGTAACGGTGTCAGTTGCCAGGTGAACCTGAGTGCGAGGCTGAGTTACAACAAGTTTGATCAGGCCTTAGCCTCGTTGAACGCCAGCGGTGTCAACCAGGACACTATTCAGGTGGTTTCGACGTTGAGTGATATCGTTTCCAACGGTGCTGCTGGGTCCTGGGATGCCATCCCAGTTGCCTGGGGTGCTGCCGTTGTCATGGGATGGTTCTGTGCAGGTGGGAGTGCTATCTCTGGTGCTCATCTGAATCCCTCGGTGACTATTGCCAATTTGGTGTATAGAGGGTTCCCAGCTAAGAAGCTTCCTTACTATTTGTTCGGACAGTTCTTGGGTGGATTCGCTGGGGCTTTGATCTGCTTCATCCTGTATAAGAGACTGATTGAGACTGCGTACCCAGATTGGAAAAACGAAACCGCTGTGGCAGGCAATTTTGTCACTTACGGTGCTCCATATTTGTCTACCGCTAGGTCTGCGGTATCTGAATTTGTCACCACTGCCGCATTCATTGCCACGTTGTTTGCCATGACCGACCCTTACACTGTTTTATCCGCGGACCTTTTCCCAATTTTCCTATTTTTACTGATTATGGTCGTTGGCCAAGCTATTGGTATCCAAACAGGCTGGGCTTTGAATGCTGCCAGAGATATGGGCCCCAGGTTGGCTCTGTATGCCTGCGGGTTCCATACTCATACGCTTTGGATCGATAATATGCACCACTTTTGGGTTCCTCTGATCATGCCGGTCATCGGCGCGCTGCTTGGCGGGTTGCTGTACGATATTTGCATCTATCAAGGTCATGAATCTCCAGTGAATTGGCCCTTGGCCTTGTGGAAGGAAAAACTCGCTTTCTTGAACTTTGGCAATGAGAAGAAGAAGAAAATGCTCATGATGAGGGACAGGTCAAACTCGAACTTGAGTGACTTCACTTATGAAGATGAAACGTTAGAGTTTTCCAAGCGCAAACCGTCTTCTTCCAAACCAGGCGAAGGCGCAGGAGCAGACGGTGTCGATCAAAAGAAAGTCCAATTCAAATCGGTGTCAAGGAATAATAGAGACTTCACTGGCGCTCCAAAGATTGAGGAGGATAAAGAAATGGATGCTTCTTCAATGGATTCAGAATCTCTTAGAAACTCCACTTCTTCATGATTCAGAACGGACTCTTCTCAATATATTCCTCTACCTTAGTTAACGATTTAGTTTCTTTAATAATGTCAATAATAATATCATTCTTCAACGCATTGCTGAATACATATAAAATACGTATATACCTTGATATCAGATTATAAATACATGTAGGGTGTTACACATGCATCAAAGTTCAAATTCACCACGTAAAGAAAAGGAATAATACACACATAGTCGTTACTGTGGCTAGTACAATAGCGTTCTTCCTCCTCCTTGTACCTATCTTTCCTATCACCGTGTTTATGCCTGGAATCCTTTGTAGCGTCTGCAGAACTCGATTATTAGCATTATGAAGAGCTCCGCTTTGCGATGTAAATTGGTCCCTTGTTTCCCAAGCTTGCGAAATCAACCTGTCAATCACATTGTGCGATTGATCAATCCTGTTGGATTCATTAGCCATATATTCATCTTCATTATTGAACCCTGTGTCTTGATGTTGAGCAATATCATTTTTAACACTAAACAACAGGTTTAGCCTATTTCTCTCCTGCAAGATGGATGACCTGATCCGTTGGAAGTTCTTCCAATCATCGTTCAAACTCTCCTTGTGACGTTGCACTTGTGATAATTTCGAAGCAGAAATGTTTGGTGTGTCAGAACAAATCTTATTCAAACTGTCTACAATGTCCTGTCTCTTGTACAGAAGCTTCTCAATCTGTGTATCCAGCTTCTTTTCTTGTCCAGAAGCCTCAGAGCTGGTGGTTTGAGCAAACGTAGAGTACTTAGATAGTGATGATTCAGTTTGACTCTCCAATGATATTATCTGTCCACGAACAGTAACAAACGATCCTTTTGACATCTTTTTCAATTAGCAGACACACTTTTCACTATACAGCAAGAACAATTATCTTCTCGCTTTTGATCCAACGTCTCTAGGTGTTCGAGTCTATGTTTGCGCAGAGACACACACAAGAATAGTATTTTCACATATAATATAGAAATTATTTCAATTTTAATGTATCTTTATTTCGTCTTGCCACCCACATTTAAAAGGAATTGATACGGAAAGGACCAATTCTAAGTGGATTTTCTTGTATTATAATGGTGTCCAATACAGACAGAGAGCTAGAATTAGTAGAGAAAGTTGACTTGAAACTGACACTGGCCGACACGGCGGAGAAATTCGAACATAATGTCAAGTTGTTTTTAGCGCCATTGTTATTAAAATTGGCATCTAATAACAGCAAAGTGAGACAAGCTGTCTTTAACTCTTTGAATAATGTTATGTCCCGTCTCTCTGCTCTCCCCCCGGTAAAGTTACCCGTGGAAGCACTGTTGAAACAAGCCAAATTCCCTAAAGTAGATTTGACCAATGTAGAAGACGCTGACGTTAATAACGTAAGATTATATTCTCTTCTGTTAGCTTCTAAAGGTATAGATAGACAGGATGCAACCGCAAATAAAGAATTAGTGCCTTTGATTATGAATGGTATCGTTAATTTATCGAATGATGTGCAAGCGAGATTGTTCCACATCTTGTGCAAAATATTAGTCAATTGGCAAGTACCTTTAAAAGGCAGTAAAGAAGAATTGGACATTCAAAAGCTTTTGAAATTAAACAAACAAGATTTAATGTTCTGGTTATCAAGATTCACAGATTTCTTTTTTTTATTGACCCCAAAATTAAGCAATGAACTCACCACCATACCTGCAGGTTACACTTGTCCCGGATTAGCTGTTAAGGATGTTAGATTTTTCACTAGTAATGCTGGTGTTTCATTCACTAAAGAGCAATTACTCAAATTTAAAAAGGTAATCTTCAACTTTGTAGCTCATGGATTAGTTGAAGATGACCAACTGTTATTGAAATTTTTTACTGTAGTATCTGTAGATAATTCATCCTTGGCTGAAACCGCTGCAACTTATTTGAAAAGACTAAAACCTAGCTATGAAGACAGTGATTTTATCGAGTCGTTAGCAAGTTGGTTCATAGGAGACAAAAACATTGGCAGACCACCTGTTAACAATGATTTACAACAAAAAATATTACAAATATTTGGTAATAGTATATTAATCACCACGCAGCCAAGAAATGTATTATTAATATGTTCCATTGGGCTCCATTCTCAAATTTATAAATTAAGATCATTGACATTGCAGTTTATTAGACATGTCTCGAGACATAACTATCAAAGTTTGTTGCCGATAGATGACGAATCTGTATCGACAAATATTGCCGCTCTGATCAGAAACAATTTGCATGAAGAAGGTTGGCCCAAGTTACAAATAGGTTCAAGCACACCTTCTTTCCAAACTTCTATAACTCAAAGAAGGTTGCAATACGAGACTTTAGGAGATATTCTCAAGAATGATTTTGACTTAGTACAAGACCTATCATATATAGTGTTCCTGTTTGATTCGTTGAAAGGTGATCTCTCAGATTTTCGCCAAAGTATCCAAGAAGCTCTATTGGCCACTACGTCCCACTTGATAAATTTGCCGTTAAGTTCAAAGCAATCTTTGAAAGGAATTTTAAAATCTAATCTTTCTGACGATTTTGATTTAGATGATCCTACGAAAAAAGATGCTTTAATGTCAGTAAGGTATGTTTGTATAAAATTTGCTAATGCTGCTTTTGATTTTAACGATGAGGAAGCAAGGTACTTCAATGTCCTTGGTACGTCTAGACATAATAGATTTGATATAATTGAAGAAGCCACAAAAGGCTTACACCCTCACTGGTTTCGTATCAGTAGAGCTTTAAATTCTAAGGCTATTAAAACTACTGGTGAACTGATAGGATCGACATTAGAAGAAACCAGACTGCCTCTATTTGTTAATTTCATTGAGCATCTATTGAAAGACATGGATGATAATAGATCAAATCCAACTGCTGTTATTTTTAAAACCCTTAATGTAGCAGTGAGATTCTCAAAACAGTGCTTGATTTCCGAGGCAATCTTTGGTCATAAGACTGTTGTAGTTCAAGATTCTAATTGGTCGGTGCGTATTGAACGAGCCATTGGTATTGACAAAAATGTCGATTCCTTAGTATCGAAATATCTTGAGAATACTAACAACGAATGGTTAATAAAATATATTAATGTATTATGTGTTGAATTCACACAGTCACCCATTGACAATACACACATTCCAACTTTCAAATTCAATGACGGTATTTTTGGAGAAATGTTTATCTTCCTTGCTAAATATCTAGTAAGTTCCATATTACAAAGGTTGAAGAATCTGATTCCGCACCTAGTGAAGTTTTTAGAAACTTTTCAAAATAACAGCGATGCAGACATAGAAATTGCGGGACAATTAGTGGGTATCTTAAGCTCTTCTGTGCCCAGCGATGAGTACATTAAAAAGCTGTTATTACCTTTGCGTGATAATGGAATACAGAATATTAATCTTCAAACGGCAATTGCATCTTCTTATATTCTTCCAAGGGTATCATTGACCGCAGGTAATATGGATGAACTTTACTCTGAACTTCATATAGAAAGGCTTATTGATGTAGTACGCAAGCCCAATTCATTGATTAAGAATAAGAAATTAAATTTGAGGTTACTAAACGAGTTTCTTAAGTATGGAACCCTCTTAAGCTTAAAAAGAGAGAAAAGAAAAGAGATTGTTGACGATTTTATTGAAACAAACAAGGCCAATTTACTCAATAGTGAATCCTTGATGGAAAGTTGGGGTTATGTCTCACTCTATGCCTCTGAGTTTGGCTATGAAGAAAAGATGTTTAGCGCTATTTTTGATACAAGTTCTTCTAAGCAAACAGAATTTTTGTTTACTTCTGGTGAAACAATCACTGTACTAGCTGGTGGTTGGAATAGTGGCTTTATGAATAAACAATTGGACGTGAGAGATATATCAATAAACACTTTACTGAGAAAATTTCCGGTCAGCAATGTCCCTTTCATCCTTTCGAAAGTACTAGAATGCTGTTCTTCCTCAAAGCCTACTTTAAGAAAAGCATCCTGTGTATGGTTATTATCAATGGTAGAATTCCTAGGCCATGACGAGCACATCCTTTCAAAAACAAAGGACATTCACATCACATTTATGAAATTTTTGGCAATTAATGATGAACTAGTGCAAGAAAGTGCAGCAAGAGGACTTTCCTTGATCTACGAGTTAGGTGACACTGATCTGAAGGAAGATATGGTAAAGAACTTACTCCGTTCATTTACAAATTCTAAGGAAGCATCTCTTCTTGGTTCTGGCTCTGTATCCGGCGATACAGAATTATTTGAGCCTGGTTTAATGAAAACAGATGACGGTTCGATAAACACATATAAAGATATTATGAATCTTGCTTCAGAAGTTGGTGATTCTTCTTTGGTATACAAATTTATGTCCCTCGCAAAGAGCAATTCTTTGTGGTCATCGAGAAAAGGTATTGCTTTTGGGTTGAGTGCTATAATGTCGAAATCTTCTCTAGAGAAATTACTTGTAGAAGACAAAGAAACTTCTAATAAATTAATCCCCATTCTATACAGATACAAATATGATCCAATCAGCAGTGTCTCTAAATCTATGAACGATATATGGGAAACATTAATAGTGAATTCATCTGACACCATAAGCATGTATTTTGATAAAATTCTCAAAGAGTTATTAGACGGTATGTCCAATAAAGAATGGAGGGTACGTGAAGCCAGTACTCTTGGGTTACTGAACCTTGTCAATTCTCAACCCAAAAATAAATTCACTGAGAGTATGCTGGACATTTGGACCATGGCATTTAGAGTAATGGATGACATTAAGGAAAGCGTCAGAGCTGTAGCAACCAAACTAACAAATACGTTAGCAAAACTTCTTGCTAAGTCAATCGATGTCAATATGGGCGTTACAATTGAAAAATCCAAAACAATCTTAGCCACTATCCTTCCATTTTTATTGGGTACAAAAGGTTTAGAAAGTGATGCAGAAGACATCAGAAAATTTGCCTTAGAAACAATATTAGATTTAATAAAGAACTCTGGCGATGCAATCAAAAGCTATTCTCCTGAATTAGTGTATCACTTCATTTTACTTTTCTCCTCACTTGAGCCCCAAGTAATCAACTACTTATCGCTAAACTCTCAGAATTATAACATAAGTTCTGATCTAATTGATTCTCATAGACGTAATGCGGTTACTTCCTCTCCACTATATCAAGCAATTGAACGTATGGTGACTGGTTCATCAGAAGAAATGCTTCCTGAATTAATTGATAAAGTCATAAAAGCTTCTAAAGCATCTGTTGGATTACCATCAAAGGTCGCTGACGCTCAAGTTATTGTATTGTTGACTAGAAGATATGCTTTTGATTTGAAACCATATTCTGGGAAATTATTAAAAGCTTGCATTAATATGTTTGATGATAGAAATGAAAATGTCAGATTGGCATTTGCCGCTACCTTCGGTAATATTTTCAGACTTGCACCATTAGAAAAACAAACAAAATATGCCAGAATTCTAGAAAAGAAATATTTTAACTTGGATGTGGAAGGTAATAAAAAAGTAGTGGGTGAAGCCATTGAATCATTACTGAAGCATGCTCCATCCGCTTTTGAAGACATAGCTGATATATTCATGCCACTCCTCTTCTTTGGATCGAATGATATTAATGAAGCCAATAAAGAGTTGTTCTCTAAAGTTTGGACTGAAGCCTCTTCTTCTGGATCATCTACTGTCAAGCTGTATTTATCTGAAATTATACAATTGATTTCTGGAAACATTAGGTCTAATGACTTTGACATCAGAAGAACGTGTGCAAAATGTGTATCTTCACTCAGTCATACTTTGGATGAATCTGTATCTGAGAAACAATTTAAATCTTTGTTGTTGTTAGCTATTGATTCTTTAGCTGGAAGATCATGGGATGGTAAAGAGAATTTGTTCGAAGCTCTTACTTGCGTAGCAAAAAAATCTGAAGGTTTCTTAGGTAGAGATATGGATCTTTTAGCTCAAGTTAATACAGTGGTGACTGTAGAAATTGGTAGGACCAACAAGAAATATGTCAGAAAAATATTGCCTTCGTTTTTAGAATATGTGGCCCAATTCAAGTGTAAAGATGATGATATGGTTAACTTAGCATGTAAAATAACAGAAGACGTTTTAAATGAACAATTAGTTTCCGCTGAAGATCTTAATGAAAATATTAAATCTGAAGGAAATTCTGTAAAGAGACTGAAAACTCAATCCGATATCAATCAGAAATCTTCACAGAAAAATATAGCTCAAGAAGAATACAAGATTAGACTTTTGAAAGCCTGTGCTACCATATTTAGAGTTGAAGACGCCGATGGTAGTAAGCACCCTAGTAAACTGTTACATTTCATTGTTCGTATGACTACTTCACTATTTGATAACAACAATATTATTTTTACTTGGAGAAGTCAATTAGCAATTAATGATATTGGTATAATTCTAATAGAAAACTATAAAAAAGGAAATATTATAGACGACTATTTATTGCAGCTGCAACAATTATGGGAAATTGATGTTAAAAATAATAGTGGAAAAGAAGTGATTGAGAGAGTAAAATTACAAATGATTAAATTTGGTTCATCGTTGATGACTAATATACCACAATTACGCACGATTGTAGAACAAGGGTTAACAACAATGGGTGAGTTGGACGGAACATCCAGAATAGAAGTAGAGTTAAGAAACATCGGATTGAGTTGAGAGAAATGGTCCCTTAATGATGGCTTTCGTTTAAGAACAAATATATAACTGTATGTATGACATTTTTAAAATCTAAACAATATTTGCATCATCACTAATTTTGCAAACGCTACCAACAGTACTATGTTTTAGACCTGATCGCGACCACCTCTCAATCTCAACACCAAGTGCAGTGTCGATTCCTTCTGGATGTTGTAGTCCGACAATGTTCTCCCGTCTTCCAGCTGCTTACCTGCAAAGATCAGTCTCTGTTGGTCAGGAGGAATACCTTCCTTGTCCTGGATCTTCGACTTCACGTTGTCGATTGTGTCGGAGGACTCCACCTCAAGAGTGATGGTTTTCCCCGTGAGCGTCTTGACAAAGATCTGCATCCCACCTCTCAATCTCAACACCAGGTGCAGTGTCGATTCCTTCTGGATATTGTAGTCCGACAATGTTCTCCCGTCTTCCAGCTGCTTACCTGCAAAGATCAGTCTCTGTTGGTCAGGAGGAATACCTTCCTTGTCCTGGATCTTCGACTTCACGTTGTCGATTGTGTCGGAGGACTCCACCTCAAGAGTGATGGTTTTCCCCGTGAGCGTCTTGACAAAGATCTGCATCCCACCTCTCAATCTCAACACCAGGTGCAGTGTCGATTCCTTCTGGATATTGTAGTCCGACAATGTTCTCCCGTCTTCCAGCTGCTTACCTGCAAAGATCAGTCTCTGTTGGTCAGGAGGAATACCTTCCTTGTCCTGGATCTTCGACTTCACGTTGTCGATTGTGTCGGAGGACTCCACCTCAAGAGTGATAGTTTTTCCAGTCAAAGTCTTTACGAAAATTTGCATGATAAAGTGAAATGTCTCTTTTAACGCTAGTAAGCCTTATTTCAAAAGAACACTAGTGTTAGTTTGTGAATCAAATTAACAACTACAACAGTGGAAAATCCTTCGTTGTTTTCCGAAAACTTACTCCTTTATATACTACCGGATTTGCCCCTTTTGGAGTCATTCAAAGACATCAGAAAAAGAAACTTCTAGAATTGCAGTTACCCGGAGCAGAATTTCAAGCCCTGACTGCTAGGTCCCATTTTAGGGCTCGGACAAGTGATTCGTCTTCATGAAATTCCCTATGATAACATAGTACTTCAGGTTTGTGATTGAAGTCTCAACAGAAACCATTCGGAGGTACAATTGGTCATTAGAATTCAAGTTAAAATCCCACAACAACTATTCGATTACTTCATAAGTTCCTTCACTTTGAGAAACTCAATGGCTCAATTTAGAGTCTCGCAATTGGAATGAAAAGTTCTGAAGAGTTAACTGTTCATATGGTTCATTAATATCAACAATTAAGACAGCATAGTTCTTGCTGGCTAATTCTGGCTGATTGCTGGTGATGACTTGTGTTTTAAGAGCACGTTCTCTTCTATAGCAAGTTAATTATTTCAGGACGTTTAAAGTTTCCTATTTGAGATATTTTTCTTTGTTTATCCAACAAGAGAATATTTGTTTTAGAAAAATATTGTTGTCATTTATATTTGTTAAAAATGTATGGATGTTACAAGACTAAAAGGTTGAAAAAAATTAGTTACAGTCTGAAAACAAGTTCCATTATTATTGTGATTCAATTCATTATATGAACTCGACCACATTCGGTAATGTGAATATCATTACATTTATCATTAACATATGTATTTAATATATAGGCAGTATTACTTCGCTAATAACAGCGAAGTGAGGGATAATTGGGATTAATTAATGAAAAGGATTTGTTTCGGCAAACCGACTCGGTAGTTTTATCCCACTACTTACTCCTTCAACTATGGATTCAATCTCATTATCAGAACTGCTGTGTTGTACTGTCTTTGTATCATTATCCTGAGCCTCTTCTTCCGATAAAGGGTCTAAGTTGAATCTATTAGATTCGAATGTGTTTCTTGAGCCGGCAGTGCTTCGCCTTTTAAGGTCAAGACTTTGTGATCTTATCGAACCGTTAGTCTTCATGCCGCTTATCGAAGTGTCTGTAGCCTCATTCATAACTTGGGTTTTAAGAAATGAGCTACCAACTCCATTGTAGTCAAATCTTAAATGACTATTGTCGGTGGACTTACGGCCAGGTGACGATATACTGGATCGAAACTGTATTACATCCTTCCTTCTATTCTCTAATAGTTGGCTATCGTCAATTAGCATGCAAACGTCTTTAGAAATGTATCGGATTTGTTCACACATCGTCGAATAATCTTTATCACCGAATCCAAAATCATCTATCCCCTCATATTGTTCAAACAATTGTTTGTTCTTTTGGATCCATACGATGAAATCATTAGACCCATTGTTTAATAAATATGACACTAAAGTCAATGTCCTTAAAGTAGTCGTGACACTTTTCCTATTTAATAATTTGTTAGGGTCATACCCTATCAATCTTTTCCTTAGCACATTTACAATTTCTTTTAAAGTCTTTTGATTATATGTAAGCACCGAGATCTCATTCATTAAAGCACCTGTGGTTCGAGAATTGTCTTCCCCATCAGTGGCTTGTTTGACTTTTAATTCCGTCTGTGAATGAACAAGACTTCTTACTCCTGCCAAAACAAACGACATGGAGATTTAGGAGCTATCTATGCAGCCAAAGAGAGCAAAAAGTACCGAAGCTGTAAAGTAATGTACGTCAAGAATGTAGTTCATCTTCTTCATACTGATAACCGTTATTTGTTTTTTTAAAACAAAATTTCATCACAAGTTAAGTATAACCAATATGATACACGAAGATTTGCAATGCTTAAAAACATATATATGTTTCACATCATCTGATCAAACAATATAATGTGTTGTGCAGTGTTTTCAGAGCCTTTAAATTGAATATATGTCTATATATATTTTTGATTCACAGAATTTCATTTGCATTTTCTTGTAATTCTTCCCATAACCATTTTCTCCATATATCTCCTGCCATGTTCAAAATATCAGAAAATGACCTCGAAATTTTTGCATCATTCCCCATTTCTATAATCATATGTTGATGACTATGCTTTGCATGAGGTTTTGACACTGGCATAGATGAGGATGATGTAGAGACATTTCCAGCACTGGTACTGCTAGAAGAGCTCGTAGTACTAGGCCGTTTTGACAACGAGTAGTCAAATGTTGAACCATTCTTGTCCTCTATATTTATATCTTTCGTATCGTAAAGTTTTTTATAGTTTTGATCATCTATTCTGGACAATAAAGGTAAATTATTCAAAAACTCTGTGATATCGGATTCTTCAAATTCTAATAATTTGAATTCGTTACATTGTAATACTGCCACGTAGATGAAGACAATCTGAATGTGAGGATCGATTAATGAGAAAGGTATTTTCCAATTGTCATGGTTGGCACTCTTTGAAGCCATATCATTTATTTGCAAATTGCTTAATTTTAAGGAATCCGTTTCCAATTCATTCTCTAGTGATGATCTTGAAGAGGAAATCACAGATGATGCACTGGATACATTTTTATCATAACTATTCTTAGATAACAATTCTTTTAGAATTTCATTATCAAAAGTAAATTGTAAAGAACCATAAGCTATATGATTTAAATCTGGAAACCAAAACGGGTCATCCTTACGAAGTAAACTCGATAAAAACTCTTTGTTCACATGATTTAATTGAGTATTGTCATTGTATTTGTTTGTTAAACCTTTCGGTATCTTTTCGTATAGGTGATTGAATTTTTTGGTATTATAATTCAAGAAAAAATCAATGGTATTCATATCAGGTTTAGGTCTCCAGCCAAATAAGATATCCCATACTCTTGCTCTATCTTGTTTTTGTAAAGATCTGGCACCACAGCATTTGATCCACCAATAAAGCCATTTCACTCTTGCAGAGTTGGGTTGTAAACTTAAATCCTCGTTTAAAGGTTGATACAATTCAGGTAAAATGGAGGAAAACACCTTAAAGAAAAGGGTTCTCCTAAAGGATAATCCACCACCAGATAGGATGGGGAAATAATTAGATTGTCCATCTGGGTACTTCCTTTCCACATTAGCCGAGGCCAACACAAAATCTGGTACATGGAAGATGACTAACACTAATCTCTCAAAAAGCTCACTAAATGTGAACAAGTATGATTGAGGTAATTTTTCTTTCAAGCTTGATAATAGTGGATACTCCTCATATAACTTAACTGTTGGGGTTAATAAATCTTCTTTTTTCCTTAGTTTAAAATCTGTGGTAAGGTTTGAAGTTCTCTTCCCACTTAATACTTCGATATCATTGATATCACAATTCGGAGGGAACCATTCGGCTAAACCTAGCGCTAGCCATGCAAGGCCACTTTCATATTTAACGATGCTTGACCATTTTAATAAGAAAATTAAAATTGCATCCTTTAATAGTGAGATTAATTGTTCGTCCTTAGAGTCAAAATGAAAATATTTATTCAAATCATGTATGATTAAATTTTCTACATTTTCGTCCTCAGTAGAATCAATTTCTTGTGATTGGTGCCTCACAGAATAGTTTTTACTTTGGTTATCCCAACGAACTATATTCGAAAAAATATTTGGCGAAATGACAAATGGATGGTATTTTAATAAAATTGGCCAAACTAAATGTCTCAACTGGGGCGGTATCCCTGATGTTCTGGCTAAAAAGGCCAACGAATCATGGTCATTTATCCTTATAAGGTCGATTACTAACTCAATCAATTGTCTATCAAAAAATTGAGCCTTTAAATTTTTAGCATGGTGTGAGGAATTAAATGTATTTCTTCGTTCAGGCATAATTCAGAACTTATGGAAAGGCTAATGAAGTTTTCAATATATGTCCTTCTGACATACGAAAATTTAAAACACAAGTCCTATATATTGTAGCTATGCTTTAACGTCATAAAAGAGTCTCTTATGAAAAGATTTCTATCTTCAATACGCAGATTGCACCATAGTAGAGTGGCGATACCGTAAAATGAAAACTACCAAAATATATTCAATTTTAAATGTAAAAAGCCCTAACAATCTTCAAGCAAAACCCTACTTTATGGGGCTATTGATACAAGCCCTAATTTGGTTCAGATCTGTAGCGGTTACTGCTTACGGAATAGCTGTCGAGCAGTTCACACAACTTTTGGAACATAATCCAACGTCTTGTTGGTAATACAGCAATGGATAGTGAGCTCTTTAATATGTTTCTTTAAGAATAACAAGAAAAATGCATTTGCAAGTGCAAGAGGTCTCTTCTTGGAAATCACTTCGAATTAAATATTCACGTGGTGTCAAATTATCTCCAATAAACTATCGCAAAATGAGTTTCTTTTCGTTGCTGTTGTGTCTATACTGGTTCTAATAAAAGAGTTGACTTTTTTAAGAGCACAGAAGACTCTACACCGTTTTCTTCTGCTTTCAAAATGGAAATATGGCAGGCAGAGCTTGGTGCTTCAACTCATTGGCTATTATACATCTCTAATTTTTGTAGAATGATTATATATTAATGTATATAATATAAATAGATTTATTTTATTTAGTCTCATATTTAGTATATATAATCTAAATTGATTATTTCAAAACTTTTTTCCAGTGATAATTTTTGAAAAAAGTACTCTTTGATGCTAGCTTCTGTATATATTTCATGCTTTAATCCGTTGTGTTTTTTAATTTTATGAGAAATCTGCAAACAGATCATATATAAAGTCAATATTCATATTTTTGTTAGTTTCATTAGATGAACAACGATTTTTCTTTAGCATCTCCTTACAGGTATATATATCATCTCATGGCTATCCTAATTGCTCTTCAATTCAATTTCAGATTCCAACCTGTCAGTTAAACCCCACGAAACAATCATCGTCTCTCTTATAAAACTTTTTAAGAGTAGTTCAAGGACTATATTCTTCTGCCATGTTTATACTTTAGTGTAGAGCTTAGTGCTGTAATACAATTTTCATAGCTGAAAACTTACAAAACTGTATCTCAGAAGACTTCTGTATGTGCTATTCGTTTTTCCTATACCAATAACGTGCTTGGACTAAGATCGGTTTTGAGATAGTTCCTTTATTCAAAATATTGAGCGTGACTGCTGCATGTGAATCATGGGAGTTTGGCAGCTACTGATCAGACTCTAAAACTTACAAGGATGCCGCCAGTACGCTTTAATCCAATGAAACCTTCACGTAATTTTGTTCCCAAATAAGTAAAATATAGTCCTACTCAACACCCATACTAGAAAGCCAGACATCATCTCTAAAAAGGGATTTTACCGCTTGGCGCATCTGGAATTTCGCACTTAACAAACTGAGGAGTTTTCTGTTACACATCCTTAGGGTTAATAGTTAAGCCACTGGAGTAGCGCGACGGGCTAGAGGTAGAGCTAAAATCCCTACCCACTGCTACTTCGAGATAATCCGGTTAATTGGGATCTTTCTTTTTCTTATGATACTACCGAAAGAGTAATGTTCACGGGAGGTAACTCATTTTATCCCCGAACTCATTCTCAATTAGGCATAATTAAGCGATCAACAAACAGAGAGATCTGCTTTCAAGATCTTCTTTAGGGTTACGGTAGGTTCACTGTAGATGGGATCGTATATTGGAAAAATCTTCAAGAATTATTTTAATCTCAAAAAACGTTAGTAATTAATTCTCCATAGAATTAAATTTAGTTATAGGACCCTGCATGATTGTTATGCTTAAGGTATCCCACGTTTCAATATAACAGTTCTTATATAAGCGTGTTTGTAACCTTCGAGTGTAGAGGCCACTGTAGTTTCAATTCTTTGTTGCTAAGCGTTGTGTGACTGTAGTTAACGCATAATAAAAAGTTTGAATCTATTTGGTTTGTTAATACACTATCGCAAAAAAATATGATGTTAACAGTAGATAATTTATTAAACCAAGATACTGACTCTTCGAGATCCACTATACGCTCTCCCAAAGAGGCTAAGTTTGTTGATGCTAAATACGAGAGTGTATCGCCTAAATCCGTTTGCACAGACTCTAGTACGATATCGACACCTTCTAGTCCTCAGTCTTCTGGCGAGACTGTTGTTTGTAAATGGGAAGGCTGCCAATCGATTTTCCATGATGCTGCGATATTATACCATCATCTGTGTAATGAACATGTTGGTAGAAAAGCTCAGAAAAATTTACAACTGCAATGTCGATGGGAGAATTGTTCCGTTAAGACTGAGAAAAGAGATCATATCACTTCGCATTTGAGAGTACATGTTCCGTTGAAACCATTCAACTGTGCTAAATGTGATAAGAAATTTAAAAGACCACAGGACTTAAAGAAACATTTGAAGACTCATTTGGAAGCCAATATTTTAAATAGAAAGAAAAGAGGCCCACCTATTGGTTCTAAAAGGAATAAGGTGTTTGCTACGAACCAATCCTTAGGAAATAATAATACATTATCGATAACAAAGTCAAATATTGCTAGCGTGAGTCCATTAGTTGCTTCTGTGCAAATGAAAACTATGACCCATGTAAACTCTCATCCTTTACAAAGTTTTATTACTGAAGAACTAAACAGTTATGAGCCAATTTATAACCTACAAATGGCCACGAAATTAAGAGCTGTAGTAAATCCACAAGTGAGTTCTATGTCTATACCGTTATTAACTGATCCACATTCGCATCGGAATTATTCATCAGCTTCATCTGCATCTTCATCATCAGAGACGTTCCAGGAATCTTTGGATTCAAGTCCCACGGATACTACGATGTCGACTATGAATTTAGATATTTTACCTAAGTCTAATGTTCAAAAAGCTGCTATATTTTTTACGAGATTACAACAAAATATGTCAATGCACCCGCCTCCACCAGTAAGCTATACAACATTGATCCCACCGTACTCTCAAAAATACCCGCAGATTCCGGCTTTGCCACCTTTATCAACGTCACAACTGCACAACAATGCAGGAAATACAAAACTGCCACCGATGTCATCAATTCCTATCCTGACGCCAAGATTAGACACAACTTCGATGCAGAGAGTGACTCCGAGACGACTAGACCTCGTAGACTCCTCGTTTAGTAGAGCACAGCAAAGTAATGGTAGCCAGGAAGATGCACAAGAAGATTTAGAAGAATTAGCAGCATTTGAAGACGATTACGAAACCGTCTCATTATTAAAGGATTACTTGATTTGTTCTCTGTTGGAAGAAGAGTTTCCAATGGAATCATCACGTTATCCTGTGGTGACAGTTTAAATCTAAATGAATTAAATTAGGTACGGAATATAAAAACAGATAAATATATAATTAATCATTATGGGTATGGTGACAAATTGGACAATATGCAAAAAATTCGTGAGAATATATTAGATGACTTGAAAGTTGGCTTCTAAAAACGGAGAATCAATTATTTGCCGTGAGATCCGTATCGTTCTCTATATCATCATTTAACTCCTTATCTGTAGTTATAGTCTTAATAGCAGGGTTGGAAATAGAATCGGAATCAGAATCTAACTCATGAGAACTAAGGTTTTCTAAATCATTACCACGAGTTGAATTTTCTTTCACCCATTTTGCGTAGTAATCATTCCGTAATATGATTACAGCAATTATCAAAGGAGTGCAAATAAGAGAGACAATAGAGCAGTAGATTAGTCTTAACACTTGTGGAAATGGATAGTGATTGAATTTATAGTCGTAAGCCCCCACAGGTGTTCCGATCGCAGCAAGGACACCCATGGTGACAGGCCACACTGTTAAGAAAATTGGAATTCCGACTATAGCGCCTCTCATGCCTTTCCGTATGGTCCATTCAGCTAGGTTAAAATACCATTTCTTGTTTGGATATTTAACGAAATACCACCTCAAATATTGCTTATAGGTCAGCCTGTTGGAATCATCTTCTAGTTGACTTTCTCTAATAAGTCCATTATCCATTTCCAAGTACCATCTCCAAAATCTGCTTTTAGCCATGCATTTTTCATACAACCAATCACTAAATGGAATATGGCAAGTCTTATCTTTGTAATCATCAAACCCGACATTCAATTCTTCAATGACCCATGATAGTACAGTGATAATGAATAGAGTTAAAGCACAGTCACCAGACATAGTATGAGGAAAAGCCCAAAGTCTAATCTGATGGCCTTTGTGAGCGTACAGACCATAACCAATAGCGAAATTCAACCCACCAGTGATTATAGCAGAGGGTACACCTTCCCAAATAAGCAAATAAAAAATCATATACACCAACGGGTGGTTGGACGAGAAATGAGAAGCCATTATTTGCAATCCAGCAGCTTTGAAAGGACAGACGATGATATAAACCAAAGAACAAGAACGTACAAGCAAGGTCAAGAACGTACAAGCAAGGTCAAGAAAGGAAGATCGTAACACCAGTAATAGTGGAATATTAATAGTCGGTCATATTTATTATATATGAACCTCACATTACTACATCGCATTCCCCTATCACTCTTAGTAAACGGAAAACAAATTGATCTTCCCAATACCAGGAAACACTTTCTTGTAAGCATTTTTGGTAAAAATAACCGTTTACAGGCATTTTCCACATAAGGATCGTTAAAATGAAAACAATGGAAGCTTCTTATTAAGTCCTATCTCAGGCGCCCAGGTCCACAGAAACGTAGGCAGGAGTCTGCTTATTGTATACATTTATAACGTTGAAACCACATTAGGTATCACCGAGACAGATAGTAAATCCCATTTCCGGCACTGTATAGGAGGGACAGCGTAGTAATTCAACAGTAATGACCGGGCTTGTGACGAGTAGGTCGTTTTTTTTCGGCTCATTACAGTTGTGGGTAGGATTTTCTACTCTACTTTCAACTCACATATATGCACAACTGCCCTAATGTATAACCCTAATTTTGCTGGAAGCCCTAACTTTGCTCAACGCCAATATCAAGTAATTATTTTCAATGCTACGCAAGAAATGACCATTTAAACGCTCATCTATAGTACAAAAAGGTTGTCTTTCACAAAATAGTTTCACGATATTTGCCATCAAAGCACATCTGTATTGAAAGAAAACAATATTTTTACTTATTTCACAAACCATATTGGTTGTGTACTTCACCAGGAGTCATTGATCTCCGATTGTTTTATAAATGAAAATGATGGCTTTTTTCAGCTGATACTTGATTTAATATTCCTGGATTAGCATCTACTTTAATACCATTTAACTGAAAATTTAGAATCTTAAATTGACGATTAAGGTGGCACGCAAGAAATAGGGAACAGTGGAGACTGTAAAGAAACTGAAGATGAAGACGCACTTGTAGATACGCAATCACAGAAGGATAAATTGGTTTTTCAGGAGAACCCTATCTATATGTGTACGGATTGTTGATATCAGCTATTGAACAATCAGAAAGGGTTATTGATGATGGATACGAAGGTCAGGAGAAATTTGTTAATTCAAATTAACGTCTGAAAATTGATTTTCTCATATCAGATCCTTTTGCGAAAGTATCTCGAAAGTACTAAAGAATCCTTATTAAATTATCAAGACAGGTGCACAAGTCATCAGCAAGATATAAGCTGTTCAAGAAAACAGTAAGGAAACAGCTTCCAAAATATCAATCAAACAAGTTTGGGTAGCAAATTCTATCTATTAGATTTTTTCCGGCAAACAAGAACAGCATAGAATTTTTGTAATCTTATTTATGTTTTGTAAGTGTTGCTGATCTCTGGTTATTTACTGACTCTTTATGATTAAATGATTTATAAATATCTTGAGTATCCTTAAAAAAAACTAAGAAAGTGAACATTACGTGGATACGGGTACTCATACCGCAACTACTCGTTTTGCTAGAGATCAACGTGTTGTACAATGAAGTTTGTAAGCTATAAAATTACCGCCAACATATGAGCAGAGCAAGGGCTTTTACCAATGACCTAACTTATCGAAATCCTTAACAATGGGAACAAATATGAACCCTACCTAATATGTCCTCTTTAGTAAGAAAAGGAAACAATTGATGTGCACAATTTTTGCTAGTAGAAAATATGAAAAACTCAAGTTCAACTAGACTCGTCACAGGCCTAAATTACTAATGATGTGTCTATTTGCGCTGCAGTGGCCCAATCGGGACAGGCGCTGGCTCCGGATGGCACTCTGCACGGCTGACGTGTTTTTTCTTTCGGCCAATAAAAATTTTAACGTGTCTGGGTGTTAGCAGTCACGTAATATCATGATACTCAAATAGCATGTGATTTGAGGTGTTGGGTGTTGCTTTATATCGTTTCTCACGTGTATCATGTGACTTGGTCCCAATGTTTGCGTTCTATTTCATTCATATTCAACAAACCCAGGTTTGAGAACAAAAGTGTCACTTCTTGTTGTTCTTGCGCGTTACAGTACTGCTGCCAAAGTGTCTGTCAACTGAGGTGCAACCTGTACAAAAATGGCTGTGGTAAAGAAAAGACGCTCTTACCAGACGAAGAATAGTCGTCAATCGCAAATGCTGTCACAACATCAGCACCGGTTGAACGGTTCTATGGGTAACGAGAGTAGGAGGGCTTCTGAAACTTTGAGATTGAAGCCTGAACCTTTGAATTTGACTGTCCATGACGAAAGCGATACTCTCTCTTTTAGAATCTCTTTATTGAAAAATTTCATTTACTCCGCTGATTACATGAACGCACTAATGACACAACCGATACCAATTTCCAAAATTAAACCTCCTAGAGTCTTTAGCAGCAAATTATCTGTGGAATTACTTACGGAAAGGTTACAAAGACAGGAATCGCAGGTGAAAGGTTTAAGAGAAAAATTAACCCATCCGGTCGGACCAATTGATATAGAACAAGATATCTTCAAAGGCGATTTGGATCTACAATCATTAGACTCTGTGGAAGAAAATATAAGTAAATACTTGAAACATTTCCGGTTGAATTGTCAAGACGATAGAATCGTTCGTTATAGGGATAGCTTTAAATTCGATAAAACTGATCCAAGACAAGCCCCTTCAAATTATTGGATACTTTATAAGGAATTGAAAGCTAAGTTGGAGCGAGAAAGATTAGAGGCAGAAAGGATTCGATCACAAAAATTGAAAGAAGAACAGGAACAGCTGGCTAAAAGACAAGAAGAAATACGGCAACAAGAACAGCAATTGCAACTACAAGGGAAAACTATAGATAATGATTTGAAGCTTCCTTTACCTACTGACGTAGCTATTTTAAATGATTCAAACTTGGAAATGTCGGAGACCCATAGCGATGGACTAAATGTAGATATGGGATCCGTAAATCCGATCATAGCCGCTGCGACTTCAAACAGCCCCACATATGATCCTACTACCAATAATAGCATCGATGGCGATAACACAAGCAATCAAAACAGTAGCAATAATACCCAAAGGCACCAGCTTCTTAACACTCAACAAAATAATGAAATAAATGGAGGACAAATGACGTTAGATGATATGTTTGGAGAATATAATAACGAACCATTTAACAATGGCTTTGACGATGGATTTGGTGATCTAGATAATGTGTTTTTTTAAGTTTATGCACTAAGTTTGTATATATATATTAATAAGATTGTATGACCATTTTTTCTCATTTCCAGAAAATATCATTAATATGTTGAATTAGTCTGCCACTCGCAAAAGCTATGGTTCCAAAAGTCACCACTAATTGTGTCACAATTAAACATAGAGAAGCTAACATGAATCTGGGACAGAAAATTTTCCAAACCATTAAATGTCTTCTAAATACAGTGACCCAAATAAAAGAACTTAAACATAGAATCGTGTTGTAAGTGATAAGGACTCCGCAATTAGACACAATACGACCTAAAAGAGTTTGCGGTTTTAAAACATCAGGTGGCTGTTTCCATAAAGTTAATAGTGCTACAGATAATGCAATCAAAATATGAGGGCCAAATGTATTTAGTACAATGGCTAAATGGGTGAAGGGGAAACTAATCTTCGAAGATAGAACAAATCCAATATCCCATTGGATGGAGGGAATTGTGGCCTGGTGACCTGTAGTGAAAAATTGTTGGTATGATAACAACCCCATCACAATAGGACCTATTATGCTTTCCTTTAATTTTAAAAGGTCGATAATTTCTAAAATCGACAATAACTGGTTACATAACAGGAAAATTGAAATTTGAGCCAGCGGCTTGTTAAATAATAAAACGCTCATCAGGATATTAATCACAAGTAAAAAATACTCCGCGCCATAAATATTCGTGTAACCAAGGATAGTAGCTTGGTATGATTTCACATCTGTGTTATGTACATTTAATTTAATGCACAAAGGACCCATCCACCAGCCAACATTGACAGCTACCAGACTAAATCCAGCTACAATTCTAGAAATGGTATATTTAGCCATACTAACATCAAATTCAATATGCAAATAATCTAGATTATCTGTATTCTCTAACGCAACTAATGTCCAATATATGAAATTCACAAATAAAGCTCCTTTCAAGAAAAAATCTATCCATATTGGTGCAGCTGCTTGATATGATGAAGTTAAATTATAATAACCTTTAATGCAATTGGGTATCAGAAAAATTGTGGCAAAGCATAAAAGCATACACCATAATGAATAATTTGAGTTCATATTGAAAGTAGGGCTACAGTTGGATCCTTGTTCTTCTCTACAAATAGTAATCATGGACGCGATCCGGGTACACAAGATCAGAATTATCGAGTGGTATCCGCCAAGCAATCTTGCAAATCTAGATAATGGTAAAGAATTAGAATTGGCAGTAGAAGCATTCACACCAGAAGTAGTTCCTTCGTTTTCACTGATTTTGGCCGTTAATAGCGCTGTTGTAGATTGTCTTCTAGGAAGGAATACAAATTCAAACAAAGTCAACATACCAAATGTAACCAGTAAAAAAGATACGATTCTATCTTCCCATATAGTAAAAGAGTTTGATGCAAATAATAAACTGTGAATTAAAACAAACATGGATCCAATACGCGACCAATACTCTAAGAAATAATCTTCAAAAAACTTGACAGCTATCCAACCACAATTATAGTGGTCAAATATCGGGATGCAACAACCGATAATGATACCTACTGCAGTAGCCAGCAAACAACACCATAGCACACTGTTGAGAAAAGCAGGTTGGTGGAAAACGTAATATAATGCGTAAAAACAAGAGTTGGATATTAAACACATTGTTATAATCCACGGAGCGAACTCTGGAACCATTTGGTTGACTACTATGGAAGGGATAAGTTTGGTGACAGAGAGTAATAAAAGTAAAGATATCGTCATTAGTCCAATGCCAATTGAAATGCTCCAATAGTCAAAACGTGCCCATCTATCTTTACAAACATCTAAGAAGTGTTGCTGAAATAAATAACCGTCTTCAAAAGTGATCCCATCATGAAGTCTTTTAAGTAGCGTATCCATGATATCAGATTTCTCGATATCAGCTGGATAAATGCCTAGTGTTTCCTGATATTTTAAAATCTGGTTCAAAGTTAAAGAAGCGATGGTCTCTGAATGGCGCTTATCTAATATTATTTCTTCGATTGGCCATCCTAGATTATTGTACGGTATTGGCACTCCTAGCAACAATGACAATGTTGAAACTAGATCGATTTGATTAACTTTCCTATAAGTTTTACCTAATTCCTTCGTATCATACTCAGCAGAGTTGAGCTTCCTAAATATGTGAGGTTTCTTTGAATATAAAAACAACGTACTCTCTAACTCATCTGGAGAATCTCCGCCATGGTTACCTGTATGGTCCATACCATGATCACCCATTACTACGAGTAACGTCTTATCGTCGATGGTAGATATAATTTCTTCAATGAAATCATTAACTTGTAATTGTTTTTCCTTCATAGTGAAATGGTTGGGTCCATATTTATGACCAACATGATCTATCCCCAACATATGACCCACAAGGATATCCCAATCAGAGTTTGATTTCAAATGAGATCTAAAAAACGATATGACACCATTGTCGACAGTGTCTAAGTCCCAAACATTCAATGATTCATAAGGTTTGCTATGGTTCGATAAAAATGGATGAAACAGAGCATCCCAAGTGTCATCACCTGCAAACCATATGGATTTTCCATTTAAGTAGAGTTGTTTGATCAAGTTGTCTTCCTCGATCACATCTCCATTAAAGTTAGAGCCTGCATCAATGAAGGTGGGCAGTGATCCCGTGGTTAAACCTTTCAATCTTTGCAAAGTTGTTGTTGGAGGGTCAGCAATAAACTTCAGTAACAAAGATGAACTTTGGGAGTGATCCTCTTGGAAAACACTGTGTAATATTTTCAGATTATTATGATAATATGGATTTGATATTGAAGAGTCAACAGGTATAACAAAATCAAACCTCAATGCATCCACAACTAGCACCACAGTTTTCTCAAATATGGGTTTACCCTTATTTAGAAACACAGTAGTCTCGTCTAGAGGTGTTATATCTGGCAAAACTGTCCTTGTCAACAGAAAGCCTCTTGTGAAAAATGCTATAGCGATGAATTGCAAAATTGCCAATGAGGTCAGTAAAACCACATACAACATGTGGGAATTTCGAAACTTCTGAATTCGCGACTTGTACATCCGTTTTTCCTCTAACGATGTAGACAGAATTGTTTTCTTTATTGTCATTTCATCCATGGCTGTCTCAATATGGTGGATTTGTGAAAGGAAAGTATAAGCGAGCCAAATCGCAAGAGCACTTCTGATAAATCTCTTCTATCAGTAACTACAAGGCGACGATTACAAATCAAATTCCAGTTGACTCGATGACAATGCTTCAAAACAACCTATAAGATATAAAAATTTACCTAAAGTGGTAGCCATAGTGATGCGGAAATCCACATGAAAGTTTATTGGTAAAAATGTCTTTAGCCCTAATATGTTCAATCAGGGCTTGAAATTTAGACCCTATCATCAAGCCCTATAATAGTCATTACGGAACTTACGACGACGCAGGTACACGACCGAGAACAACGACGACTCATTTCCTAACATCGCTCTTAGGGCCCAAGATGCCTGAATGACGGTTCAACACAAGCAGCAGCGTCACGGGCATCAAAACGTGTTATCAGTGTAAAAGGAATTTACTACGTGACTAATGAAAGTATTCGTTTTGATATATGTACCCTTTTAAATGTGGGGCGATGGAAATGTCTTACTACGGCGAAATTTTTGATTTCCTGTTCATCTTTTAACTGCTGTCATACGGTTGCCGAGGTAATAATACCAGTGTAGTTATTTGCTGTATGACCTACTAGGTTTGATCCCCCCTGAGATGTCTGTAATGATCTTTTTCATGGTACTAAGAGGTCCCTCTTCTATTTTCTTAATACCTGGATGATATGTATATATACAAGTTGTTTTTGGTAATTTCTTAAAATATCATCAGCGAAAGTAGCGTAGTAATCATCTTTGAAAAAATAGGCTAACATCACAACATATGTCTAGTGATACTAGCTTTAATAAAGAATGTGTTTCTTCTAATGACACATGTTCAACTTCTAATAATTACCCCCGTGATTTTCGAGGTGACCAAAGAGATGGTCAGGCAGCGTTACAATCTGCTATGCCTTTACGTCGAACTTCAACTCTTGGTTCGGAATTGGAATCGGGAGTGGAATTGAACAGATCTTTGACGAGGTTAATCAAAAACTCTTCTCTAGAAACAGATAAAGTATTGGAGTCATCGACATTGGATTATACGGAATGTCCTCCAATGGGAGGCGGTAGACCTTTCCCTGACCGTCTACCCGACAGGTCGAGTTTTGAAGTTACTTTCGATGGATTGAATGACCCTCTGCACCCTTTCAATTGGCCTATGAGGAAAAAAGTTCTTTTATGCATAATCCTATGTGTCAATTGTCTTTGTATTACATTTGGCTCTTCTATATTTGCATCAGGTACATCTCAGATATGCGAAGAGTTTGATATAATTCCAGTTGTAGCAATTTTAGGCGTGACACTTTATGTGATAGGATTCGCTGCTTCCCCGATAATCTATGCACCATTATCAGAATTATATGGCAGAAAAGGTGTCCTAGTAATTAGTGCATTTGGTTTCACTCTATTTCAATTTGCTGTAGCTACTGCTAAGGATTTACAAACTATTTTCATCTGTCGATTTTTTGGTGGATTTATTGGTGCAGCACCATTGGCTGTCGTTCCAGCCGCTTTTGCAGATATGTTCGATACGAATGTAAGAGGTAAAGCAATTTGTCTCTTTTCTTTAGGTGTCTTTGTTGGTCCTATACTTGCTCCAGTTATGGGTTCATATATTGTTCAGCATACGACTTGGCGGTGGTTGGAATACGTCGTCGGTTGTTTAGCCGCACTGCTGACCGTATTAGTAACACTATTTTTCGAAGAAACTCATCATCCAACGATTTTAGTGGAGAAGGCTAAGATGATTAGAAAATTGAGCGGTAATTGGGGTGTTCATGCCGCACAGGAAAGTGTTGAACTATCTATAAAAGAGATAGCAGAAAAAACAATCACAAGACCCATTTATATGCTATTCACTGAGCCAATATTGTTCGTTATCACATTGTACAATTCATTTGTTTACGGTATATTATATCTTCTGTTGGAAGCTTATCCAATAGTGTTCGTTGAAGGATACGGGTTTCGAGTCAATGGAGAGCTACCTTATATTGCCTTAATAATAGGCATGGTGATATGCGCCGCATTTATATGGTGGATGGATCATGATTATATGAAATGTTTTAAGGCAAAAGGCGGTTTGGTACCCGAGGCAAGATTAAAACCTATGATATATGCTGGTGTGGTGTTTCCGATCGGAATTCTTTGGTTTTGTTGGACTGGTAACTACCCTGATAAAATCCATTGGATTTGTCCTACTATTGCAGGCGCCTTCATTGGATTCGGGCTGATGGGTATTTTCTTACCATGCCTAAATTATATTATAGAGTCATATCTGTTTATTGCAGCATCTGCTGTCGCAGCTAACACTTTTATGAGATCAGCCTTTGGTGCTGCATTCCCGTTATTTGCAGGCTATATGTTTCATAATATGGGGACCGGCTGGGCAGGTTTATTACTAGGGTTAGTCGCAGTAGCAATGGTACCAGTTCCATTACTATTATTACGGTATGGAGAAAGGATAAGAAAAAGATCAAGATTTGCATATTCAGGATAATTTATGCTATTTTCATAATTATTGCTGTTCATCAGAACTTATATCTCTTTTCTCGATGTATCTTTTTTTTTGTTAGTATTCTTATTTTGTTCTCACAGTAAGTTTGGTAAGCGGATAACTTTCCACGCACAACGTAAATAATGTAGCAGCATGGAAATAATTAGTGAATTCTACCAGTGATGGACTTCTATAAGGAATTTACTCATTTCTGTAGTTAGTTTCTTTAATTCATGTCTTGAAATATTCTCTCTAATCACAATTAGTTCTAATGGTGTTTTTCCATTAAAGTATTTTAGTAACCTGTTGAATAGAATTTGTAATTCAGAAGGAAGATCAACAATACATTTATAGATCCACCTTTTCTCTAGTGCGGTAGCCCTTTCAGGCTCTAAAATAATTGTATAGTCTAGTTCCATATCAGGATCATCAAAATCGTAGTGAACAAGTGGCTCATCAAAAGTATCATCATTTTTCTCAAAAGGTTGAACTTTTTCACTAGTAAGATTATCTACTGGTATCGACAAATTTTTCATAGCATCATTACCGTAGGTTTTTGAATCAGGTTGCAATCGTGATTTTCTCTTACCTTTCATAATACCTTCTCTCTCTAAATCTTCTTCTACTGCTATCTTAATCCGTTTATCAACTTTCAAATAGACAAAAGTAAGTAGCTGCGTAATATACCCTTGTCTCATTAACCAACTTAATGCCTTCAAATAAATGTCTCTGTGTTCTTTACTTGGTATTAGCTTCCCAAATATCATGGGTTTGGAATTCGGGGATAGGTTTCTTGTGGAAGATTGTGATTGAGATCCCAATGATAACTTGTTTAGAAAGTATGCTAGTGAAGGTAGTGACGGAAATTTATTTTTGAATTTCAATTCGTCAGAGTAATAGAGCTCAGGTAAGTTTAGAATAGGAGAAACAATGTACGAGTATCTAGAGCTCAATGGTAAAATCACTCGCGCATGCCGCCAATAGATTAAATGCAAAGCACACGACCGAAGTATGTCAAATGTTACAGTACTCGATTCTATCTTAAGTAGCTCTCTTATCAAGGGTTCGTATGTTATAAGCGAAGAATGCGGATATATGTGGCGTACCAAATGTCGAAGAATCATTGAACTCAAACCATTTATTTTGGTAGAAGCAGAAGAAGTTTTCTCTAAACTCTTTATTATTTCGTCAGGATCTTCCAAGAGTAACAAGGCATAATCTAGGATATCCTCGTTATCGTCCACAAGTGGTTGTCTTGTAGCAACTTGGAGGTTTTGATTAGTATTAAAATTATTGGTAGTATTAAACATACCAAAATTGAACGAATTTTCCAAAAATTGTTGATTTGTGATAGTACTTAGGAAGGAATTAGGTAGAATTGGATTCATAGTATAATCTGGAATGTTGCTGAATTCGTTTTGAATTGGTATTTGTAATGAAATAGTCTTAGAATTTCTCAGTTCAATGGATGCAATCTCATCATTGTATAATTGATCAACACATTCGGCTAAAGCTCTCGCTAGTGATGACTTTGCCAGTATATGTTGATATAGATATTTGCCCCTTTCATGAGTAGAGAGTTTTGAAGCTAAGGGATTAAAGCTCTTGATAATATTTTCTCTTTCTTTCAAAATAATCTCACATTCTTCATAGACGTAATTTGATTTCGCTTGGGCGTACCTAAGAAATAAGGATAGTTTGGCGACCACATGCTGATACATATCGTCAACTCTCTTGTTGTATTCTATCAAAGGAGGATTCATAACAAAACAAACATGAAACATATTCATACTCTTATTCAAATCTTCTGTATGTTTTGTATCTAATGAATTCAAACTTTCTGCACCTTTTTGTATATCATCATAATTAGCACAATTATTATCATCAGAAGCATTATCGTTATCCTTTTTACTTGTTATAAATGAATCAGTTTTAGTTTTTGAATGTGTAGATGGAACGGATGAAGCCACTGAATGTCTTTTACTATGTACAGATCCACTATTACCAGATTTTCTAGAAGAATGTTTCTTTTTTTTAGTCTTCCTCCAATTTCCCTTTGCATCACAATGTATTGGCAAGCCCAAGAAACATAAGTCATCTACAGTAAACTCAAACCTGGTATTACAAAGTTCTCTATCTGGAGAGCAAAATTCTGCCACAAATTCAGAGCTGAACCCAAATGTTTTATCGATATCTTGAAAGACATTTTCTTCAAAATAAGTATCATTTAAGGGGAAAGTTATATCATCTTGTAAAAGATCTTCGTCTGGCAAAGAGGTATCTTCTGGAATAGTTGTAGGTACTCCGTTTTGTTGGGTTAAAAGTTCTGGTATTTCTTCCTCTTCGGCGGCTGACTCCCTATTGAACCTTTGAATCGGCGAAATTTCTGAGGAAAACGATGCTGAGGAAGAGGAAAATGATGAAAACGATTCATCAGCGTAATCCGTGGAAATCTCACTGTCACTCAACCCGTCGGAGGAAGGATTAGAAGAGGAAGACGATGAATTTGAGCTTCTTGTTGAAATAGCTTCCACGTTAGATGACAAAACTGAAGCATTTCCATTAGAAATATGTTGTTGCAAACTTGCTCCATTAGGATGAGCCCGTCTCTTAGTTGCGAACCTAAAATTTTTCTTATCCTTACCTCTAGCTATTAAATATTCTACTTTAGCCGGTGGATAGGCAAACACGAGTTGCGGACCTGAGTGAGTGGAGATAGTCAAATGAACCCCCAATAGGTATGAATTGGGTAAATGTTCAGACATTTGTCGCAGTGTATACTTTACAGTCTTTGTTCGAGTCTTAATAAGTCTAAAATCTTTACATATTGATATTGTGGTATATTATTCAAATCTAAGAATTTTTGATAAATGTTTGAAATGTTTGAACGTATTACCAAATATTAAAATTTAAGAGAAAATCAATTCTTCGGTGGATGTTCACCAAATAGAGTTATCGATATAACATACAAGTAAAAATTTGATTAATGGATGACTATATTATAACATATATATATGTGTATATTTAATTCTTTTAAGGTTTATGATCTATTCAATATCTATCTATAGATTGATGAGATTGTCAAATGATTGAGCGGATTTGATTAATCGACTTCTTCGACGGTTGGACCTTCAGCTTCGGCACCCGGAGCTCCTGCGCCAGGGAAACCACCTGGGCCAGCACCTGGAGCACCACCTGGAGCACCACCGGCTTGGTATAATTTAGTCATGATTGGGTTGGTGACTTCTTGCAATTCCTTCAATTGATCATCGAATTCTTCTTTAGAAGCGGACAAGTTAGAGTCTAACCAAGCGACAACTTCATCACACTTCTTTGTTACAGCCTCTTTGTCAGCTTCTTCTAATTTGTCACCAGCTTCGGACATGGAGTTCTTCAAAGAGTAAGTGATAGATTCCAATTGGTTCTTAGAGGCAATTCTAGCAGCTTCCTTTTCATCTTCTTCTTTGAATTTTTCAGCTTCAGACACCATCTTTTCGATATCTTCTTTAGATAATCTACCTTTGTCGTTGGTAATGGTAATTTTACTAGATTTACCGGTACCCTTTTCAACAGCGGAGACATTTAAGATACCATTAGAGTCGACATCGAAAGTAACTTCGATTTGTGGGACACCTCTTGGAGCAGGTGGGATACCACTCAATTCAAACTTACCTAACAAGTTGTTGTCCTTCGTCTTAGCTCTTTCACCTTCGAACACTTGAATCAACACACCTGGTTGGTTATCAGCGTAAGTGGAGAAGATCTCGGACTTCTTAGTTGGGATAGTGGAGTTTCTTGGAATCAATTTAGTCATGACACCACCAGCAGTTTCAATACCTAAAGACAATGGAGCAACGTCTAATAACAATAAGTCTTGGGTCTTAGAAGATTGGTCACCAGTCAAGATAGCAGCTTGGACAGCAGCACCGTAAGCAACGGCTTCATCTGGGTTAATAGATCTGTTTGGTTCTTTACCGTTAAAGTAATCAGTAACTAATTTTTGCACTTTTGGAATTCTAGTAGAACCACCAACAAGAACAATTTCGTGAACTTGAGATTTGTCAAGTTTAGAGTCTCTCAACACCTTTTCTACAGGGTCTAAAGTAGATCTGAATAAGTCAGCACATAATTCTTCGAATCTAGCTCTAGTGATAGAAGTGTAGAAATCGATACCTTCGAACAAAGAGTCAATTTCAACAGAAGTTTGAGCAGAAGAAGATAGAGTTCTCTTAGCTCTTTCACAAGCGGTTCTTAATCTTCTTAGAGCTCTTTGGTTAGAAGTCAAATCCTTCTTGTTCTTTCTCTTGAATTCTTGGACAAAGTGGTTAACTAATCTGTTATCGAAATCTTCACCACCTAAATGGGTGTCACCAGCAGTGGCTTTCACTTCAAAGATACCATCTTCAATAGATAATAAAGAGACATCGAAAGTACCACCACCAAGATCGAAAATCAAGACGTTTTCTTCTTGACCCTTCTTGTCTAAACCGTAAGCAATAGCGGCGGCAGTAGGTTCATTGATGATTCTCAAAACGTTTAAACCGGCAATGGTACCAGCATCCTTAGTAGCTTGTCTTTGAGAGTCGTTGAAGTAAGCTGGAACAGTAACAACAGCGTCGTTAACTTGAGTACCTAAGTAAGATTCAGCAGTTTCCTTCATTTTACCCAAGACCATAGAAGAAATTTGTTCTGGAGTGAATTTCTTGGTTTCACCTTTAAATTCAACCTCAATTTGGGGCTTACCATCAACACTGATCAACTTGAATGGGAAATGTTTCATATCACCTTGAACTTCTGGGTCGGTGAAATTTCTACCAATCAAACGTTTAGCATCGAAAACAGTGTTGGCAGGGTTCATAGCAGCTTGATTCTTAGCAGCATCACCAATCAATCTTTCAGTGTCAGTGAAGGCGACGAAAGATGGAGTGGTTCTGTTACCTTGGTCGTTAGCAATGATGTCAACTCTATCGTTAGAGAAATGAGCGACACAAGAATAGGTGGTACCTAAATCAATACCGACAGCTTTGGACATTTTTCTAGTATATATTTGTTTCGAAAATAGTGACCTATTGATATTATTGCAATTAAGAAACAAAGTACAACATGAACAACACTGATTAGAACTTAAAAAATTTATCACCAATTAATTAAAAATTAAGACCTTATATACTATTATTCCCATTGTCCACTCTTCCACTCTCATCTCACAAATTTTTACGTATTTGTTCTTCAACCTTCCATATCTCTGCAAGATCTTTCTCGACCGCCCGAGTGCTTTTCCATGTATTTCCAGATTCCACTTCGTTTTTTCCAGAAAATTCTATCAGGAGAAGTTGCAAGCCCTATGCCCAAGCCCTGCTAACGAGCCCTATGCTCAAGCCCTATGCCCAAGCCCTATACCCAAGCCCTATGCTCAAGCCCTACCCCACAAAGGCAATGTGCTACCCGGACTGCTTTCTGTTTTGTAATACGTTAAAAGTGACATGCATTTGTGTCGTGCGCTGCGATACTGGCGTTGTTTTGTCAAACTCCCATCTTGGTAAGTTACCACAAATTTTATTGATTTTGGCCTCTACACACATAAAGAACAAGCTATCCCTGTGCATCTCTTGGATTATCAATTGAAAACCGTTATTTAGCAAACTGTTTGATAGTTTCAAGTGCTTCTTTTGTGTTGTGGCTGAAAAAAATGGATGTGAATACGCAAATCAAACAAGAGGACCACGGCATAACTACGTCTAGCGTCCCGTTCCCACCTAACAAGCCCTCTTTAGGAGTGACTGGCTCAATGTCAGCTTCGAACTCCGTTTTACCTGCTGCGGAGGATGCTGTTTCTAACGTCAGTGTAAAGAAGGAGCCAATGACAGAGGAGAAAATGGACCACAAACTTGAAACTAAAGACCAATCTTTTGATAAGATCGATATCATGCCATCTAGCACCAGTAGCGCCACCAAACAAGTGGTTCCAGATCAATCTCACTTGAAAATTATTCACCGTCAGATTCAAAATTATGTAGGATTTGCTAATTTGCCAAAACAATGGCATAGGAAATCTATTCGCAAAGGTTTTACATTCAATATCCTCTGCGTTGGGAAATCTGGTTTGGGTAAGACCACGCTTTTAAACGCTTTGTTCAACCAAGACTTTGCTCAAATGGATAGTCTGTTAGAGTTGGACGGTGCTGAAGCCGTAAAAGACGATCCCAACAGACCAATGGACTCTTCCTCAGTGAAACTGAAATCAAATAGTAGAATTATAGAAGAAAACGGCGTGAAATTGAAACTGACAGTAGTTGATGCATCAGGGTTCGGTGATTCAATAGATAACTCTGATTCGTGGCAACCAATCTTAAAAGAAGTGAATTCAAGGTTCGATCATTATTTGGACCAGGAAAATAAAGCCAATAGAACAAATTTTGAAGACGAAAGAATTCATGCTTGTATCTATTTCATCGAACCCACGGGGCATTATTTAAAACCATTAGATCTGAAATTTTGTCAAGAAATTCATGCCAAATGTAATCTGATCCCAGTTATTGCCAAATCAGATATCTTAAATAATGACGAAGTTTTAAAATTCAAGGCAAAGATTACAAAACAGTTTGAAGAAAATGGTATTGAATTATTCAAACCACCAGTTTATAAACTGGATGACACTGAAACCATTACTACTTCTCAAAATCTGTATGAAAAATTACCATACGCAGTGGTAGCGTCTACTTCCACTATTGAAATCGAAGATGGTAAAACTGTCAGAGGACGTAAATATCCATGGGGGGTTATTGACATTGAAAACCCTGACCATTCCGAGTTCAATCTATTGCGTGAGTTATTAATTAAACAATATTTAGAAGCATTACGTGAAAGAACTCATAGAGTACTATATGAGCATTATAGATCAGCTAAATTGACCAGTTTAGGCATTAAACAAGATAATTCTGTGTTTAAGGAATTTGATCCTAATATGAAACAAGAAGAGGAGAGGAAATTACACGAAGCCAAGTTAGCCAAATTAGAATCTGAAATGAAATCTGTGTTTCAACAGAAAGTTTCTGAAAAGGAGAAGAAACTGCAAAAATCAGAGACAGAACTATTTGCTAGACACAAAGAAATGAAAGAGAAATTGACGAAACAATTGAAAGCATTGGAAGAGAAAAAACATCAACTGGAAATGTCAGCATCGTCCGCCGCTAGTCAAATAAGCCAGTCTCCTGCTCAGACAAAAAAGAAAGGATTCTTAAGGGGTTAAAATGGTCGACATTTAAACTCAGATTTCTATGAAGAACTGCTACACTACGATATGATATGACATATATATCTGACTTTAACTAAACTCAATTTAATCAATACACGTATATAAAATTATAGTATTTGGACTCAATAATCATTACCACTTTTTCCAACCTTCACACTCTTATAAAAAAATGACTGGCCCTTAACGGGACAAAAATCGTGTACCTTCGGGCTTAGAACCCATTCTTGCTATTATCTGGATAAAATTCCAACCGAGAATCCGGATTTCGTGCTTTCACTATGTCTTAGCATTCAGTTATACCTATAGGTTTACGCGTACCATTTCGTAGACGTTTGCGTAGAGCTTTTTGGAAAAACGCCAAAAATAAAAAATCTTGCTTATTTCGGTTTTACATAAACAAATTTTCGCAATTTTTCTTTCGCTACAATGCCATATATTTAACGTGTGGGTGCTATTGGCAATGAGCCCTCTTGAACATCTTATTCATAAAGTTTCCTCATCTTGCTACTGATTGGCAGTTTGGCTTATCATTATATAACTAAGGAGAAAAAAAAAACTGAACAGAAACCTCTATTGTGTAAGGTTTATTGATACAATTAAAAACGAGAAAGCTATTCGCACAATGAATCAATTCACGGTTGATAGAGAGTATCATGGTCTGTTATTTCGTCATTACTTAGAAATCAAATCCTTTTTCGAAAGCACTTCCTCACAATGGAATGAAGATTCGGTGTATAAGACTGATGATGAAAGAGTGGAAAAAGCAAGATCCAAATTGTCTAATTTATCATCGCTACAGTTCCAAGAATTGAGTACTGATGTCAATGATGAGTTACATAATAGGACTAATAATAAATATAGAATCGCTGGTCACTTGCAAAATTCAAATCAAACAAACCCGGCTTACGTTTCTAAGAGAGCACAAGCCAAACGGAAGTTGGCCAGTCTTAGTGAAGCCAGATTTTCCGACTTATTGATTGATATGCTATTCGAAATGAATAAGAGAAAACTGAACGTTTCTTGTGATAGCACTTCTCAGTCGAATACACCAAAACTCTCTTCCGCTTCGATGTCAGGAAGATCATCTACAATCGTCCAAACACCTACTATATCAAAAACGCCGGTTCATACACCCGCTTTAAACAGGAAGGAGAAAATTGAGAGTGTCTTGATGACCAACAATAACATTAGAATGTCTCAAATTACTCCTCTAAAGGCTTCTATAGATTGGTCTTCCGATGAAGAGATAGCACAAGGTTCTCCTGCAACAGTAGCCACAGATGTGTTAAACGAGAAACCCTTTTACCCAATTATGGAACATGAGTCTGTCGAATCTAATCAAGATATTTTAACTACAGAGGACAAAGCTATTGAGAAGAGCGGTCCCAGCAATACCAAAGAGAGGATCATTTCTAACTATCAAATTTCAATCGAACATTTCTTTAAAAAATTAGCTTCAAATGATACTAACTCAGTTCATTATGGTACTGAATTATTTAAAAGCGTACAAAAAATAATGCTGAGTAGTTTATCGCTGATTAAACGTTCAAATAAATTCAAAAATCGAATGTTAATTAAGAGCCTAAATTGTGCATTATCTAACTCGATCACTGCTGTTAGATTCTTTGCGCTATATGGAGGATATTTAGTAAAGAATACTGTCATTATTGCCATTAACAATGTGACTCGTTCTTTTGCAGAACTTCTAAAAGAAACCGATTTAGAATTGGATGGGAATATTGATGTACACTCCATCGCGGAGAGTTTAAAGAGAACAAACAGTTCAAGAAGCAGTTCCAGCTATGAATCAGTCACTAGCCGGAAATCATCAAAATCAACGGGTAATTCTGAATTCGAATATGAAGTAGAAGTAGAAACAGTCGAGCAAGGTAAGATAACCAAAGAGATTACTAGAGCACCATCTACATCCAGGGAATTAGATATTGTCCCACCAGCCAAAGAATCAACCAGGACCGAAGTGACAAGAGATGAGGAAGAAGATTTATCCGAATATTTAACAGATTTCAAACAGTTGAAGATAACAGAGAAGGTAAGAAGAAGAAGTCAATTGCTGTTACAAACTAACTCTAGTAACCAGAACACGAGTGACAAGACTGCACTTGGTGATAATAGTAGAACTACAAGGAAAAATAAAAGATTTCCTAATGTACTTAATTCGAGACCTGCCAGTATGCTGAGTGCCATTGTAGAAACAACTTCTGAATCTCAAGAAAGCAGTAGTGATCGGTTATTCAACTTGGCGAAAGGATCTTCATCCAAAAATCCATCAAATTTAAGTTTTCACAGCTCTCTTTCTGAAGAGAGTAGCTCAGAAAACATCTCAAGGACGGTCATAAACGATTCTTCATTCTCTTCTAATGATACACCAGCTACTACTTCGTCTACCCATTTTTGGACGGATTATGATCAAATGAAACAAACGCCTTCGAATGGTGCAACACAAACTACTGGTCTAGGAATCAGTTTCCTTGGTGGTACTGATCAACCTGGCTATTTATGAAAAGGAAATGTTAAAAATTTCAAACAATCCTCTAATTTTTTTATATCAAGAATACAAGACAGAAGTAATGAAATTGATAAGATATTCTAAAAATCGAGCGAGACACAGACATTCATAATCATGGTTATTATATGAAACAAACACAATAAAACAAAAGCAAAAGTAAATACTGAAAAAAAGGTACCTACTCGAAAGAAACGGTTACATATATCACTTGGTTGTAATATTATTTATATATATTTTGATTTGTTTATATACAAGTGTTCTATATCGTTATACATTAACTATGCTTCTAAAAATGTTCCTGTTACAGGTTATAGCTTGATTTTTACTGTCTCTAAATAAGATGAGACAAAAACAGAGGCTTTTTCAGGGCCATTGGTCAGCAGTATAGCTGCAATTAAACTATCTACCACTGTAGCTAAGATCTTAGGTTCTCCATTAAAGTCTTTATCTTTACTGGCTTCTCTTTGTCTCCAAAAGACCATATCTCGTAGATTTAAAAGACGTATGAAAGATTCTTTAGAGGCCGCATCCAAAAAAATCATATCCTCTTTATTTTTCATCTTATCGAAATCATATCCGTTCACCCATCTAGGATTTTTGGATAGATTAGACGTCTTTTTCAAAGACGCTATAGAACAGGCTAACTTCAAATATTCTCCACCAATTAACGCTAGTTTTTCATTGTATGGAACATGTCCATTAGCAAATGATTTATGGGTAAAACTCTGTAAAATGACAGGTTCAGACAATTCAATACCATGCTTCTTCAATTGTAAGTGATCGCGTATCACATCATAATACTTCTCCTGTTCTAATGAGTTGTAAGCTAGTCCTACAGGATTTACCATATAGTTTTTTGGATCCCTTTTCAAACCCGCTACACTCTTACCAACATGTAAATATGAGACACATCGTCTGGAAGGGACTAACAGTAATTTGCTATGAAACAGTCTTTGAATATTCATTCTATGTAAAGGATAATTAGTTGAACCACGGAAAAAAAAAAAAAGATAACTAAGGAAAGTTCAACTAATCGATGGCAATAGACCAATTTCTACACAGTTATAGCAACTATATTTCTCAGCAACTTGTGCATCTACTTTGCAAACAATTTCTTGTCGCCTATCATTAAATGTATGGTCTTTAACCAAAATTTTTCAATACGAAAACCCCAAGAATTTCCAAAACGACAATCACGTGTAATTCACGTGATCAACACTCAAATAATTGGGGGTTTCGACACTTGAAATGATTTTGGGACTTTAACATGACTAAAAAGACTCGCGATGACTACTTGTTATAGCGCACTCTGACAAGGTGCTAAACATATAGGATCCCGGGGCTACATCCATAATAGTTTGTTTGAAGATGTCTGAACATACTGTTGTTGGTCCATCGAGATCCGGAGGAAGTTTACAAAATTGGAATATGGTGGAAACTGTTCCTCGTCTAAGCGAATCATCTGCGTCAATAGACTTAATTACTGTCAGTGCAGTAGAAAATAGCGAGGATGATGATATTTTATCAAATAGTACCATGAGTTCGGATAGTACCAGTGAGTCGCAGTTCTCGTCTGCTACGATGAATCAAGAGATAAGTAATATTTCTAGCGATCTGGTAAGAAATGACTCAAAAGTGAATTCCGATACGCATCACTGGTGGTTAACTACTGTGGAAAGTATTCAGGTTTGGAAACTGCTACTCTTAACGTCATGTCTAACTATGTTTCTTACCATCATTATCGAACGATTAATTATTGGTTATAGGAGGGGAACGCTTCAAAGCTTGATAGATTATTATAAAATGTCCTCAACTAAAAAACATTGCTCAGATATTAATATCCTTGGTAGAAAAATAAAGCTTCATACTGCAGATATGGATCTTTTTACTAAATGGGTTCCAACAGGGAAATACTATGTGGATTTTGATAATCACATAGCATATCCTGTGACTAGTTTCAACGAGAATTCATTTACAATTTTGAAAAATCAATTTTTCATGACGTGGTATAAATCGATTAACAAGATACAAAATTTTAGTCTCAGGGATAAACTAGTTATTTTCAAAATGAATCTATCGAGACTTGATTGGAAGCACCTTTTTCATACAAGATTCAATCAAGTTAAATGGGAATTGTTCACATTTTCTAAAATTTGGTATAACCGACTTAAAAACACTGAAATTTACGTCACGAATATCATCTATAACTATCTATTGCACTGGAGCTCTACTGCAATATAATGAAACAATTTCTTTTACTTCATTTTTTTATGGGATGGTATTTTATGTTTGGAATCGTTATATTAACTATATAATTAGTCACTTATACATTGGGAATAGATATTTTACGAGTTTTTATGGTTTAAATGCAAGGCTCAAACGAATGTTAATCAATGTTTCCGAAATACCTTAAGATACTGGGCCAAGTCCGAAAGGATTGGTTTATAAAATGGCACAGATAACTGACTTAGCGGTCACGTGTGTGCATCGCAGTTGATTTTCATATCAAGGGCCTACATTGTTTAAAACCGAATAAAAAATATGAGGGACGACTCATTGCAATAAAATGCATATAAACATGAAAAATCTCTATTTGAGAGGAGCGAAGGGTTCCTGACATTTGCTTGATAGAATAGTATACGCATAACCTCTGTATAGGAGTGGATCATACAGTGTTTCTGTATTGAAGCTAAGAGTTTTTTTCAACTAAATTGAGCTATTACAGCTTGGTGCTTTTAAGGAGGCATCGGAAATAACCTAGATTACTGCGTTCCTAAGATTTTTTTGGCAGTTCGATCCAGCTTTATACTCTATCTACTGAGAGTCCATAGAGAAGCTCAGTGATTAGTCTTGAAATTAGATCATTTGCTTACAAAATCAATTGTTCGGGGTACTGACTGAAATTTCTATTTAGAAGGTTCACACATTCTGTTTAGCGCAGAAGCATAAAAAGCTTATCGTTTGAATTGTTCACGAATCATGTCTCTTGAGACTGAGAGTATTTTGGAGGACAACAAGTCCATCAGACCTGTGGATATCGTGGTGGCACTTTTCGATTTTAATAGCCAATCCACGAGTGATAAATTTCTTCATTTGAAGAGTGGAGATGTGGTATACGTTTTATCAAAACATACTTCTGGGTGGTGGGATGGACTTATATTAAATGAAACTCATACAGGTGGTACCAGAGGTTGGTTTCCTGGGACTTATGTTTCAAGCATTCCATATCATCAGCATTATTTACATCTTCCTCACCTTCCTTCTAGTAACAACGCTTCAAGACTTGCATCTTCTTCCAGAAGCTCGAGGAGACCCAGTGCAGTCAACCCATTAACACCGCACTCTAATGTCCTGGCAACAATGCCCCATCACCAGAAGGATATGCATTTTAATAATACTAATAATGTTTTTGTTCCCAATTCTAATAGTAATTTTGATAAGAATACGAAGGAAAAAGCCAATGCTGGGTTTAGTACCACATCTAGAAAAAATAGTTTACATGAGCTGAACCAAATAGATCCTTTGCAGAAAAATAGTGTGTCTATGTCGTCAAAAAATTCTAGATCTAGTCTACCAAAGACGACTTTTCCGTCGAACGTTCATATTTTATCGTTAGAAGAAGTTGAAATGACTATAAGCAGTATCTCGAAGACTGTTGCCCCTACATGGACTCCAATCCCAATTGTTACTAATTCTAAACAATTAGAAAAAATCGTTTATTATAATAGAGATCTAGATATTTATTGTTCTGAGTTGCCACTGCTGGCAGTATCAACAGATGCTTCAAATAAAATCAAATTGTCTAGAAAAGACTCTTTAAATGTCACCACAGAGTTTAAGTTTCCATCGGATGACCATTTGGTCGATCTAGAGCCTAGAAATATGGAGAAAAACAGTTTATCTATAGATTCAAATACCAAAACATCCAGGATATCAAGAATCTCAAGTAAAAGCACAACTAAGATTTTAGGTAGGAATAGTGAGGGAGAAAGAGTTAAATCGATGAATACCCCTCCATTAGATAACGATGGTGAGAAATCTTTTGCCAATGAAAATGATCTTGTTCTTTATCGAAAGGCAATACTGGCAGACAGCGATTTGTTTTATTTTCATGGAAAGGATATCAGGACGTGGGTAGAATTAGAAAATCTGACTGTTAGATGTGCAGAGATAACTTACAATTTATTCAAGAAAGATGATCCATTAACGTTTACAAAATTTTTTCAAAGAATGTCTGATTTGGTTATTACAACTCAATTATGTTGTAGATTAATACAACCTCAAATTCAACAGAAAAAATGTATTAAACATGTGAAAAAATTCTCCAAAAATTTGCTTGCTTCTTTATCAAGGATTAATATCAATTCTATCTTATATTTTAACTTTTTAAAAGTAAAAAGACAGAATATTATTAAGACAGACCCTTCATCAGTTTCAAAGCCTGATAATCGCGATCAAAATAACTCTACTGCTCGTAATAGTTATACTAATGCTACTAATAGTGCTACCGATGAGTCACAGAATAGGAATTTTAGCACTAGTACTGCTGAAACTTTGACATACAACTCTAAATTTTTTGACAAAGAATCAGTTACCGACAATGAACAACACAATGGGCCTATTTCCAGATTAGATTGCTTTGATGGATTATACGACACCAATAAACCCTCTTTTAATTCAGAAACTAAGCAATCATGTCAACATATATCTGACAAATCATCGCAAGAGAAAATGCACCATGAATTCGCGAATTTCATTAAAACTATACGCACTTTACATGATCTATTACGTACCCATGTTTTGATGGGTGATGATGATTGCTTGCTACCTCAATTCATACCTAGGTTCTTTAGAGCCTCATTTAATGGAGGATCATGGACTAATCCATTTGCAAAATTTATTGATTTTTCCGCAACATCAGCGGGACTTGAGAAACAGGAAGACACTTTACATGATAATCTGGAATATGAACATATGATTATAGACCTGACTGAAGCGAATCCTGTTCCTGATGGAAACTATCCACAGAAGATGAGGAACGCAATGGCATTGGCTGCAGGGATACCTACTACAGTAGAGAATGTTGGCCAACTGAATGATAAAGTATTGAAATCCTTTAGCTCATCCAAAGTACTCTCATCGTTGGTATCGTCTAGTTCAGCTGCTAAATCAATATCCTTAAAGAACTCTTTCCGAAATAGACAAAATAAAAGGAAGATAATATATCCTTTGAATCAGGAGACCCTTCAAACTATGCGAAATATAGCTATTAAGATTGAAAATGACTTTCAACCTTCTGATAATAACGCTGCAGAAGCATCTAAAAGGAATGCTCGGAATTTAGAAACTAGTTCGAAGACCTATGACCAGATGGAAAGAAATACGATTTTGGTTGATGTACTAGAAAATTTGGATTTAACCATCTTTATTAATTTACGTTCCTTGGTGAAAGATCCGAATATAGAATTAGATAAAGAGAGCGAAGAGTTTTTAAAACATGCTTTATCATCAGCCTCAACTTTAATCACTGATTTCTATGATTCTAAGCAAGCATTCCATGATGTCTTAATTAAGTTAATTATGACTGCTCAGGAAATATCCCTAGATGACCCTTATGTGTTTGCTTCTATGAGACCAAATTCACCTACGGGGACTCACGAACCTTTCATGTTGGATAAAGTTCATTTAAGTAAAGACAGCAAAAGACTAGAGAGGAGATCCCGCGCCTTGATGAAGTATTTAGTTAAGCAAGACGTGGAGGCAAATGGTATGGAATTTTCGAATATGAATGCCGAATATTTGAACACTTGCAGAGAATACATAGAAATGGCACACTTATCCTGTGATGCCGTAGAGAAATTGCTTGAAGAAGCCAATAATTTATTGAATTATGCTGCCAGAATGATGAAAAATAACTTAATCTCTGAACTATTGAAAGGTGACCAAGAGAGATGGCCTGACTACAACGATGAATCCGACGAATCTGTGGAATTTTTTGATGAAAATGAGCTTAACCAAGAGAAATACAATGCTAACCAAGATTCAAATACACCTTGGTACTTACAAGATGACTATCATTACAATCTTGTGTATGACGTTAGGGGGAACATTAAAGGTGGAAGTAGGGATGCTTTGATTGAACATTTGACAAATCATGAAGTGATTGACCCTAGTTTCAATGTCACGATGATAATATCTTTTAGAAGTATCTTTTCAACCAGAGAATTTTTCTATGCTCTAATTTATCGTTACAATTTATATCCACCGGAAGGATTAACGTATGCGGAATATAATACTTGGGTTGAAGTGAAACTGTTACCTATAAAGACTCGAGTTATTAACATTATGAAGACTTTATTGCAACAGTACTGGTGCCATGCATATTATGAGACTGGCTTATCATCACTAAAAAATTTCGCAAAGATTGCCATATCAGATAACATACCGGGTGCAGATGATCTCTTGTTGAAACTTGAAGAATTATTATGTTCTGATTCACAAAATAAAGAGACTTCCAACAAGAATGAACAGAAACATTTATATGATAATATTCTTCACAATACTAAAATGAATCAAACTGGCTTAAACGTCAAAAAGCTGAAAATATTAGATATCGATCCTTACACTTTTGCTAGCCAATTAACTTTACTATCATGTGAATTATATTTGAAGATTAGTATATTTGAATGTCTTGATAGAGCTTGGGGTAATAGATATTGCGATATGGGCGGATCCGTTAATATTTCGAAGTTTATTACAAGTGCCAATGATTTAACAAACTATGTCTCATACATTATAGTGAGCGAATCTGACTTAAAGAGACGGGCAAATTATATCCAACATTTCATCAAGATAGCTGACTGTTGCAAGACGATGAATAATTTTTCATCAATGACAGCCATTGTCTCAGCGTTATACTCATCTCCTATTTTCAGATTGAAGAAAACGTGGGCATTAGTGAGTGAAGACCTCAAGGCTCAATTAACTCAGTTGAATGATTTAATGGACTCTAGGAGAAATTTTGTTAAATATAGAGAAGTGTTAAGATCGACGAAAAACGTCCCATGCGTCCCTTTCTTTGGAGTATATCTTTCGGATCTAACCTTCACTATTGCTGGAAACCCCGATTACTTACATGATAATAATAAATTAGTTAATTTTTCGAAAAGAACGAAACTAGTGGACATCATAGAAGAGATTATGAGTTTTAAAAGATTTAACTATAAATTGAAAAGAATCGATGAACTTCAAAATGGAATTGAAAGCAGCTTGGAGAATGTACCACACATTGACATCCAATATAGTTTGTCCATGGAGATTGAACCTAGAGAATGAAATTTGACGTTCGTCAACGAACGTCAAATTTCAATGAGACATGATACGAGCTGAAAAAGATGAATATAAGCACACTTTAACACTCGCCCAAGAACCTGGCAACATCATCAAAGATTTAAAGACATCCAATGTTTCCTAAAAGTTTTAAAAATAAATTTCCTAAATCAAGAAGAATCAGAGTCCTACCCCGACGTAAAGACATAGTAGTAAGAGACGCGTCCATTATCCTAGGCCGATACACGAAATCAAGAATTGTGAAAGTGAGCACAGACAACTGCCACATACATGTCGTACCTCCTCATATACATTCATGAACATACTGGATCAGACACAACGCTCTCACGTGCCATCCACAATACAGTATATAATACGACACTATATAAAACAAACCGTAGAAGCCGTTCACGCTTATATCGATATATAACATTAACAAGTCAGTAATTTTTTCCCTTTCACCACGGGAAGCCACAAAGACGGTAACGTGACCATTCCGAGAACGCGGCGACCCGCCTGCCTTCGGAGTGTTGCGCGTGTCCGAGATCTCGGTCCTCATCTCGTGCAGAACAGGTGGTCATTCGTTATTGCCCAGCCGCTGATTGTGATTGGCCGCAGGAATGGGGAGCAGGTCCTCGCCGCCAGGCTCACTACGGAACTCCGAACACAGTCCTACTGAATTGGTGCTAGAATATGGCAAATCAACTGGTGTGCTTTCAGTATGAATATTCATGCAACAATTCACAGGCGTGTTGTCCAATCTGCGGCAAGTTGCCGTCGGCAAACCGTCTGGTGGTAAAGGGAGTGACGATGTCTTAGCACTTTAAACCATATATAAATATATATATTTTTCGAATTATTAGTGAATCCCACTGATCGAGTATCTACAATTACCCCCCCATTACCTGCTGCTGTTGTGTGCGCTGCTTGTCTTTTCTATATAAAAGGGATATAAATTTACCACATTCTTTGGTTTAGTGTTCCGTTCCGTCGATTGCTACGCTTGTAAGTTGTTATTAGTCCAAAGCTTTCAACGTTGTTTTACTCCATCCAGTGGTCCTTAGTTGCATTGCACCATGTTGTCAGCTCGTATCAATACGTGGAAGCTGGGATCCTCTTCCGTGAAGAGGTCCTTGGCCACTGTTTCTCAATTGACTAGAGATTCTAAAGTGAACCAAAATCTTTTAGAAGATTTCTCATTCATTAATTATAAGCAGAACATTGAGTATGTGGATATTGTTAGAAAAAGGTTGGGTAGACCTTTAACTTATGCTGAGAAGATCTTATATGGCCATTTAGATAAACCTCATGAACAAGATATTGAACGTGGTGTTTCGTATTTGAAGTTAAGGCCTGATCGTGTAGCGTGTCAAGATGCAACGGCTCAGATGGCTATCTTGCAATTCATGTCTGCAGGTCTGCCGGAAGTAGCCAAACCAGTCACGGTTCATTGTGATCATTTAATTCAAGCACAGATTGGCGGTCAAAAGGATTTAAAGAGAGCCATTGATCTAAATAAGGAAGTTTATGATTTCTTGGCGTCTGCATCTGCTAAATATAATATTGGGTTTTGGAAGCCTGGATCTGGTATCATCCACCAAATTGTTTTGGAGAACTATGCATTTCCTGGGGCTTTGATCATTGGTACGGACTCCCATACACCTAACGCCGGTGGGTTGGGTCAACTAGCCATTGGTGTTGGTGGTGCTGATGCCGTCGATGTCATGTCTGATTTACCATGGGAGTTGAAGGCTCCAAAAATCCTAGGTGTTAAGTTGACTGGGAAAATGAATGGTTGGACGTCTCCAAAGGATATTATCTTGAAATTGGCTGGTATCACCACAGTGAAAGGTGGTACAGGGAAAATTGTAGAGTATTTTGGTGAAGGTGTTCACACTTTTTCCGCTACAGGTATGGGGACAATTTGTAATATGGGTGCTGAAATTGGTGCCACTACTTCTGTCTTCCCATTCAATAACCCAATGATTGAATATCTACAAGCTACACGCCGTGGTAAGATCGCTGATTTTGCTAAATTGTACCAGAAGGATTTATTGTCTGCTGACCAAGGTGCAGAATACGACGAAGTCATTGAAATCAACCTTACTGAATTGGAACCTTACGTCAACGGTCCATTTACGCCAGATTTGGCCACGCCTATCTCTAAATTAAAGGACGTCGCTGTGGAGAACGATTGGCCTTTGGACATCCGTGTTGGTTTAATTGGTTCTTGTACCAACTCTTCATATGAAGACATGTCCAGATCTGCATCGATCATTAGAGACGCTGCAGAACATGGTTTGAAGGCTAAGACCATCTTCACTGTGACACCTGGTTCTGAGCAAATTAGAGCCACCATTGAACGCGATGGCCAATTGCAAACTTTCAAAGAATTTGGTGGTATTGTACTAGCTAATGCCTGTGGTCCATGCATTGGCCAATGGGACCGTCAAGATATTAAAAAGGGGGACAAAAACACTATTGTTTCTTCTTACAACAGAAATTTCACTTCCAGAAACGATGGTAACCCATCTACCCACGCATTCGTTGCATCTCCCGAGCTAGTCACTGCGTTTGCCATTGCTGGTGACTTGAGATTCAATCCAATCACCGATTCTTTGAAGGATAAAGACGGCAAAGAATTTAAATTGAAACCACCATTTGGCAACGGGTTACCTGAACGTGGTTACGACCCTGGTGAGAACACTTTCCAAGCCCCACCAAAGGATCGTTCATCAGTGGATGTCAAAGTGGCTTCAACTTCCGACCGTTTGCAATTATTGAAACCATTTGCACCATGGGATGGTAAAGATGCCACAAACATGCCGATCTTGATCAAAGCTTTGGGAAAGACCACCACAGATCATATCTCTATGGCTGGCCCATGGTTAAAATACAGAGGCCACCTAGAAAACATTTCTAACAACTATATGATTGGTGCCATTAACATCGAGAATAATAAGGCCAACAGTATCAGAAACGTTTACACCGGAGAATACAAAGGTGTTCCAGACACAGCCAAGGATTACAGAGACCAAGGCATCAAGTGGGTAGTCATAGGTGATGAAAACTTTGGTGAAGGCTCCTCTCGTGAACATGCTGCTTTGGAACCAAGATTCTTGGGTGGGTTTGCCATTATCACAAAATCTTTTGCTAGAATTCACGAAACGAATTTGAAGAAACAAGGGTTGCTACCATTGAACTTCAAAGACCCAGCTGATTATGATAAGATCAATCCAGATGACAGGATTGATATCATTGGATTGAAAGATTTATCGCCCGGTAGAAATGTGACTATGGTCGTGCACCCCAAGGATGGTAAGTCCTTCGAGGTAGAATTGACCCATACGTTTAACGCAGAACAAATCGAGTGGTTCAAATCAGGTTCCGCTTTGAATAAGATTAAAAACGATAAGACTAAACAATAAGTGGTTTGACATTGGATTAGCGGTTTTTCGTTTACCCACCTTATTTATTTACTCTATTTATTTATTGATTGATGTATCTATTATTTATATGCGACTACGTGTAGAGTTGTAGTGTCTCAAATGTAACAGTATCTTATAATTTGGAAATATGACTTTTAAATTGTTGTTAGATAATTATATTTTATTTTGATTAACAATTTTCTTACCACAGCTTATATGCTCTATTCACAACTTAAAGCGTCAAACAACTTGCAACTCGTAACCACAAACCAACTGACACTTTGCAATACCATAGTTAAGCGATACTCAGTCCTAACTCTTTTGTGAACAAAGCATCGTAAGTATCGAAGCGTGCAATATATATATACCTGGAAGGATGGATCCCAGCTTAGTGCTCGAACAAACGGTACAAGATGTGGCAAATTTACAAGCGGAATTTCAACATATACTAGAAGAACTGAGGGGCGCCGATTTTCGTATTTACGAGAACAGTAAGAGGTTCCAAAACAAAGACCTTCAATTACAAAAGCATATTAAGCAGCATGGATCAATGACACCGCATCCAAAGGAGGAGTCCATAACGGAGGAGATTAGAAACTATCTTACTGACTCACAGGTACTGCAAAATGATAAATGTTTAAAGGCTAATACTGCTTTATACTTAGTCAGCCGACATTTAGCCAAATTGGAGAAGAATATTTCCATGTTGGAGGAAGACGGCTCGATAGCCATGGATGAAGGCAATAGCGACAGCGGCGATGAGCTGTCTAGAGAGGCTTCGGTGGCTAGTACGAGTTATTTAGGCGCAGAGAGAAGGAAGAGGTCTTTATCCATCAGTTCTTCAGGTACTCCAAGTCTCAAGAAAAGGAAAAATAGAAGCTCGCCACACAGGACTCTCGACGAAACAAGAAGTACTACTCCTGTAGGAGATAAACATTTGAACAGGCAGTTCAGTGATGATCTCTTCCCAAATAATATGGATAATGAAGATGAGGATAAGACTTTGTACTGTTTCTGTCAAAGCGTCTCTTATGGTGAAATGGTTGCATGTGACGGGCCCAACTGTAAGTACGAGTGGTTCCACTACAGTTGTGTCAATCTGAAAGAACCTCCAAAAGGAACATGGTATTGTCCCGATTGTAAACAAGAAATGTTGAAAAATAAATTGAAAAAGAAGAAGAATTGAAATTTAAGCACACTCGGACTACGACAGTGAGCATTCACACCTCGTGATACACACCAGATTACAATGTGAATTTAATTTGAAATCGTCACTGGGCTTTTGTTTTTGGTACCATTGCAAGAATTTGGAATTTTTTTTGTTAGCACAAACTGTCATTTTGCACTAAGAAAAATTTTTCGATGAGGAAGACATTTGTATTAGTATTCCATTGAAATACTTAACAATATGGTATTAAAGCATTAACTCATCGATTTATTATTTTTGCTTGCAAGTATCGATTGCGTAAGTGAGTAAACTCTCGAAAAAAAGGCATATTTTAAATAGATTATTATGAGTTTCAGAGGTGGTTCCAGAGGAGGCCGTGGAGGGTTTTCTAGAGGTGGTGGCCGTGGTGGTCGTGGTGGATTTGGTGGTAGACCTATGCAACAGGGACCTCCAGACTCTGTGCTAGAGATGGGTTCGTTTCTACATCCTTGTGAGAATGATATCGTTTGTCGTTCGATTAACACAAAAGTTCCATATTTCAATGCACCAATTTATTTGGAGAATAAAACTCAAGTGGGTAAAGTGGATGAGATTTTGGGTCCTTTAAATGAAGTATATTTTACTATCAAATGCTCAGAAGGTGTGAAAGCTACTAGCTTCAAAGACGGCGATAAGTTTTATATTGCACCAGATAAACTTCTTCCAATTGAGAGATTTATTCCAAAACCTAAAGTTGCTGGTCCTCCAAAACCAAAATCTAAGAAAAGATCGGGAGCTCCAGGTGGCCGCGGTGGCTTCTCTCGTGGAGGTGGCTCCCGTGGCGGCTTCTCTCGTGGCGGTGGCTCCCGTGGTGGGTTTTCTCGTGGTGGTGGCTCCCGTGGTGGGTTTTCCCGTGGCGGTGGCTCCCGTGGTGGCTTCTCCCGTGGCGGTGGCTCCCGTGGTGGCTTCTCTCGTGGAGGTGGATCCCGTGGCGGATCTCGTGGTGGTTTCGGTAGCAGAGGATAATTTTTTGAAAAATAAGAGATGGGGGATTTTGGTATTTCCACTAAACTAATCGTATTTCTCTCTTGTATATTATATATAGACATACTTTGATCAAGATTATGATCAATTGATTCTAGACAAAAAACAAACAAACAAACTGAATTCAATTATTTGCAATGAAATCATACTCCTTCAAATAAATTACCAAATGCACCATTTTCAGTTGTTGGATCATCCAATAGGTCACTTGATTCTTTAACTTTCTGAACTAATTTTTCATTGGCCTTCTTTAAACTAGCTTCTCTTTTTTCTTGCCTTTTCCTCTCAACAGCAACATGCCAATCTTCGGTACTGTCACTATTCCCAGATGCTCGCCTCATATGATCGAAAAAGTCCATCATTAACAACCTTTGATTCTTATAATTTTCCACTTTTCTTAAATTTTCATATAATTCATCAATGTTATAGCCATATGAGATTTGATATAAGAAATCTCTTGTAGATGTGTATTGCTTACAAAGAGTTAATAATAGAACGGTGAACACATACATCCCTTCATAGAAGGAGTCCTTGTAAGCATTATGGTTTATTAACGTATGGAGTAAAGTTTTCATAACTTCCATAGTGAAGAATTCATCGACACTTTGATCTTTGATAAGAACTTCGGAAAGGCATGACTTCATCAAAAGAATAGCATTGAACGAACATTTGCTATCTTTATAAGAAATCAAATTATTCAATAATTTCAAAAATGGTGCCAATACACTTATATTTCCAAAAATAATCTCTCTCATTCTTACCTGATGAGGCGTAAATTTATTTTTCATTGTGCCACTTCCTTGTCCCACACTGTCTATAAGTATTAAAACAACTACAGTTGTTAATTGACGTAATAAATTCTCTTCCAAAATTTCTTCAGTCATATCTTCATCGTCCCCTGAGAATGTTAGCTCTTCATGGTCAGATGTATAATTAGACCATTTTTCTTTCAATATTATATCTAATGTTTCAAATAACCTTGGAAGGAAAGCTATCATGAATTTTGGTGCACATTCCTCGGGACAGTTTTTCAATATTGGACGGATGGCAACGTTACAAATGTGTTTCCAACCATGAGTCGATACACCAGGACTGATTGTGTTGCTCCCTGGCTTGTAAATAGCAATGGAATCTATTAAAAGCTGTGGAACTTCGTCAATATCATAAAATACACTTTCCAAAGTAGAGATAGCACTTATGACAAGCAAAGTGTACTCTCTAGTGTAACGTACAATATGCCCAACAGAATCTGCAAAATCTCTTAATGTTTGCATGGCCTTCATATGTTCGTCAATGAATTCGTCCTTTGATTTATTAGATGCTCCGGCTTCCCAAAATCTTTCGACCGTCGAATATTTAACAAACGATTGAACAACCACCGGTAATTCTTTCCAATTTTCAGGATCATGGTATGACTGCAACTGGTACAATAACCTCAAAATATAAGGAAGTATAGGTACAATCCTTGGTCGCCATATATCTTGAAGCATCTTTAATTCAGAGTCCTTTTTTATGCTTTGCATCGAATAATGAATAAACATTCTCGTAGCCCTTACAGGAAATAGTGTTCTCCAACGCTTTGTCAATTCATTCTTTAGTTGCCTTCCTTCCTCATCAATTGGTATCATTAGTAGATCGCTATTTTCGGTGATCCCTCTTTTTTGGAAATATTCTGCTATTTGCACTATCCCAAGTCTTTCCATGAACCAGGGTAGATCGGAAAGACCCACAACAGTACTTTTATCAGACCATGCCATAAGTTCAGGGTCCACGATCGCGGCAAACCTCTCTTCCTTCTTGTCTAAGGATGATTTTAATATGATTGTCAGCAAGAACGAATCAAATGAAATCTTTTCGTGGTACGACAAATTTGGCATTATCTGAAGAATTACCTTTTCCAAATCAGGGTACATTGTCTTTAAGGATTCTGGCATCAGCAAAGCCATTCTGTTAAGTTCTATACCACATGCATATCTTAATTCTCTGACAGCTTCTGAATGATCACTACGCTCTTCTAAATCAACACCTGGGTAATCCATAGTAGCGGTAGTAATGATTTTTTCCAATAACGTGAATAGAACATTATCCTTTAGCATAGTCAAAAATAAAGCAAAATTTTGTATTTCTTTCTTTAACAACAGTGGATCTTTAATATTTAATGTTATCAATTGATTTGAGAGAATTTCTAATTTTTTGAGAAGCATATCTAACTTCTCACCGTAATCGCCACCACTCGGATACCAGATCTTCCATCGTATACAACCATTAATAAAACACTCAATTATCATAAATTGAGATAATGCGCTCAAATAAGGTTCAGATTTTGTATCCAAAAATGTAGAACTCAATATTTGTTGGCCATATAGAGACCCAAAATATTTGTTTAATCTATCATTCAACCATTCGTAAGTGAAATCTAGCTTGACACAAGATATTAACCTGATAATATCTCTAATCTTTTTCCTATAACTAGAGCAAAATGATTGAAACTCGCTAGTTGATTGAAAATCGATATCTGCAAATCTTTTAGAAATATGTCCTTCGATTTGCTCGTAATATAGTAATGCATCTGCTGAAAATTGTAATAAATCTTGCAGGACAAAACTGTCTAATAACGGTATAAACTCATCATTTCTTAAACATGAACACCACAAGTCTAAAGTTAAACCACTAACAATCAAACTAGGGTTAAAAGTTGCCTTTAACACTAACCTTAGATATTTTTCTATTTGATTGTTGTTATTTTCCACTTTAAAGATACAGATATAAAGACAACTAATCATGTCAACGAATTTTTTGACAATTGGATATTTAGATTCATCAACTTCCTTTTGTGGATCAAATTGTAATTCATCATAAACTTTATCCAATATATCCATATTATCAAACACTTTGTTAATAACAGCATGGTAATGCTCATCATTACTGTAAGGTCTTGTTAACAAGATGTGTGTAGAGTCCAATGCCATTGATTGAGCCTTCGGGATATTACTCAGGAAACATCGCAATAACGAGCTTAAAACATCATTCTTGATAATAACTTCACTTAAGGGCCAGTTTAAACAAGTCTTTAAAGTCTCTAGTAGTCGAACCACATATTCTGAATTTTTATTATTTAATGCATTGTTTAATTCAGAGATCCAAACAGCAAACCATCCACCAGGATTAGCTTTGAAATGGGTCCATTTTTCAGTGAATTTGTATTTCGACGCGAAGACATCCATCGGACATACTAGCATAACACACAACGGTTGTACTACAGTGGCTCTCTTCAAGACTACCATATCATCTAGTAAGAAGACTTCTTCAAATAAAATACGGAAAATGATTAAAGTCAATTCCCTAGAGGCTTCATTAATGTTCCATAATTCATTCAAATTTCTATCCATATCAACCCATGATTCTAGTAGTAGTTCTTCCGAGGGATCATTGCTTTTCAAAGCTTCCCCCCATGATCTTTTCGCGATTTCTACCCATAAAAATGCTAGTTTCTCCTTTATATACCTTGGATCGAGATCCGATACTCTATAATTCAACTCCATGACCCATTTTCTCAGAGTGATTCTCCTCTCTGGATTATAATCCTTCCATTTGTCCTTTACTGCCGTGGTGAGTAAACCTAATCCAAAATGCTTTACAATAAAATTCGTTGGATTATTTAATGCAATCTCGTAACCCCAGTACGGTGACTCATCTTCTAATCTGACCCTGTCCAGAAATGCTTGACTTTTCAAACGATCATCATTGGTGGAGGTTGGTGAATAAATGACTTCAAGAGCAGAAATCACTTGTTCTGCACCTTTGGAATCCATCAAAATCTAAGAGACTTAGTCAGCAGTCAATATTACAAATGGAAGAAGTGGCAAATAACACGTTAACAGTCTTTTTAAAAGAAATGAGGTTGAAACTGATCAATTCTTAATGAAAAAGAATGAGATTTCTTAAACCAATACAACCTAACTTTCCAGCAAATTTTCTTCCGTTGTGATCACAAGAAAATGTAGCTTCAACGGATGCTCACGCTCTAACTCAATCACCACAAGATTCAAGAAAACTCGAGCTTCGTATCGGTAGCACATACGTAAACAGTGTGGAAAATGCCAAATTTGAGGAATTATTTAGGTGATCACTAGCCAGACTTCGTTTGCAGTGACGGAGCAGCTGATACTAGCTAACTAGGTAGTTCCAACGGTCGGGATGATGATAGTTGTGAATGCATTATATATATTTGTATATGTTATTTGAGAAGTTCCAGTCTTGATTGACAATTGAGGAGTTTACAAATGGAATTTTTTCTTTTCCTTGTCCATTTGTGGTTTGTGCTCCCACTCAACTTCTTCTCTTAAGCCTCGTTGTAATCTTTTTAGTTTCAATGTGAATTGCGGGCCCAGCTCTTGTAATCCCACTCTCTCGTTCTCTTTAAACACGTACCGGTGTCTTCTGAAGAAGATGTAGTCTCTTTGATTATGCAATGTAATCACTTGTCTGCCTTCAAAATCTGGGCTCTGTGGGAAAATCGATTGGAATAAAGTCCCCACTGTTTTCCCTAAACTAGTCTGGAAATTGTTTAAGATTAATTCTGGTATATGACTAGTGGCTTTACCATGGCCTGATATTTTTTGTACTTCCACGTAGGAACTTAATTTGAAATAAAATGTTGGACCTTCAGGTAAATGCATAAACGTGAGACCTGTCACTTTCTTTTTATCCTCATTAATGATGACCATATCTGTGAAATTCCTCTTTATACACATATTTGCAATTTCTTTCAATTTATAGCCAAATTTCCTCTTTACAAATGTAACGTTTGGCAACACCTCGATCAATACATTAGCAAATTCATAAGCACACTTTCTAGCGTTTACGTTAGTGGTTAAAAAAATCTTCGGAGGCTCACCTGAATTATTGAAATATTTCATCAATTCGTCTTGATCATTGACTTCCTCAGATTCTGCATCATCGTGGCTACTCTTAATACTTTCATCATATACCCTCATCGACTCAATAGTTTTGGTAACATTCTCCTTCAAACGTTTCTCTTTCAACTCGGGATTCTCCAATTCTTCCTTGGCCCTCTTTCTTCTCATCGTATGCCTCTCTTTATTCTTCTTATCCTTGATGTCGGCAAATAATGCCTGTCTCTTCATCTTGTTCATAACATTGATCTCGTCTCCTGCCATTTCTGATATAATTTACAATACAATTACAAAACAATTATACCTTTGTGCAAAAAAGTCTTTACACCGGACGAATTCAGATCCGATATTACTGTCAACTGCGATAGATGTTTAAAGAGAAACCGATGAGCTATTGATCTTTTCTTCAAAATTTTCATTATTTTTTTTATTTTTTCGACTTTCGTAACTCAGAAAAAAAAAAAAAGGTCGTTGATTCGAGTCATGGATGGAGCCAAATACTTCTAATCGAATTATAACCTATACAACAAAGCCATAAATACGAGTATATATGAAGCATAACAATTATGTGAATGGGCTCATTTCCCAATAGACTCTGGATGAATGCTAAGTATTTAAGGAGATTAGGAGGATTTGGCCTCGTACTGTCCGTGTCTGTTCAAATCGACAGTTTTGCCATTGTAAGAACCCTTTCTCAATATAAGGTCGATGACTTCCTCCGTTTTCTGTTTGGAACCAAACTCGTTTTCTAGTTGATTTTTTGAAGCCCTACCGAGCTCACCTTCCGAACCTTTAGCGTCTTTGTTGGTGAAAACATCAAAAACCCCAACAATCTTACTCAATTCACCGATATTCAAAGTCTCGTATTTCTTCAAATACTCCTTCACATCTGACTCAGAAGTGGCAAACACAACTAAGTCAACAGAGTTACCTTTATACAAATATTTTACGGTAGACATAACGATTTCAAACTTTTCTTGTTCAACAAGCAATATTTTCAGTACAATTCCCACTGGGTTTCTCAAACGATTTCCACAAGCGATATACTATTTCAAATTTGCCCTGTTCAAGGACAAGATATTCAGTAGAGCACACTTCTGTTCAGATCATATTCCCTAACTCGTTTATATACATTTTTCGAAAATTTCACTAACTGTTAATACTCAACGCAATTCATCAAGGGGTATGCTGAATACTTGTAAAGGGAGTAAAGAATCTATGTGAGTTGAAAAAAAAAGCCTATGGAAAGGCAAATACTCCTTCGAGTGCGTCGTAGGAAAAAACGTGATATTTGTGGAAATTGAAACACGGTGTTTGTGGACCCACCGGTTGTAAAGCATTAATTATCGATATTAAATATGTGGATTCTTGAATGGCCCACCACAACTCAAGCGTAGACCTGTCTCAAGACAAATAAAAGATGGATATATCTACTGTACAGCAGCTTCTCTTAGTAAAATAATATGCAAGCATTGATCTTATATAGGATTAAATTTACAGCTTATTGAGTTTACTTGGGCACACATTTCGATTAAGATGGCGCAAATAACAATACGTGATTTTATTAGTAATTAAATATTAAAAACGCTGATAGCCTGGCAGAAGATTTAGATTGGAGTTGGAATCTGGGTTAAGAGTCGATGAGAAATTTCCCATATTGTTTATTAATGGATTAACTGATTCATGATTCATTTGATCACGATTTATTGGTTCTACTTGGTACAGCGAGTTTTGTAAAAGCGTAGAAGGTTGTACATTCTTGTTGGATCTACCCCATGACAACCTAATTCTTGAATTGGCAATTGGATAGCCTTGCATTCTCGTGATAGCAGTTTCGGCACTGATTCTATCTAGGTATTGTACAAACCCGCAACCTTTTCCTGGTGGGATTTTAACGTAGATAATTTCTCCAAACGGTTCGAAATGGGTTCGTAATTCTTCTTCTCCAACTAGAAACGAAAGCCCACCAATGAATACGGTAGTATTATCGGGATCAGTAAAATGGTTCAATGGAGGTTGCTGTTGTACAGGAAAAATGAATTGAGATGCAGGTTTATGTGTGATGGTTCTAGGAATGTTGGCATTGATATTGGCATTGATATTAGTATTGTCATAATTAAGGCTTTTAGATGAATTTGAAGTGGGACGGTTATCGTAATTGCGATTGGTTTTACGATTCGTTGCGAATTTTTGTGTTGTAGAAGTCTTGAACGTGGAATGCCCTACTTTGATGGCTCTGCCGTTTAAAAAAACACCTTGCATTTCTTCTATGGATTGTTCCTGGTCCTGTGGATTACCAAATTTCACAAATCCATAACTTTTAGAAACACCAGTAGTTGGATCATAAACAATTTTAACACTTTCAGTGGATGCATAACGATTAGCAAATAATTCATATAATTGAGGTTCAGTGACATTGGGTGCTAAATCCCCTACAAATATACTGTTAGCATTATTACTAGTATTAGTTTGTACCCGATCATTGCCAAAATTACTAGTATTAGACGTTGTATTAGAGCTATTAGATGACCAATTCAGTCTTAATCGTTTATGAGGAAAACTAGGTATGGATAAGCCATTCTTTAATAAAGCATTAGATGCTTTCATATGCGATTGAAATTCAATAAAGCAATAGCCTTGGTTGATGTTTTGATCCTTCCACATCATTTTTACTATCACATCAGGTTCTCCCAAAGTTAACCAAATTGTCTTAATAGTATTTTCATCCCAATCGGAATCCAAATCGCCCATATACAATTGAGTATTGGTACTATTATCTTGATTACTGCTTCCAGACCTTCTATTCACATAGTGATTTCCATTGTTTCTTTGAACATAATGATTTATGGCTGACATTTACAAAGGCCAAGAATTCAGAAACACTGATTTAAATCACTCTCTCGCCGCAGCTCTTTTTGTGATAATAATTACGCAATTGATCAAATGTAACCGTCCCTTGCCTTTTATCCTCACCTTTAGTGAAGAATCGCGTTGAATTACTCCTAAAGTTGTTTTTAGCAGACTCTATTCAATTTAAAGGAAGATAATAATCTCTTAAGTTAGTTATACATATGTATTGAATATGAAGGAAGCGAAAAATTTAAAAATCGTTAACGGAAATATTATTCACACTGATGTAAGAATTTCGATTTACTTGGTTGAAATTGTACTTAAACTTAGAAAAGAAGATTTCTAAACCGCATACCTAAGAAAGTGTGGTAGGAGGAGATATTGTTCTTCACTTATACAGATTAAATGGAAAAAAAAATATGTTTATAAATTTCTCGACGAAATAGTTGTGAGCTGCACAGTTACTATTTCGTCGAGATATGCGTCTATTAATTAATTAAATAATCAAAGCTAGGTGGCAGCCAAAAGGGTATATTGATGTATCAAGTAACTGCCATATAATTGCTTCAAATAAATTGGTTTATAATTTGCTGACAATATTCTCTAAATGAACTTATTAATGATGAATCTAAATTTTCACAAATTTCATTTTTTTGTAAAAGACAATATAATGTTGCTGAGAGTCTTAAATCAAAATAATCAAGCTTCACGTCTTTCTTCGAGATCCAATCATTCAATTGATTTAGTACCAGAACCAATTTAGTGTAATCAATCGTCTTATTAGAAGATTGGTATACAGTAATCACATCTTTTTCAAGGATCCTAGATAATTGTCTTTGTAAAACTGTGAAATACGACTCTAATTTTTCTAATAGCTCTTCACCATTTAACATGCTCTTTTCGTCATAGTCGATAAGAATTGGAATGCTGTTCTTTCGAGAGATGAAAATCAATTTCGGGGTCTTAATTAAGCTTTCATTCAGTTGAGTCTTTGCACCATTTATACACGGTAAAGATAATGAATTTTTGAAGCATATCGATAGTAGCACGAATAAATTAGTAGGATCGTCCAGTAAAACCGATTGCTCTCCATATCGTATCATTGAACCGTTAACGAACAATTCAAAATTGTGATTTGCACTTGTGACCTCCTTAGTGCGAAATGAGTACTCTTTATTCCGTAATTCTCTTAACAAAGAATCGTCAACCGGAATTTCAGGCGCATACTCTTGCACCGGGAACTTTGTAAACAGACGTTTCATGACCGTCGGAGTAGCGCTAAGATCTAGCATAGTCGTGATAGTTATATAGGAGGGATCCCTAGATGATTGTGTAATAAGCGTACCCACAAGGCTTTCCGAAATAACCTTTTGAGCTGTTCAATACTGATGACTTCAAGAGAGGTTTTGATTCACCTTAGTATGGCCTCTGCTAGAATATTAGGGCTCTTTCATGAAGCTATCAGGGCTTGCAAAAAACCCGGTTTCAGTAAGTAGGGTTCGATATTACAAACTCAACATTGACAACTAAAGATTGTGTCGCAAGGACCTGTAAGCCATAATATACCACAATGGAGCTCATTGTCAACCAGAAGATACGGCCGACCTCCGTTGAAGACAATGTATTATATTTTAATGAACTCATTACTCTGAAAGGACACGACACTATTACAGTAGCCAGCAAGCCCTTGACAAACATTCTTGAATCCATCACCTGTAAAAGCGCAACCCTAGAAACGGATTAGGGTGCCAGTCCGGTGACCGAGGCAACGTGTTTCGTTTTTAAAGAAATGTATCATTTCCAACGTTAGCTTGAGTCCATTTCTTTGCAAATCTACATAGAATCTAGAAAGTTCAAGAAAGCGAAGACCTTCTGATAAGACTTTAAACTAGCACAAAATTTTCTGAATCGTGGTAGTGCTGCGCTCTACAGACGATTATATCATATACACGTTGCAACTTGCTTTATAGCCTTGCGCAAGTGTTATTATTTGAGTCCAAGTGCCTAGTTTTATACGCTTTGCATGATTGCGAGTGTGCGAAAATAGAGGACTCAATATATTATAATTTTTGTGTGTAAGTGTTGTTTATTGAAGCAAAAAAATAGCTTGGAGGTAAGTTTTGATTTGAATTGAGACTCTATTGTGACATTGATATAATTATTACATTTCCTTTCCTTGGTTTGGGGTTTTCTTTTTCTTTACCCTTTTTCTCTGAGGTTGATTCTTTCTTTAGTGCCATTTGATCATTAAGACGTATTATCCTTTAGTTTTTTGATCTGATCTGAAAATTAATTATTTTTGGAGAAGTAAGGATTTCCTTCTTATCGTTTCATATCATGAGTTTGGATTATGAAATTTATAAAGAAGGTGGGATTTTGAATGGAAAATATCAAAAGATTGAAGATATTAGTGAAGGTTCGTACGGTTTCGTTTCTTTGGCTAAGGACATCTCATCGAAAAAGCTGGTTGCTGTGAAATACATCTTCAAATTGGAAGAAGTGGGGAATTATGATGATAACGAAGAAGCTACTAAAATTAATGAACCGAGAGAAAATTTGAACAATGATGGGTACAGTTCTTCAATCGAAAAGAAGCAACTGCTACATGATGGTAAGAAATCTTTGCTACCTTCGAATGCTAAAGCAAAATCAATTGATAACGTTTGTTTAGAAGCCCTTTATGAAGTAGATATCCAGAAAAAGATAGGCAGGCATGAAAATATTGTTTCTTTGCTAGATCATTTCGATTCTTACATTATAATGGAGTATTGCTCGGGCGGTGATCTTTATGAAGCAATAAAGGATGATATATTACCGCACACAACTAAATGTGTGAAAAATATGATATCCCAAATTATGGATGCAATTGAATTTGTTCACTCTAAATCGATTTTCCATAGAGATATTAAGCCAGAAAATATTCTAATTACAGGTATTGATTGGCAAATCAAACTAACAGATTGGGGGTTAGCCATTACAGAACCTACTTCTATGGATAGAAACGTAGGTTCAGAAAGATACATGGCTCCTGAATTATTTGAATCCAATTTGGACTTTGTGGAGAGAAAAGAACCTTATGATTGTGCCAAAGTTGATCTTTGGGCGGCGGGAATTGTGTTTTTAAATATAGTTTTCCATAAGAACCCCTTTAGTGTTGCTAACCAGTCAGATAAATCATTTTGTTACTTTGCTGCTAACAGAGAAGCATTGTTTGATGTATTCTCTTCCATGACGTACGATTTTTTTCAAGTGCTAAGATACTGTCTTACCATTGACCCAGCTAATAGAGATTTATCCAAGATGAGAGAGGAAATACATAATTTGTCAGAATTCACTTTTGATGATGGGTACTATAACAAGGAGGAAGAGGACTACGAAGGTGCAACTTTGTCACCGTACCCTCCAACTCCAGTCCCACCCTCATCAGCACCAGTTCCTCAGACATTACCTTCACCTTTACCATCAATTGTCAAGACTAGCGAGTCAGATAAATTGTTTGTCACCGATGAGCATGGATTACAAAACGATCCACTGTTGGAAGTACCAATTTTCGAGGTTGAATCCCCTCACGACAATACCAATGAAAAATTCAATCCTAGTTATTCAGGTGTAAAACGTATCCCACAGAGCTATCAAGATGAAAAGACTTTGTTGAGTCACCCTAGAAACAAATGGGGTAACCATGGAGCTACTAATAACACAACCCAAGGGAATAATACTTTGAATCATTCCTTCGATGTCTTTGATTCTTGGAATAAAGAACGCAATAACTCTGCTCCAAGACTGAAATTCAAAAAAAGATATAAAGTTATCCCTGATAATTACAAATACAAGAGTAACAATCATTTTAACAATGGTTACTACAGCAATAGCTACCACCACAACAATAACAATTATAATTTCACTCACAATTATAATCATCCAAAGGGTATAAAAATTGAAAATAGGAATAAGAGCAAAATTATTAAGAATTCTAGGAAACCGTTGGGTATTCCAACACCAAACACTCATATTAATAATTTTTTTGATAATTACCATAACAGCAAGAATGATCATAATAATAACTTTAATACTAGAGATTTTTTCACACCTCCTAGTATGCAAAATAAGTATATCGAAGGTGTCTTTGATAGTAAGAATAGAAGAAAAGCTCAAAATTATTATAAATTTCACAATAACCACAAGAAATGGTCCAATAATACAGGAAATACCAATACTTACGGGACTTCACTGAACAAATCATGGAAGCAAAATAAATACAACCGCCCCAACACTTCGGGTGCGCCTGCAACTACAGAGTCTGCAAGCACTAGGAAAAAAAGTTATGTTAGAAGAGGATCCATACCAGGTCATGTCTATTCGAGTAGTATGAATATACCTTCAAATGGTCGTGCTAGTCATGGAATATCAGAATCATCTAATATTCCAGATATCGCCACTGTTTTAGGTGCGCATGAGAAATTTATTTCTGAAAAGGAGAATGAAAGGGCAAGACCAAATGTTTATGAGCACGCGTTTCTGGATGATGACCACGATTCTGATGATATTTTGTTTTCAATGGATCATACAAATAATGCAAATGATGATTTTGTTCACTATATGGATGATTTAACTGTGAATGATAAAGATGATTCAGGTAATCAAAACGAATTTCATGGAAATTTCCACGGTGCATCGAATAGTCGTTTCCAATATCGCACTAAAAGCCACGCAAGTACAGCAAGCAATCAATCACGTCTGGGACGTGATGTTTTAAATTCGAATACTCACGATATCAATGAAGTACCTGACTTGTTGAAATCACCCGTGGGACATGAGACGAAGACGCTACATACGACTCATGGAGCGTCGAATTTTCCGTACCAGTTACTATTAGATGAAGATCATTTAAACGTAGAACATAAAGCTACAGAGAAACCTGTTCAAAGATATAAACCCGGTGTTTATGTTCCTCCTCATCATCGTAAGCAATCTTCAAGCTCTGCACATGATCTAGCATTGGGGATATCTTTCGATTTAACCAATCACAATAAGACGGGGTCTCCATCAAATGCTTCTCCTAATACTTTTGCCCGCCCATCATTCCCAATTAAGACGTCTAAATCTACTATAGCTATTCAAAACGAGGATGTATTTGCTGATCCGACAAACAACGTTTTAATTTTTGAAGATGATGAGGATGACGAAGTTTTCCATAGAGATGCTGCTTCACTTAAAAACCCTCATGATAGAACCACATTTGGGCCTTATGAAATTTATGACAACGAGTATGATGATCAAAAGATTAGTAAACTGAAAGCTGGAAGGAAGCCAAGTCAGATTCAAGACGAGATTGTAGGATCCTTAGAGCAGTACAAGAATAACTGGTTGATGTTGCAACAGCAACAAGATTAAAATGGTAAATTTTTTTTAGTACTTTTCTAATCCACATATATATATCTTATATATCCTTGAAATGACTATAACGATTTTTTTTTTCACTAATTTACCTATACCTATATTACAATGCTTCTATGCTCATTCTTCCCATGGGGTTCAAATTTTAAACGTGAGTTCAAATTTTTTTCTTCGTAATTTTATTTCTATCTTCAAATCTTGTATGTTTCCCTGTGAAATTTTGCTTACTGATGGCAGGAGATTTAGAGTTCAACGCTTTTACAACATTTTGCTTTAATTGATCTTGTCTTTTCTCCGAAAGGTTCTCTCGTTTATGGTTAGCATTTATTAAATTTTGAGATTTGTTCATATACTTCTTTACTTTATCCAGTTCCGCCATTATTGGAGTCAGATCCTTCACTTTTTCCAGTTTCATATAAGAAAACATCAGAGAGTTCAATATATATGCGTATGAATTGGTTAACTCCAACCTCTCTTGTTCCGTACGCAATTCTAAGAGCTGGTCATCCAAACTATTAGCAGTCATTTTCGAAACACTAGGCTTCAAAGTAGCCAACTGATTTTGTAAATTGGTTAGATACGGTTTAAGTTTTTTAATATCGTCGTCCATTGCAGGGAATTGGCTCTATAGCTCTCTCAAAGATATCTGGAAAATACGATCACTCTACTAATAGTATTAACCTCATCGCATAATCAAAGGCAAACAGATATAATTAATTTTTTTTTCCATATCCAAGCCCTTACACAATACCCTAACACTAGCAATCTCTTCCGCGGAGATAAAAAAATAGTTCGTGACTTTCGCCGGATCCATTTCCATGGAAAAAATAACCAGATTTTAGGATACGGACGAAAAAGATCTCCCCCGGTAAGTGCGCAGCAGCCCCTTTACCTTCCAGAAAAAACGTGGTAAGCCATTGTCTCACAGTCCCTTACAGCGTTATGTGATCTGTCTAAAGCTGTTTTTGTCATTAAAGAGGTAAGTCATCGAAATACTTTCAGAATCATGCAACTAGACCAGCTTCTCCATTTTCCAATAAGTAAATATTCTTTAAATCACCTTTAATGTAGCACATTTTATGTTTTCCCCCTTTCCAATCAGTAGATCATCAATCCATTAGAAAATTTATCATTCAACAAGTTTTTGTTTTATAATCGACACATTCTTGAAATTGCTAAATAATCTTCGATTATTGTTTACTATTCGTTCACTCAAAGGTAAAGTGCCGTTCTCTACAACCATCGAAATAATTGCTAATTCGTAGATAAATCCAAACGGAATATATTTATCTATTCGTGTCATTGAGGAACTATATTCTTTGTTGACAAATGCCCTCCGATAAGAAGAAAAAATCTCACAAGAAAGGTCTCCTGAAAGTATTGGGTCTTTCAAGCAAGCATGAAAACGACCAACCTTCAGAGACTCCTTCTTCTCACCACCATCACCGCCATCGCAGTGCTTCTCATATTGAGAATGGAAGTCCTGGCGATTCAAAACCCAAATTTGAACCATTGAATGGCTCTAACATTCCAACAATGTTCAAGACTGTGTCATCTATGTCAAGAGAGCATACTACTCCGAAACCTGAAACGATGACCATGCCTACTCCTACTACCGAGCCTACTATTGTCACTGAAGGTCCAAACATTCATGCGCAGGGGTTTTTCAACATTCCAATTGTCATTGAAGGTACTGACGCTGCGAGTGTTCGTAGTAGTGCGAGCAAGAATGGTTATATCAATGCTAAAGCTCAAATCATGGAGGAAAAGGGGACTTCCAATCATGCTTATGCGAACACTGCCACTGACACGACCAAATTAGTGGGGAGTTTAATCACAGACTCCATAAAAGATATGGGAGAGTTGGGTAATGCGATGAAACCAGACATTAGCAATTTAACAAAGCCGTTAGAGGTTCTAAATGGTAATGAAAAACATAGCGCCACTACTGTGTCCGCTACACCATTTACTGAGAGTTCCGACCAGCCAACCGATCTAGCTCCTTTACCGACTTCAAAGAGTAACGCCATTGACACCAGCAAAGAGACGTCGGAATTAAATCCCGCCTCTCATAGAAGCTCTACCTTACCATCTAAGAGCCCCACACACTCAGCTCCATCTTTGGAGAAAGCAAAATCGATGTCTACAGGGGATGTTAATAGAAGATCAGATGAAAGAAGACCAAGGAGTAACTCAAAAAATATTCTGGATAGGAGATCATTCTCACCATCCCATGTGGCTAAGAATCTAGTGCCATCAATATCATCAAGGAGTAAGTCAGGCACCGTCTCCTCTGCTCCAAGAAAAAGCTCCTCTTCCGTGACTACACCAAGAAAAAGTAGAAAATCAACTTCCTCTCAGCAGAGGTCTTCAGGTAAAAGTACTGTTATGGATATTGAAGCGGATGATGATGATGATAACTTAGAAGGTGATCACAATGAGGATGAAATTATTGATGAAGATGATGATCCAAACAAACAGACATTAGAAAATGTCCAATACGCAAGTGAAAGAAGAAATAAAGATTTCCATCACGTATTCAAGTCTGCTTCCAGTTCTGAGCGGTTGATCGAGGAACACAGCTGTGCGTATTCTAAAGATATTTTGATTCAAGGTAAACTTTACATCACAAATGCTAGTATTTATTTTTATTCCAACATTTTAGGATTCACAACATCTCTAGTTATAGCTTTCAAGGACATTACTCAGTTAGAGAAAAAAAATACAGCAGGTGTATTCCCAAATGCTATTGGTATTGAAACTTTGTCAGATAAATATACTTTTGCATCCTTCATTAATAGAGACAGCACATTTGATATGATAACTGATATTTGGAACCAGATTGTAATTGGAAATCGTATAAAAGATCTAGATAGTGATGATGAATCGGATTCAGGAAGTGTATACTCGAAGACATCAAATAATCGTAGCGTTGCGGATACAGATGTAACTTCCGCCGAGGATGTTAGCTCTGGTAAAAGGCACAGATCTAGAACTGGAAACTCTTCCATGAAAGATATAGATAATGATTCTATAACGGGTCCAAGTGAACACGCACCTACAGACCATGGTTATAAACCTAATGATGGTGAGAGAAAAATTTATGAAGGTACCATAAAAGCTCCAATCGGACCTGTGACAGATATACTTTTCGGTGACGATACTAGCTCTTTGATAACTATCTTGAAAGCTCAGAAAAATTATGACATTTCTTCGATCCCCAAAATTAAAGATTCGAAATCTCGTAATTATGTTTATACAAAACCAATCTCTGGATCTATAGGACCAAGCAAAACTAAATGTATTATCGAAGAGAGTATTGATAATTGGGATTTGGAGAAGTATGTTCAAGTCACGCAAATGACTAAAAACCCTGATGTGCCATCCGGCAACTCTTTCCAAGTTAAGACCACTTACTTATTCACATGGTCTGAAAATAACTCCACAAAACTTACTGTTTATGTTGGTGTTGTTTGGTCTGGTAAAAGTTGGATTAAAGGTGCTATTGAAAAAGGTTCTTTTGATGGTGTTACTGAAACTACAAAGGTGATGGTCACTGAAATTAATAAACTCATCTCAAAGAAACCAAAGAAATCCAAGAAAACTTCTAAGGAGAAGGAGGAAGAGGAAGAGGAAGAGGAAGACGAAGAAGTTTCCGCTTTGCCAAACCTAGAACCTTTCACACATGCTCCTACGAATGCTCCAATAAAGAAAACTAAAGATGATACCGTTATCGAGGAGAAAGTTACAATTCCTGCATCACTAGGTACTACTTTTGAGTTACTATTTGGGTCCGACACATCTTATCTATCATCGATTGTCGGTAAGCAAAACAATTTCAATATATCCAAGATTCCAAAGTTTTCAAATGACTCAAGAGAATACAATTATATTAAGAAATTGAACAATTCATTAGGGCCTAAGCAAACAAAATGTTTAATCACTGAGAAGATCGAACATAAAGACGTTAATAACTACATTCAAGTACGGCAAATATCGAAAACTCCAGATGTTCCTTCTGGTAACAACTTCACTGTCCATAGTGTCTTTTATTTATCATGGGGAGCCAATAATACCACTTTGTTATCTGTGATTACTAGTATTGTATGGACCGGAAGATCGTTTTTGAAGGGTGCCATTGAAAAGGGTTCAATAGATGGACAAAAAGATTCCACCAAGATATTGATTAATGAATTGAAATCGATTATCAAGAGTGCTGGAAACAAGAAGGTTAAGAAATCAAAACGAAACAAAAAAGCACAAGAATCAGAGGAGGAAGAAGAGGAAGAGGAAGAAGTGCCGGAAGAAGAAGAAAAGATGGAAGCCGAGGAAACAGTAAGCGGTGTAATGGGATACCTTGATCCATTAATAAAAAATTTCGATATAACGTCGTTGTCAACTATAATCCCAACGATACTTCTCATTGTGTCTTCCATTTTATTGTTAAGGTTATTATTCTTCAGAGGAGCCTATCGCCCTGATATTACTGTAATTAAACCAGGTAGAATTGTAATAGATGGTAGTGAATATAACTATGTTCCTAGTTTCAGAACTTTATATGAAACTTATGAGGAAGAAATCAAACAAAAGGTAGGAAAAAGCTATCCATCTTCTAATATCGTGACTGAAACTGAATCAACTCTCTGGGAGTGGATTAACGATCGTGGTGACTCGAGCATCCATACCGACGAGGAATTTTTATACCCTGGTAATGATTATCAACAGTTGAAAACCAAATCAGAGAAGAAAGTCAATAAACATAATTTGCAACAACTGATGGAAGCTATTAAAGTCACTAATCTACAATTAGATCAAATGAAGGCAAGATTAAATCAATTGCAAGAGGCGTATGAAGCATAAAGGAGAACTTATAACTAAATCAAGAAATAACGTATTGACTAAGCCGCTGAAACAAAGTATCTATTCGTATCTTTTAAGTGGTGCAAGCTATTGTATTTTTAGCTACTCTGATTATTACTGCAGGCAAACCTACAAATAATGAACCTTTAGTTTCAAACTATTTCTGTCATACGTGAACCTTTCCTATATGATTATAATCATTATTTACTATTTTATTCAACTGTTTAATAGTATAAAATATACATGTAACATATTTTATCTAAGTTTAAAAGGGATGATTCTTACTTAGCAACAACTGAAGTCCAGGTATTTTTGCTCTTTTGGAATATATATTGGCAAATGTATATTGGCGGCTAATATGGATCCGAGCATTGTAAGCAAAAAAAAAAAGAAAAACATATATAATGTAGCAATATAAATAAAAATTCTTTAATGCAACCAAGAGAAAAAAAGCTGAACATAAAAGGTTTGTCACTCTATAGGGCAGTAAATACTTCAAAAGAGACTTTTATTTCAGTATATATATATATATTCTTTATACTTGTGTATAACAGTAATAATGGAATGCATCGAGAAAAGGAAACAATTGTTGAAGTCTAAGATAGAAGAATTTAATAAGCTACAAACACTTTTCAATTTTAAAGCAAGGGAGAAAGACTTGTATGTATCTGTTTAGAATACTCCGATACCATGGTGCCTCGTAATCAATATTCTGTATTTACGATGAGCTTGCTTCAAAATACTAACTCTTAGTTACGTCAAAGTTGACTATTGATTAGAAATATAACATCAACTGAGTTGAAGAAACAACACATTAAAAACTTGAAAGAGTATAATGAGTTAAGAGATTCAGGTTTGAGATTGGTTCAAATGATAGCTGAGGAGAAAAATGTAAAATTAAACGAAATATTTCAAGAAATGGGTCATGAAATGAGAGATTAATATACTCCAACTTGTTATTTGCCCTTACTCAAATATATTTGCAAAGCTATTCATAGGAAGAGTTTGCTTCATGAATTGTTTTTCAATACCTCATTCTTTCAACATTATTCCTCATAGAGCCATTTATTGATAAAAAATTCTGATTTCTAGAAAAAATTAAATGTAATAAAAAAAATACATCCCGAGTTTGATCATTATTATCAATAATTTGAAAGTTTGATAAAATAGCCATCAACTGCTTTAGATTTGAAAGAATTAGAAGGTTACTGAGGAACTTGATTGGGCTTAAAGTAGCCATAATTTTTCTATAAATTCACATTTTGTTTTACCAGTTTATCAAGTTATTTCTAAAAGTCAGACCAGTAATACTATTCAAATTATTAAAGTCCGCGATTCTATACAATCTGGTACGCAACCAATTGGAATCCTCATTGAAGAAATAAAACTTCCAACTTGAATATCAGATATCATTATTGTATTTCGGGGGGTTCTTTAGATCTTTAACAAAAGACAAAATAAACGCACAACCAAACAATTGTGCGCTACTATTTCGGTCTTTTCACCATGCCTAGAGGCATCAATAATACGTACACTAAGAATACACTACTCAAGTTATTGCTTTTATTTCTATTCTCTACAGCGCATCTTTCATATGCCTTCAATTTTAATTGGCTGACTCGAAATACAGGCTCTCAACATACATTGGATTCACTGGAATTATTGAAGGAAACGGGCAACACACTCGACGATCCATTATCAACGGCAAATGAGCTTACTGACGTTGAATTTCCTGGATCTATGGAAAATGCTATCGCCCCTGTGTCTACATTATTTAGAGTCACTTTGAGTGACTTGACTCTAACTGATATAATGATTGTGGGCGATATGGACGGTGGCATTCACGCAATTCATAGAGAGACAGGTAAAAAACTTTGGTCCATAGATTCGAAATATGTGGAACCTGTTGTTTCTATCAAAGAACCAGAACTTACTAAAAATAGCGATATTCTCATAGTAGAACCTCATGCAGGTGGAAACTTGTATAGTTTCAACATACATCAAGGATTGCAAAGAATTCCAATATCTATCGAACAACTTATTGCAGCATCTCCGATGCAATTGAAATCTGATGTACTTATAGATAGCGACGGAACCATTATTGAAAACGAGAAAATTTATACTGGTTCCAGAAAAACTGTTATGTACACAGTTGATATATCCACAGGAGAAATTATTTCAGCTGTCGGCTCTGATACTATAAATAATGTATTCTCTCAAAGTAATAGTAATCCTTTTGAAATCGAACCAGATTTATGCGCAACAACATTACTTTTAGGCAAAACGTCATATCAGTTGAACATACACTCCAGAGATAACTCAACTTATAACTTGACTTACACGTCATGGCAACCAAACACCCTCGATATTCACCTAAAGGGTCTTAATTCTGTTCCAAGAGATGGGCTTTATGTCACACCATTTAGAGATAGATCGCTATTAGCTGTTGACTCTCAAGGCAGCAAAGCAAAATGGGTTTCAGAAAAGTTTTCTAGTATTATTATCTCTGTCTTTGATGTGTATACAGATGCCCAAACCAACGAAAATATTCTTGTGATGCATCCCTTCGATACACTGGATAAAAGAGACGATGAAATTCATAGTGTTTACCTAGAGCTAAACGGTAATAACTGCTGGACAGCCTTGTCAAATGACAATTATCCATCTTTAGTTCACGCCGCTCCTTTGTCGAAATATGAATCAAGCTCACATTGGAGGAGCTCTTCAATATTTAGAGATGAATCACTATTTAGCTCTGCAATCACAGGTGTGCATACCTTGAATCAAATTGGTATTAATAATCTAAATTTTCCATCGAAGACTACATTGAGAATAGATCCTCCTAAAACTGATGCGGATTTTGCTTCTTCTGTCGAATCAATCCCAGAACAGGCTGCCCCATACTATGTTCTTTCTAACAGAGACAAATCCTTTAATAGATTTTTATCTCCAGAATTATTCGAGGAATATAAAATACAACTACATGATGAACTATCTAAAAAATTACTGGAGACAAATCAACCAACAGCATATATTATTTTTAAGAATCTACTATTTAAAGTAGTCGAAAGTGGATTGGTTGTAATAATTTCCTTAACGTTGCTAGTATTGCTTCAAAAATTAGCAATAATTCCTCCATTGTATGTTGTTTTACAGAGAATTGGTCTTATGCCTTTGAGAGAACCGTATCCAAGCAAAAATAAAATCAACGCTGCAGAAGATATCCCTGATAATTCTTTGCTATTGACTCGTGAAGCACAGAAATCTAAAGTTTCTTCCACGAAGACTCCACGACCTGATGATGATAAGTCTGAATTGAGTGACGCTTCGACAGACCAAGATTTGAACGAAAAGCAAAAACGTAAACGTGGTAGTAGAGGTGGAAAAAAAAACAAAATTAAGAATTCTCCAGAAAATGAAGTAGCTTCATCGGGAGTATTGAAGAATTTGGTGGTATCTGAAAAGATTCTTGGATACGGTTCGTCTGGTACAATTGTATTTCAAGGAACTTTTCAGGGTAGACCTGTTGCTGTTAAACGAATGCTCATAGATTTTTGTGATATCGCATTTAGAGAAATAAAATTGTTAACTGAGAGTGATGATCATACTAACATAATAAGATATTATTGCTCTGAAATGACAGAAAAATTCCTTTATATTGCTCTAGAATTGTGCCATTATAATTTGCAAGATTTAATTGAGCATAAATCGAAATCTGATGAACTTAGATTTTTGTACAAAAGAGTCGATAAAATAGATTTAATACACCAACTGGCATTAGGTATAGCACATCTTCATTCTTTAAAAATTATCCATAGAGATATCAAACCACAAAATGTACTTGTCATTAAAGGTAAAGAATCCTTCCGAGACCTCAAAAATGATTTTGCGAAACCTCGAATATTGATTTCAGACTTTGGACTGTGTAAAAAATTAGAAACTGATCAGTCATCGTTCAAAACTAATGCAAACAACCCTGCTGGTACTACAGGGTGGCGAGCGCCGGAGCTACTTGACGGATCATCAATAATTACTGAAATTTCTGATGAATTGAAACCTATTACAACTATAAACGAACCTGCGTCAACATTTTCTACTGATTCTTTTTATGATCCTTTCACAAAACAAAGACTTACTAGAGCCATTGATATCTTTTCTTTAGGATGTGTTTTTTTTTATGTTCTAAGTAATGGGCAGCACCCATTTGGAGAAAAATACATGAGAGAAGGAAATATCATTCAAGGTAAATATAACTTGAAGGTATTAAAAACGACACTGAATGATCGTGCTCTTTGTTATGAAGCGTCAGATTTAATATCCCGTATGATCAACCGAGAACCACGGTACAGGCCCAGTGCTTCAGCGGTTTTGAAACACCCGGTCTTCTGGCCTGTAGCTAGAAAACTGATGTTTTTATTGAAGGTAAGCGATAGATATGACGTGGAGAAGAGAGATCCACCAAGCCAAAGGTTATTAAATTTAGATAAAATATCTAAGGTTGTTATTCCAAATGGAGACTGGTCTAGTAAACTAGATCAGTCCTTTATGGATAATTTGGGGAAATACCGTAAGTATCATTATGAAAAGGTGATTGATCTATTAAGGGCAATGAGAAATAAATATCATCATTATTTGGATATACCTGATGATCTAGCCGAGATTATTGGAAAGATTCCAGATGGATTCTATTCTTATTTCAATAAAAGATTCCCTAAACTGTTTTTAGAGGTTTACTACGTTGTTAGAGAAGAATTCGAAGATGATCAACTATTTAGTGAATACTTTTGAAAGTATTAAATGTCTACCGCTACAACTTGTATACACACCTTTCGAAATGAATAAATAAATATATCTAGTATTAGTAGCTAAACAATGATGTGATGATATTCTGCGTCAGTGCAGTACACGAAGAGATTCATTCGTATTTGTAAAATCCAACAACTGCTATCTATCGAGAGATATAACTGTTTCATATTCCTGTACAGATAATCGTACAATGCTTTTGAATGGAATAGCCTTCTTTTTATAATTCTGACTATTTAGTTATTCATTTTTCCGGTTGCCGTATATCTTTTCCCAAACAATCTTTCAGCTACTTTAATTGATGAGAACGTGATAATGCAAGAAGCCGCAAAAATTATATCAAACCAACTATCAATTACTTGGCTTGGTATGGTAAATTTTTCGCCCAATAACTGTTTCATCTGTTGAGCGGTATCGTAGGGTAAATTAGATCGAAGCATAAGTACTGTGGCAGCAACATATACCCCTGTTAGTTCAGAAACTAATAAATTTTTAATCATTGATGGCGATTTTTTGATTTGTTTAGAAGTATGTTTGTGATTAGGTAGGATGGCGAGATCATCATTAGCATGCATCGCAAACATGGCCACCACTTGGAATCTTGTTGGCAATAAAGCTAACAGGAAAGTAATAGTAGCGCTGACAGTTGAAAGCGAGCAAATAAATAACGATGCTGATAGAAATAATGAGATTTGGTTTGTCAGTGAAATCAGGTTATGGTCATAATTGAACCTGAAAAGGAAAATGTCTAGCAAGTTAGCTACGGTAATTGCTAATGGATCTGATGTCACTTCTAAATGTTCAAAATTATAATCTGTTGGATGATGATAGTAATGTGATATTAATTTCGGTATTTTGTTGATAAAAGTTGATAGGACTTTAAATAGACAGTATGCGAAGAAACTTGCCTGAAATGTCCTCTTGGTAAGCTTCAAAGGCGGAGTTTCATTCAAATAATGGTTCAGTTTCCTGATGTATAATTGTGTCTTCCCAATATCTTCCATCAATAACGTTTTCTTATATTGCGGCATTTGTACTTTGCCGAGATTGATTTCTTGTAATAAAGCATATTGCTCATTTAATCTTTTATTTTGTAACAAAAGCTTCCTTTCTAGTGTATTCCTACTAGCCCAAACTAAAAAGCCTTTATTCTGAATCCTAGCAGCATTATAAGACGGAGACTCTTTGGAAAATCCCCACGTAACACTTAATTTTCTAAAGACGTACAATGAAGTATAGTATAGTGTGGAGACAGAAGCAATTCCAGATAAAATTGCCATAATGGTTACACCTAATATCGATAACCTGGTTAAGACATTTTTAGAGAATGAAAACGGACCAAAAGTGACGAAGCTCGACAGAGTGAACGACAGAGATATGATTCCAACAGAAATAAGGATCAAAAAATCAACACTAAATTTGTCTTCAAAAAATTTGTTCAGTAATGTCATCAATATAAGGAAAGGTTGAACCAATATGAGGATCATAGATAATACCACCGAGACAGAAGGCCAAATAAACCTGGTAATAAGATCTGCTTCTTGCTGCGAGTCAGAAGTCTTGACTTGCCACAGAATAATCTCAATAGTGATCACGTATGACACCATAGCGGATGAAAATAAGATACGAATTCCACGTAATAATTTCTTAGATGACATGGAATATTCACCGTACAGTTTTTGAACAAACTTATCTTTTTCCGAAATCACATAATTGTGCTGAAACTCAGCTAACTTGCTATCATATAAGTTGGTACTCGTAGGAACATCCAATTCAAATAATAAGCCTGCCTTATGCCATAAAACTTTATAAGACGAATTAAATACCACAATAGCAGAAGCAATTAACAGAAAAAACACAAAAATAACCTCCATCTAGTCACACAACAAACATGTAACCCATTGACAAGTTGCACTCCCAGATTATCGAGAATCCGCTAATCATAGCACACTCTTCACTCGTTGTTGAGGTGGTTGAAAGCTCACTATAAGTATACCAAATACTGATATATTCAATTTCGTCAACTGTGATGCTAAATTAAAAGACGTTTCATTATTAACCATCGATTCAACACATAACACGCTAGATAATTTTAGCACGTAGAGGCTTTGAATATCTGTCGAATGCGTTGATCATATATCTGAGAGGTGAGGAGAACCTGAAAAAGTACTATTTGTGCGAAAAAACCAGCTGTTCACATGCATTATTGACGGATTACTTGTTGTAAATTATGGATAATGAAAGAAGAGACGAATTACGTAGATTGAATAAAATTGGCTGGGATGCATCTTTTGCCAATGAGGTGAAGGGACCTAAATTAGATTCAAGTATTAAACGTAATACAGCTTTTATCAAGAAATTGAAGAAAGGCTTTAGTGTGGAAGATAAGGATAATTTTTTAAAAGATTTAAGAGAAGTGTCTTTAGAGAAGTATTTGTCTGAGATTTTAGTGACAATCGATGAATCTTTGAGCAATGCACCACTGAAAACAGATGGTGGTATATACACTGCGGTGGAAGTGATTTGTGGCTTACACCAAAGGTTTCATGAACAATTCACACCGATGTTTGTGGAGAAATTCTTACCCAGGTTTCTTAACCCGTCCACTCCGTTAGAGACTCAAAAAGATGAATTATCAAGGATCACTATTTTGAAAGGTTTGCTACGTGTTTTGATAGAGTTGTACCTTCTAGGAGTCTTACCAGATCATGTTATTAAGGATTTGAAGATTAATTTACCACAGCATTGGCAAAAAAAGCTTAACATGGGGAAACCGTTCATTGTTGTTATTCTAGAAGATATTTTTAACTACATGTTCAAAGTCGGGAATACATTATCCGTGGCATTGTATTTTCTAAAGCATTTCGCACCATTAGCGTTGGAAGATAACGATACATGGGATCGATTCATTTTGGATGAAAATTTAAAACCATCCATAATTTCTTTGATGAAGTTATTTTCTGATGCCGTTTTAGCAAGGACAACAGCTCTTCATAAACAGTTGCAAAAATTACAGAAAGAACACCACAAATGTCAAATTAGAACAGGAAAGTTGGTTGATGAGTATAGTGAGAAATACGATGAGTTACTACCAACTTATAATAAATTTTTAAAAGCTACCGAGTTTCTCACAGAGTTTTATCATTTGGAGCCTTTAGATATGGATAACCTCGATGCAAGTACAGCTGCCCCGGATGATACTGCCTCAACGAAAAATACTACTGTAACTGAAAAGGATATTTGGGGTAGTAAGACGACACGGGATTTTTATGAGGATTTACCTATAATTGAACCTTTTATAAATGACAATATTGAGAATTTAAAACAAGATAGTGAAGGTCTAAGTTTATTTTTTCAAAATTTGGAGAAAGTAGAATCTACAGAAGATTTGGACACTTTAATTATAGATTATTGGAAAAATGGCTACCATAATAAAGCTTCTCAAAAGAGACTTTTCAAGTTTTTTTCTGATAATCAGGATTGGTATAAGATTCCATTATACACTAGATTTTTAGCCACCAACAGAATACCATTCAAAGCGTCTATTGAAGAATTTATTGTATATTTAGATAATGGGTTTAGGAGTCAATTACACACAACTAAAATCATTGTTAAAAACATTATCTTCTTCAGTGAGATGATAAAATTTGGTCTAATACCACGTTATATGATTTTCCACAAGATTAGGACACTCTTAATAAACCTTAATGTGCCAAACAATGTCGAAATCCTAACTATTTTTTTTGAAAGATCGGGGAAATATTTGTTGCATCATCCTGATCACCGCGATGATATGGAAAAGATGGTAACTCTTCTAAAGAATAAACTATTAGATAGACAATTAGATTTCATTATCAAGAAGTCATTAAGCTATTGTATGACAGTGTTATATCCTCCATCAATGAAATCTCTTAAAGAAAATAAGCGTACTATGTCGAACGAAGAAAAATTCTATCATTTAATATTACGTTCAGACGTTCAAAATTCAGATCTAAAAATTGTTACTAATTTAATATTGCGAGCTCATTGGGATCGACCTGAAATACGTGAAACCTTTTTCATATTATTTACTGAGCCTGAAAAGATAAATTATCAAAACCTTCCAATATTTGCTACTCTTCTTAAGAGGATTTACGGATCCAAAAGAGAATTTGTTGTTAAATGTATTGACGAAATATTAGAAAAGATATTGAGAGGACTTGAACTAAATGACGATAGCAACTCTATGAAAAGAGTCGCAGAAGTTCGTTATTTTATTGAGCTTTTTAACTGTGGCCTAATTGATCACAATGTACTAATAGATACTCTGTATCTTATTTTAAGGTTTGGGTATCCTAATGATTTGAATATTAAAAGTTTTATTAACATAAGTGACCCCAAAGATGATTATTTCAGAATTCAATTAATAAGCACTATTATAACCAATATTGAACACTTAAAGAGACAGTTTGTGTTCTCCTTATCTAAATTTATGAGATTTTTCGAAATGTACGTATTTTCAAAGCAGCAACCTATACCAACGGAAATTAACTTTAAGATCAAAGATATTCAGTCAAAATATAATAGCTTAGAGTTAGTACGCAAACGTGGTCTTTTATTTAAACCAGCATCTAATTTTGAAGAAAGTGTTACGCTATTCAAGTCAATAGTTCATACTAGTTCCAAGGGAGAAGAATTAATTGAAGAGACTTCAGATATCAATGCTAACAACAAGGCGAACGTTGCTGCAACTTTTACAACAAACAATGCTTACGATTGTAGTCAAGTTTTAGCTGACGATACATTTGACGAAGGTGAGATGAATGACGTAAATAATCAAAACTCTGGTAATATGAGACCAAATGAAATTGATACCGATGATGCTGATAGTGAAGACAGAGAGAGCATTGAAACCAATGAAGTTGAAGTTCTCAATGAATCTGAACTGGATGATATCTTAGAGATGGAGTTAGAGGAGAGTGAAACTGAAAATAGTGAAACTAAATCTATATTGGTTAATGATCTTGATGATGGAATGGATTATCAAGGTTTAGAAGATGCATCTGAATCTAATTTGTCAGGTTTACATGACAGGTACTCAGAAGAATCTGATAGTCCCGAAAGCTCAGATAGTTCAGATAGTTCAGATAGTTCAAATAGTGATACAGATTCTGATATGGATAGAGATATTGAATTGAATGAGTTTGACAGAGATCATAGACGTAAATTGGAAATTGAAGAAATTGAAATTCGTGACCGAATGGAAAAAGAATATCAAAGAATGATGATTGAATCGATGGAAGAGAGGAAAGCTGATAAAGTAGAGACTTTAAAACTAAAATCACTTCCATCTGCAACGGTTGCCATTGAGGATAAACAGGATATTAAGAGCCTATATTCAAGTGAAAATTTAGCAAATGAAAAAGTCGGTTTTACATTTCTCAGTCGTTTTAGCGAGAACAGAACTTCAAAGAAGCTACAATTGCCTGGAGATTCTGAGTTTGTCTCTAACGTGATTGAAACCGGTAAACGTCTTCAAGACGAGAAAGCTCAGATAAAAAAATATGTGCTACAGAGAAGATTTGATGATTAATCATTACAGCTCTAATGTTTGAATATTATTATAAGATAGTTTTCTTTTTTATTTAATATCAAATATATGACACTCTTTTAATGGGATATATAACAGGAATCCAAGAGAGCAAGTGGTCAGAATGTAAAGCTCTATCTAAATAATTTTAACTTTATCAATTATGGTTTTTTCTCATGTATAATATCCGTTAATAAGCTCTCAATGCTACTACAGTGATATCGTCTTCTTTCCCACCTTTATAATTTTTCCCAGTTATTTTACCTAATTCTTGCGAGAAGACGCTTGGGAAGTTAGGATCTCTACAGAGTTCTGCAACTTCAGTGACCATTGAACTGATGATATCTTGAAAATGCGTCTCTAGATAGTCTTGATTGTCTCGAAGGTAATTTCCTATATCTTCTGGTGTAATGTTGTCAGGTAAACCATCAGTAGCTAATATTAAAATATCACCCTTCTCTAATTGGAAATTATATTCATCGGCATCCTTAGCTGTGTGTGATATAAAGGCATGGCCTTTGGTGGCAGCTTCTTTCATTAATTTATCTGGAACTATGGAAAACTGATATGGGGTGTTAAATGCCAGAGTCTGAATTTGGCTTTCAAATACCAGTTTAAAATCTCTAAACACAGCAGCCCACGAATCACCTAGATTAGTTAATTCTAATGAGCCGGTTCTATCAACATGAGCTACCACAGCAGTGGTCCCGCCAACTTGTACCTTGCCATTTTCTTTAATAGATTGGAAAGCATGAGCTAAAATATCTGTGGTATTTTCGTTTAACATTTGCTCTTCTGTCATCAAAGCACTATAATTGGAAATTGTGTCACACAGCTCTCTAGAAAGAGCACTGGAGTCGTAACCATGTTCTGCCCAGCCACCAACTCCATCAGCAACTCCAGCATAAATATCAGATTCATTCCTTACAGTTAAAAAAAAACTGTCTTCTCCCGTTAGAGAACCGATGGCTTCTTTCACTTTGCTATAGATTTCTTCGTTTCTATCCTTGGGATGATAAGCCACTGCAGTTTGATACGAGAAAGCAGGCGATACTAAGTCAGGAGAGTGGCCAAACTCGTGAGCCCCGCCGTTATTCGAAGAAGAGAAGAAACCGCTAGTAGAGAAGACCCGTCTCTTGATTGGAGAGCTTATTTTAGAGACTAAAGACCCATTGGATGGATCACTTGTTAATAAATAGTTCAAAAGCAAACTAACCAAAACCGTGGAAATTACCATCAACATACCTCGCAAAGGTCGAGAGGACATCCGAATGCCCCATAGTCCCAATTGAGAGAACATAATAAGTCTATTGAGTCTATTTTCCTTTCTATAGGCTATTTTTTGGAGAGTTAATGGTAACCAGATTTTACAAGAATGGTTTAGTGTTTAAAAGTGACAAGAATTTCACTATATAAGCATCAGATCAACTGACTTACCAAATTTGGGCTCAGCTTCGTTGTTACTGCTTTTACCTGAACTTGCCAAACTGTAACTGAGCTAAAAAGGTACGTGATCCTTGTTTGGTGGTTTAAGGTGATTGTTGAGGATATTAGTACCATTGTGAAATCTTTAGGCTGGTTTCGAAGTTTCGTTTTATTACAGTTCGTCAATTGAACAGATGATGATGGATGAGTCGAGTGATTTGTCAACTAAATTCAAGAGTTCCAAAGTTCAATCTGTAGATTCTGATGAAACAGTGTCATGGACTGATTTTTTCCAATTTGAAAGATACGTCGATTTACCGTCATTAGATTGTAGACATCAACTGTATTACTCCCTTCCTAAGGATATTAGTGACAGTCTATCAATTCCTATATTTATTTTCCACCATGGTGCAGGATCCACTGGATTGAGTTTTGCTAATTTGAGTAAAGAATTGACGGATAGACTTGAAGGGAAATGCGGTTGTTTTGCTTTTGATGCAAGAGGCCATGGAAACACTACGTTTAAGACAGCTCAAAATGGTGATGACCTGAAAACGTACAATCTTAAGACATTTGTCACTGATTTTTGTCAATTAATTGAATACATTTGGGCTAATGTTTTGTCGAGCTTTCCTCAAGAAAAACTGAGTCTCATATTTGTAGGACACTCCTTAGGTGGTAGCATTTGTACTTACTCCATGGATGAATTACCAGTAGCAATACAAAGGCACGCTATTGGACTTACCATGCTAGATATTGTGGAGGAAGCTGCTATCAGGGCTCTAAAATCTATGAACAGGGTTTTAAGAATGACACCTAACGTGTTCGCTTCCAGAAAGCAAGCCATTGATTGGTATATGAATCATGATATGTCAAAATTAAAATCAAGTGCACAGATTGCTATTCCCGCTTTATTTCGAGAAAACAATGAAGGTAAATTAATTAGAATCACAAACTTAACCGATTTTGCACCTTATTGGGATACTTGGTTTGTCAATTTGTCTTATAAATTTGTTAATACCAGAACACCAAAACTATTAATTCTTGCTGGCAATGAAAATTTGGATAAAGAATTAATTATTGGACAAATGCGAGGTAAATATCAATTAGTAGTATTCCAGGATTCTGGTCATTTTATTCAAGAAGACTGTCCTTCAAAGACTGCTATAACGCTGATAGATTTTTGGAAACGTAATGATAACAAAACAGTCGTTATTAAAACTAACTGGGGGGCCAAGAAACAGACCAGTACATAACTTACATACATAAAACTTGCATCAGTTATCGAAAGAATTACCATTTAATTTGTGTATTAAAAGGATCAATCAACATTAATAATATCCATATCTGAAATGTTCTTTCCCTCACACTGAGCAACAACCAAATCTATTTTTTTAGATGCCCAGGTAAATTTGGGATTGATTAGGAATGGTCTCAAGTCAAATCTATTATCATCTGGAGAATATTGTTCGGCGTGGTAACTTGGAGTCATAACCGTTTGTTTATGTCTGTTAACAGCATAGAAATAGAAGAATCTTTTCACTTTCTCGGCAATTTGAGCTGGCGTTAACTTAGGACTCCATTCGTGTAAAAGTTTCAAAAACATTGAATAAGGCCCACATTTATCTACTTTCCTCAATGATCCAAAAACACTCAATTCCTCATATGTCATCCCCATATCTATCTCATCAGATTGAACATAATTCTCTGTGATAGGTTCTAATTCAGCGGTAGGAGTAGCACTTAAAAAGTCATCTAAAATTGGTAAACGGTATTCAGTTGATGCGTACGCTATGAATCTTTTCAAATCCGTCTTAGAAATACCGCCTATGGGGTTAATATCAGCAGAAGAACAATCATATTTGGTTAGATAACCTCTTAGACATTCATCAACATTTGCACTCCCTAGAACTAATAATCCGCTGGAGTTTTTGATACCACGAACCCATGGTAATAATTGGGCAAACAAATATGCCAATACCATCCTTAACCGAGCTTGAATGTTTTGCAGAGCAAGATTTTCTATTTGGGAGCCGCCAAATATTTTAAAAATAGGTTTTTTACCAGTGGCTACTTCAAATAATGAGACAACGCTATCTACTAATGTGTCCATATTTAAATCGACATGATATGATCCAATTTCTTCAGATAATTCACGACTTCTTCCTCTAGTTTCTGAGGAAGAATTCTCAGTTCCCATGAAACAGGTATGAAAAATCTTAGAAGCCAACTGTTGAGGTGTTTCTGGTATCCAATCAGATTCTGCTCTGGTAATCTTTTGCACATCAGCAACCACCTGTTCATTACCGTCTTTGATTTCTTTACAAACCAAATCACACATTGAATAAACAATCATGGCCGTGGCACAAGAGTCAATACCACCAGATAATGGTAAGAAAAAACCAGTCCCATTAGATCTTCTTAAATAATCCCACATCCAGCATGCCGGCCCCAAAGCAATTTCCTCTTCTGGGGTATGGAAGAATAACTCACCGGCCTTCGTTGGTCTAATAGAGACATCAAATACCGAAGATGTTGGAGCTAGTTCAACAGGTAAGTCAATGCGCTGAAATTTTGTTTCTAAAGTTGTTGATTGTAACCCACGAGACATGACTGATGCACGATATGTTCTTACATCCTCTAAATCAACAGTTGCAGTGACTACTTCCACGTCCTTCAGAGAAAACTGTGACCCTTGAGCAACCACTTCTCCATTTACTGCTATTAATGCACAACCATCATAATACAGTCTATCACCATCACAGCCTCTTTGATTTGCATATAAATAAATACCACCGCATCTACTTGTGGCATTTAAGATCAAGTCTGTTCTTTTATTCAGCTTTCTTAATTCATGATGTGAACCAGATGAATTTGTAATAATCTCTACACCATCCAATGACATAGCAATATGTGGTGATTGTGGAGTAAACAATTCTTCACAAGTCTCCGCACCAATACACGTGTCTAAAGTTCTAATCACTGCATCGCCAAATGGTACCATATTCTGACCAGTGACTTTTTGAATCACCGATGGTAATAAAAACTCTTCCACTTTCCCTGGAGTCATCCATGGAGTAAAAAATCTCATTTCTCTGTAATTTCCATCGTTAGCTAGCCAAATTTTAGGCCTGATAAAAAGTATCTTCCCATTGAATGAGAGGATCCTGCAATTGTACCTCACATTTTTGTGTAATACGGGCATACCAATGTCTAATATCAATCCATGAGTTTCAGGTTTATTAATGATTTGACCGTACATTTCCCAAGAATGTACACAGACATCATTCTCTAAAAAGTGGTCAAGACATCCATAACCAGTGATTTCCAATTCGGGACCTACACGTAGCCGAGCACCTCTTTCCTTAGCAATTCTAATGGATTCCAAAATACGGTCTCTATTACCTTCAAAGTCTAATGCCCATTGATTCAAATTGCAAGTAGCCAAAGTAATTAAATGTGACATCTTAGAATATCCAAACTATATCAGCACACGCTTATTCAAGCACATAAACTTCAGATGCTAAAATTCTGTCAAATTATTCAGTGTTAAGGATGCTTTGTGAACAAATCAATTGAAACAGGACCTTTAAATCACGTGATCACTGAATATTCACACTTATCAAGACATCCAATCGTGTTTTAGCATAGATAAACAGATAAACATCAATGTTAGATTGATAGAATATTAACCAAATGACTATTAATCCGAATGGGTTCATTAGGAAACTAGCCTGGGAAAAAATGGGTAAACTATCGTTTATCTTTCATTCAGTTTGAAATAAATGTATACATAGACATTTCTTAAGCTCTAAATAATTCATTTCGATGCATAGATACGAGTATGCAATAGCTATCGTTAGGTTCTTACATTTACCATAAGGGAGTGATGTCATCCCATGCCTGCTTTCTTCTTTTCTCCCAATAACTATTTGGTCCTGATATATATTTCCATTTATTAGAGGCACTTTTCCTAAAATACCTTGGTTTCACATCCTTGCCATTGTTACGTCTATCACGTTGCTGTTTTTCCAGTTTCAATTTTAGTAACTCTGCCTCTTCTATATTACCATTCTCGTATATTCTGATGTCTGGCCTTAGCCGTGAATCTGTAGGTGGCAGGAAACCTTTCTCCATTTCGGTAATTTCATTTAGATTAGCTGCAAACCTAGTGAATCCATATTTCTTCTTGGGTTCATTAACTAGACTACCAACTTTCCATATGATTTTACCGTTTTTTTGGTTCCTCAAAGAATGCGTCCATTTTCCAACAATACGGTCTCTCTTAGTAGCAGAAACGATAGTGGCTTCTAAATTCTCAGACCTTCCTCCAAACATTCCTGATTTTTCGAAGACTACGGTGGCTTTTCCTTTCTTAGAGGACACGATCTCAAATTCATTTATGGGTTCTACATACCTCTCTCCAGCTATGAGGTTCTTTAACAGCGTCGTAGGTTGCGCCCATTCAAAATATTCACCTGTCTTCTTAGATTTCAATTCCATAATCCCCTCGTTGTTTAATTCAACTGATTTGCCCCAGAATTTCTGAACTGGTGATACCGTATAATTGCATTCCCAGTTTTCATGTTCCACATGAAAGGCAAAAATCTGAGGTTTATGAGACACTTTTTCACTTATTAGTCTAAATCCTAAATCTTCCCGAACTAGTTCAAAGGTCTCTCCCAATAACGGATTAAAAGGTTTTCGAATCACTCTTGTTTTATCTCTATAGGCAGATAGTGATGAAATAGCAAATGCTGTTACTAATTCTAAAGAACTGAACTCTGAGTTAGGATTACCCAGTTGAGATATTAAGTTCGAATATTCAAATGCCTCTGTAACAACTTGCAAGATAGATAACGGTTCATTAGACGTAACAGGAACTGAAATCGAGGTTAAGTCCTTCCCTACATTTTTTCTGAAAAAGGATAAGAGACTTGGTGGTATAGAATTTGAAGCTTTAACATCGTTGCGTCGTGAAATTGCTTTATGGTATGGTAAAGGGTATAAGTTTGATTCTTTTGGTTTCGCTGGTTTAGAATCTCGTTCTATTTCAAATGATGAGGTTGATAAGGGGTGGATTAACCCAAAAGTTGGTGTCTTTTTAAACTCTTCACCTACGGTTTCTACTGAGGTAGGTTCCATATGATATTCATCCGTTTCGATAGTAATAGTGGATTGTAAAAGTTGCCCATCAACAACTTCATCTATCTTAACGTTTTCTTCATCCTCATCTTCTAACATTATGACACCTAAAGGACGCGATTCTACTGCATCAAAATATTCCTGGCTATAAATAGAACCACTTGATATCCTATTTTCCTTTTGACGAACGTCCTTCACCTTTTTCGAAAGTTTTAAATGATCTTTGGTTAACATTTTACTTTGTCTTAGAAATGAATTAAAAGTTTGTTCTAATTCTTCTAGATCTTTGTACAATTCATTTGATTGTAATGCTTCACTAATACCACCATTATACGAATCGTCTGGAGAAAGTAAAGAGTCAACAGAATCAGAAGGGGATTTCAATGAAAGTGGTTTCGGTTTACCAGAATGAGATTTGGATGCCGATAATGGTGGAGACTTAGCACTTGGAGAAAGATTATAATCCATCGATTTAATTTTACATTGTTCAATTCGTCGTAATATTAATTTCATATTGGATGTAAAATCTTCATAAACTTCATCTGGTAAGGGTTGGTATATTTCGTTATTTAATCCAGCATCATTAGTTTTCAATGGCGAAGCAAATTGTTCCGAGCGTGGAAAAGTAGTAATACTTTTACTCGTTGGTGAGAATTCAGAAAATGTATTATTCGCATCATGAGGTGTGTTATCATCACCTAAAGTTTCTTTATTTTCATTTTCAGCTTCATTTTCAGTTTCATCTTCATCAGATTGCATGGATGATTGTTCTTGATCGTAACAGGATTGTAAAGCATCTACCCAAGTTTGCCAAGAATTGGTGTCCTTAGTCCTCAGAGCCCACAACTCCATACCCGAGTCAATAATAATCAATCTGTCTTTTTTGTTAGCACTAACTGTGGATAGACTAATAACTATTTCACCTCTCCTGGTCTTATTGTATTCGTTTAAGTAGTACGATAATGTCCCATATCTGAAATCGAGAGTAAAAAACCTTCTCTTGAAACCTTGTAATTTTTTCCTTCTTTTCTTTAGTAAATAGCCTTGCATGTATCTCCCTTTCCCTACTATGAATACATCATTTCCTTTATTAATTGAATTATCAGTCTTAGATGTTAATGAAAGATAATTCGGTATCAACGATGGTGTGGACCTATTACTCACTAGTCCTTGGTCACTACCATGTATTACAGACGCATTGAATAACACTTTCTTCTTAGCATTTTTGGACGAAGTGTTATCGAGAATAAACGCATAATAATAATCATCTTCCTCATTAACTTGCAAAATACCCTCCTTTAATTTTCCTCCTAAAATTACACCAATCGTCTTCACCAACTTGAAACCAGAAGCAGTTAACCGGCTCTTCAGAGAGCCTTCTTGTGATATCTGTTGGATGTTACCAATTGATAAAGAGTGACTACTCGAGTGTTTATCGATTGAACTCACCGAGCCATTTCGATGTAATAGGTTCTTATTTGTAAAATCAAGGACAGATTTCGTATCCTCTGCAATGTGGACAGACGGAGATTGCGTTACATTCTCCACACTAGACTTTAGCTTCTTATAAATGCTCAGCTCTATTGATCTTTTAAACGGTTTCACTTGGTAAGTGATCTTGTCTCCGCTGGTACATTTTACCCAGCGAACAACGAATGATCGGTTTTGAATATCAATTGTCTCCATATGGCATATAACGTTGCAAAATCTACGCCGAGCAGCACGCCAAGTAGTTTCAATGGCTGGTAGCGTCGGTACAGTCTCTGGTTACAATACATTAAAGTAACTCATAGCGTATATAAATTATTTAAAATTATTCATTTCACTTTTAATTTCCATTATCGAGATATATTCCATGGACATTATTTCAAGAAAACGTTTACAAGCCCAATCTGAAACCATTATCGAGTCAACGGAAGGAGTCTTGTTGAATTCTTTGTAAGCGTATTTCTTGATTGGTGAGAGTTTCGACTTTTTACACTTGCAGCTTAATTTTATATAGAATCAGTTTTGTAAGTGTTAGCGTATAATCCCAATGCTTTAATTGGGAATAAAAATCTGTAACTCGGATATTCAATGGCGCACGAATGGTTGAAGACACCTTCTACGCTTTCGAATTTCCATTCTCCTGAAGGTAGCTGTCTTTTTTTCAACAAGTTGATGCCTCTATCCAGTACTTCTTTATTTGGATATTTGGCCAATAGCAAAGCAATTAAAGCCCATGCCGTTTGTACCACTAACGACGTATCGCTATCCACATACGAATGTAATTCACTTGATTTCATTGATTCGCCCCATCCACCATCGGCCATTTGTTTACTCACTAGAAAATTGCAACCTTTTCTAACCACTTCTGAGTTTCCATAATTCTCACCAACTGAATGTAATGCTTCTAATGCAAACATTCCTGCGTAAGTGTAGCAGATACCCCAGCAACCGTACCAGCTGCCATCTTTCTCTTGAGCTTTCTTCAAATAGTCAATGGCAATACTGATACGGTTTGAGATTTCATCGTAACGGTAATCAAAATTTTGATGGAAAAATGTTAAGCCTAGGACACTTGAATCTGTACATTCCACGTAAGGGTATTCTACCATTATATTACCAAAGACCTCTGCGGGATTCAATTTCTCCATGAAAAGAGGTGCTTTAATCTTTTCGTAAGTGGCAAATGAACCATATTCAAATAACCCAGTGTTTTGTAGGTTTAATAAAATGTCTATGCCTTCGTATAACCGCTCATCAGAGATTTCGTTTGCGACACTTGCAAACACAGGAGACTTCTTCACCATGATAATCGCTTTAATGGCCTCTGCAGTGCAATCTGACACGGTGTATCCCTGCGTCTTCGTGGAAAATCCCCAGGCACCTTTCCTCTTGTCTCTAAAACTATCTGGAACACATTCAGTATCAAATTGTGATCGGCATAGGAATTTATAAGCTGCGACTATAGTGTTATGAAATTCAGGTAGCTCTGCCAAACCAGCAACAAAAAAATATTGAATAGCAAAGGCGCAATCCCAAGTCTGCACACCGTTAGTACCCATCACAGTCATACCTTGCGGTCCATGGAATAATGAATCTTTAAACCGTTCTTGAAATCGAACAAACTCCTTTGACTCAGCTCCTTCCTCGATTAATGTAACTAGAGCACAGAAAGCTTGATTGACTGGAGCAATACACAGATAATCTGTGTTCAAGATTTCTTTCTTAATTAAATCGTAGACTTTCCTTTGAGATATATCCTTCAGCCATTGTGGTCTTAAATATTTCTCATAAAGGACGATCCCGCTATTAGCAATATCCAATATTTTAGAATGAGGATAATATAAATCTATACCACAAATTGTATTTCTATGCTGACTAAAATCTATCGAGTCAAATGGTTTCACATATATCTCTTCTCTAATCTCTTCCAATAAGGGAGTCAATTCACAACTGAAATGAGTCAAGGACAAGTAACTCACTGGTAAATATACACCTCGTGTGTGCACCCACCATCTACCTGGATGGATTGGTAAAGAGTAAGGTAATAGCCATGTTTCCGGAGGAGCAGGGTTCACACCTTCCCATTTATAAAGATTCAAAGCACTCAACCAAATTTTCCCCCAATGTGGAACTCCGATGGCACCGCCTAATTTCAATAAAGTTTTCCTACTCTTGACACAGACAGGATGATCCTTATCGAGTCCCAACAATCTTAAATTAACATAATTTAATACTGTCCCAAAAGCAGTAGATTTATCAACAGAGTGTAGCCCCCATCCACCATCTACTGGGTGAGCCGTGTTCACGATGTATCTAATCAGTTCAATCCTTTCGTGCTCGGGGATTTCTACTCTGGCCATATAATTCACTGCGATGTAGCCGATAGTCATAAACATAGGGCCCTTGTATTGGCAAGGAAATATACCAGAATTGGCGTCCTGCAACAATTGGAAGAACTGGGCTCCATTATAGCAAGCATCCTTAGCGGTAAACGAATCGAAACTCCCACGATGGGTTTTAGGTGTCGGCGTGGGGAATTTCTCACTTTCAAGAAGCCATTGAGTAAAAGTGGAAGCCTCGCTTGCCTCAGTTTCTTCCTCTGTCAAGTATACCCATTTAGTAGCACCCAATTGATCGGTAACAAGCCTCCACCTCTCCGGATCTGTTCTGGGTAATCCTACGGTCTCGGAATAGAATTCTGTGACCATTCTTCTCTGTTTGAGCAAACTCTTCTCGATTTGCAATTCTAAGCACAGCGAGCAGCGCAGTGATTACGTTAATTGGCTGGAATACGCACGCTAAGACTCTTGTAGGCTCGTTGATGGAACTTGTATAAACGATACAGTGCACACTATAGTTAAAAGTGAAAAATTATTCAAAATGGTTTTAAACAGAGCTAAGCTCATCGCTTTCAAATACTACGTGGAAACCGTTGATATCTGAGTTTCTGAGCCTGGAATTGAGGATGACAGATGTTATTACCGTTGTTAAACGGAAAGGTGGGTTTGCTAACGTTTCTCGCGGACAGAACTTGGGGCTAGATGCTAGTAGCGATGAAGAGATGAGTGATGGTGAAATAGATAACCAAGGACGCTCGGAAGAGCAGGACGGGAAATTGCATGTTGTCACACCGGGTGAGTTGGTTACTGACGATCCTATTTGGATGAGAGGTCATGGTACTTATTTTTTAGAGAATCAAACTTACTCGTCGGTTGCTGGGACTGTTTCTCGTGTGAACCGGCTTTTATCTGTGGTTCCGTTGAGAGGACGATACTCTCCAGAGACTGGTGATCACATTGTTGGTAGGATAACTGAAGTTGGGAATAAAAGGTGGAAAGTGGACATCGGTGGAAAACAAGACGCGGTGTTGATGTTGGGTTCTGTCAATTTACCTGGTGGAATCTTAAGGAGAAAATCTGAATCCGATGAATTGCAAATGAGGAGTTTTCTGAAAGAAGGAGACCTATTGAATGCAGAAATCCAGTCTTTATTTCAAGATGGGAGTGCTTCACTACATACCAGGTCTTTGAAATATGGGAAATTAAGAAATGGATTGTTTATTAGAGTACCAAACTCACTGATTGTGAGATCAAAGAAACATACGCATAATTTGCCTGGGAGCATTACTGTTGTGTTAGGTGTAAACGGTTACATTTGGTTGAGGAAGACTTCGAAAATGGATTTGACTTCTGACACGATGGCTAATAGTGGCGGAACTGATGGCCCCACTGGTGCTAAAAGTTTGGACCCCACCAGTTCAGTGTCGATAACTAGACTAGAAGAAGAGTCTTCATGGCAAATATATTCAGATGAAAATGACCCGGATGTTACCGGGACTGTTGGGAAAACCATTGCTCGATATGCTAACGTTATCAAGGCTCTAGCCTTTTCAGAAATTGGCATCACTCAAGAGAGAATAGTGAGTGGATATGAGGCCAGTATGGCATACCAAGATACCGGTTCTTTAATAGAGAGAGAAAACATGGAGACAATAAGTGAAGATGTACTAAACGGTGAAAGGATGAGAGGAAATGCATTATAAAAATTTAAAGACCTTCATACAACAATATAAAATAACCCCACATTTCTTTGTATCTTTATATTGGAGTATCGGTGGTCACGCTGTTCGAGCTGACATAAATAATTGAGCTTTGGTGCCAATAACAAAATATGTCATTGCCTCATTATAACCGAATTGCCATTCTGTGCCGGGATAGATGTGTCTAACGTTCTTGTACTGGATCTTATGAAACTTCACACCTAACTGAGTGATGAACCGAGATAATAACTGTAATAGTAGCGAACCTGGGACGATTATATCTCGATAATGTTCTTGTTCCATAGAATATTTTTGATCCCAGTGTATTCGATGAGGATTATTCACTAGTTGTATGTATCTGATAACATCCATAGTATCTAAGGAGTGCTGTTCAGGGTCCATGATCACAGGAGAGTTTGTGCGAGATACGGGCGATTCAGATGGGTAAGAATTTATATACGCTAGTAGTCTTTCTTCTCGAAGACAAATAGTAGATTCTTGAATGATACTTCTATTGATAGAAACATACATTGCATCTCGGAAGCGGCGGATTTGGCTAACGTTCTCTATCGATGAATACTCGTGGTTTGGTTCCATTGGAACTAATTGACAGATTGATCCAGAGCCCCAAAGACGTCTTTTGAATTGTAAAGTCGGATCCTTCAGCAAATAAGAAGGTGTATACTGTTGGAAATAGCCGTCAAGAGATAAATCATTTGAACTGAGCTCAAATGCCAAAAAATGATCACCAAGGTGAATTCGGTTTTGAAACTTGGGGAATTTGTCATGGAACAAAGCATTGAAACGGGCCAATTTCCCAGAGCTTATTATATCACTAACTGTCCATTTCACTGATTGATATGGCAACATCCAGTAAAATCTTGTCTTTCAACTAGCAAAGTTCGTTTCTAGCTCATCGCTTGTTGGAATTGCACTAAATAAAGATATCTTACACAATAAAAGTTATTTATCAGTCACAATGGGATTTGCAAAAACCAAACGCTGTAAGCGATTCCCGACCTCTGTATACGCTCTCAGTGGTAATAGTAGCTCAGTTTGAGACTATCTGGTCTTTTTTTAGTCGCTGAAACACCTTTGCAAGTACACCCTCCTTCTGGTGCAAGAATTCGATATCATTCAAGTTTTGCTGGTAATGACGGAATCCTCGAGGTATGTCAACGAAGACGCAGTATGGGAGCCTGATGAGGCTGCTAGTGAGTGTAGTAAGTGCAATGAACGATTCAAGTTTTTCTTGAGACGACATCATTGCCGATGTTGTGGTAAAATTTACTGTGATCGTTGCTCTTCAAATTTCATTGCTTACGACTCTAAAAGAGTCAGGGCTGTTGATAAGGCCAATATAGGAGGGGATATGCCTCCGTACCGTACCTGTGATGAATGCTACTCTGATTTGAAACAGTCAAGTTTAGTGTTAGAAATTCCTACGAATGCAGTGACTACTCTTAGAAATGATGAAATGAATAGACCCAGTAAAGTACGACGCCGGGAGATTGTGAGGAATAATGAGCCATTAAACGAAGATTCTCGCTGTCCCATTTGTAATCGAGATCTCACTACTTTGGCCAGTGAGCAAGAAGTAGAACGACATATAGAACAATGTGTTACCGATGCAGAGCAAAGAGTGAGAAGAAAGAACGACACGGGGATTACATCTCGAAACAAGATGCTGGTGTACAAAGTGAAGGATACAAGACAAGAAACTCATCCAGAATGTGTCATTTGTTTTGAAGAAATGGGACCTGGCACGAAAGTAGGTAGATTACAGTGTCTCTGTGTGTTCCATTACAAATGTATCATCGATTGGATCAACAAAAAATCAAGAGTTATGTCAGAAAACGCTTTTAAATCTAATCGAAACGCTACAATGGCAATAAACTTCTGTCCAATCCACGACGTCGTTTATTGAACAGAAAAGTACGCATTACAAAAGAAGAGTCCATCCAGCACTAATACATACCTACTTTGCAGTATGAATCTCATAGCATTGACTCACAGCGTATCTCATATTGCACTTTATATATTCTTTCATACTCATTAAACTACTAAGTTCGTCTGATTTTAACAATTTTTCAACATAAAATAGCGATGAGATGAGCTTTCATGTAAGAAAATTCTTCACACTTATATACACAATAAGCATATCTCCAAGTCATAACCTATAGGTGTCTTGTGTCTGAACTAGAGGATGGTGGATAAAGTTGAGAAGAAAAAAGATAAGACTGCATTGAAGGAAGTTTCTTCGCTTGCTGCCAAGATTAAAGCTAAGGCCTTGGCTAACCAACAGAAATCATTGGAAGAAGAGGACAACTCTGATGACGGAAATTCTCAAGACAAGGAAAATCCTGCCACGCTTGTGCTTGATGAAGCTCTTGAGAAAGAAGAATCTTTTGAAACTTTTGCAGAACTAGATTTAGTACCAGAATTAGTGCAAGCTTGCAAGAACCTAAACTATTCTAAACCGACTCCGATTCAATCAAGATCAATTCCACCTGCACTCAATGGCAGTGATATCATTGGTTTAGCCCAAACAGGGTCTGGTAAAACAGCTGCTTTTGCAATTCCAATTTTGAATCAGTTATGGCATGATCAACAACCGTATTACGCATGTATTTTGTCTCCTACAAGAGAATTGGCGCAACAAATTAAAGAAACATTTGACTCTCTAGGTTCTTTGATGGGGGTCCGCTCTGTTTGTATTGTTGGTGGGATGAACATGATGGATCAAGCTAGAGACCTAATGAGAAAACCTCATATCATTATTGCTACACCTGGTAGATTAATGGATCATTTAGAGAATACAAAGGGATTTTCTTTAAGGAAACTGAGGTTTTTAGTCATGGACGAGGCCGATAGATTGTTAGATATGGAGTTTGGACCAGTTCTAGATAAAATCTTAAAAATTATCCCCACCCAAGGAAGAACTACATACCTTTTCTCCGCAACAATGACATCCAAGATTGATAAATTACAAAGAGCCAGTTTAACAAATCCGGTTAAGTGTGCGGTGTCAAACAAATATCAAACCGTAGATACTTTGGTACAAAGTTTGATGGTGGTACCTGGAGGTTTGAAAGATACTTTTCTAGTATATTTATTGAATGAATATTTTGGAAAATCTATGATTATTTTCACCAGAACTAAGGCTAATGCTGAAAGAATATCTGGATTGGCTAACTTATTAGAGTTTAATGCTACTGCTTTACATGGTGATTTGAATCAAAATCAAAGAACTGGATCATTAGATTTGTTCAAAGCTAAGAAACGTTCCATTTTAGTAGCAACTGATGTTGCCGCTAGAGGTTTAGATATACCTTCCGTTGACATTGTCATCAATTATGATATACCGGTGGATTCAAAAGCATATATTCATCGTGTCGGGAGAACTGCCAGAGCAGGTAGGTCGGGAAAATCGATTTCATTAGTATCGCAATATGATCTCGAATTAATACTTAGAATTGAGGAAGTCCTAGGTAAAAAGCTCCCCAAAGAGACGGTCGATAAAAATATAATATTATCGCTAAGAGATTCAGTAAATAAAGCCAATGGTGAAGTTGTGATGGAACTAAATAGAAGAAGTAAATTGAAAGCACTAAGAGGGAAAGGAAGAAGAGGTAGAACAGCAGGCCGTGCAGATATGGATAGAGAAGAATCGTAAAGGAAATAAATGCCTCTTGGTAGTATAAATCCAGATATTTGTATTTAATTTTTATTACATGGTTTTATATCAATCATTTATAGATATTTATCAGCCACTATTATTAATTGTACACCATGGTTCCTTTCTGATATTATCAACTAGTCTGTGGTGAGTCATTATAAAGTTTGTAAGCGTCGTCATATTTCTTGACAGCAAATTTGATAGAGTTCAAGATGGGACTTAAATATGCCGAGCAACTATTAGACATTACCTCCCCATCACCCCTTTTAACATCTTCAAATAGTTCATTTAATTTGTGTATGCAATTCTTTAAATGTTCGTAAAGTTTGCTAACGGTTGAGGCCCTCTTCGTATCTCCACTTTGGAAGTGGATATAGAAATGCTTCAAAAACTCGCAGCAAGTGCTATGCAATATACGACAACTTTCTAACAAGTCCTTTGGTAGATCGGTTTCTGGTTCGGTCCCATCCTGTTTTCCAACAAAAGTTCCTAAAGTTGGGTCAATGTTATTATGTTTCGTTTGTTTGGCATTTTGTTTAACAGTGGCAACCACACGTTGATTAATTTCACTATTGAGACCAACCGAGTCAATTACTTTAGTTAAGTCTAATTCTCCAGTAAGATTCTTGAGAGTTGTATCTATATTTTCCTTCACTTTTTCTATATCAACATCACTATATTGAGTGTAATCAACAATTTTTTGTGAATTATCTTCCGGCGGCTTAGTGATGTCTTGATTTGTTACTTTGGCATTCTTAAGGTGCAATAGAGCATAATTAGCTTTATAATCTGTTTGTAAATCGTTAATCTCTACATTTTCTCTCTCTTCGACATCTGGGTTGTCCATCATTAAATTAGACCTTGAGTATTCATTTTCTAAAGCCATTACCATCTTTTCACTTAACCTATTCATGCTCTTCAAAATATCTAAAGTACCATCACTATTCCCATTAACATCGACACCAGCCTGCATAGTAAAATCAGGTTTGTTACCCTTCCTGACAGGGTCATCGGCTGCATTACCCTCGATATCAATATATTTTTTCACTGAATGCATCAATTTATCATCGTCCATTCTATCATATTCTTGATCTAAAGTTAAATACCTATCAATAATAACATCACCTCTATCATGCTGCATAATCTTCTCTCCTCTTAACTTACGGAACAATTTTGATGAAAAGAATCTTGCCCAAAATTCGGGTTCTTTGAAATTTTTAGGAACGTTATCATCATAAGCCTTCTTAACAATTGGGTATCCGTTAAAGATACTATAAATCTTCTGACTTGATAAATTGACATTCACTTTATTTTCTGACGAAGCTACAGGTTTAATCGTGGACAAAACATTATAAGGCCCAGTTTTCTGTGATGTAGATAATGCAAATGCTCTTAACAATGGTACTCTTGTGGACCAAAATTCGTCTGGAGGTAACCCTGAATGTATTACAGTCTCTTGAAAAGTTTTCATTAAATCTTTATTACCTTTCAATAAAGATTGTTGTAGTTTGAAATTTATCAATAAATTCTCTTTAGATAAAGAGTCATCTAGTTTTGTAGTATTGATCAATGGTGCTTGGATAGAATTTTCATCGAACATATTGGTAGCTCTGTCCTTATGAATCCTCTCCTCTTGTTCCTCGATATCTTTATATCGCGAGATGATTGTTTGTAACGTCAGCTTGATGTTGTCCATAACTTCTCTGTTATTGAATGAAAACATATGAGTCAGTGGTTTGGGCACAACTTCATTCCCATCATTATCTTTGACTTTTTTCGACTCATCTATCTTAGTGATTAATCTCAGCATCATCTTCTCACTGGTCGCAGGTGTCGCTTGTAATTTATCGATCGTATCTAATACAACTTTATGGGACCTGGTACCATCAGAAGACCTCCAAACGATTTCAGCAGGACTTGCATCTTCATCGACTGTGATGATCCCAGACAATTTCTTGAAGATAGCAGCACCAGAATGAGACATCTTGCCAGGTTACACGGTCCTCTTGCCAAAATTTATGCTTGTTTCAAAGTAATGGTGAAGAAGGGAAATTTGATGTAATTCGATACATGTTTGATATGTGATAAAGAATATATATTTATTATAATTTTGGTTAGGAACTCACTGAAAATATTGGCAGCGATCAAAAGAGTCTTGATACTAACCTTGCCATAATTGCAACCCATAGTATGACCTCTACGCTCAAAAACGATCCTAGCACAATGGTACACACTCCGAACCCAATGGAGTAGCAAAGAAACATAATAAATGCGGTTCTAATCATGACCATTAAGCCATTTCTTGCAAACAATAGATCGTCAGTGCCATCTAACTGCGAGACATCCCAATCCTCTAGTAAATTATCGAAATTATCTTGTGTAGCGATGGTTTCACCTAATTGCTTTGAAGTGAATTTCCCCTTGGGAAAACTTTTCTCGATCAAATTGATCAATTCCTCGAAAGAAATTATTTGAGTCACCTCTCTGACTTTCACTTGAGCCTCTAATCCACTGCGGACGTTATAAATAATTTGTTTCACTTCATTCAAATTGATGATCTTGTCATTATCATCAGTAAGTGACAGCAATTCCATATAATGGTACACCACGTATTTTTTCACCGACTTCTCCAACCCATTACCTAGCAGTCTTTGCTTCCAAGAGTCAAAGAGACTCAGCTTGATTTTGTTATAGTCATTAAATTTGGCAATGTACTCCAAGTCTGTCAGAATTGAATAATAAAAATCGTTATCCAAATTTAAAGTAGCCATTGATGTGGCAAGAGTTTGCTCACTCAACTCAACAAATTCTTCAAGAATGTCGTCTAAGACATATCGATCGACGTTCATAGTCTTGACTACAATAGTAAATACTTGAGCAAATTGTTTAGTGTAAGAATCACCTTCGCTACCAAAAATTTGGTTCACAGATTCTTTAACAGATTGATGTCCAACTAAACAATCTGCAGCCAATAGCTGATCGCCGACATATCTTTCACAGTTGACATGAGTTAATACGAAATAAATGCAACTAATAGCCCAATAAACAAATAACATTTCGGTATCGTTTGCGATATCTTAGATGGAGGTTCCTCAAAACCAATGGAAGTGGCAAGACAAGAATTGAGTTCGTAAGAGTTTCAGTGCTTTTTTATATATTTCTTAAAGCCAATATCAAGTTCTTGCTATAATGTTTCAGCATCATTCAATAATCGTATCGTAGCATTGGTTCAAGACAGTTCAAACAATTGCTACGGCCGTTTCTTCGGCGTCACAAAATATTGCTATAATAATGCTAATAATGCTAATATTGCTAATATTGCTAATATTGCCAAAAAAAACATGAAAAAACATGAGAAAACGGTAGTTCGAACTGGTAGCAGCGCTCCGCTGCGTAAGACACGTGCCAATGAGCTAATGGATAGTGCTATCCAAAGAAACACTCATTGTAATTGCTGTCACTGAACCCAACAGTACAAATTGTCCGTGGTTTCAATATACCAATGCTCCGTATTCTACGACATTGAAGTATTTCACTGAAAAATTTTCAAAAAAACAGTGAATTTGAGTATCTCATCGATTTATTTGATGCCAAACCTCATTGACAAATCTCACATATATTTGTTATTCGGACCTGTTGGCAAGTTCAAGAATTGTCAATTCGTTAGAGACGGTAATTGAGTAGTATCAGGCTAATTTTCTACACCTTAAACTTATCATGTTGTCTCCTGTCATTGGTATTTCGTTCGGTAACACTTCGTCATCGATTGCTTATATCAACCCGAAAAATGATGTCGATGTTATCGCTAACCCTGACGGTGAACGTTCTATCCCTTCTGTGCTATCCTATGTTGGCGAAGATGAGTATCATGGTGGCCAGGCTTTACAGCAATTAGTGAGAAACCCAGGTAATACTATTATCAATTTCCGCGACTTCATTGGGCTCCCATTCGATCAATGTGATGTATCGAAATGTTCTTCTGGTGCTCCTTTAGTTAACATCGATGGTAAACCGGGTTTTGCCATTATTAGAGGCGAAGGTAAGGAGGAAAAAATTACCGTTGATGAAGTTGTGTCAAGACATCTAAACAAATTGAAGTTGGCTGCAGAGGACTACATCGGTGTTAAGATTAGCCAAGCTGTGTTGACTGTGCCAACAAATTTCTCTGAAGAACAAAAGACGGCTCTGAGTGCTGCTTCAGAACAAGTTGGATTAAAGATCGTTCAATTCATTAATGAGCCTTCTGCGGCTTTATTAGCACATGTGGAACAATACAATTTCAACAAAGATGTTAATATTGTGGTAGCTGACTTCGGTGGTGTCAGGTCTGATGCAGCAGTGATTGCCATTCGTAACGGCATGTTCACTATCTTGGCCACTGCCCATGATCTAAGCCTAGGTGGTGATAACTTAGACTCTGAGCTTATTGAATACTTCGCTAAGGATTTTGAAAAAAAGAACAAGAGCAATCCAAGGAAAAATGCAAGATCGATGGCTAAATTGAGAGCCAATGCCATGTTGACGAAGAAGACTTTGTCGAACGCTACCCAGGCCACGATTTCTATCGATTCTCTAGCTGATGGGTTTGACTATCACACTTCGATCAATAGAATGAGATACGAATTGACAGCAAGTAAAGTGTTTAACAAATTCTCTCAGTTTGTTGACGATGTCATCGCTAAGGCCTCTTTAGACCCATTGGACATCGACGCCATTCTTCTATCTGGTGGTGTCTCTTTCACTCCAAAATTGAGTGCCAATTTCGAAGCCTTGTTCCCAGAATCCGTAGATATTCTTGGTCCACAGCATAAGGCCTCTACAAACTATCCTAACGAACTGGCCGCTTCCGGCGCAGCTTTGCAAGCTAGACTGGTAGCAGACTACGACGACCACGAGTTACATGAAGCTTTACAACCAGTTGTAGTCAACACTTTACATTTGCAGAAAGCTATTGGTTTAGTTGATGCTGAAGGAAATTTTGTACCTATAATCTTACCAGAGACGTCGTACCCAATCCAAAAGAAACTTGTACTAAGGAACACGAAAGGAGACTTCTTGATTAGTGTCCATGAAGGTGAGGCATATTTTGAAGAGAAAACCATTGAGGCAGAAACGAATGACGACGATGAGGACAGTGAAGAATGGTCCGATGAAGAACCAGAAGTTGTAAGAACCAAACATTACAAACCAACCACAAAATTGATGGATTTGGGTATCAAAGATGTCGTTAAAGACTTAGAAATCATCTTCAATGTGAACAAAGATTGCGTATTAACTGTCACTGCTAGAGATCTTAAATCAGGTCACATTGTCAAAGCTCACATCTAATCTTGACCTTCAGTTATATACTTACATATACAGATATTGTACATTTCCATAAAAGCTTTACACTTCAGGACTTGGAGCCGTGTCGCTATCATTATAAATGATATGGTTACCAAGCTGGAAGTATTTTCTATGTGATCGAGATTTGAAAAATTTTATAACTACACTATCTGAACCATTGAGTTATAAGTTAGAGCTAGTAATTTGTTGATTCAACTGTAACTATTGCAATTACTTATCAAAGTCTTACTAAGTGGGTGTATTGACAACGATGACAGTTCCTCATTCGCATTCACATTCTGGTGACCATTCTCACTCTCATTCGCACTCGCACTCGCACGCGCACGCTAGTGAACCTGTTCAATCTAATGATCAAGTCGATAACAGTATTTGGTCGTCCGGTGATATTCAAGAGGAATTAATGAATTTCCAACCTCAACATGGTATGAATTTCTTTGATATGGTTAATAATTTGGATGCTGAAGAAGAACCTGCTCATGAAAAGCCTGCTCAAAAAACAACTGTTCATATCATTGGATTAGGTGCAATGGGTAGTATTATTGCTGCTTACTTGAAGGAATACACTAACGTAGAAATTATTCCTTTGTTTAGAAACGCTGAGAAACTAAAGAATTTCCAAACTTCTGGTAAATCTGAAATTTCGATTAAAGAACTTTTTAGCCCAGATGCCAAAGTGAAGAGCTACAAGTTTGATAGCAGTTACTCGCCAGAAAACTTTCCTGGAGGTGAGATCAAGAACTTAATTGTGACCACGAAGACATACCAAACTAGAGATGCTTTAACTCCTTACATATCGCATATCAGCCCTTCCACTAATCTGATCGTAGTGCAGAACGGAATGGGAGTGATTGATACTTTAAGAGATGAAATTTTTGTTGACGTTAATAATAGACCTAAACTATTTCAAGGTGTCATTTTGCATGGTGCTTTTGAAGAAAGCCCTTACCATTATAATTTTGCTGCTCTGGTTGAATTAAAAATATCGACTTTACCTTGGTCCACTCAAGGGAAGGAAACGTTCCAAACCACCAAGCAAGTTATAGAAGATATGTTCAACAATCCATTGATCAGCCTACTTATGCAAAAAGATTTTGCAGAAAATTTTAAAGTCAGACATATGACTTATCAAGAATTGCTATTGTCACAATTAGAAAAACTATTAGGTAACAGTTGTATGAACAGCACCACATCCATTGTTGATTCCTTGAATGGTGAAATTGCTGACCATTGTAAACCTCTTTTCACCTCTATTGTACATGAAGCATTAGAAATCTTTAAAGTCGCATTCAAATATTTGTATGATTTTGAGGAGACTTGTAAGACAAATTATTCTTATCCTATGCTCCCAGTTTCCCAAGTCTTGAATGAGCAAAGGATTGTCGATGGCATTATTGAATACGGTTGTCGTGTAGGTGGTAAGAACAGCACATCGATGAGACAAGACACGTTGAATCTAAGAGACACTGAAATTGATTATATTAATGGATACATTGTCAAATTAGCTAATGATTTCAACATGGGACCGGATGCTGCGAAAGTGAATAAAACATTGGTAGAATTGGTGAAATTAAGATCAGGGTTGAACAGAGCCAGAGCAGCAGACAAGGCTGAGAGCTCTTGAACCGATACATGATGCTAAAAGTCGCGAACTACTTCTTTGGTACTTACTTCTGGTAATGAAATGTGAAAACATGATAGAAACTTTATATAGGAAATTTGTTAGCACTAAACTATTTATCTGCGACTTACTAGAAACATAATTATATAGCTCAAGCAATTTTTTTAAGAACGACAGATAGTGGCACTGGCCAACTTAGGTTCGTCTCTCTTTAGGGCATTTTTCTTATGATTCTTGTCAAAATTCTTTGTAGCATTTAATGAAATAAATGGATTTTTCTTGAACTCATCGCAAAAAAATCTAGTATTGCTACTATATTCATGCTAATATATACAATTCTTTCCATTGCGCATCACGCTAGTCTTTCAAGCTATTAAAATTCCCATTTTAAATTCTGTCAATTAAAGCGGCAGTGTGCTAATTATACCAATGCTAGTTGATTTAAATGTTTGTTGGCCGCAAACAGATTTTGCTAAACCGGTTTCTAAGGAAGAATTAACCGTCTTGAAAAAGACTCTAAGGACTCTGTATGTCTTAGGATATACCCACGTGGCTCTTAATTTCACAGTTGACCACAGTAACAAATTTCCAAGTGATCTGAAACATATGAATCCCATTAAAATTGAAGAGAATTTTGGAGATTTAATGAAATCCACTGGATTGAAAATTTACTCTAGAATCACACTAATTATAGATGATCCATCAAAAGGTCAAACTCTCTCAAAAATATCTCAAGCTTTTGATATTGTTGCTGCGTTACCTGTCAGTGAAAAAGGTTTGGCTTTGGCGACAAGAAACTTAGACATTGATTTATTAACATTTAATTATGGGCAACGATTCCCAGCTTTTTTAAAGCATGACAGTATAGGAAGTTGTATTAACAGAGGAGTTAAGATAGAAATTGCATACAGTTATGCATTAAGAGATTTAAATTCTAGAAGACAGTTCGTCTCCAATGTGAGGAGTGTCATAAGAAGTACGAGATCAAGAGGTATAGTGATTAGTAGCGGCGCAGTAACTCCATTAGAATGCAGAAATCTGCTAGGTGTAACAGCCTTGATCAAGTCTTTAGGTCTTAAAAGTGATAAATGTACAAAGGCAATGAATGAATTAGCATCTTTAGTCCTATTAAATGGGAGGTTAAGAAATAACAGCTATAAACAAGTAATTGTAGTTGGCGATGGTAAATCAGATGTAGTTAACGGTATCAACGATATGGATAACACTCAAAGAATTAAGATTGTTGAAACGCACGGTGCAAATTTGACTCAGAAGAATACAAGTGATGATAATGAAGATCTACCGCCAGCTAAAAAGCAAAAATTAGCAAACTAGTTCGCTAAGTTATATCTTATTAACAACAAAGGTATCTCTGATACAAAATCTCATACTGTTTTCATTACAAGGAGAAAACTGGAAAACTGTTTGAGTTAGAATTAAAACTGAATCTTATGTATCAAAACAAGAATTTACCAAAAGGGATAAACTTTGACGGTTTTATCGATTCAATTTTAGAGTTTCATCAAGATGTTAAAGATTGGTGCAAGAATTTGCCAGGCCCTTTAAAATATGAAAACCTCCATGACGAATCATAGATTAGACTGTCTTGAAAATTAAAAGCTATATACCTTAGTAAAAAGTATCTGGTCTTGCGTCATCTTTTGGTGACTAAAGGAAACATTACAGTAAATTAACATGATTGGCTTTTTTTTTTCGTCAAACCCAGTTTACTTCCAGTATTTGCTGTAATATCTTGTTTTGTATCATTAAGATTGCCATTGCAACTTGAAAAAGTTGAACAATTCTTTTCGTCCTATATTTAAAGATTCGAGACAACTCAATCAGTTTAAAGATTTTCATTTAGAGACTTCTTAATTCTCCAATTATTTTCTCAGGCCCCAATAAGATAAGAGCGTAGCATCAACTCACTCCTGGGTCCCTCAATATCGATATGCTGAAAGGTTCAAATACTTTTTAATTAATATGCTATGATTGACGCTATAAGACTGTCTTAGTCGACGACTTCAAATATATAACTTCTTTCATAGGACATGCCAGGTACAAAACAGTGATATTATCTCTAGTATGGTAATAGAGGCTCAGAATAGGACCAAAAGATTCTAAATATGGTTAACATGCAATTTCTGGTCAAGTAAAAGGAGGATATCGGCGAAGGAGCCATTGTGCCCGCAGTGATATGATCTGTATAGGTCCCAAATCATCAGAAATAAGATATATTGTAACCTTACGCATAAATAATATCGCTTGTTTGAATACCAAATTTACACTTAGATCAATCCAGAGATTCACATTTGGTCCCAAAGTCCATCGTTTGTTCTCCAATGTAGCTAAAAAATGTATTCTTCTTCAGATTGCATTCAAAAATGGTAAGCATAATAAGGTTGTTTTATCGATGAAGAGTAAAGTATACCATGCAACAACGACTAATAATTATAATATGTAACACAAACTTAAAATCACTGTGATATTTATTCTTCGGTTGTTTGCAGCATTTAACTATATGCCTACCATTAATGTACACAACACCTTTCTATTAGATAAAAACAGACTAGTCCTTACCCAGATAAAACTTTCGTAACCGAAAAGGAGTCACTCTACCCTTCTCAAAAACCGTGGATTGCATATGCATCATGTGCCTTATTACAAAACTTACATTCCTGTTCTCTGTATCAGCAGACATTATTCTATAACGATTTGCAAGTATGCACTGGGAGGTGCCATCCGTGACCTACGCGTTTCCCATTTATTTGATATCAGTGACTAACCACTTCTTCATAGATCTAGTAATTGTACCCTACTGTAGCTATCTTCAACTAACTTTTTCTAATAGAATCCTGCAACTCTAATCTAATTTCGACGATCATCAAAACTGGTATCGCAAGTAGTTTAGAGTAGAGAGCAAGCTCCAAAGTACCGTAAGTATTAATCCATAGATATGCAGACTATGCCTATGGTTGTAAAGTTTATACCAATTACTTCGCTCTCGAGCTTAAACTGATTATTAGTTTGATACTGAAAATTGTGTGTTATGCAAACGTTAAGGGAAACTTCTGATATACTTACAAGCCAGTTATGAGATGACTCAAATTGACTGCAATTCATGCGGGATTCCTTCAGATTATGATAATCAGTTATATCACACTTAATTTGACGCTTTATGGCAGTGTTATTGAGGGTTCGCCATTAGTTATAGCCATAATCACAAGCACTTTATTGTTCTTCTAAAGTTAGTCTAGTTGACCAACTGCTATCGTTCCAAAATGAAAATGCTAAAATCAAATATAAATCTGCAACTTAATGATAAAGAAGTCGATCAACATCGTTCTGTCATAGCTTCTTAAAAGTTCATCATCCTATGTGAATATTATAGTAGCTTTTCATCCATAAAGTAACATAGTTGAGCATGTTAGAAAACCAGAAAATTCACCTAGCCATATTTTATTTAAAGATGGCACCCCTTAGTCTTGCAGTTGTTACAGAATTCAAATTCAGCATACAACATAGAGCGTAGATTAGGAAACGCGGGTTGAGAGTAGTTAACATGGCATATATTGCATGACTTGTATCATTCTGAAGAATAAAAATTGAACCGGTTCTTTCTAAGTTTCAAACGTTGTGTATTTACCAAAAGTTTGGCGGTTCTATTCCCACGGTTATCTGACCATCAATTTCCAATAGAGGTATGACTGGCTTTCCAGTCGAAGTGACATTCACTAGTATAATAAATCAAGCTAGGACATTATTTTTTATTTTAGGGTAAAAGGTTCATAAGGATAAAGTTCACTTTCCACTTTATAAACGATATGACTTCGAATGGTAAATTAAAGTATCTCAATTGCTCATATATCACTTCTTGTAAGATATGAAAAGTTCATTTAGCTTGGAAATGCCATGGATGAGAGAAAAAAAAAAATAATGAAGGATGCGAGGTTCGAACTCGCGCGGACAACCGTCCAACAGATCTTAAGTCTGCCGCCTTAGACCACTCGGCCAACCCTCCGTTTTAATATTACTTTCGAAAAAACATGAGTAAGTCATATTTTCTTCTTAAAGAATTGAGTCCGATCTACTTCAAAAAGAAATTGAGAATTTTGGCGCTGGATATGTGGGCCTTAAATCAGTATATCTGCTAAAATCGTTTTCATAATGACTATGGTCGAATTTGAGGCTAAACATAGGGATTCTCATAGGCATTGATAACTAATAAGATAGGTTGGTATCAAATTGTTTGTAATTAAGCAATACACAGTTTTGCTGATATGCTTGCAAAACGGAAAAGATCCTATTACGGAATGGTCAAAGAAACTCAGAGAAATGAAGAATTTATAAGAGGATCACATAATTGTGGATATATCCAATAAAATTTATGAAAGCTTTTATTCATTTAAAACTTGATTCTCTACAAAATATTAATTAAAAAAGTTTTAAGTTGAACTCCAGAAAAATTAATCTTCAGTGATTAGCAATTTCTCAACTAATGAAAAGATTTCATTGGCTGCAAAATTGGCATTTGATTTTTCTTCACTATATCCAGGACTCTTTAATTTCTCATTGATAGACAAATCCAAAAGTCTACGGAGTTCCTTGACTAACACAGCATTTTTACACCATGTGCGTACAGGTAACCAGTTATCCATCACAATTCCCGGAGATCTGGTGGTTGTATTTAATTCGTATTCAATTGGCCCTCCAAATAGTAAGACTGCTAAAGCAGATGTGGGTGTAATATTGTTCAAGTATAATTTAGTAGTCACTCTTGAAGAAGTAAAAGTAGCAAATGGAAATCTTAATAACGGTGTCCGAGATTTATATTTATCCATTGGTCTTACGAAGTCATCAAGTGCTTTTAAATCCTCTTTATTAATAGTCTTTGAAGAAAATAGTATTGAAGATGGATGAATAAATGCTCTTATTGATGGTTTAATAATATTTTCATCTTTCAACACATTGTCCACAGGTTCAGCCAATTTTTCAATATATTCTTCGTTCCTTACCCAATATTTAATTTTATGGGCTTCCGCATCCCTTTCAACAGCACCTGCGCTTGTGGCCAGATATTTCGTGTCTGGCAATTCTACTCTCGCAATTTGAGGATAGAAGGCCCCTGAGATAATAGCTGCTATCACATTCATATTGTTTTCATTTCTGTTAAACGTTGAGTCTGAGCTACCAATTTTATAATCTGGCGGTACAAAACCAACATCCCTTAACATAGCATACAATTGCGCACGAGTAGACATAATCTCGTTTACTTTATTATAGGATAGAAAATTATCTTTGAGGTAGTTTAAACGATCTCTTCCAGTTTCTAACCTAATATATTCTTGGACAATTGCAATGATTCCCAAAAAGTCACCTCTACTTTTGTATTTATCCAATACTTCTCTTATATTTTCTCTATTTTCTGCTCCCCCAACAAAAGGATTTGACCCAGCACTGAGTATGGAAGTAGCAAGAACTCCAATATCCAGTAGCCCAAAAACAATACTGTAAATAAGCAATTTACCATGTTTGCTGTCAATAATAGGCATCAATGTAATATAATAACCTAGTTGCGTTAAGACATTCGTGGATATGTCCAATAAACCAACAGTTTGTAACATTTTTTCAGCCTTAATAAGCGCATTCAATGGAGGTGGTTCTAGAGAAGAGGAGAGGAATTTGAAAACATTTTCAATCCCCATAGCTTTCACAGATAGGTATAGTGACTCTAATGAAGTCCTTCTAATCTCAGGTACAGGCAACTCAGACATATCGTCATTGTATAAACGCTGCGAATATAATTTATAAGAATAACCACTCCTAACTCTCCCAGCACGTCCTCTACGTTGCTTAGACTCAGCTTTAGAAATGAATCTCTCAATTAACTTAGTTGTATTATTTACAGCATCATATTGTGTTACTTTAGCTCTACCAGAATCTATTGTAACAACACAATCGTCTATGGTAACAGAAGTTTCAGCAATATTTGTTGAAACCACAATTTTCCTTTTACTCCCATACCGTTTAAAAACTTTTTTCTGGTGGTCAGGAGATAGCGCAGAATGTAGTGGTAGAATAACCATAGACCTAGTTTTATCTGATGCACTAATGAGCCTACAACACTTTTCAATTTCAGCGACACCTGGCAAAAAAATAATCATAGAACCATTATTACTTTCTTCAGTTAACTTTTTATCTATATGATAGGTCAATTGACAGATTAAGTCATAATTAATTTGCCCATTTCTAAAGAAATTTGAATCAGCAGTTGGAAATATATATTTGTCACTACTGCTTGGTGCTTCTGATTCCTCTATGTAACGGTTTCTTTTGTCATCTTTCATAATCTTAAAATTTAGAGTTGTTAAAATGTCATCTAAAAATATATCAGTGATTGGGAATGTCCTTCCTTTAATGCTAATATCTGCAAGTCCAGGAAAATAACTCTTAAATACATCTACATTAACGGTAGCACTCATTAACACAATTTTCAATTTTTTATATTCACTGAGGAATTTCTTTAGCAAAGTTAGTATCAAGTCAGTATCAATAGACCTTTCGTGGACTTCATCTATGATAACAATCTTATCTTTCAAAAGACTCGGTTCCGATTGCATTATTCTGACCAAGACACCCGTTGTCATAAACCGAATTCTTGATTTACTGGATACTTTGTTAACACCTCTGATTGTGTAACCAACATCTTCTCCACAGTTTACGCATTGCTCTTCAGATACACGATCGGCCAGACCTATAGCCGAAATTCGTCTTGGCTGCGTACAGATAATACTACCATTCTTTTCATTCCTTATCAGATCTTCTAATAAAAATTGCACAACTTGGGTAGATTTACCCGAACCAGTCTCACCGGTGATTAAAACAACAGAATTATCGTTAATGGTATTAACTATGCTCTCTTTCTTATCCCACGCAGGTAATTTTTTTCTTTGGTTAAGCATGCTTTCATATTCTGGTGTTTGGTATCGTTTCATAAATGATTTCAATGCTTCAGATAGATCGTTTTTAGTTAACGTTTGTGACTTGGATTGATGGTGAGATATCTTCTTTTGCGTAACAGATTTTGTTAATGTAGAGCTTTCAGAAAGTCTTAGATCATTTTTGTATACTTCTTCTGATAGAAGAGAACCTGGATCGTCGATAATTTGGGTGATATTATCTATGCACCATTGATAAATATGATATATCATCATATCGCCAATAAGCTCGTTTCGCTTTAAATATTGGGATAGTTTGGTGATTATCTTTTTCTTGATATAGCCAGGTAATTTATGAGAACTACTGAACGTCGAAAACACTAGACCTGGTAAGCTATTAGGGTAATTTGCAGTTCGATAAATTTTCATTTTTAATCCCAAGTCCTTGTTAGTAATAAATTTTATAGAAAATCCTGGAGCTATTTCTTCGATCATTTCTGGATACATGCTTTGGAAACCTTCAATTTCTTGATTCCAAAACTCTTGTGGATCCATAGAGCTATCGTAGTGTTCCTGGTATGACGGTTGATAAGAGTTCATCAATTCGTTTGTGATAATTCCTGCAGCTTCGTTTTCATCTAGTTTGGCTTTCTCTAACGCAAAGAGTGCTTCATCCTTAGAAACGCCGCTCTCCATCAACCGTTGAACCATTAAATTGGTACTGAGAGGTAAGTTTTGAATTTCTATCTTAGTTTTTGTATTTTCGGGACTTCTGTGGAAAAATGGTGGGAGGTCATCTTCAGGTAAGTTAATCATCAAAAAAGATAAAGGATCTTTGAACTTCATAGCTTCATTGACATGTGTTTCTCTAAAACCTAAAGACATAATTTCATTTTTCAAAAGATTTCTTTTAGAATCATCGCTATATGAGTTCGGTACTATTTGATCGTTCCAATCAATATGTGATTTCAGGATAGTTTCAATAGACTGCCTCGAAGCTTCTTCTAAATCGAGGAAAGTTGTATGATCCCATGCACCTTTAGGAAAGTGATAGCCAGGTTTCCTTATAGGCTTATGAATTTGATTGTTTACATTTTTCTTAGATTTCTCCATTGATGGATTGTTCACATTCTTGGAAGCCGTAGAACCAAAGATAATTTTCGGTGCTTGGGTTAACTTTTCAGCTTGATTATTCTTAGCCTCTCTCTCTTTATTTTTTTGGGCCTCAAGTTTTCTATTTTCTAACAAAGTTTTGAATGGGTCTATGTCAAACAATTTTTTGGCTAAATTTGGTTGAGTGCTTGTTATTTTTTTCCTAAAATCTTCTAAATTGTACCATAATTGCTTATGATCAGGCGGAAGCATCATATGCATATTCGTGTTATACGCTAACCTATGAAGTGCCATCGTGGCTGCCATGTGCCTTGCTAACAGAGGAGTTTCTTCCATTGGGACTATACCTTTTTTCGTTGTTTTATCATAACCGGGATCTGACAATCGAATAGAAATTACTTCTTTACTTTTAGGGTCAGAATAGGATAATATTACAGAAGCTACCATACCGCCATCATCACCACCAATTTTTTTCATATCGTAGCCAACTTTATTCCATTTCCTCTTTTGACAGAATTCTTGCAATAAAGTATGTGGTAGCTTCCCAGTCCAACTAGTAGTGGAAGTAACAGCAGCCTTGTGGGCCTTCTGAACAGCTCGGTTAGCTTCTTTTATATCCACTGGAGATGGGGTTTCAGGCTTAGGTGAATCTTTCTTCTTCTTTTTGTCCTTCTTGCTTAAAGCATTATCGGGTTTCACGGGTTCTGGAGGCACTGAGGCTCCTTTCTTCCCTTTTTTAGCCATATATACAAAATGAAGGGGTTCAATGCCCAATATTCAGCCTCAATTGACCAACTATCACTGTCAATTCCTTTCCTATCGTCACTATAGAATACACTTTCTGAAGCATCTCAATCGGCTTTTCCAATAAATAGAGAAATATTACCCGGATATAGTGAAAAATTAAAAAAAAAAACTAGTTGAAAACGAACAAATGATACCAATTTTAAGAACTGCTAACTATTGAATCATTAACTATACTGCTATAATCGTGGATTTTATCGTTCAGAAAGGGTCAATTATTCCACTTAAACATATTTTTGAGAATTGTTTGATTTTTAAGTGTCTTTTTTGGGCTCTAGAATGTTACTAAAAGATGTTAGAAGTCATTTTATAGTCAATGACCAAATTGAACTATTGAATGAAAACAAGGAACCATTAGAAGATATTTCAAAAGCTACTTATGTTTTATTAACTGGTGTTGACGGCTCAGCTACATACTCTTTGGACGAAAAGACTGATTTTGAAATAGATAATCAGCAACTTTCCTTAAGAGTTATTATTCATTGCTGGATTCATAGAGAGTCTAGTGCAACTGAATATCTTACAGATTGTCAAGAGAAAGGTATACAAAATATATCATTTCTCCAAAGAACGGATTTATTGAACTGGTTATCAGGTAAAGCCGATAGTCTGAAACATTTAAATGAGAATAACTCTGATATAGCTGTGGACACTGCATCTACAACGAAACAACCACATTTATATGGTGCTACTAAAGCTGATGATTCGATAGAGGATACGTTAATGCATGATACCGATAATAGTGATATTAAAACGCAAGATAAAATTAATTCCGTAGATATATCATCTGTAGATCCGACTCTCGCTAAGACTTTGACTAATGAAAGAGATGTAACTAACCATAATGTTTTCTTAAGAGGTGCAAAGCCTGTTGACTTTGGATACTTAATTAAAGATGCAGAGCTTAAATTGGTTCAATCCATTAAACTGTCATTAAAATCGAAGGGGAAAAATTTCAGTGGTGCAGGTAGTATTTCTAAGAATGGAGCCTATGGCAATGGATCTTCACATGTTATGAAGGATCCTATAATCCTTGTTCCTTCTGCTGCATCATCGATTATTACAATTAGTAATATTAAATCTTTCCTAGAAACATCGCATTATATTAATCCAAGAGATCAAAAATATTCGTTAACTGATGATTTAGTTACCATAGAGAAGAAATTTGATAGAATAAGCCGGCCTATAAAATTTATGGTGGTGAATAATACGAGGATGTTTATCAAACCTGAATATTGGGACAGAGTCGTGGCTGTTTTCACTACCGGGCACACCTGGCAATTTAACAATTACCAATGGAATACTCCACAAGAATTGTTTCAACATTGTAAAGGTTACTATTTCTATTTTTCTGGTGATGAAGTTCCTCAGCATGTTCAACAATGGAATATACAGAAAGTAGAAATGGATAAAAATAAAAGATTTAAAGATGTAGAAATCATACGTTATTTCTGGAACGACTTAGAGAGAGAACTATTGGGTAGAGGTTATCGTTAAAATATAAAATTCGATTACCGATTCCCCGAGTAGGCACTCGTGCTTGGAAAAAGACTATTTGGAATGGTAAAATATTGATGACTAGTATGTATTATTTAAAATACAAATTCTCGTAATAGAAAAGGCCACTTGTTTGTTCATCTAGCAATAAAGTACCTTTCTCAATGCAATGTTGAAGTATTTCCGTGATAATTCCCATAGTCCACGTATTTTGCTTGCTCTTGGCAAGAGTTACATCGATATCGTTGGAATTTAAATGCTGCGCTATCATTAAAGCGTCACAGCCAGGTTGTGTAGCCACAATAAATTGTATCTGTTCCTCTATAAAATCAAAAGAATTCATACTTGCGAGGCACATGACCCGTTTATTAATCTTCATCAATTTCAAGTCATTCAAACCTAATCTCTGAAATCTTTCACAAGCCTGTCGAAGTTCTTGAGGAGAAATGAGACCCATACCAATCCTCATTCGCTTATTGTACATGGCATACAGGTCTACCAAAGTGATCATCACATTCTTATTTACTTCGTTATCCTTGAATTCGGAAAGAGCAAATTCATGCACTTCTCTAGCTATTTCATCCAAAAAAAGATCACTATTTAAAAATTTATCTCTGTTAATTATTAAATTGTTAGCATTCTTAAGACTCGCACTACTGCTATCCTCGTTATCTTTTTTATAAAGTCTTTCAATAGTGTTTGCTAATGACATTAAATTATCCAAATCTTCCAAAGCTTTACTGAAAAGAATATCATTATTAGCTAACTGGTTCTCTCTGGATTTCTCCAATCCATTAATCCCCATAAACTCAATTTTTTTCTGATTGATCTCTGAGTCAAGCAACAATAATTTAGACTTCTCCTCTGTAGTGATAGAATAACCATTCTTAGTGACCACATTTTGATTGAAAATATTCTTTTGTTTATGTTCCTTCAATAGTTTCTCTGTCGCCTCTACAAACATGACACCACCTTCTTTATTTCTGAAGCTTATTTGTATATAATTTGGCTCTTCGAGGTGTTCTGATTTCTTTATACTTGGAGAAGTCAATCTGTGACCACACATCTCACAATTTTTCAAAGAAGAACCATTGATGAAAGTACAAGTTGGGCAACTGATCTCATTTGTAGTAGGTAATGACTCTGTAGTAAAGTGAATGCTATCCTTGTTCAATTCAAAATCCATTTTCACTCCACATGTCTTACAAACAGGCAATGCCTCTTCTGCCTCATTAATTTTACCCTTTGTCACGTTATCCGTATGACATATGATACAGCTCCAATTAGAAGTTCCTTCACGATTAATGTTACTTTGCCTAGAAGCAATATTCTCACTTTCATTGTCGACAAGAAAGATCACTAGCCTGGCAGATTTTTTCAAAAAACTTGGAGAATAATTGATATAGTCAATATCATCCAACTCTAATGCAGTGGAATTTTTTGTTGGTAACTTATCATCCACATAGATAATTCTTTGAGTCGTTAAAAAGATTCTACCATTTTGCTTATTCTGTATCTTCAATTTACCATCATATAATCCAACAGAATAGTTAATTAAGATATCTTTCTCATCATCTCTTAAAATGGGTCTTCCAGAACTAGTAATCTCAATGTTACTCCACCATTTCATAATTCTTCCTCTTTGTACGGACACTATAGCGTTCGACCACCTCTTTATATAAATAAACTCACTATATGTAAACAATTCCCCGCCTTACATAAAAGCATTCCTTAAATTTATTTTTCGAAGATCATTTTGAGATCTGAAAATTATATAATCCAGGGCCATCACTATAATAAAATTAGAACAGTTTGTAGTATTTATAAATGTAATACGGGACTAATAATAGGAAAAAAGGTGATCAGCAAAGTTACGATAGTGATCATCTACTTATTGTGAGCTGTTTAAACCAATATGTCCAACGTAATTAGTCTTTTTTTAACTAGTCTATTTTCATTAGCAGCTCTTATTTTGGCAATCATTGCATGCACAGGCTCAACCAGGAATTCCAATCCTTTAAACAAGATTTATGTTGCACAACTGGATTTAAATACTGCAGATATATCTGGATTGATACCCGACGTGGCTTCGAGCACAGTGAATTCAGTATTAGACGCTTTGCCTAATTTCATTAACCTCGGAATATGGTCGTATTGTATCGGTTCTAATGGGCAGGTCTCATCGTGCACATCACCTAATGGTGTTCAAACTTTTGATTTGAAGAAGATACTTTATTCAATTTTAGAAAGCACATCCTTTTCCTCATTGGTGAGCTCTGCTACGAATATTCAAATTCCTTCCAAATTAGAACAAAAGGAGAACTACTATAACGATGCTGTCAGATGTATGGCAATTACTTCTTTAGTAGGCATTTGTCTTACGTTTTTAAATTTTGCATTCAGTATTGGTAGAATGCTTTTCCATGTGAGACCAATGAAATGGCTAGGATTGTTTTTCTCGATTCTTGGGTTTTGTTTCTTATTAATCTGTGTTGGGACTAGTATGGGGACTTACCTATACATTGGTCACATCTTGAAGAAAAATTTCGCGGATTATGGATTGAAATCAAGATTAGGTAAAAGATTCTTAGGTTTAATGTGGGCGTCAGTATTTTGTGCCATATTAAACATGTACACTTGGACGTGGGTTAGATCTACTCCACAACAAGTCATTTTAATGCCCGTTGATCATCAGAAAGAATATCAATGAATGTGATCAGTAAACTCTTTGTTCAAAGACATTATATCTACTACATAAACTAAAATTAAAATTACAATTACAATTAAAATTCAGATTATATTAGGTTATATTATTGGAACCTGGTATTATATATGGAAAGTCTAGTTATATATACCCTTAAAGAGCTTTCTTAATTTTTTTTAATTGAAAAAAATCATGCTTAGAGATTGAATAAGAGATGCTTTGCAGATGAATGCTATGGTTGAGAGGTCTCAGAACCCTTTTCTTCACTAGTAATTTCTATATTCTCTTTATGATCAGAACTAGAAATCGTTGGTGTGGTCTCCAAAGGAGCTGCTTTTTCGAAATCATCGTAGTTTTGATTATGATGATGCGGTAAGTGGCTGTTTTTCACATGTATGAACCAGTAAAGAGCGACCACCATGGATGTTAGGAAGGATAAGGAGAAGGCAGTCCACGTTAATCCACTGTAAGGACTTCCAGCTTTATAAATAACATTGAATTTGTCATGGTGAGTACCAGATTTAATAATAGTAATCATGACAGCAACAATTGTGGCTCCTAATCCTGAGAATAAAGAACAACATAAGGTTAAGAAACAAATTAAAAACCAGCCTTTATGACTAAACTTGAAATTTTGATGTTTGAAAACCATGTATAGGAAAAATAAAGTCATGAAGAAAGAAGAAATGATGAACAATAAGTTCATAGCCAAAGTAGCTTTGATTGCAGGAACGTATTCGTGCTCTCTGTGTAACAATTTCCCTTCTAATTGTAAATCATTTGCTGTGATGTTCAAAGCATCAATATATGGTTTAAAATCAGAGACTTCTAAAGCTTGGTATATGATGGCTCTGAAGTCCAGATTCTGTACAGTATGACGTTTTGAACAGTAATAAACATGGTTGTTAGAGTCAGCGTAACATAACTTGAAAATGGACAATCTAATCTTTTCTGCAATGTTTAAGTATTTCAAAATCGTTGGAAGGATATCATAAATTTGTTCGTCTGTAGCAGCAGGTAAAGAAGTTACTGAACTTAAGACGCTTAGCAAAGGTGTGAATAAAGCAATATTTTTAGATGCAAAATCTGTTACTTCCAGTAAAGCTTTGAATGAACTGCTTGGGTCGTTAGAATTACTCAATAATGTGAACAAATATGGAATATATTGAGATGTAGTGGTATCATTTGCTAACCCGGTTTGTAACTCCGCTAGTGTGGTGACAGTCTCCGAAGAATTGTTGCTAGTGTTAATCAAGTCGTTTAAAATAGTTAGTTCTTGGATGGTAGATTGTTGTCCAATAGATGAAGTCAACCCAGTTAAACTTGTTAGCAACATCGTTTTGTTTTCAGCGGCGTTGTACATGTTAGAGATATAACCTAATGTGTTTTTAGCCGCTGTACTTGAAGTGACATTATTTTCCACTAATTGCAATAGAGTAGTCAAAGTAGCCGTTTGATTGCTGGAAGCTGCTAATAATGCTTCTAAAGATAGCAATGGCGCCTGTAAAGATGAAGGAAGACTAGAGCCAAGAGATTCTATAGTAGCAGTTAAATTTGGGCTGCTAGCAATAACAGAGCCAAAAGAACCAGAAAGGCTTGACAATACACTCGAAGGGATTTCGGCCGAAACCAACGATTCAATGGCTTCAAACGTAGCCGATTTATTCTTGGAGTCATTAATGATGGTGAAGGCAGGTAATAAAGGTGTTAAGTCTGCCAAGGACATCTTATCCAAACCCAGTAACCCAGAAGTTGTGGCAGATGCGTTCGACGAGTCAGATAGCAATTGAAAGACTTGTCTTTCCACGGCAGCGTCACTAGCAGAACTGGAGTTTGTGGAGGCCAACAATTGTTGTAAATCGAGTAACGTTGAAGTACCGTTGGAAGAATCGCTTAAAAGAGTGCTCAATTCAGTTAATTCAGCGGTTGTAGCATTCGAGCTGCCAGCCAACGCTAACGGCGCCAATTTCAGCACGGATTCGACTGTGACGCTAACATTTTTCGAGTTAATCAGAATGGTTAAAAATGGCGCTAGGACACTAGTACTCGAGATATTTTTCAATGCACCGAAAATCGATTCAACATCAGCACCTTCAGCGACTAGAGCACTACTCACAACACTTAACACAGGTTTCAATTGTGGAATCACTTTAGAGACATTAATATGAGAAATATCTGCCTCACCTATGAAAATCTTATTATTAGGTGTATAATTACTGGTCATACCAGAAGTGGCAATAATCACCAGCAAAAAACTAGTAAACGTGAAAAGACAACATATTGCCAATAACAAACTTTTATTCAATTGCATCTTAACAAGAATATAGCTTTAATTGAACTGTATTGACGGTTTCCTAGTATAAACAAATAAAATCCAGTATCATCGGTGGTAATTCGAATCAACCGTACTTTTGATTACCACATCATATATATATATATATATATATGTGTGTGTGTGTGTGTACCTTATACGCTTACAAATAAGTTGTAGATCTGTAGGAAAACCTCTGTAGACATTTTTTACTCACTCTCAATTATTCAACAACAGTAATTAAGTTCGATCATAGCAAAGCAGTTCCACGTAATGCCATTGGAACTTTAATAGAAATGCAACCAAGGAACATAAGGATGTGAGAAATGTCGTACTAATCGTTCATAAAATTCAACGATTCATACGGTGAATAAGAAATCGTTGAACGGAAACAAACTTACACTACGAGATGAGCAACAAGGCAGCTCCGAACTTCTTGGTTCAATTGTAAGCACTGCTTACGCGTAATAGGTATATTATGATGGTAAGGCTGCATGATGGATTTGAGAAACAAATTTTTCCCTCGAGGCTGTAAAGAAAGGACCTTGGCGTAGCCTCAACAGGCCCACAGAATCTCGGCAGAAAAAAGTGCAGGGTAAGTGGCTACAGTATAGCCACTGTACCACTCCGTGCATTAATGGGACAATTTTTGTTATTTGTTGAAATGTTGTTTTTTGCTACTTGCGACAGCGCGTCTCTTTCGAGATAAAATTTCAACAAAAAAATGCTACGAACTCTTGCAGCCAATAAATGACCGCCAGGCGCCAATTGAGACACAGCAAATCATGATCAGCCTCACTTTGAGTACAGGTCTACTACTCTCACCGGCCGGACGATTTGACTTCTGTGGCCACAATCACGTTATGAAACAAAGAGCTCTCTCTAGAAAGTCTCGACTGCATGCAATATCGTCGTAAACGATATTGCATCACTATCATCTTGTACGACTTTTCTGAGCTGGAAAATTCACATTCATCGCCCAAGAAAGCCGCTTTGCATGTGAATTTTTTTCGGAATCGTTGGTTTTGGAGTCAATCGTAATACAGAAATCTTTTGCCTCACTACACGGCAGCTTTTTTGCCACAAAAACGTTATTTCGAATTTCACATTCTCCATTGAATTAACCACTCTTTCAGATAAATTCCCACTCTTTTCTGTAATTGATTCGTCATTTGTGAAGCCTGGCTGTACCGTAAACCTTTAACACGCGTAACTGGCTATCTGGATTCATATAAATAGTATTGAGTGAATTACTCATTGGCTTGCACACATTCGTCATCTGATCGCTATAAATAAATAAATTGGAGACTGAATTTTTTTTTCTTTGAGTATTTTCATTTGCAAAAAGAGAAAAACGAGTACCAATATGTCTTCTTCTAGATCACTGACGTTGTCTCATGGCTCGTTAGAGCATAAATTAGCTATTCCTACAGATTGTTTTTTCACTGCTTCTCAATTACAGGAACAATTTAAATCAACATTACCTGAAGTTACAGAGTCATTCGCTTTAGATGAGGAGCCTACTTCGTCTGCAGAGTTGTTAGGAAAATTTTTAAATTATGTGGCTAATTTGATAGACACGTATGATGAAAGTAACCAAATATTACAAGTGTTAAAAGTTTCCATTATAGAGTTTGAAAATAGTTATACCCATGGAAATAATATACATTCGTTAGCGGCAAAACTATTACAAGAAGAAGAAACCACTATCACTCATGCAAAAGTTAATGAATTGATTAAGAACTACTTGAACTCTAAATCTAAACTGGGTCAGTTGAGTCAGTTAAGAGCTGTCGGTCAGGATCCAATCTTATTTGATTCCTTAAAGAATGGCGGTAACACCAAAATCATGGCCATCTTTGGCGGCCAAGGTAACACAGATGATTATTTTGAAGAATTAAGAAACATTTATGACACGTATAATGTTTTAGTCAAGGATTTAATTCAATTTTCTGCAGACACTTTGAACGAATTGATCAAATCCACACCAAGTGCTGATAAAGTGTATACCCAAGGGTTTAATTTACTGAAATGGTTAAACCACAGGTCAAGGACCCCTGACAATGACTATTTATTATCAATTCCAATCTCGTGTCCCTTAATTGGTGTCATCCAATTGTGTCACTATGCAATAACTGCAAAACTTTTGAACTATACCCCGGGACAATTAAGAGCTCATTTGAAAGGTGCCACAGGCCATTCTCAAGGGCTAGCTACAGCGATCGCGATCTCAGAAGCAGATGATTGGGAATCGTTTTATATCACTATGAAGAAAGCTATCTCGTTACTTTTCTTCATTGGTATTCGCTGTCATTTAACTTACCCTAAGACAAACGTGCCACCTTCGATCGTAGATGACTCTATTGCTAACGGTGAGGGAACGCCATCTCCAATGTTAACCATTTCAAATTTAACCAAAGAACAAGTATTGAAGTTTGTCAATGAAACAAACTCTCATTTACCAGAGGAGAAGCATGCTGTTATTTCTTTGGTGAACGGTGCTAGAAATTTGGTTGTATCAGGTCCACCCCAATCATTATATGGTTTAAACTTAGCTTTAAGAAAGGCAAAGGCTCCTTCGGGTTTAGACCAATCAAGAATACCTTACAGTGAACGTAAGTTAAAATTTTCCAATAGGTTCTTACCAGTGACTTCACCCTTCCATTCTCATCTGCTAGTGCCAGCTATTAAAATGATTAGTAATGACCTAAGGACTCATAACATTGAATTTGATGCTAGAGATATTAAGATTCCAGTCTTCGATACATTTGACGGTTCTAATTTACAAGATTATAAAGAATCGATTGCCTTAAGGGTAGTCGATTGTATTATTCGTTTACCCGTTAATTGGGAAACCACTACACAATTCGATGCTACTCATATCCTTGATTTCGGTCCCGGTGGTGCATCCGGGTTAGGTGTCCTAACGCATCGTAACAAAGATGGGACCGGTGTGCGTATCATTGTAGCAGGAACTTTAGACATAAACGTTGATGATGATTATGGTTTCAAACAAGAATTATTTGACGTTAAACTAGATTCTTTCAAACAGAATCCCAATTGGTTGAAAGAATATCATCCTAAATTAGTTAAAAACTCTAATGGTAAAATCTACGTGGAAACTAAATTCTCTAAGTTGTTAGGGAGAGCTCCTTTACTAGTGGCTGGGATGACGCCTACCACCGTGTCTCCAGATTTTGTCGCCGCTACGATTAATGCTGGTTATCAAATCGAATTGGCCGGTGGTGGATATTTCTCTGCAGATGGAATGACTAAAGCCATTGAATCTATAGTGACTCAAATTGAGAAGGGGAAAAGTTTATCAATTAATATGATTTATGTGAACCCAAGAATGTTACAATGGGGGATTCCGTTGATTAGAGACTTGAGAGCAAAAGGTTATCCTATTCAATCTTTAACAATTGGTGCTGGTGTTCCATCAATTGAAGTTGCCACTGAGTATATTGAAACTTTAGGTTTAACTCATTTGGGGTTGAAGCCAGGTTCAATAGATGCTATCTCTCAAGTTATTGCTATTGCTAAAGCTCATCCAACTTTCCCAATTGTCTTACAATGGACAGGTGGGAGAGCCGGTGGTCACCATTCTTATGAAGATTTCCATACCCCAATGTTCCAAATGTATTCCAAATTAAGAAGACATTCAAATATTATATTGGTCATTGGCTCTGGGTTTGGTTCTGCGGATGATACTTACCCATATTTAACAGGTGAATGGTCTACTAAATTCAATTATCCACCAATGCCATTTGATGGATTCTTATTTGGATCAAGAGTGATGATTGCTAAGGAGGCTAAAACATCTCCTGCAGCTAAAAAGGCAATTATAGAAGCTGCAGGTGTCCCCAATGATCAATGGGAGCAAACTTATAAAAAATCTGCTGGAGGTGTCATTACTGTTCGTTCAGAAATGGGTGAGCCAATTCATAAGTTGGCTACCCGTTGTGTGATCTTTTGGAAAGAAATGGATGATACGATCTTCAATTTACCAAAGAATAAATTACAACCTGCCCTAGACGCTAAGAGGGACTACATCATTGGTAAATTAAATGCCGATACACAGAAGCCTTGGTTTGCCACTGTGAATGGTGAGGTTAGGGATTTAACTATGATGACATATGAAGAAGTTGCTAAGAGATTGGTTGAGTTAATGTTTATAGAGTCACTTCAAGAATGGATTGATGTCACTTTAAGAAATTTTACAGGAGATTTCCTTCGTCGTGTAGAGGAAAGATTTACCACTTCAAAGACTACTTCTATGATTCAATCTTTTTCTATCTTGGATAAGCCACATGGAGTTATCGAGTCTCTATTTAATAAATATCCCTTGGCTAAAGAGCAATATTTGAATGCACAGGATGTGGATCATTTCTTAAACATGTGCCAAAATCCAATTCAAAAGCCCGTGCCATTTGTTCCAGTCTTAGATCACAGATTTGAGTTTTTCTTTAAGAAGGATTCGTTGTGGCAGTCAGAACATTTAGAAACGGTTGTTGATCAAGATGTGCAAAGAACATGTATCTTACATGGACCAGTAGCAGCTCAATACACTCAAATTATTGATGAACCGATTAAAGACATTATGGATGGGATTCACGATGGTCACATTAAGATGTTACTAAAGGACTATTACAATGATAAAATCTCTAATATCCCTGTAGTCGAATATTTCGGTGGTGAAGAATTCAATGACCACGGTAAAGTTATTGTAGAAGAAGCTAAGGCAATTACTTACGAAGTGAATGCCAAGACTCAAGTAGAAGGTTGGTTTAAAAAATTAGCAGGGCCTACCAAAAATTGGAGATACGCTTTCTTTGCCACGGCAAGATTTGTACAGGGCTCCATGTATGTTCCTAATGCCGCTAGGCAAGTATTCCATCCATCAGAAGGGCTTAAAGTAGAGATCTCTAATGCTCATGATGATTCCAAAACAGTAATCACTCTGTTTGAACGTGTTCAAGGGGAGCAAAAAGTAACCACAAGAGTGAAGAAATTGGAGGAAAATGTCGTTCAAATGGAACTGATTGAAAACAGAACTATGGATGGTAAACCTGTATCGCTACCTCTGTTATACAAATATACTCCAGATGATGGGTTTGCCCCAATTAAAGAAATTATGGAGGACCGTAACAAGCGCATCAAAGAGATGTATTGGAAGCTGTGGATTAATGAACCATTCAATACTAAATTTGATCCGAGGGATGTCATTGAAGGTGGTGAGTTCGAGATTACTGAAGAAAGTATTACTGAATTCACTCATGCCATTGGTAATAACTGTGATGATTTCGTTAAGAGAACTGGGAAACCTTTATTGGCTCCTATGGATTATGCTATTGTCGTTGGGTGGAGAGCTATCATTAAAGGTATCTTCCCAGATGCTGTGGATGGTGATCTATTGAAATTAGTACATTTATCTAATGGTTACAGAATGATTCCGGGCGCCACACCTTTAAAAGAAGGCGATAAGATTTCTACATCTGCCACAATCAAATCCGTAGTGAACCAACCCACTGGTAAAACCGTGGAAGTGGTCGGTAATTTAACTAGAGATGGGGTAACAATTATGGAAGTGACATCATCTTTCTTTTATAGAGGAGAATACGATGATTTCGAAAATACTTTCCAAAAATCTGTTGAACCAGTTTACAAAATGCAGATCAACTCTGCTAAGGATGTTGCTGTGTTGAGGTCCAAAGAATGGTTCCAATTGGATGATGAATCTATTGATTTGTTAGGGAAATATTTGACTTTTGAGATTGAAACTGAGGTTACTTTTAAGAATGCTACCATGTTTGCCTCTGTTAAATGTCATGGTCCTATCAAGTTAGAGTTACCTACTAAAGAGCAAATAGAAATCGGTGTTGTTGATTATGAAGCTGGCGAATCATATGGTAACCCAGTGATTGATTTCTTAAAGAGAAATGGGTCTACTTTAGAACATAAAATCAACTTGGAAAATGCTATTCCGATTGCAGTGCTTGATACCCAATCGCCAAGCACTAATGAACCGTATGGTAGAGTTTCTGGTGACTTGAATCCAATTCATGTGTCACGTCATTTTGCAAATTACGCTAACTTGCCCGGTACGATTACTCACGGAATGTACTCCTCTGCTTCTGTCCGCTCATTGATTGAAAATTGGGCCGCTGATAGTGTTTCTTCAAGAGTTCGTGGATTTAACTGTCAGTTCACCTCGATGGTTTTGCCAAATACTCCATTGAAGACTTCGATACAACATGTTGGTATGATTAATGGTCGTAAATTAATCAAATTTGAAACCACGAATGATGAAGGTGTTGTCGTTCTTACTGGTGAAGCTGAAGTAGAACAACCAGTCTCTACGTTTGTTTTTACGGGACAAGGTTCTCAAGAACAAAACATGGGTATGGATTTGTATGAATCATCTCCTGTGGCCAAAGAAGTCTGGGATCGTGCTGATATTCATTTCAGGGAAACATACGGGTTTTCAATCCTGGAAATTGTCAAAAAGAACCCTAAGGAGCTAACTATCTATTTTGGGGGTGAAAAGGGTAGAGAGATTAGAGACAACTATAGCTCTATGATTTTCGAAACTATTGTTGACGGTCAAGTGAAAACTGAAAAAATCTTTAAACAAATCGATGAACACACCGGTTCTTACACTTTCAAATCCCCTACTGGTTTATTATCTGCTACGCAATTTACTCAACCTGCGTTGACTTTAATGGAAAAAGCTGCTTTTGAGGATTTGAAGGCCAAGGGGTTAATCCCTGTGGATGCCGCTTTTGCAGGTCATTCCTTAGGTGAGTATGCAGCATTAGCTTCTCTTGCAGATGTTATGTCAATTGAATCTCTAGTCGAAGTTGTATTCTACAGAGGTATGACTATGCAAGTTGCAGTTCCAAGAGATGAGCTAGGTAGATCTAATTATGGTATGATTGCAGTGAATCCAAGCAGAGTGTCAACCACTTTCAACCAAGATGCTTTAATGTTTGTTGTGGAGAAGATTTCTAAACGTACTGAATACTTATTAGAGATAGTTAACCACAATGTGGAGAATCAACAATACGTTGCTGCAGGTGATTTAAGAGCTTTAGATATATTAACCAATGTTCTGAATATCATTAAATTACAAAAAATTGATCTTGTTAAATTACAAGAATCAATGAGCTTAGAAGAAGTCGAGACTCACTTATATGAAATTGTGGACGAAGTAACTAAGAAGGCTTTGGCTAAACCCCAACCTATTGAATTAGAAAGAGGATTTGCATGTATCCCATTACGTGGTATTTCTGTGCCCTTCCATTCTAGTTATTTGAGAAACGGTGTCAAGCCATTCAAAAATTTCTTAATGAAGAATATCAAAAAAGAAAATGTCAAAGTTGACAGATTAGTTAATAAATATATTCCGAATTTGACTGCTAGGCCATTTGAAGTCACCAAAGAATATTTCGAAGAAGTCTACGAATTGACTCAATCTGAACGTATAAAGGAAATCTTGGACAATTGGGAAACTTACAACAAAGCATAAATGTATCAGGATAAAATGCATTGTTTGAGACAAGAGATAATTTTGACATAATTATTATATATTTGTACAGTATCGTTTTATAAAGAAGTTATTACGCGTTATGTTGCGTTAATCGTCTGTCTTTACGTTTTTGTCGATAACATGATAGGCCAAGTCAGAAAAGGAATCAATCCATGGCTTCTCCTTCAGTAACAACCCATTGTTGAAAGAATTTATTATCTTACAACTTTTGAAATACGCTTCAATGGATTCATAATCAATCTTTGGTTCTTCATATTTGTATTTTCTATTCTTTCTATTACGCTTTCTTCTTGGCACAAATGTCGTAAAATTATCATCGTTTTCAAAATGCTGTTGCGATGACTCAATAGTCTCTTCTTTATTAATCTCCATTTCGTGTACTAATTTACTGATTATTGGATAGTTTTCATACAATTTCAGTTTCGAATGTTTATCGGTATGGTTGATCATGTGGTTCCCAAGTAAAAATTTTGGCTGTTCTACTTTGAGGACATCCTCTGTGAGGCTTAAAGGAGCATGTGGTAAAAAGAAAATCGTCCTATCTGAATCTGTACTCGCAAGAGGTTGTAAGTCAGCATCAATGGTCCAATTAGGTCCCAAATTATCAAGGATTTTAATGTCATAATCGGAAAACTCTGGATCATATATCGAGATTTTAATATGAATTGAGTCATTTCGATGTTTTAAATATTGAATTAATTCCAAAAGAAATGCAAACTGATACATTGCTTGAAAACTGCTAGTAAATGATCCAATTGCTAGGCAACGGATACGGTCAATCTTCTCATCTATATGCAGTATTAGACTTTTAAACATCTCAGAGTTTCTGACAATTTTCCTATAACTTTCTATCTTAGTGAGAAATTTTTCTTGTGTTAGCCATTCACATTTGTGGATTTCGTTGATGAGCGTCTCTGGCAGTACGTCATCCTTGGGAGAAACCATGAAGACTTGTTATTGTGGCTCACGAAGCAATTTGTATAGAAAGCTGCTTATCGCATTTTTGATAGTGAAAAATATACAATTTTATAGATGAGATATAGTATGGCCACAACCCTAACAGTTGAGATTTAATATGAAAATGTCTTAGCAACTACGTTAAGTAACACCTCTCATGCATGCTGATTATATTCTACCAGGAAGAAAATTTAGCCTTTGCGATTTCTAAGAATATGTTATTGTATTTAAAGAACACGGCAATTGACTTTTCCTCTAGATCTATAATCTTTCATTCACTTCCTCCAAATTATCATCAATAGACACAGTAGATGATGAAATTGATAACGGAGCTATAGGTGTTATGGCTAAAGATGATGTGCTGGAACTTGTGGATTCTGAATTTAAATTTTTGGCAGATTTGGATCTTTTGTCCATTTTACTTTGATTGCAATGAGCTTTCCTATAAGTCAAACTAGGGCTAGTGATGTTTACAGGTGTAAACTTAGAAGGCATATTAACTCTCGTAAACTTATTTCTCAACTTTTGTTGAACGTAGTCCATGTCCAAATGTTTGGTAAGAGAGAGCTTCGGGATGCAACTGATATAATGTCTATCATCTAGTTGTACATCTAATGGATCCTGAGTATGGCATCCTGGTGATAACTTAAGTCTGATGGAATGTGTCTTTTGCCCGCTTGTATCAGTGCTTTCATATAATTCAAAATTAACCTGAGACAAATAATCAAATTCTGGCAGTGCATTTCTATCAATTCTCATCGGTAACCCACTCTCATATACTATATTCAAAAGGGTATAGATGTGTGATTCTTTAGTGAAGTATGCTACACAAGCTGGGGCTTCTTTCTCTTTCATGTCATCAATATCATTTAATATTTGTTTAGCTAGGGGAAGAGAAGTCAATAAACCAATATCTAGTTTTTCCGAATCCTTTATCCCATACTCTTTAGGGCATATGAAGTCATATAAGACTTTCCCTAACTTATAAAGTTCTTTAAAGGGCTTGAATTGTGGTTCATCAAAGGGAGATGATAGAGAAGAGGCAGTTTCTCGAGAAGATTTAGTACTCTCCAATACCCATCCCAGTGAGCCTACTGTTTTACTAGAGCTAGAGGAATTAGAGTTACTATGATTATCAACAATCTTGAAATTATTTTTAGCCAGTAAATTAATTGGATATTTTTCAACTAGCGATTCGTTTACAACTTTGTCGTCTAATAACGATGAAGATTCTCCTGGATCAAAAATACCAGCTAAAAATTGTCTATTATGCAAAGCGTCATATTTCATAGTATCATATAATTCGGAAATTTTAGATGGATCCACCTTCTCCACAGAATAGAATTCTTTGAATAGTTTATCCCATCTTTCCTTAAAAAGGCTAGGGTCCTCCTGACAGCACCAATGGGATTGGATGGATTCAATATCTTTTTTGGCAAAATTATGATGCATGATTCTCTTATGATAATTCATTAACTCGACTACCCTTTTAATCACTAAGTATGGCTCTGGCATCTTAGCAGGCCAAGTAAATTGAGATGGAGCTTCTTTCCCTTCTCTTAATAAAGGTTTAATTTTCTTTTTCACTTTATCCATTAGATCCTTAGCTGCATTACTATCATCTAATAAATCTTTTCTAATGCTAATTTCATCACTACCCAATTCGTCTTCTCCAAATAAAGCATTCGTCCAATATTGGGCTGATAATAAAACTCTTCTCTCAGAAGATGAAAAAATCTTAATGTTTTGTAAAATATTTTTATTCAACAAGTCAAAATCCTGACGCATTTGTTCTCCCAACTCAGTGGCTTGATAGCGTGCAGAATGCGTAGGTTCACCGCCCCATTTTAATATGAATTGTACTTTCTCTACTTCATTTGCTTTGTTAAGAACAGGTTTTAATTGAATCTTCGTTCCAGGTAAGTCTAACTTCTTTTCAAGTGCATTTGACAAAACTTGTAATTTTATCGGATCCTCAGCTTGCTCATCGGCGGCAATCTTCAATGCTTGGAGGACAATTTTCAAGTCGCCATAATTTCTGATGATCACTTCCTCTTTGTGACCTTTGAGTAACGAAATAAAAATTGGTGAAGTGAAAGAATGTTTAAATTTTTGTTTTGGAGTTCTATCAGCATGACGAATGACAGTAACTAAACCTTTAAATACCCATTTCTGACTCTTTTCTTCTCTGATTTGAGGTAAAGTTCTCTTCTCAACATCCATCTTCTTCTTTGCTTGAATGAAAGTTTCCCTCAAAATCCGGGCACATGAATCATAATATGAAGTGTTATCCTTGACAAAGGAAAACCCATTAACATCTATCACATAACTTTTACCCGCAACTCTTAAAAGATCAAAGCCACAAATCATTTGCGAAAACGACTTACATACATGGGCAGCGATATCTTTCTCTTCTCTAGAAAGTTCCGTTATGTATCTTACCTCTTTCCCATGTGTGTTTCTTCTCACAATTCCATCTACCACTGGTGATTTCCGTGTCTCTGCATGACAAAACTTCTCACTTACGGTATATGCCTTAACATCTTCAAAATTATCCGTGTCCATAAATTTTTCATATATATATGATCCATCCGTTCTTGGAGTCACCAACGTGGGATCAAATTCAGATGATTTATTACCAACTTTTCTGAACAACCGCCTCCCACCTCCACCATTTTTAGAATGGTAATATATGTAAATGTTATGATCCTCCCCATCGACAGGTTTTTCTACAAAAGGTTTGGTCATCCTTTTCCCTTCCACTTCTAAAGTATCTTCGTCTACCATTCTCCAAGCTGGCTCCTCGATTGGATCTATTACTACACCTACATCTACCAACTTAGCCTTTAATTCTTTATCCGTATGAGGACCTCCATCTCTACTGATTTCTAATCTTTCTGGGGTAGGAACATGATTTGCTTCCAAAATCCTCAAACAAACCCTTCTATCCCAAAGAGCCCTCTGCATCTCTAGATCATTAATGAAAAAAGGCTTCCTCAATTTCACATACTTAATTGCTTTATCCAATGGAAACCCAGTAGAAAAAAAAGAGATTAAAAAATCACAAGTTGGCCAATTTTCAATGGTTTCATCTAGGATAACTTTATCACCAAATATTATGGTTTCAAATTCCCCATGTTCTATTAATCTATTTAAGATATGTCTCATTGGTTTAGATAATACTTTAGCGTCCATAGCGCACACACCAATCTTCCCAATCTTGGGCAAAACAGGTTTCTTTTGTGAACTAGTAGAAGATTTTCTAGAAGACGTGGTAGAACTCGGTACACTGTTTGGAATTGTAGAATCGACGATGGCGTTTGAATTTGAATTAACATTTGCGGAACTTGAATCAATCTTAGTCATTGATGCCAGGTCATTTTCTTTCCGCGTTTGAGTTCCTAATGATGGTAATTTAGTTTGGGTTATAAGATCATCTGATGCAGATTTATTGGTTAAATAGTCATGTATTTCATATGTCGCAGGTGTCTGCGACGGAGAGCGTGTATTAGTACCAATGCTCTCCTCATGGCTGTTCAAAAGCTGTTTCGTTAGAGTCTCTCCTGTGCCTAACCCGACAGGACTCGAGTTGGACCCGCTACTAACAGTTTTCCTCAACATATTAGGATCATTGATCTCTAAAGAATCAGGTAGAGCAGTCACTGAAGGAGGTAATTTCAAAGACATATTTTCACTAGTGGAAGTTTTCGGATTAAACCCTTCTAAGATTGGAGCTATAGACTCCATTGCTTTCTTAGTATTTTTGCTAAGCATCAGGGGAGAGATTGAGGAAGAGCACACAGGCACCTGACAGTCTTCTTCCACAGCATTTTGACCGTTTGAAGCGGGAATTTCAGCCATGTTGTAAATTTATACCTCTTGGACCACTATTCAGTGGTTCTGTTGAGCTACTTCTACCACCAGTGCACTTAATAAATTACACAATTGTTTAGTGTGCAATGGCATTTTCATTTAAGAATTGAATTTAAAGATCGAAATCTTCCAGATCACGTGCTGTGAAAAATTTTTGTTCAAAAAATCGATGAGCTACCCAGAAGATGCTGCCATTGCTAGCATCTTCAATAAGTATCGTTATATTTGTAACATTGTGAAAGTATTAATTGGTAAAGTGTGTGTGTCACTCTACTATCATTGGTTGTAAGCAGTGTTATAGGCGATTTTTTCTAATACTATGACGGACTTGAAGAAGAGAAGAATTGCTTTTCCAGGGCAAGCCTCTTCTAAATCTGCTTCTAAGATATTTGAACCATTTAGAGTTGTTGGGACCGTTAGTAATAATATAGCATTTGGTATTGGTACTTTAGGCTCTACTTTTTATATTATTACCAGTGTTGGCAAGTCATTCCAGATATATGATGCCAATACATTGCATTTACTTTTTGTCTCTGCCAAAGAGACTGAATCGTCGATTACTACATTTGAGACACATTTCCACTATATATTTGTTGGATTCCAAAATAAAGTTGGTGTCTACAAGCGTGGTATTCTGGAGCATTGTATTGAACTAACCACGGAGGCTCCGAATGCTTTGGTGAATAATATTTGTTCATTTGGAGAATTTCTTTGCGTTTCTGTTACGAATGATAATTCCATCCATGTGTTTAAAAAGCAGAATAAAAATGATAGATTTCCTACCCAGTTTTATACTAAATTGTCAACGAATGGTGGTCAAGAGAATTCTATTGTTAAAGTTCTTCATTTACCTACTTATTTGAATAAAATCGTGGTAGTGACAAAACAAAATGTTATGCTGTTCAATGTCAGAACTGGTAAACTGATTTATACTTCAGAAAATTTCTCTCATACTTTTACGTGTGCTGAGCCTGCTCCTGCTTTAGATATTGTTGCCTTGGGAAATATTAATGGCGATGTTATTCTTTATAATTTGAGGAAGGGTAAAATAATTAGAACTACTAATGTCCCAAACAGTCGTATTACCTCGATATCATTTAGAACTGATGGCTCTCATCACATCTGTATTGGGACGTCAAGTGGCGATTTAATATTTTATGATATAGACCGGAAGAGCAGAATACATGTGTTGAAAAATATCCACAAAGAAGCAAACGGTGGAGTCATTAAGGCTCAGTTCTTGAATGGACAACCGATTGTAATCACATCTGGGGGTGATAACTTATTGAAAGAATTTGTCTTCGATCCAGCGCTTACTGACTCTAGCAACAATATTAATGATAAGACCATGACTGTGGTGCAACCTCCTCGGTTATTACGTTCAAGAGGTGGACACTCTCAACCTCCGTCCTCCTTAATGTTTGCTGACGAGGAATCGCATTTTATCTTTTCGGCTTCTAGCGACAGATCGTTTTGGGCATTTTCTTTAAGGAAAGATGCCCAATCTCAAGAATTATCTCAAAGACCGCAGAAGAAAATTGACAATGGTAGAACTGCAGGACTCGTTAATTCAATGAGAGAAAAATTTCCAGAGATTGTAGATATGGCAATACAAAATTTTAGAGCAGGTGAATGGGAAAATGTCATTACCGCACATAAAAATGAAATGTTTGCCAGAACTTGGAACTCCAGCACCAAGAGGGTTGGAAGATGGACGTTTAATACTACGGATGATGGGTTTGCTAAAACAGTAGCTCTATCACAGTGTGGTAACTTCGGGTTTGTAGGTTCTTCCAATGGTAGTATAACAGTTCATAATATGCAATCAGGCCTGTTAAGAAAGAAGTATAAGTTTCATAAAAAAGCAGTGACTGGTATTGCATTAGATGGGATGAATAGAAAGATGGTGTCCTGTGGTCTTGATGGGCTAGTTGGTTTCTATGACTTCTCTAAATCGACTCTTTTAGGATCTTTAAAACTCGACGCTCCAATTACTAGTATGGTATATCATCAAAATTCGGATCTGTTTGCATTATCGCTTGATGATTTATCTATCGTAGTCATTGATTCTCTGACCCAAAAAGTGGTACGTCAATTATGGGGTCATAGTAATGTCGTCACTGCTATGGATTTTTCACCGGATGGGAGATGGATTGTATCCGCATCACTAGATAGTACTCTCAGAACATGGGATTTACCCACTGGTGGCTGTATTGATGGTGTGAAACTGGATAACGTCATCACAAATTTGAAGTTCTCACCAAACGGTGATATGTTAGCAACTACTCATGTTGCAGGCAATGGGATTTCAATATGGACTAATAAAGCTCAATTCAGAGCTGTTTCAACTAGAACGATAGATGAGGAGGAATTTGCCAGAGCTTTGTTACCCAACATATCCACCTCAGGTAATAGCAACATGTTAGCAGGTGCTTTAGCGACAGAAGAAACAACTTCAAATGAGCTTGATTCAGAATTTATTAACAGTTATCACTCGGTAGAGCAAATCAATGAAGAACTGATCACATTGTCATTGGGACCAAGAAGCAAAATGAGTACTTTGCTAAATATGAATACGATTAGGCAGAGGTCGAAACCAAAGGAAGCAGCAAAAACTCCAGAGAAAGTACCATTTTTTTTACAATTACGTGGTGATAAAGTTGGTGACGAAGCATCCGCACGTGAAGGTATTGATCACGAAGAGATTGCCATTAGCCTAGAAAAGGCAGAAGTTGATAAACACAAACATATTGAGGCAGAGAATGAATTGCAAAAGAGGAAACCTGTCCCAGGTAAAACATTTGAATCCAAATTTACCAAACTTTTAAGAAAAGGTTTTGAGCAAAAGAATTACAAACCGTTTTTATCATTCTTAGTTGCGTTACCACCTAATGTTGTTGATTTGGAAATCAGGTCAATCAATGCATATGAACCATTCACCGAAATCATAATGTTTGTAGAAGCCATCACAGAAGGCTTGAAAACTAACTCGAACTTCGAATTGTATGAAACTTTCATGAATTTATTTTTCCAAACACATGGAAGTGTCATTCATGCTAACACTAAATCCGATTCTGAATTTGAAGAATTGAATGTAGCTTTAAACGTGTGGAAAACAACGCAAATGCATTCTAATCAACGTTTGGACGAAATGGTTAAATATTGTTCTAGTGTTTTAAACTTTGTGGCCAACAACTAAAACATAATAATGGCTTTTTTATATTTACTACGTATTATACACTAATAGAAATAGATTCTCATTCCTTCATCTGCGATTCATTGAGTATCCAATATTGTTAGTATATAAATTCTTTTTTTTTTTTAATAGTGAAAACTGAGAAGAGATTAATAGATTTCTTACTTAGAAGAATTAATATATGACTGAACACTATACGGGTTAAACATCAATTAGTGTATATCTAGTAATCTTTTCAATGGTATTGCGATGCCACTGAATAATGAGGATCCATCTCAATCCTTGAAGGATATCTTGAACTCTACGGACGCTACTGAATTGTCAAGGACATTATCTGAAGTGAAATCCAATAGAGATTATATAGAGGGTGTCCAGTTGAGCAAACTGATAAAATTACACGATCACTCATTCAAAGTGAAATCAGTGGAACCTTTGAAAAATCTATATGGGAAATATTACGAGACGTTAAAGAAAGAAGGTAACGATAATTTACAAAATGATGCGGCCTTCATTGATCGAGATATTAGAATTATAGAAACTACTTTACTAAATATCAAAGAACACACTAAAGTGATCAAAAAATGAATATTATAAGTAACTTATATGTAATGGTACTAATGGGGAGGTGCACCTGTGTTGTAGAATTTTCATTTATATTTGTTTCTTCGTTAGTATATTGATAGCTCTACAAGTCTGAACAGGGCTTGAACCTAAATTTTGCCACTATTATCCCAAAGTTTGGTTTCTGTCCAACCAGCGTCAATGATTTTCAACGCATCAGATAGATTCATTGGTTCTTTCAAATGCTTATCTTCTACAACCAGTTTTTTGTAAATCTTGGGATAATATTGTTGAGGAATTTTAGTAAAAGCTCTTCTGTTTTGGTTTGATACTTCAATGTTGGATGCTGTGGTAGACGTCTCAACCCAAAGTTGTCTTCTTTTCTTCCATACAATACCAGCTTGATGGAACGAGGCACCATGCTTCTTTCGAAGCTTTGCCACTTCTGCACTAGTATCAAAAGTATCGAAAGTCACTTGTCCATGGTTTTCTAAGTGAGATGACGCAATATTTTCAGAACTTGATGCAAATACTGTGGTTGAAGTAGTAGAGTTGGCCATCGACATGGAATCATTAGTAGTGTTGTCCGAAGTGGTTAATTTCATCTCCGTCTGTTTAGCGTGTCTTGGTAAACGTTCCACTGCACGACGCTCTTTGGCTGGGTTTCGAGAATCCTTATCAAACCTAGAGTGCAAACTTAAGATGCTTTTCTTAGTCCTATACTTCGGTTTCTTGCCCTTATGGGACAAAATCTTCGCAGATGGATCGAATAAAGCGTCCACCTTATCATTTTCAATAGATGAATTATCATCTAAAGTGTTTAAAGCATCACTGGTGAACCTCTTCAAGATATTTTTCCAACTGTGTAACGCACTTGATAAAGAAAATTTCTTTTGCTCCATCTTTACCATAGTGTCTAGCAACAAAGAGCCTGTTTGATCAGCTGTTGCTTCAAACACAGAAAAAAATCCTATAGCGATATGAACCAAACAGTTGACAAAGTTCACGTACAGTCACACCTTACAGCTAAGAAAAAGAGATGAAAAGTACCAGTCAGTATTCGTAGTTATTCTCTGTATATTAGAAACTATTTGAAAAACTGACAATTTAAATAATAATTGATTTTGATATATTTGAATGACAATACCGAACGTTTATAAGAAGATAGGAAACCCCAGTGATTTTCTAGTGCTAATCTGCAAAACAAGTCTTGAATAATGCAAAATCTAGAATTTCAAAACAAAGTCAAATGAAGAGAAATCTGTATTATGTATGAACAGTAAACACTCTGATATATTTAGACTCCTATAAGTCCAGTAAGAAAACAAAGCGAAAGTTTCGTAATCACAGTTTCCGCTAATGTGCAGAAACAATCTTCCAGAACGGCGTGCAGATTACATAGTTGATAGGCTTCTATTAACTCTGGGAAGAGAGGATAATTTTTCCGGAAAGAATAACCAGCATTCATCTTAGGGCATTTAGGTCTCGCTGGGAAACATCATCCTAAACGTGATGGCCATGCCTCTTAAGCTCGATGTATGCCCTTAGCGGTGCTGAAACCCATGAAGAGAGAGAGAGACTAGTATGACATGCTAAGCTATAGTATCTTTGTAAGGTATCTTTACTGTTTTACGTTCTGAATCTATGGCTAGTTTCCAATGGAAATTCTCATCCAACCAATCTACTAGTTCGGTAGGATCTGAAAGTGACATTAGTTGTTTCAGATGATTCTTAGAGATTGACATGTTTTCCATCATGCAATGCAGATGATGTTGAATCAATTGGAACGGGAGACCTCCATATTCAAAATAGAAGTACAGTAAAGTCTCCACGCAGCCCCAAGGGCAAACGTCGAACCCGGCGAATAACGCTGGATTGTTTAGCAATCCTCTTGCGGCCATAACTGCATGTGCACCTGTATATTCATGTATCTTTTGCATATCTGTCACAGTGAAACAATCTCCGTTGGCAACAACAGGTACGTTTCTACCTTTTAGTCCATCAACAATAAATTTAATGGCATCTAAATCTACTTTTTCTGAAGAGCGTGTGGCCTTTAGTCTTCCATGGACAGTGATCCAGTCAACGCCAGCGTCACAAAGCCTCTCGCACAGTCTCAGTGTCCGAGTTGGAGTCGTATGCTCATGAATTCTTATTTTAGTTTCTAATCTCAAAGTATCTCCATATTTTCTCTTCACGGTATTTACCATATCAACTAATAAATCTTCATTATAAATCAATGCACAGCCGATACCTTCTCGTACTTGCTCTTTTACTGGGCACCCGCAGTTGATGCCAATCGCATCCACATATGGACATATCATCTCTATGAAGCGAAGTAAATCCAGGACGTTGTTGACACCGACTTGTGCAATCACCGGTGTATCGAGTTGGCTCATACTTAAATCGGATATTTGAGCATGTGCATTTCTCACAAACTCTCTCGCTAGCATCATTGGTGTATATCTAATGTCTGTATCATAGACACCACACGTATCTCGGAACGCAAGTTTAGAGTATCTTACCATTGGACCAGATATCGTAGCAGGCCGACCATGCGTCTGAAGTCTTGTCCTAATAATATGCAATGGGTCATTAGCTTCAGTTAGTTTTTTGGGAAGTTTAGTATCATTCATTTAATGAATCGAACAATTGAAATCGTGCCGATAAACTTTCAATGGCAATGCAACAGCTATTATCTCAAGTAAATTATGTGTCACAGCCTGACCTGAAAAGCCTTTAAGGCTTTCAGTAGTGGTAACTATAATTTTTGCACAAAGTCATCGATTTTTTTTCAATTAAAACATTTGTAATTTATTCAGTTTTATCTTTGAAACTATTACTTTTTTTACTTCTATTCCTCAGGATACCGAAAAATGTAATGATAACAACAATGGAGAACACGGTAGTGATTCCTATATGGAATGTGGCAATCCCAATGACATAAGTTAAGATCCATCTCTTCAGCATTAAATTTCTTATTCCTTGAGTAAATTTTAATCTAAAATTCAAATTCGATTTCGATTCTAAAATATATGCATGTGGAACGTTCATTTGGACCGATTCTTTCCCAGATCTGTTTATTTCAGTCTCGTTCCAATGGGCAGGCTTCATAATGAGCTTAATGGATTTACTGGAAGATGGAATATTGACTGCATCTTCAATATAAATTTTATTCAGCCATTCAGTGGAGTAACTCTCTAGTCTTGATTTAGTCAATTGTTTATTTAGTGCCATTGATATTGTATCATCTGTCTTCATACACACTATAGGTGTCATGTGCTTAAACAATAGGTTTGCTTTCCTCTTTGACACTTCATACACTTCTAGACTGAGACTTTGTAAATTATTGTCTATACTGAGAGTATCTTTCAATTGACAATAAAACTCTAAATCAATATCAATTACATAAGGAGCTTCATAGTGTAACGGTATAGTTTGTGATATTCCATTATCAAGTAATTGAGGTAATTCATCGTAAGTATCTCTATGAATCTCTTGTTCTATTTCGATTATACCATTAAATGACTCATGAACATCCTTAAATACATTTAACAACACTTTCTGCGAAGAGTCTCCCGGTATTAATCTTTGATAAAAATCATGAAATAGTATAGCGGCAAGTGGTAAAATAACTAAAAACTGGACCAGAAATACAATAAAAACGTACGATGACCATTGCAATAGTTGCAAAGGGCGAGTAATGTTTAGCCTCATCCCGTAGCTGATACAATTTACAAGTTAAACTTTTGCAATAAAAAAAGAAGGACTCAAAGCAGCACGTTAAAGTTCAGCGTAACATCTTATACACCTATTGTAATAATTAATTAACTATTACAATAAAACCTTGAATTTTACATAAATAAAATTACTTCTAAACAAATGTTAATGACAGCAATACTGATAAAAAAAACCTGTATATTCTTAATTTTATTTAATTATGATAAATACAATGAATGGTTGATGATGATACGATTGAATATTAAGAGTAAATGGGGAGTGAAGTCGAATTAATTTAGATGTTCTAATGAGTAGAGTGGCCTCTATGATACTTCAACCCGTTTAAATTCTTATATCTTTTACCACAAACTTCACATCTATAAGGTTTATCCTTCTCCAAGCCCATCCCATCTGCATAAGGTTCGTTGGAATCTGGGTCGATTATGCTGAACGTTCCATCTGGATTTTCATGCAATTTTTGGTTTTGATGTCCATGAAGCCTATGATATTTCAACCCATTTTGATTCTTATATGTCTTATCACACCCAATTACAGGGCATCTAAACGGTTTATGTTCCTCATGATCCATCACGTAAAGTCTTCTGGCAGGATCATCTATGTAGCCCAATTTTGATCCCATATTATTATGTCCGTTATTATTATTAGTAGTAGTAGAGCCTATACTATTGCCATTGTTATTCAATCTTTGTTGTAACGATTGAGACATCACATTGGTATTATTAAGGTTCCTGTTTTGGAGATTCGATGTATTTTGAGCATTCAACTGTGAACGATTTCCATCACCGTGTAAGTTGTTAGCTGCATGAGTTTGTTTCTGTCCCATATCCTCATCTTCATCCGAATCCGCCCCACTTCCATCATTTTCAGAGTCATCCTCAGAGTCGTCTTCACTTTCATCGCTAGCAGCAGCCATAGCATCATGCCGTATATTTCCATGTAACTCGTTTCTTCCCGACATTAAAGCATCTGTATGTAACCCCATCCCCAACAGCTCCTCATCCATGAAGCTCAGGCCTGGCCCGGAAGGGGCCATATGTGCCGCCGACGTTAGCATGCTATTGTTATTATTGTGCTTGTTGGATTTGCTCATCTTCACGTTTCCTAAAGAGTAATTATCTAAATTTCTTCTATTGACAAAGACTTCATCTGTTTGGATGGTATCTACCAAGTTACCATTTAAAAACAATTGTGACGTTTGGTTCAAAGTGTGGTTTGAATTTAAATTATTTGAAGACAGAGGTGGCGACGTGTTTGTTGGGTCTGTGCTGCTGTTATTATGCATAGTAAAATTATCCATAGACATTGAGTTATTGTAGTCGTCATTATTTTGATGAGCAGGTGTTGGGTACGGTCCCGAGTTTAACGGAGAAGAATCTCTTATATTATGAGGATCAGCAACCAAACCGTTGCCTGTAGCCGCGTTAGTGTTGGTGCCATTGTTTATAATGCCAGCGGTTCCTTGGTGCTGCTGCGACGTGGCGCTACTGCTATTATTCTTCAATTGCTGCTGTATTATATGCATATTTGGTTTACCTGCGGGCTTAGCAAAATTTGACGATGGCACTGCGCTGTTGCTGCTGTTGCTGTTGTTGTTGTGAATCTTCTTCATCATGGAATTGCTTGTAGTAGAGCCATTGAACTTCTCTCCCGATGGTGCTGCAGGGTGAGCCACGTTAGCGGTTACAGCGTTCATATGAGAGGTTGTAATGGCGGGCGTAGCGGTAGAAATGTGAGCCTCCTCGTAATGTCTTAACAAGTCATGCAATCCCGGTAGAGACAGCCCACAGCACGAATAATCTTTACAATACTGGCTCTCTAAATTCGAAAGGTAAGCACTATTCGTGAACGGAGGCGAGCCCACCACAGACTTAGCCACATTGCCTGGGCCGTTGATGGTAGACAGTCTTCGAAAACTTAAAGAGTTCCTATGATGACGGGTAGAGCTTTGCTGGTTTGGATGCGTATACTGCGACCCGCCATTATTCAATTTCGATGACGACAGCACTTCGTCTCGCAACCACGACCCAATAGATAACGACCCCCAAGAAACACCACCCATTCCCTGCGAGTGAGCGATTGAGTCTCTTCTTATCTTCGTCCAATTAACAACATTCGAATTTGTACCATGCGACAACCCAATTTTATTGCTATTAATTAAAATTGCAGGACTAGCCATACTCTCTTTACCGGTTCCTGTTGTGCTGTGGTGATAGTAGTAAGGATCATCAATATTCATGCTCATACCGAAATGGAAGTTCATATCGTTATGGTTACTGCCGTGGTCATTAGCCACGCTTGCGTGGCCACCAACATCCGACCCTGCGTGTTGCTGGTGTTTAGTGATCTCAGACATAAAAGAGGTACTCTTAGGAGACGATGAAGTTGAATGATAGTTTGTATTGGCCGAAATGGCCATAGCTGATGAATCCATAATATGCGATGGGGGGTTTTGAAAAGAAGCTTATAAATCAATTAAAATGAACAAATTATTGAATCCAATCTATTAAATCAATATTATTCCTTTGAAGAACACTGAGACACTTAATTTATAAGTTACGGTAACTCAGCTAGCTAACGTTGGAATTAGCAATAATGGAATGACTATAATTAATCAAATGATGGTGGAAGTTACTAATAATTGCTATTTCACAATCGAAATGAGCTCCTATGAGAAGGTAAGCGAAAGTGAGCGAAAGAGGAAAAATGAATGTGGTTATGGAATCCGGTAATAAACTCAGTACTCTGGGTGTTCCGCCCGTAGGGTTACCCGGATCCTACTGGTGGGCGACCCATCTGCCACTGCCTTGGGAGAGCGCCTCATCATTGCGAACGAGAATCGCCCAATGGGGAATGGCGCATGGGGTAAGGCATGGGTGGCCGAGGGTGCACGGGCACAAAACTGGGCGGGCGCTGGATCCCGGCATGTGACGTCATACTGTGCAGGGTAATGCAATATTTGTGTCGTGTTTTACGGTTCCTGGTTTTTTGTTTTTTGTTTTTTTTTTTTTATGGAAGTGAAAAATTTTGTTACAAAGCTCATCGCACTGAAAAACGTAGCTCATCGCAATTAGTACGTACGGATGGTTCATAACCCAATTTTCACAGTAGCGTGCTTCTCTCAGTGTTTCGACGATGGCGGAACCAAATAGGAAGCGTGACTTGGTTGCAGAAGCAGTTTCTGACTCCTCTGTAAAGAGACAGGATACGAAAGGTGTGGCTCATTTGAAAGCCGAGTATATTACTCATAGCCATGGCGGGTACAAGGAGGTCGATCTTGACGAAGAACCAAGTTCCGAGAGATTATCTGCTTCCGATTCCGGTGCTGGTGGTAAGAAGAAAAAACGGAAAGGACAGAATAAGAATAGAGATAATCGTCAAGTGAAGGAACAGAACGTTCTTTGTCCGAAATTGATCACTACTGGTGATGTGACGAACTGTTCATTTGGAGATCAATGTCGGTTCAACCACGATGTCGTCCTGTACATAGCGGGCAAGCAGCCGGAGATCCAATCTGATTTTTTCCCCGTGTGTCCTGTTTGGCTCGAATTGGGGAAATGCCCCATGGGGTTCAAGTGCCGTTTTTTATCATCCCATTACGATTCCGAGACTCATAAATTGACTGAGCGAGCAGTGGTGGAGGACCCCACGGTGAGATTGTACGATGTGAACAAAGAGATCAATCACATTGAATACTCGTCTAAGTTGGCGTTGGTAAAGAAAAAATTCGATTTTGCCAAAAGTGAGGAAATCTTGGAGATCATTGAAGCTATGCAACAGTTCCGCAACGGCGATGAGTGTGTGGAACCGACGAGTGCCAGCGCTTCCACGGACGCTGCCGGTGTCGCACCACAAGTGCTTCAAAGGGAGAACGAGGCCAATGCAAAAAGATTGAAGCAGAAAGAACTTTACCTAAAGTACAAGGACACAAGGTATTTTGAAAATGAGTTGAAGCGACCTTTACAACTGCACCGTAAGAAAATCCTTTCCCCCTTGACGACTGTGGGTAATCTGCCTTACAGGAGATTGATGAAGAAATTGAGTTGCGACGTAACATACTCAGAGATGGCTTTAGCCATCCCGCTAATTCAAGGCACAAACTCAGAATGGGCGTTGCCAAAGAGCCACGTATCCGAGCGCGGACAGTTTGGTGTGCAGATTGCATGCGCTAAAGTCTGGCAAGCGACCAAGGCCACGGAAGCGCTTTGCTCGATGGTTGATTCTACAAGTTTGAATGAGATCAATCTGAACAGTGGATGCCCCATCGATCTGCTCTACAGACAAGGTGCTGGGAGTGGGTTGCTGGATAACGCTGCCAGGTTGATTAGATGTTTAAACGGTATGAACTACGTGTCAGGGGCGGTACCCGTCACTGTTAAATTGAGAACAGGCACAAAGGAGGGACACCCAATGGCAGAATCCCTCATCAAGAGGCTTGTGCAAGAAACCAACGTCTCAGGAATCACTCTACATGGCAGATCAAGACAACAGAGATACACGAAACTGGCTGATTGGGACTACATCAAGCAAGTCGGCTCCACACTCCGCACTGCCGAACAAGAATTCGCAGATTCACAAGCGGCAAAGGACTCTCATAGAGACGAAAACAAAAGAATACAATTTGTCGGAAACGGTGACGTGAACAACTTTGAAGACTGGTACAAACATTTGGAAGATCCAAACTTGGACAGCATCATGGTAGCAAGAGGCGCTTTAATCAAGCCGTGGATTTTTGAAGAAATCGACGCGCAACAGTACTTGGACAAGACTGGTCAAGAGCGGTTAGAGATACTGCGCGACTACAGTAAATTTGCTATGGACCACTGGGGCACGGACGAGTACGGGATTGCCCAATGCAGAAGATTCTTTTGTGAATTCATGTCATTCTTCCACAGGTATGTCCCAATGGGTATCTGCGAACGATACCCTGTCCTGTTGAACGAACGCCCGCCTCCATGGACGGGAAGGACCGAACTAGAAACTTTACTGGGTAGCGGGAACAGCCAGGATTGGATCAAGCTAAGCGAAATGTTTTTCGGGAAAACAGACGCAGCATTCCATTTCACGCCTAAGCACAAGAGCAACAGCTATTAAGAAGATAAACAAAAACAAAAATGCCACGTGTTGTGAGGTGTGTGGGTGTTGCGTGGCCTACGGTGAGAAATAATCTGCGAAGGGAAATTGCAGAAGTCCAGCGACTTCTGAGAACGACCAATGCCGAGTGAAATCATGACTGCTTTCCGTGTGTGTTGGAAAATAATGGAAACAAGCAAGAAAAACTCGCGTTAACAGCGCAAGCCCTCTTGTCTCGCGGCACAGACGGGCCGCAGAGGAGTATTTAGGGTGGAGAGCAGCGAGTTCTGCAGGGGGTTCTGAGGGCGTCGGTGGTAATTTCGCACGCATTGCGCGAGACGTGAGGCGAGAAAAGCTCGGCTGGTCTCCTTTGCCGCTGAATGAACTGAAGTATTTAAACACCACGGTGTTTGGAATTTACTCTTTTCTGTCACGACTTTCCGGGAATTTTTTAAAAATCGAGGTTTTCCAACGTTATCGATTTTCCCTCTACTGTCGCCAATAGGCTTTTGATTGCATCGCGTTGCACGAGACTGGACCCGACCGCTGAAGCGCTTTGTTGATTCCGCAGAAAAGAAAGAAGTGGAAATAAAAAGAAATAGCCAAGCATTTAGGGTTGTTGTGAATTGTGAGTTAGGTCTTGGTACTTACGAAAGCGCATCACGTTTCTTCTTTGTATTTATTCATATATATACAATTGAAGTCTGAGTTAATAGTATTTCAGACTTTTCCACCTGCATTGTACCATTCCGAGCTTTCCCAATTAGGACTGATCTTTTCTGGCATTGCCAAATGACCGAGGTTATGGGTGATACTTCCGTCCACGCATTAGGAAATGATCCGAACCCTGGCATCACAGTCGATATTAACGTTGAAGGAGATGGCATGTCTAGTGTTACCGTGACTGGTCCGGAGGAGACAGAATCTTTGAAACGCTCTCTGGAAGATACAGATGATGTTGATGGCCATAAGAAACTAAAGGCTGAAATGGAGGTCGACGGTGCGAGTACTGCTGCTTTGGATGATGCCCCTGGCGTTCCCGCCACGGAAGCAAAACCCGAGCCGGAATCGGCCGCAGTTGCCGCTTCAAGTGCTAAAGAAGCTGAGGCTCCAACTATTACTTTTACACCTGAAGGTGTCCCCGTTGTGGATACCTCAAACATGACGCCCGCACCAAAGCCTGAACTCGAACCGGATATGAACAACTTGCCGGCGAATCCAATACCTGAGCACCAGAAAAAGCACGCGATTATGAGTATCAAGGCCGTTAAAAGGCTAAAGGATGCAAGGCCATTTTTATTACCAGTGGACACAGTAGCACTCAATGTCCCATTCTACTATAATTTTATTCCTAGACCCATGGATTTATCTACTATTGAGAATAAGTTAGTTGCTAATGCATATGAGATACCCGAACAAATCAATTCAGATTTTGATTTGATGGTGAAGAATTGTGCAAAATTCAATGGACCCAACGCTGTGATTTCGCAAATGGCAAGAAACATTCAAGCTGCTTTTGAAAAACACATGTTAAACATGCCTGCTAGGGATGCAGTCGCGCCCACGGCTAAAAACTCTAAGAAAAAGAGCGGTGGGTCCGCGATTGGTGGTGCCAGCGCCGGCGGTAGAGACTCTGCGGATTCTCCTTTAGTGATTAGAAGAGCGCAGACACATAGTGGGAGACCTAAAAGGCAAATCCATCCACCAAGGTCAAAGGACATTTACCCTTATGAAAACCAGAGACCTAAGTCGAAGAAAAGGCAACAGGCGATGAAATTTTGTTCTACCGTTTTGAAAGAATTAACAAACAAGAAAAACTCTTCGTTTAATTACCCATTCTTAGAACCTGTAGATCCCGTGGCAATGAATTTGCCAACGTATTTCGACTATGTTAAAGAACCAATGGATTTGGGAACGGTCTCAGAAAAATTAAATAACTGGGAGTACCAAACCATGGAAGAATTCGAACATGATGTGAGATTAGTATTTCAAAACTGTTACGCATTTAACCCGGACGGTACAATTGTGAATATGATGGGTCATAGACTAGAGGATGTTTTCAATTCGAAATGGGCTGATAAACCAGTGTTTAGTAGTTACGAGTCAGATTCAAACTCCGAAAATGAATATGATGATATGGACGAAGGAGAATATTCAGAAGGCTCAGGAATTGATGATGAGGAAATCATTGATGAGAGCTCTATCACAAACCCAGCAATTCAGTACTTAGAAGAGCAATTAGCAAGAATGAAAGTGGAGTTGCAACAGTTGAAGAGACAAGAATTAGATAGAATTAGAAAGGACAGAAGACTTGCCCGTGGTACGACGAAGAGGTCTAAAGTTGGAAGAAGACGGAAGGGCAAATCCGCATCAAGTGGTTCTCAAAGAAGAAGAGATAAAGGCAAACTAAAAACAGTGGTCACTTACGATATGAAGAGAACAATCACCGAGCATATCAATGATTTATCTTCCACCAATCTGAAGAAAGTCATTAAAATCATCATGCCGGATAACACAGATGAAGAAGAAGTCGAACTGGATCTGGACACATTGAGTAATGATACAATACTAACTTTGTATAATTCATTCTTCAGACATTTCGATGAGGGCAAAGACGGTCTGGCTAGCAAATCCAATGGAACCTTGCTTCCTGGGGACCACTCGTCTGTATCTCCAAGGTCAACGTATGGGTCTACTTCTAGTGGCAAGAAAAGAAGATCAAAGGCATTAAGCCAAGAGGAACAATCAAAGCAGATTGAAAAAATTAGAAATAAATTAGCATATTTGGATCACGCATCCCCATTAAGTCAAAACGGTTCACCATCGTTTGCCTCTAACTATCTAAATAAAAACTCGGGAGACTCATCTTCGGATGATGACGATGATGATGGTGATGAAGATAGTGAAAGTGAAGAAGAATAAACTTTCTTTTCGACACGAAAAGAAATACAACATTGTAACAATAGATAGACCTTTTTGTTTGTTTACTTGTCTGAACTTGCACTTTAAAAACATTTGAATTATTTCATAGAATAGACTGCATTATTTAATTTATTATTTTTTTTTATTTCCATCATCAGTTGAATGTTATGTCCTCGTAAACGTTAGAGCTTCTTGGATAAGTTCCTTTTATTAAAATATATTATTTTTTATTGTTTTGTAAAGAATCAATTAAATATTTTAAAAAATTCTGTGTTATATATATATATATATTATAACAATTTTATACACTCAACATATGTAATTTTGAACAATACATCCTTCAAGTGCCCTTATTTGTCTTGAAGTAATTGCTTACCAAAGGGCAAGAACCTCTATTATTCAATTACCTAAATACTTCATTCAAATGGGATATCATCAAACTGTCGAAGAGTTGTATGGACTTTTGCAAAATGCAAATTATGGTGATAAACCTATTGATCCCAAAACGCAAACAAAGATTGAAGTAGAGGAGTTAGATAATGGATCTATAGAGAGCAAGCTACAAGATATGTACCTTACGCCGTCTAATATCTTGTCATGGGACCTTTTGGATTTAGTTCAATCAACCCCCGACTTGGGCTCTATGTCCGCTGTGAAACATGACGGCGAACAGTTTGATTATAATCAGTTTCTCTCTATACCACAAGTGATAAATAGATCGTCACTTGTTTTCAAGAGGAAAGGATTGGATGGGAGAATATCGGACTATAAGGAAGAAGCTAATTTGAAAGATATAAAGGAAGCAAATGCTTCAAATTCTTTATCCATTTCTAGGACATTTGATCATCGTGCTAATAAGGTGAAGGGATCGACGGCTCAACTACCGTTTACACCTGGTGGAATAAACTTGAAATCGTTAGCCGCTGAGGAAGGGGAAGCCGCATCCACTATAAAAAAGGCTTCCAAGTTATTGCATAAGGATTCTTATGGATTATTCGATATTCCTCAAGGAATGACAAGAGGTATTATGCCACAGAAAGATCTGGGAAGGAATGATGTGGGCGCGATGAAGGAGATGCAAGAACTTGATGAAATTGATAATGAACTTGAAGTGGAGCACGAATTAGAAATGAAGAAAACTCAAGCTAAAGAGTCATTAGAAAGTAAACTACATGATGAAGTAATTAGACCAAAAGATGCAGACACGAAGAACCCTGTTACAACAATCGATGAGTTACTACCAATGGATATAGATTTTGGTAGATCTATACCTCCTTTAAAGAGTCATCAGAAGAGGAAAGAATGGGCGCATATTGTGGACTTAAACCACAAGATAGAAAATTTTGAAGAGTTGGTTCCCAATATGGCTAGAACATGGCCATTTGAGCTTGATACTTTCCAAAAAGAGGCTGTGTATCATTTAGAACAAGGTGATTCTGTTTTTGTTGCAGCCCATACGTCCGCAGGAAAAACGGTTGTGGCAGAGTATGCTATTGCTATGGCAAAGAGGAATATGACTAAAACAATCTATACCTCACCGATAAAGGCACTATCTAACCAAAAATTTAGAGATTTCAAAGAAGGAGCTGAAGATATTGATGTAGGATTGATAACAGGAGATGTTCAAATTAATCCTGAAGCTAATTGTTTGATTATGACGACAGAAATTTTAAGATCTATGTTGTATCGTGGAGCTGATTTAATCAGAGATGTTGAATTTGTAATTTTTGATGAAGTTCATTATGTGAATGATCAGGATAGAGGTGTTGTGTGGGAAGAAGTAATTATAATGCTACCACAGCATGTCAAATTTATTCTTTTATCAGCTACAGTCCCTAATACATATGAATTTGCAAGTTGGATCGGGAGAACTAAACAGAAAAATATCTACGTCATCTCGACATCAAAGAGGCCAGTTCCATTAGAGATAAACATATGGGCAAAGAACCAATTAATACCCGTCATTTCTCCAAATAGAGACTTTTTAGAGTCAAATTTCAAGAAACATAAAGATTTGTTAACTGCTTCTAAGTTGGATATTTCTATAGGGAAAAATGGAAGTACTGGTAAGAATGGCTCCTCAAGAGGTGGAGGCTCCTCAAGAGGTGGAGGCTCCTCAAGAGGTGGAGGCTCCTCAAGAGGTGGAGGCTCCTCAAGAGGAGGTAGAGGCGGTGTTGCCCAAAGGGGAGGGAGTAGTAGGGGTGGTGGAGCCAGAGGTTCAAGAGGTGCTGGTGCCATTGGTTCTAACAAACGGCAATTTTTTCAGAGAGGAGGTGCTTCTAAGAAAACATGGCCCGAACTTGTTAACTATTTAAGATCAAAGGATTTACTTCCAATGGTTGTGTTTGTCTTTAGCAAAAAACGTTGTGAAGAGTATGCAGACTGGCTAGAAGGTGTGAACTTTTGTAATAACAAGGAAAGGTCTCAGATTTATATGTTCGTAGAAAAATCCATTACCAGGTTAAAGAAAGAAGATAGGGATTTACCTCAGATTTTGAAAATGCGTTCTTTACTGGAAAGAGGTATTGCTGTTCATCATGGTGGGTTACTTCCTATTGTAAAAGAGCTAATTGAGATTTTGTTTTCTAAAGGATTTATAAAAGTGTTATTTGCAACAGAAACTTTTGCCATGGGTCTGAATCTTCCTACGAGAACAGTAGTTTTTAGTGAAATTCAGAAACATGATGGTAATGGCCTAAGAAACCTAACGCCTGGTGAGTTCACTCAAATGGCTGGAAGAGCAGGACGTAGGGGTCTAGATAAGACAGGTACTGTTATTGTCATGGCGTACACAGATCCTATCGCTGCACCAGCATTTAAAGAAGTTACTTTGGGTGTTCCAACTAAGCTGGAGTCTCAATTCAGATTGACATATAACATGATCCTAAATCTATTACGGATTGAAGCACTTAAAGTGGAAGAGATGATTAAATATTCTTTTAGTGAAAATACTAACCAAACCTCACATCCTGAACATGAGAAAAAAATTCAAGAATTGCAAACAGAGCTGGAAAATATTAAAGAAATCGATTGCTCCATCTGTGGTAGTAGCATTAGCGAACTCCTAACTTTGATTATGAAATATAGAGATTGTCACTCTGAAATGATGGTAACGCTTCCTACTTCTGCTGCTGTTTTCAAAATCATAAAAGTTGGTAGACTTGTTGTCTTTAGAGATGCAGATCAACACTTACGGTTAGGCTTCATATTCAGAAGCAATTTGAGTGAATCTTCTGTTGTTCTTATGGTTATATCAAATCCTAGCGCTTTATCATCTGGTAATCCAAACCAGCTGCCTTATTTGGGGAACACTTTCATGGAGTATATGAAGAATAACTTCGCTCCATTTACTGCCCTGGATCATTACCATATGGAAACTGTTCCTTTAACATCTATCGAATATATCACGGCTTATTCTCTACAAGTCTCTTTCAATTCTGTAATGCAAGGAGAAGAAGAGGCCTTGAACATGTTTGAAAAAGAAGTGAAGATTGTGTTCAAGAGTTCGTTGAAATTAAAGGAGACCAAACAGGAAAATAAAGGAGCTTTGAAGTTACACCAGACTGCTATGGAGAAAGACAATATCAAGAAATCAATTGCATCAAATAATGCTATGAAATGTCCTTCGTTATCTGAGCACTTTGTACCAATATATGCCAAGTCTGATATTGAAAGACAAATTAAAGGTCTTTACCATTTGATGTCTGATGAAAACTTAAATCTATTACCGGATTACGAGCGTAGATTAGAAGTTTTGAAATCTTCAGGCTTCATAGATCATAACCATAACGTTCTCCTGAAAGGGAGAGTCGCCTCTGAGATTAACTCCGGATATGAATTAGTCCTCACTGAATTAATATTAGATAACTTCTTGGGTGATTTTGAACCAGAAGAAATAGTAGCATTACTTTCAGTGTTTGTCTACGAAGGAAGAACCAGAGAAGAGGAGCCACCCATTACAGCTCCTAGACTTGTTAAGGGGAAAAAGAGAATTCAAGAAATTTATCAAAATATGTTAAACGTGTATGAAGCACATCAAGTGCCATTAACACAAGAGGAAGCAGAATTTCTAGAGAAGAAAAGATTCGCAATGATGAATGTCGTATATGAATGGGCAAGAGGGATGTCTTTCAAAGAAATCATGGCAATGAGTCCTGAAGCAGAGGGAACTGTCGTTAGAGTGATTACTTGGTTGGATGAAATTTGTAGAGAAGTGAAAACTGCTTCCATAATAATTGGGAACACAACTTTGCACATGAAAATGTCGAGAGCGCAAGAATTGATTAAAAGAGATATTGTCTTTGCTGCTAGTTTGTACTTGTAATTATCGTACCCATGATATCTGATTTCTCTGTATGAATGATACAACTGATATAATAAATGACTTTATTTTTTTAATATTTAGGTCTTTTAAAGAATTTGAAAAATTTAGAATGTGTATGCGATGAGTTAACTTTTCAATTGTAATAGCAAGTATAAGATCCAACATTGAAACGAGCTACAATCACAGAGCATAGAGATCAGCAATGGCACCCAAATCTAGCAGTAGTTCTAAAAAATCAAGCTCTTCTAACAATGCTTCGGAATCAAGTAAAACATCCAAATTGAAAATTCCTACTGAATTTATCACCCGACCATTACCCAATTCGAATGACTATACGTCCACTAGTGTGGCTATAGTGCATCCCAAAATTTTGCAATTTTTAGAGATATCTAATGGAGCTATGTTTAAGGTCTCCAAGAATGGTGGTCCACCAATAATTTTGGTGGCCAAAGCTGGCCATGAGGAAAACCATCCTCTTAATGTAATAATGATATCAGCTGCCATAAGATCAGTTGGTAATTTTTTACTTGGTGATAGATTAGATATAGGGAAAGCAGCTTTTCAACCACCTTATGCATCCAGCGTACATGTCAGTGTGTTAAATGAACCCATCGAGTTTGATAAAGAGAATATAAAAGTTCTCGATAAAATTTTAAATGAATGTGGGATTATAATGCCAGGTATGACATTCAAGGGCATTGAATTAGACAATACTACAAAGATTGATTTATTGATCACTGATGTGAAAGATGACAAGATTCCAGATATAAGTAAATTACAATTAAAAAATGATACTATTACATCTGAACAAATAAACTGGTTTCTATCCCCACCAGTTATATTTAAGAAAAATTCAAGTAAGATTATAGTTGAAAGAGACTTCAAAATTTGTGATAGTTACATTATTCCTGAAAAACATTTGTTTAGTTCTGTAGGAGGATTGAAGAAAGAAATCGAGACGCTCCAGAGAACTGTGAATCTGCCTCTTCACAATCCTACTCTTTTCAGTGATTTTGGTATTAGTCCACCTCGTGGAATATTATTACATGGTTCATCAGGAACAGGGAAAACTTTGTTACTACGTTGCATTGCTAATTCCACAGATGCACATATTTTGACAATCAATGGACCAGCAATTGTTTCAAAATATCTTGGCGAGACAGAGGCTACTATAAGAGAAATATTTGCTGAGGCTCAAAAATATCAACCGTCATTACTGTTTATAGATGAATTAGACGCGATTGCTCCGAACAGATCTAATGATGATTCAGGTGAGGCAGAAGGCCGTGTAGTTTCAACTTTATTAACATTAATGGACGGACTTGGCGCCTCTGGGAGGGTTGTAGTAATTGCCGCTACGAATAGGCCTAATTCTATAGACCCAGCTTTGCGTCGACCGGGCCGGTTTGATCAGGAAATTGAAATCGGTATCCCAGATATCGCTGGTAGATTTGATATTTTATCCAAACAATTTCAGAAAATGTCATTGAAGAAACATGAATTATCTGAGGAAAATATTAAGTTGATAGCTTCAAAGACTCATGGTTATGTGGGAGCTGATCTGTCTGCTCTATGCCGCGAATCTGTTATGAAGACAATACAAAGAGGAATATCTAATGGTATTTTTCAGGAAAATGAAGAGTTAAAAGTAACGTTGCATGATGTAGAGCTGGCACTCATGGAGATTAGACCTAGTGCCATGAGAGAGATCTTTTTAGAGATGCCTAAAGTGTACTGGTCTGATATTGGTGGTCAAGAAGAACTGAAACGAAAAATGAAGGAAATGATTCAATTACCTTTGGAAGCCTCCGAGACATTTTCCAGATTGGGAGTTAATTCTCCAAAGGGTGTGCTACTATATGGGCCCCCAGGTTGCTCCAAGACATTAACTGCCAAAGCTCTTGCTACGGAATCTGGATTGAATTTCTTGGCAGTTAAAGGGCCTGAGATCTTTAACAAATATGTTGGTGAATCTGAAAGAGCCATAAGAGAAATCTTCAGAAAAGCTCGGGCTGCATCTCCAAGTATTATATTCTTTGATGAAATTGATGCTCTCTCACCTGATAGAGACTCCGGTAGTTCGACCTCTGCCGCTAGCCACGTCTTAACATCACTTTTAAATGAAATAGATGGTGTAGAAGAATTAAATGGGGTAGTTATTGTGGCAGCCACGAATAGACCTGATGAGATTGATCCTGCTTTACTAAGACCTGGAAGACTGGACAGGCATATTTACGTGGGTCCTCCAGATTATGATGCCAGGTTACAAATACTGAAAAATTGTACGAAGAAGTTTAATGTAGAGGACTCTGATGTGGATTTACAGAGACTTGCCTCCAATACAGAAGGCTGTTCTGGTGCTGAGGTAGTCCTCCTTTGTCAAGAGGCAGGTCTTGCAGCAATAATGGAAAACTTGAATACTACGCGAGTCAATGCTTCACATTTTGAAAAAGCTCTGAGTTCAATTTCAAGAGGTATCACACCTGATATGCTTGCTTATTACAAAGGATTTGCTTCGAGAAGTGGCATATCAGCATGATCTACACACACGCACACATATATATAGGAGTATATAGAGAAGTTGATATAATATTTAGTAACTAGTATTTCTAGTTATTATAGAATACTTTTAATTTAACATAGTGATGAACTTCGATACTAAATGCTTAGAGAAATCGTAATTCTTGAACTACGAAGACCATCGAGATAACACACCATCAGTAATACCACAGAATGAACCACACTTGGAATACTAGAAAATTTAAGGATATTACGTCAAAACGGTTAGTCTCTTTACTTAATAAAATCTCTATTGCCAAAGAATTAACATTGGTGGTTCAACCTAAATTGTTGAAGCATCTGAGCAGTTTATACAGTTTTTCTCAATTAACCGACGTTACTAAAGTACGAAGAATACTGATCCTTGATGATCAAATTGAGAGTGAATTACAGAACATGTCGAGCACGGCAGATTACGAGGTGAATTCTGAAATCGTCTTTCTAATAGATACTCAAACAGATTTAAAAATTCCTGATGCACTGAAGAATCTCATTAAAAATATGCCATTAAAGCAATTAAGCATTATCTTTCAAGATTATGGACAATCATCGTTAAATGATACCACGGATCATGTACCTCATTTTATTGCTACTGAAATTAATTTATTGAAACCAATTTCATTGAAACTTTTCAAATGGAATATATTACCTTCACCTGAGTATGATGATAGTTTACTCTTATGCCATACGTTATATAATGCAGATGGTGAAAGTTTGTATTACCCAACTGATCAAAATTTCTTAAATGGTACAAGAAGCATATTAGTGAATAACTTAGTAAATTGTTTAAACTCATTACTGACAGAAACTAAGACAACTATAACACACTCAATAGCGTTTGGCTCAACATCTCAACGGTTAGTTGAAATGTTACGTGATAGATTAACCGCTTCTGAAAACTATGAAGAGAATTTTATACAAAGAGCGTTATATGACAATAAATATAATACCAGTTTAAAAACTGATTTGGTGGTTCTAGAGAGAAGTATAGATCCTATTACACCGTTATTAACGCAATTAACCTACATTGGAGTCCTCGATGACCTTTATGAATTTGGTGAATATTTTGGCGGGAATAAATTAACTTATGAGGAGGCATCTAAGCAAAAGGAAGAAATTCCATTAGACTACCTTAATGATGAAATATGGAATAATTTAAAATTCTTAAACTTTGGCAATGTTGCAATCAAATTAAATCAATTAGCTAAAGATTTACAAAAAAAATACGATTCGAGACACGATGCGGAGACTGTTGGTGAAATCAAAAAATTCGTGGAATCTCTAGGTGAATTACAACAACAGCAAAGTAATCTGAAAATCAATACCACACTGTCGTCCAATGTCATGCAAAAAGTGGAGAATGACACCACATTACAATTTAGTGAAATTCTAGAGTTAGAGCAAGATATCTTGAGTGGGTATTCCAGCGCTACTGTGATCACCAATAAAATTATAGATCTGATTTACGAAAATCAAGTATCTAAGATAGTTTTGTTTAGACTGATTGGTCTATTCTCCTTGTGTAGACATTCAATTAAGGATAAAGAGTTTGAATTGTTAAAGAAAGAATTGATAGATACATATGGAATTGAAAGTTTATTTGAACTCCAAAAGTTATCATGGATTGGAATCATCAATAACAAGAGTCGAGATACTTCTCATGTGCCTTACCTAACTTTTAAGAAAGACTACAAGACAATTTCAAATTGGCTAAACACCATTGTTAATGACGATGCCTCGTTGCCAGAAAAACAAGATCAACCCGCCATGCCTCAGGATGCCAGTTTTGCATATTGTGGGGTAGTACCTATAACAACAAGATTAGTACAGCTATTATACAATCGCAGTGATCTGAGTAGGTTCTATGCCTCACAGCAGCCGTTTATTTTATCAAGAGAACCTAGTCTGGCAAAGACAGAGTCATTATTTGACCAAATATGGAGAGACACCTCAATTGCAAAAGAGGAAACCTGGATAACGCCGCAAGTCTTAAAAAAGATCCCTTCCCAAAGCAAGAGACAGAACGATTTAACTTATGATAAGACTATTATTGTCTTCATTGGCGGTGTAACCATGGGCGAAGTTGCTACATTGAAATTCTTACAAAAAAAATTACAAGAAAAAGGAATCCACAAGAGGTTTATCATAGTGGCAGACGGGTTGACAAACAGTAACAGAATTCTATCGACTGCCAAGAAGTTATAGTCCATAGCAGTTTAAATCTATTCATCATACTAAAGCTTTACCTAGACTTAAAACCACGTGACTATAAGATATAGTAATATGTCCGGGTGATGGGTTTGCTGTTTTTTTTTTTTTTTTTTTTTTAATCGAGCCAATGACCTTTCAATATGACTTTTAGGCTCCGTAATGGATTTAGTGGTTTTTAACAGTTCTAGATGAAAATAACAACCATTATCTTACTATTCTAACAGTGGAACGGTTCAATAAATTATTTACTGATTACCCAGGGATACTACTATGTTTAGCAGACAACTTGTGAGGCTTTCTACCAGAAGAGCTTTCAGCTCTACGCTAAGAAATCCCGTCCATTTTAAAGAAGGTGTTTACTCTAACCTACCTTTCAAAGTACACAACAGAAAGATTCCTTACGCTGTCGTCCATTTCGGATTTTTAGGTGTTGGATTCTGTGTAACTTTCATTGCTATTTTTGTCCAGCAATGGAAATCAGGTAATATTTAAAAAGCTTTAAAGCATTCAACTTTTGTGGGGATGAATAACTCAATTCGAAACAACCTATATTCATGTCTGTGGCTCCTTTCAAGATAATGTAAAACTGATACGGGGTTAGTTTAAAATAATGAAAAAATAGTAAAACTTAGTGCAAAGAGGTAATCAATGCAAAGACACTACGAGTTCCTTCATATATGACCGACTGGTATTTAAACTTGATTTACTATCAGGGTTAGTTTATATACAAACACAATCATAAGACATACGTATGTATACTAATGAACTGTTATCTTTCTGCATTTTAACCATGCTATATCTTGATACTGGTTCTGACTTATTTTATCTTCTTAATTTTATTAGTCATTGAAGAATCTGGCTTTATCGTATTTAGTTGTGAAGTATGGCTTCTTTTCACAAATGGCAAATGGCTTTGTCTTGATATACTTCTCTTGTTTTTCGAGTTCAATGAAGAATGATCTTTGGAATCGATAGTGTTATTTCTTTTCAAAATTTTTAGGTTTGCCAACGGTAGTGGAAATCTAGGTTCGGAACTGGTGGGACCCACTGCATTATTTAGCATAGGCTTTTTTGGCGTCGATAAAGTATAATCTGTCAATTTGGAAAAAACATTAGATCCATGAGAGCTATCAGGGAAAAGTTTTGACGACATCAGCTCACTATTAAATGAGCTTGGAATACGAGGAGGACCGTTTCTTGAATTTAAAGGAGTGAAAAGATACTTATCAACCATAGTAGACTCTGCGATAAAACCTGACGAATCATTTTTTAGTTTTGAGTCATCGTAAATGCTATCTACTTCCTTAGGTACAATAGTACCAGGTGAAGAATTAGAAGCAAGAGAACTGGATTTCTTTTTCAACGATTTAGAAGTTTGTTTCAATTTCATTAAAAAATCTGAATTACTATCTATCTCACCATCATCCATATCCTGTGTTAAATCTACTGTTGGAGGCGGTACATTAGATTTTTGTCTAGTCAATGAGTGTGCTTTGTATCCATGGCCATTATTATTATTATTATTATGAGATCCAAAGAACGAAGACATTGAGGATGAATTCGAAGTAGAAGGCGTTCTTGTCTTCTTCTTTGATTCCAATTCTTTAATCCTACTTTTCAATCTTGGGATAGTATCCAGTTCTTGTTTTGCTTGATATAACAATTGCTGTTGTCGATCCACTTTCTCTTTTAATTTCAGACAATGGCTTTGATAATATTGAATTTGATTCATTAATCCATTAGTTTGAAATTTAGACACCGTATACACGGTTTCTAGCAATTCAGGTAAAGGCTCAAAATACGATTTAACATCACCGGGCAAATTGTTATTTGCGTCTAATTTGATGACAGATATTTCATTTGAATGACAAATGGGACAATTCTTAACAGAACCACCACTTAGATGATTCGAACAGAGAATGTGCGCACAAGAAGTAAGACTCAAAGGACCTTCCGAAGAAGACCGCTGATGGCAAATTCCACAATAAACAAACGGCTGTTTAAAGAGATACGAGGACATTGAAGCGCCAGCCAGGAAATACGCGTTAACACTGCAAACTTCCCTTGAATAGGAGTGTCAAAAAACATCAACCGTCAATCAACTCATGTTCTGTGTAAAATGTTGTTTATATATAAACACCTGACTCGAAAATATCGGTTTTGCCCCTTGAATATTACGATTAGCCGCCGAACACATTTGTCCTCCCAGCAGAGAAATGACATATATAAGACGAGCTAATATTGCTGGATCTAAAACATGGCAACGTAGGAACAGTGTTTCAAATCCGGCACGGTGAGCTATGTTATTTCATACTCTTTTTGGAGTTGTTTTACACAAGCCCATAGGAGGGCTTGCTCGTCCTTTGATGCGCCGCCGCTTGCCATCCACCTGATGCGTAATTGTGGATCTACAAGTAAAAGGTAGTCTGTGAATAAGTTGTTTATCTCGAGGTGCTCTCTTACTGTGAAAGGTAATTGGTTTCTGTCAGTGATAAAATACTTCTCATGGCGCTGCTCCGATATATTTGACCGTAAAGTGTTTAGAGATAAAAGTGCCACCATAGATTTAAAAGAATTCTCTACCCAATTAATATCAATCAATTGGATTTTGTTAGTTTGCCATTTTTCAAGATCTGTTCCTGGGAAGTATTGTAAAGACAGTTTTTCAGCTTCTCCATTACCAAATATACGAACTATAGAGATTTTATCTTTTAAAGAACTTTCAATTGATGTAGGACCGCTTTTTTTCATTATAGGTCTTCCAACCAAATGAGGAAAGAATAAAGACTGATCAGCGGGCCATATTGAGTCGGGTGAATAGAACAGTTTACCTTTTGTCTTTCGGTACGTGTATATTTCGTACATTCCAGATTTACTATACTCAATCGATAATTCTTTAGAACGCTTAAGAGTCTTCTCTTCGTCAAACAAATCCCTAATAGAGTTACCATGGGAGTATTTAACGTCGGAAGCTGGAGGAGTTTTCATCCCAATCGGATTACTCAGTTTTCTTACAATATGCTCTTTCTTTTCCGCAGCATCGATAATTGGCTGGAAAAATTTGTTAAAGAAAAGGACGTGGTTATTAAAAGAGCTAAAAGTTCTTTTGCCTCCATTCTGCCAGATTATACTGTTAAACATTGTATAACACTACTCAGTTGACCTAGTTTCACTTATGGCTTTTGGCATCATTACGTTCTTCACAAGATATCTACGCTTTTTTTTTTTTTTTTTTTAAATTTAGGCAGTTTTTGGGGCTACCTATGACGAATGTCGCTTCACCGGCGAAATTCTTCAGATGATTAAAATTCGAAGTTTCCAATCAGGCATGTGTTTCACTTTCATCACTTTTTTCTCTCTTTTCAGTGATGATAATACGGACGTTTCAAATGAGAAGCCAAAAAAGTAACGCTCTTCATAAATGTTCCCTCTTCTGAATTAAATCCTTCTCATCTGAAAGTTGTGATTGCTATTTGTTCTTTATAAAGTCGAATAGAAAAAATAGACTTTACGGTTATACCCACCTTATAACTAAAGGCCGTTTTACCCATTTACTATAGTTTGTATAAAAAAGTTGCTTATTTCAATCGATCAAGATCATTTCCATAGTAACGTGCAGAAAGTCCCCCCAGCTGGCGATACTGAGAATTAAAGCCTACACGCGAGATATAACAGTCATTAATATCGTAAAAGAAGTAGAGCATACCGTACAATCTTCATGGCACCGAAGACTGTACTGAAGTTAAGATTGGATCCCCCAATAAATGAGAAGTTTTACAGTAGCAATGATATGATATCAGGAACGGTAACTTTATCCCTGACGAAGCCAGCACCTGTGAAGAAAATAGCCGTTCATTTAAGGGCATTTACAGAAACCACCACAAAGATAGAGGACAGTGTGGCACCACAAGGCGGGTTTTTAGTTCCCGCACAAGATAATCGTTCTATTCATACAATAATTGATTTAGAGGAGAGAGTCTTTCCACCGGATAATGTATGGAATGCGATCGAAGGTGAGTCTAAACCCTTTAAGATCAGTCCCGGTGAATATAGTTATAACTTTCAATTCGAAAGACTAAAGGGAAAGAGGCCTACTTGTCTAAAAATGCATTCGAAGGACACTTATGGTTACTTGAAGAAGAAAGATGTGCATTTACCACCAAGCTTCAACATTAAATGGAAAGAACTGAATAAGATAGATAACCTGGACCTTTATTTCTATTCACAAGGGAAGATAACTTATATGGTACAGGCTATTGTTGATTTAGGAAAACCATTAGTTTGGTTCAAACCTATGGATCGTATAATAAGAGATTTTGAATTAATTGAGTTTATTCCTAGAGTGAAAGAAATAACATACCCAACGAAAAGAGATCCGCCTAGAGAGGGTTCATCTGCTGGATCTATTGGTACCGGGTTCAATTCTAACGAAATTACTAACGGACTCAATAATAATGCCACAGTGATAGGTGACGAGTTGGTACTGCCAAACAGCAACGTCAGAGTTAAACCTTCCAGAGGGGTCTTATTAGCTATGTCAAGCGAGAAAAATTCAGATGCTGCGGTGAGAACCTCTGCTGGGACCATCACTCAAAACCCTATACACTCACCAAATCTATCTGCTGGTTCATCGTCCGTGTCATTGTCAACTTCGCATAATACAGCTCAGAGTATACCATTTTTGAATTCTATGGCCATAACACCGGTGTCTAGATCAAATTCCTTAAGTCCAATAATACGAAGATATCCTTCAACTTTGAAATTATCGTTGCCTACAAGTGGTAGCCAAATATGGATGGAAGCTCGATGTGTTAACAACGGCTTCAAAAGTGTTTATAGGCTAGATCCGCTTTTCAGCAAAGGTTCTAAAAAATTTGATTCATTATACGTGATGTTTCGTGGTTCTTTAAATGATTTAAGGGCATTAAAACTCGAGCCTCTGAAAGTTCAACTGAATCTTCTAGAGAACGCATCATATCTATCTCAAAGAGTATCAAACGACAACGTTTCATCCTTAAGATTAATTGAATTAGATTTATATGAACATTTTGATAAAATATTTGATATGAATGAATTGACCCTAGTGAATAACGATTCCAATATGATGGCAGATTCAATGTGTCTTTACGAATGTGAGCTAAAATTATGGAACCATCCGGTTTTGAAAAAATTATTGTTCAATGAGGAAGACTATATACATCGTGGGAATAGACTTTACAGTTTCAAGACTTGTTCGATTAAAAGAGTTTTTGCCTTCCAGTTACTGCTAGACTGGAAAGTTGTCAATGCAATAAGGCACCTCGAGATTATTATTGACGATCCACAAATTTATTGCGAAAGCAAGAAGAAACCTAGAGTTGTCGAAGCACCAGATTATTTACCTAGGTATGTTGAACCACCACTGTATATCGAATAGCTATATATAGTACTAATGATAACATTCAAGTTTTAGAAGATATATAATATGTGGAACAATCAAATGATATACAGTCATTAGAAGAGTCTAAATACCATATGTATCTTCAACTAACATCAAGCAGTTGTAACGTATAAAAAAATAATAATAAGACTAATTAAACCGTACCAAATAAAAACTTTCTAGTCACATAACAACAGTAGGGCGTTTACAATAAGAAAACAGCAGCTACTAAAGCAACGAAGGAGCCACTGGCTTGCAAGTAGTTAGCAGCACCAGAATGAATAGTAACTAGCGAAGAAGAAGATGAGGAAACGTCTTGAACAACGTTATTAGACCCCACACTGGAAGAAGCACTCGAGGCAGCAGTCACGTGCGAGGAGCTAGATTCGGCAGAAGAAGCGGCAGCAGGAGAAGTGGTAGTAACAGAGCTGCTTTCCACAGAGGAAACTGGCTTACTGGAGGATGCTTCAGAAGAGGAACTAGTAGGAGCTGATGAGCTAGAAGCGGCTGTGGTGCTGACAGAGCTCGAGGAGGTAGAGCTTCCAGAAGCGATAGAGGATGAAGAGACGGACGATGAAGCCGACGAAGATGCAGAGGAAGACACCGACGAGGAAGTCGAGTTGTTGTCACCTAGGGACACGTTTTGCTCGGAACAGGAGCTCTTGAAAGCAGAGTAAGCAGCATCAGCTTGGTTGTCTGGACATTTGCTGTCCAAACAGTTCTTGACGTTAGAGTTCTCATTCTCACAGAAACAAGCAACGTTGTTCAAAGTAGTACAGGATGAAGAAGATTTACCTACTTCAGCGACACAGGCTAACAAACAAGCTGGAGGAGCAGCCAGAACTCCTGAAGTTAGGAAAGCAGCAGATAAAGCACCGGACACTAAAACAGAGAAACGCATATCTAACACAGTATAACAACAAGTACTTGGTAAAGGAGCTGTAACAAACGAATGGGACTTACCTGTTGACAATAACTGGCACAATAACACTATTACACTTATATATCTAAACAAATGTTTCAGATCAACTGTTAGTTGTTTATGTTGCAATGTTATTTATAGACTGGAAAGAACAATTTTCCAACAAAAGAAATTTACACGTGCGAAGCGACACAGTAAGCAAACGGTCACGTGTAAAGCACGTGACATAGAGAGCAGCCGGGTAATACCGTATTTTCTATTCCTCCAAAGCGACCCATGACGTGAATCTTGGTGCTTTTGGTATGAGTGCTTTGCAATTGACGCAAGTGGTTACCACCATTGCAACCTACGTGACTTGTGGAGCTATGGGCTCGTCCTTTGCGAAAAAAAATATTGAATTGCTACTAATTTTTTAATTACGATGGCTCCAAGGACCCCGTATTCCTGAGCTACTTCGTGACAAGTATTGCTACAATTCTGATATAAACGTAGGTCTTTGAAGCAGGGTTCAACTATCCTTGGGGTATTCTGTCTATCAGTTCTACTTCATTGGTATGAATATATACAAAATCTTGACATGAACCGGCAGAAATATCGCTACTCCGTCAAGAATTTATAGGTTTCCAGTCCGTTAACTATTTTAAACACTAACCATTAGTATAGCTCTCATACCTCCAAGAGAGGTTGGGGTAACGTAGAATGGAAGTACCGGCAGACAGGTAAACTGGATCTACCTTTTATCTGAGAAACAAAACAAGACGGTGCTTCTACTTCTTTGGCTGGTCTCGCGTATTGGAATGGTCGCCCAGTGCTTTTGCATCTTCCTTTGTAAAGTCAGGGAACGCCATATCGCTTCGTAGATTTCCATCCTTCCTCAATTGGTCTATGATAATGGGCTGGAAAAAACTCATACTCATATAGATACTTACAGCGGTCACCACCACAACTGCCGAAGGACCAAACCCTGTAATTCGAGCCATTTCAATCAACGACCACCTTTGATTAACCGTTTTTTCCGGATCTTACTTTGAACAAGGATTACACTGGAATTAGTATAAAATACACTTATTTTGGTAATTAATTTGAAAAATTGTGTAACCCCCATCAACACTTATATATCCTGTTTTCTAGTCACGTACTGCGACTTGATTGGTAGTTGGCGATCAATTGAATTGCTGATCCTTTAGAATTTATTTCTCATCGTGGAAATATTGGAGTTGCTGTTGGTTCATGAGTTTTGGATTGAACAGATTGATTTGTAACACCAGGCTATTCACTACTAGACGATCGATATTCTTCCATAACACAAGGTTTATGATGACACACTCTTACAAGATTCTACAAAAAGATTTTATTAAGCCTGATCTTGACGATAGATCATACCGTTATATTGAATTATCTAACGGGCTAAAGGCGTTATTAATCCATGATCCTACTACTGATAAAGCGGCCGCTGCTTTAGACGTTAATATTGGTTCATTTGAGGATCCTGAAGAATTACCAGGACTAGCTCATTTCTGCGAACATTTGTTGTTTATGGGTTCTGAAAAATTCCCTGATGAAAATGAATACTCTAGTTATTTGAGTAAAAATGGTGGTTCTTCTAATGCTTACACTGGTGCTCAAAACACTAATTATTTTTTTGAAATCAATTTTGAACACTTGAAAGGTGCTTTGGATAGGTTTTCTGGGTTTTTCACTTGTCCCTTGTTTAATGAAAAATCTACATCAAAGGAGATCAATGCTGTTGATAGTGAGAATAAAAAAAATTTACAAAACGATTTATGGAGAATTTATCAGCTAGATAAATCTTTAACTAATAAGGAGCATCCTTACCATAAATTTTCAACTGGGAATTTAGCCACTTTGGGGGAAATCCCAAGTTCTAAAGGGTTAAACATTAGAGATGAATTATTGAAATTTTATAATAAGGCTTATTCTGCTAATCTAATGAAGCTCTGTATCATTGGCAGAGAAGATTTGGATACTTTATCCGAATGGGCCAATGACTTCTTTGTGGATGTGAAAACGACTAATAGATCATTGCCTAAGTATGACTCCAAGATTTTAACCGACGAGTTTTTACAAAAAATTGTTTACGTGAAGCCTGTTAAAGATTTGAGGAAGTTGGAGATTTCATTTGCTGTCCTTGATACCGATAAAAATTGGGAATCTAAACCTTCTCACATTTTAAGCCATTTGGTGGGTCATGAAGGATCAGGTTCTTTACTGGCCTTATTGAAGTCAAAAGGCTGGGCCAATGAATTATCCGCAGGTGGGCATACTATTTCCGAAGGAAATGCATTGTTCGATGTTAATATTGATCTAACTAAGGAAGGGCTTTCTCAGTATAAAGAAGTAATCATTCATGTTTTCCAATACATTGAAATGCTAAAGGAGCATCTACCTCAGGATTGGATTTATTTTGAATTGGAAAGTATTGCTAAGGCAAATTTCAAATTCAAACAAAAGGGGAGTCCTTCAAATACTGTTTCATCATTAGCTAAAGAATTAGAAAAAGAATTTATTCCAGCAGAAAGGATATTGGCAACTAAATTATTTACCAAGAACGAACCACAGTTACTTTCAAAGTATCTTACTGGGTTAAATCCAAAGAATTCCAGAATTACTTTGATTTCAAGAGAAGTGGAAACAGATGCCACTGAAAAATGGTATGGTACGAATTATAAGTTCGTCGATTATCCTGAGGATTTATTGAGTGCTATTAATAATCCAGGAGTGAATACTGCCCTGATTTTACCAAGACCTAATGAATTCGTGGCAACAAATTTCAACGTCTCAAAACCCGAAGGTGAAGTTATACCTTTGGAAGAACCTTTACTACTCAAGGAAAGCGAAAGAGGAAAATTGTGGTATAAGAAAGATGATAGGTTTTGGCAACCAAGAGGGTACTTGTATATCAGTTTGAAATTACCCCATTCTCACTCTAGTGTAACTAATGCCATTTTGACTAAGTTATACGTTCAATTAGTGAACGATCACTTGAAAGATTTACAGTATGATGCTGCTTGTGCTAATTTGCATGTATCATTTGTCAAGACTGATCAAGGTTTAGATCTAACATTTACTGGGTTTAATGATAAGTTGGTGGTTTTATTGATTAGATTTTTACAAGGAATCACTGATTTTAAACCATCAAAGGATAGATTCCAAATTTTCAAGGATAAGACTATTCAACATTTGAAAAATTTGCAATACGAAGTTCCTTACTCTCAAGTAGCTTCCTACTACAAAGCGTTAACTAATGAGAATGTTTGGTTTATCTCTGAAAAATTAGAAATTTGTAAAGAAATTACTTATGCGCAATTACTGACTTTCATCCCAACACTATATGAAGAGTTAAGCTACGAATCATTAGTCCATGGGAATATGAAGAGTAGCGAGGCTTTAGAAGTTGAGTCATTGATCAACACTTTGTCAGCTAATGTGATTACGAGTCCTCAACGCAGTAACGCTAGATTAAGATCATACGTTTTGCCTGCGGCTAAGACTTCCAGATATGAGACCTTCTTACAAGATGATAAAAATTTGAACTCATGTATTCAACATGTCACTCAATTGGAGATTTACAGTGAGGAGATCAGTGCTAAAGGTGCATTACTTGCACAAATGATTCATGAACCCTGTTTTGATACTTTGAGAACGAAAGAACAACTAGGATATGTTGTTTTTAGCTCGAGTTTGGAAAACCATGGTACCTGTAATATTCGTATATTAGTTCAATCTGAACACAGTACACCATATTTAGAATGGAGAATCGACAGCTTTTATCAAAAATTCTGGGAACTTTTGAAAGCCATGTCAGATAAAGATTTTGCAAAGCATAAAACTGCATTATGCAAGACTTTATTACAAAAATACAAGAATATGAACGAAGAAAGTTCCAGGTACACTTCTTCGATCTACTTACGCGACTACAATTTCTTGCAAAGGCAAAAGAAAGCCGATTTAGTAGAGCAATTGAGTAAAGACGATATGATTAAGTTTTATGAGAAATACATTATATCTCCAGATTCTACAAAACTTGTCATACATTTAAAATCAGCTGTGAATAACCAAGAGATAGATGAATCTAACTTGGATACCAAAATTTATCCAAGCGGTGAATTAATTAAGGATGTCGGGGAATTCAAATCCAAGTTATACTTAGCGCCAGTCCGCCAACCTGTGAAAAAATACGAAGTAGCACGTCTATAATAGTATATCATTTAAGTAAGTTAAAATTCCGTTGGTGTACGAGTCCTGAAATGCAAGAACACAAGAGAGAGTTTAAAAAATGTTGACACTCTTCGACATTCGAGAACTAAAATTCAATTGCTCATTAATGGCTACAAAAGAATCAAAAGAAAACGAACTTCCTATCCTGTCAGAAACTTAAATTTTATTCTGGGAAACTTGTATTTCAATTCTTAGATTGAAACACTGGCAATTAGTTACTGTTTGAAGACAGATAAACCAACTGTGGCATGCTTCCGGTTGTTATTTGATTCAGTTTCTTTAAAAAGAAGGATTTGTTGAAAAATTATTAAGTGCTACAACTAAGAATTTATTCTGAAGCTGATCGTGTGCCATTTATATATAAATTTGAAAATTTTTTTGAATTAATTCACTACTAAAGGCGAAGAATGCCAATTCTTAGGGTTTATAAACATCAGTATACAAATCTATTCTTTCAATGATAAATGGCGATCAAGGCCAACTACTGTGCATTTTCCCGACCGTTAAATGAGAAGCTCCTTGGATACAGAAGCTCTTCACATTCTAATTGGTTCGTCAAGGACTAAATGATAATCTTTGTAAAATTCTGTAAATTATATGATGTAAAACGTATATTGATATCACTATTCTATGAGATTTCGAAATTATACAGGAGGAAGTTAAAAAGACAATAACAACCAGCTAGCATGTCTATTATATTATGGAATAATGCTAATGCATGATGTGTTTTTAGGTTATCTGAATTTGTGAAAGCCAATATCGTTAGCTCTTTCTCTGAAACATTGACGACAGATGTTCAAATCGTATTTTCTAATCAAACCAGAGTGTGATGAACAGACACGACATTGGCGCGAACCTTTACCGAATCTTCTTGGGTGGGAGAACCAAACGTTTTCGTGAGCCATATTTATTCTGAAATTATGAACAATTCAATTGATACGTTAAATCTTGTTAGTAAAAAAAGATACTCTTATAATACTGAAAGCAAAGGTTAAATTTCATTGTTTTGTTGGAAAAAATGGATATCTACACCAAAACTGTCTTTATAAACCAAGGTAAGGTCTGATCCTCAACATTCCTAATTCATATCATCCTAGCTCGTCCAACCATGCTTCTTCAACAACTAACCGTACATACAATTTATAAGTGGGTTACTGAGATTATCTAAAATGTAATCCTAGTGCCTCCAAAGCGATATATCGTATAAGTATAGTTCCAATATTGATTTTTAATCACGCCATTAGCATATAGATATTACACTATATCAGGTGTACATTATAGAACTGGAATCTCTGCCTGACTCTGGGCCAGTCTATCTGTCTGCCGACGGTTCCAGCCTAGACTGTATTTGGAAACATTGCTCGTTGCGCTCAACTGTGTGCACACAGAAACAATAACCAGATAATGTGTGTAATGCAGGAAAGCGTAATGCGCAAACTGCTTTTGCCAAACCGTTTGTTTTTTTGTCAGCAAAAATGGTTTTATTACTTTGAAATAATGTACGGAGTTTAATGTTTATTAGCAGTCTTTAAAAAAGTTGGCCCGTTTCATAATTTTGAAGCCCTATTTTCATATTTGAACCCTACCGTGGAAAATTTTTTTACGCAAGATACACTACAGAAATGCTTAAGCGATGCGATGAGCTTTACAATCATTTGTTACATAGGTGTGAAATTCAAGCTAAAGTCGTCTGTAGAGGTATTAGCGATTCAAGATTGCGTAGGCTAAACGACATGGCCAATCATTCGCACCGATCTTCTTTTAAAAAGAAACATAAGTCCTTTAAATCTAGGCATTCTTCTAAAGGTTCTTTGAAAAAAGAATTCAAAGGTAAGGTTGAAAGAGATATAGTGAATAATCCTGCTTTGAAGAGTGTGTCCAGGTTAGAGAGGAAAAACACTGCCAAACAAGCTAGAGCGAAAAAAATATTTGAGAGTTTAGAGAATAGGAAGCTGTTTGAAGGATCTAATGGTGCAGAGAAGATTATTACAGTAATCCCATTAACGGCAGATGTGGATTCCACCGACATTATTTCTAAGCTTTTATCCGCATCAGACTTAGAATTGACTGACCTACCGATTTCAAAAGAGATAGGAAATGTAATGTCTATTCGAAGTTACAAGATAAGCAAATTCAAAAGCAACATCAAGATTATTGTGCCAGATATGTCGAACTTTTTAAATATCCTTGATTGCGCCAAGATAGCTGACTTTGTTGTGTTCGGATTAAGTGGTACGTCTGAAGTGGATGGAGCCTTCGGTGAACAAATCGTGAGAGCGTTAGAGTTGCAAGGTATTTCATCTTATCTTGGTGTAGTTTCTAATTTATCAAAGGTCCATGAAAAGGAAAAATTCCAGCTAGACGTAAAACAATCCTTAGAAAGTTATTTTAAACATTTTTTCCCTAATGAAACCCGTATTTACAATTTAGAAAAATCATCAGACGCTTTAATAGCTTTAAGAATTCTGTGTCAAAAGTTACCAAGACCCGTAACCTGGAGAGATAACAGAGGTTATTTGGTTGCAGACGAGATTGATTTTATTGATGTCGGTCATACAGAACTGGGAGAATTAGTGGTCACCGGGACTGTTCGTGGAGGTGGGTTTCACGTAAATAAATTAATTCATATTCCAAATTTTGGAGATTTCCAAGCTTCTAAGATTGAAATCTTGAAAAGATTCGAAAGCAAAAAAGCTTCAGTCAAGGAAGATGTCCTAGCTTTTGATCAACATGTTTCAATCTTCGAATCAAATGAAAACCGCGAATCCTTGAATGATTTTGCTCAGCAGGATTTAAATTTAGAAGAATTCTCTGATTATGATAATGATGATGATTTTGAGTATGAGAATCTAAAATCAGCTAGATTTGACGATCATGGATACTTACCAAGAACTGATGTTGCTGACAAACCAGCGAAGGTCCCAAAAGGAACTTCTGATTACCAAGCTAAATGGTATATTGATGATGTGGTAGATGACAATGGTCAACAGGATGATATAGAAGCTGACGGTACGGAAGATATGATGATGGATGAAGAAACTCCTATTTTTGCACCAGCAACCGATATCGAGAACGAATTTGAAGAAGGTGATTCAGAAGATGAAGATTTTATGGATCTTTCACCAGAGGAAGAAGAACGTCAGTTGAATGAATATAGGGCATTAGAAGAAGAAGACAGAGAGTTCCCAGATGAAATGGAACTTCACCCAAACGAATCTGGTGTAGAAAGGTTGAAAAGATACAGAGGCTTAAAGAATCTGAACAATTGCTATTGGAATGTCGATGAAAAGGATCCAGATTGTCCTCCTGAATGGAAAAGACTTCTAAGAATAGGAAACTATAAAAATACCCGTAATAGAATCATGAAAGAGACTCAAAATGAAAACCAAGTGCGTGCCGGTGATCAGGTTAAGATGTATATTGCATTTCCTAAGGACAAGATTAATTTACTCCAAAAGCCTCAGGAGGTTTTGTTTGCATTGTATGGGCTATTATCACATGAACATCAAAACACAATTGCTAACTTTTCTATACAAAGATGGGAAGAATACGAAGAACCTGTACCTTCAGAGCAACCCCTTATTGTACAATATGGTATAAGGAGATATCAAATCCACCCGTTATTTTCTAGTGCTTCAAATAGTGCTAATAACGTTCATAAATTTGAAAGGTTTTTACATCCGGATACTCTATCCATTGCAACATGTATTGCACCAGCTGACTTTACCCAATCCCCTGCGATTTTCTTCAAGTGTAATCCGCTAGACCCTAAGGGATTAGAATTAGTAGGTCATGGCTCGTTTGAAAATGCAGATCACACCAGAGTTCTAGCTAAAAGAGCTATTCTTACTGGCCATCCTTTCAGATTTCATAAAAATGTCGTTACTGTTCGCTATATGTTCTTCAATCCTAAAGATGTCGAATGGTTTAAATCAATTCCACTATTTACCAAATCCGGTAGATCAGGATTCATTAAAGAAAGTCTTGGTACTCACGGTTACTTCAAAGCTACTTTCGATGGAAAATTATCTGCACAAGATATTGTGGCAATGTCCCTGTTCAGACGTGTATGGCCAAAAAAATCTATACCGTGGGTTCCTTAGATTCATACACTACATACATATACACATACACACATATATATTAAACTGTATCTTTAGACTGAAAAGAACCATTCACTTAGCTCTATTGGAATCAATGTCTAGTTCTGTTGCACGTGACTGTGTCTGATATTACGAGTGACGCACGTGCACACAATATCAACACTTTTTAATTATCAATTTTTAAAGGCCTTTGGGATTTCTGTTTAAGTATCATTGAAAGGTCTACGACAAAAATCCTTTTGTTGATGGGAGTTTGAGAAGTTAAATCTTACTAGTTTATATTTGCTCAAACTAGATTTGTATTCGTGAAAGATTTTTGAATTTGCGATAAACATTGCCAATAAACAGCGAAAGAAAACTGAAATAAAATGGAAGCTGTTAGATACACTTGTAATTCTTGTGGGATTGATTTCAAGTCAAGTGACACACAGAGGTACCATATGAAGACAGACTGGCACAGGTATAATTTGAAAAGACGTGTTTCGAACATAGCGCCAATATCAGCCGATGAGTTTGCTAAAAAATGGCAGATTTCAGAGAAGAATAAAGAAAAATATGATGAATTCGGATTTGCTATCTTGAAGTCTTCCCACACATCAACTGCCTTCAATTTGCGTAAACACAACATCAACGATGATCCTACCACAGATGAAGATATTGATTTCGATGAAATAGACATAGAATTCATAACTAATGATGAGGGTTCTGAATTAAAGAGAACAATCTCTACATCAAAGTCTCACATTTCTGAAACATCCGAGATTTCCAAAATCTCTATTGATAATGATATGCATAATTATTCGGATTTTGGAGAGCGCACTGCTTCTGAATACGGGTTTACTACCGATTCTTTCGATGAGTATTATTCCAGTGATAATGAGTTTTCCGACTCTAAATCCAAAATGAGAAATCAAGACTATCAACCAAATTTATTTAGTCATACGGTCTGTCTGTATTGTGGGTTTGAAAACAATGAATTGGAAAGGAATATAAAACATATGTTTCGGAAGCATGGATTATACATTCCGGAAAGAACGTATTTGACTAACTTGCCTGGTTTATTAGATTTTCTTATAAATACTATCATTGTGGATTACTCCTGTTTATGTTGTAACTTTGTAGGGTTGACGCTGGAAAGTATAAGAGCACACATGGAATCAAAACGTCATTGTAAGATGCCCTTTGAAACCTGGGAGGAAAAGGATCTTTTTTCACCGTACTACGATTTCTCGTTGCTAGGAGATAATATTGAGCCTGTTAAACCTAAAATATCGTCTAAAAAAGGGAAGACAATTCAATTTGCTGACAATACAGTTGCAATCGATAGAGATGGCGAAGTGTCGGAGATCAAACTAGAAAATGGTTCAACTCTAAGTCACCGCTCAAACATGAAATATTTGAAACAAACCTTACCGAATCCTCCAGTTCACAAAGAAAGCCGCAGTACGGTGTTGGCAGCTGATAGAAGAATGATTAGTGGTATTACAGAAAAGCAATTCAAGAAAGGTATAAAAAACATGCAAGATATAGAGAGAAGAGCAATGAGTTCTCAAGTTAACAAAGATGTGAAAAGATTAAACTTTCAACCTCATTACCGAGACCAACTTTTGCAATAGATGGAATGTCTTTACTTCTTATATTATATATATATATATATATATATATATATGTTGGCCAACTTGCATTTTATTACTTTTCAGTTTGTTAGGAATTAGCAATAGTTGTATTATGTGGAGAAGACGCCCCATATACTGTAGAGTTCATATCAGGTGAATCCATAAAAGATGATTCCAACACTTGTGATTTACCTTTCAAATTGTTATCTTGTTTGAGGTTTGTGTTTGTCCTCAGTTCATCTGGATTGTTTAAAAACGAATCTATTATAGGAAAATCTGTTTCCTTCATCATTTCTTGATCAGTAATATGAGCAATTGTTCTCAATGTTGTATTAAAATATTCAATTAACTCTTGCTGTACGAGTTTATTTTGTGATACGGACCTTACGGATATATCTGATTCACTGCTATGGCTCACTTCTCTGCTTCTGTAAAGCTGTAAAGGTGCAAATGATTTGGATGCCCATATATTAACGCTACTTAATCTGGTATTAAGGGTAGCGAATGCCTTTGACTGCGGCAATATCATTAGAATACCATACAGGCATTTGTATAAGTAAGGATTGGCTTCAGGCTCCAATAATTGTAACCGCATACGAGTGAAGACAGGATATTCAAACAGTTGTACCAAAACATCCAATTGGATAAGATCTGCCATTTTTAATTCAGAATTAGCATAATTTTGTAAAACAGTGTATACTAATTCATAATTTTCTGAAACCAAACCGAGTGAGATGGCAGATACTGGGTTACGACACCATGTCTTGAAAAGAGAAGTAAAAAAAGGTAAGTCATCACCATTCCTCAATTTTTTGCGCAATGATTCAATTTCAGGAGCAGTAATTAAATTAATACTTAACAATTGTATCATCATTCGTATGAAGATAGGGTCCGAATAAGTACCCAAAATGGATGATATTACCTTAAAAACTCTTTCTGGAGATATAGTTGCGCATATCTTTCTCATAATATAATTAGCTCTTGTCTTTAATAATTTAGAATCTCGCCTTAGTAAATCCAAAAAATCTTCCAAGAATGTTCTCAAATAAGAATCATCAGAAGAAGAACATAAGCTTTGCAATAGGTTTAGGGCTTTTCTAATCAGTTTTGGATCCTTATTAGAAAGTGACTTCAATAACGTTAAAAACATACTATCATTATGTTCCAAAATTTCTGTTGGAGCCATCTTATAAATTAGTATCAACCAGTCCAGGCATGCTATCTTAGCGTCAACTTTGCTATCAAAAAATTGTAAAGTTAAGTTATTTACCATAGAACCATAAGCGATTGGTTTTTTCCCGGTAACCAAAGTTTCATCATAGTTGGCACACAAATTTAATAGCTTTTTGTTAACTAACTGACTGAGTTCAACAATTTGAGAGTTTGAATCACTTAATAGATTTAATAAAACAGATAAAATCTTGGGGAAAAAGGGTATAAAATCTTCAGCAGCTACTGAGATCAACGAATTCATCCAGTTCATAGAAATCAATTGAACTGTTGGCTCTGTGGAAGAGAGATGAGTCACTAAAATGCTAATAATTTCAGGAAAGTTCAAGTGAATATCTTGGCCTGGAATATATTCCTCACCATCATGAGAGTGTTCATTTAAGTTGGTATCAATTTTCTCTTTCTCCGCTGAATTATCTAATTGATCCTGGCTTGTATTGGAATTTTTCTCTACAGAGAGGTTTTCTACGGACAAATCTGCCAATGCATTAATTAAATAAGATTTTTTCTTCTCTGCAATTAAAGTACCATCAATTTTCCTTTGAGAAGTGTTGTTTCCCTTTTGTGAATTCAGATTATTTTCTCTGTCTAATTGTTTAGATTTGATATCTGACTGAATTTTAGTAATTCTGTTCACTTCGATTAATAACAAGTCTAATAGATTTTGAGTCACATTGATAACCACCTTATGTGAATCACCTAAAAATGTGAATAATCCACCAAGGTACGAAGGTAGATAGGAGATTAATTCCAAATCCGGGACACTCAATAATACTTTCAACCAATCCACGAGAAATATTTTAGTATCTGGATTTATCGCGTATATTCTTTCTTGCAATAGTGGAATAAAATCAGCTAATTGAAACGCTAATTTATGTGTCTGTTGATGATTTTCTTGATAAACGTTACCACTTAACACGTCCAACTTATTCGAAGGTGGTAAATCCTTAGGATCGTTATTCACCACACTAATATAGTTTGATGCTCTTTCTGCTACAATATCTTTTATCAATCTATCTAATAATTCAGCTGCACCTCTCACAGAATTTTCAGTATCAGCACTGATCTTACAAAGAACATCAAATACTTCACTGAAATATAAAATAATCTCGCCTTTAGCAATCTTGGCAATATTATATAAACTCTCGCAGGCATAAAACCGTACTTGATCATTTTGATCACCAAAACACGCTAGCACAGGTGGTAAAAGAAGATGAAGATATTTCCCTACGTCATTGGTTCCCAGGGCAATAGCAGTAGCAGCAAGCCCCATTAATCCTGCATTTCTAGCCATAGGCTGATGCAAAGCATACGCATAATCACGGCACAGCTCATTGATAATGGCGTCAATTTTCTCATAGTCATTTTCTTGAATACATCTCTTTACCAGTTTTTCCAACTCTAACGCTGTCGACTTCCGTTTCTCATACAGCTTATCGTTCAAACCTTTCACAATGGACTTATCCATCGTGCTCTAAATCAGAAATGCGATATACCAACTAAAAATACTGCTCTATAAGGTCAACAGTGAAAGATTATTAACAAACAATAAATGTTGTGTGGTTTCATATATATTTTGGAAGTGACGCGAAATTCTAATCCCAACACGACTTCATACTAAATACACTATTGCAACCAATAATGTAAGCTATATATAAGAGACCTACGTGTGAGTGGTATCATTGGTGTCCAGGAAATGAGGTCTTTCCAATGGCATCAAATGAGTTTCTATTTAAATTTTTGTTTACAATGTGGAACAACGGCTTTCAACTTGTTAACGGTTTGAAGATTGATTCGCTTCCACTAATCCTTTTTTAAAGGTCAACATTTACCCAAACCAACCAACACGAACGTAGTTCCATGGAGTACCCAGCCAATATAAACCTGATTGCTTTACAAATCGTACTGGAACGACAACAGGTGTTGTCAGACAACAATAATACAAAACTTGATGAGTTGTTGGTCCACCCTACAATAGATAATGAAACGCTATTAGCGTTGAAAACACATAAACTGGTGAAACTGTATGCACCAGATCTATCTGTACTGACCTTACGCGCGTTCAGAGCATGGATAGCCGAGTTATTCGAGAACACCAAACTGAACGAGCCCGTTACAGTGATTACGTTGGCAAACCATTTCTATCGATTGCGCATTGAGGAGCTAGAACAAGAAATATTGCCGGAGCTGAAGCAAGAGTTACAAACGAGGCTAGCCAATTGATTTGCTCTTCGATAGAAGACATCGTCTCCATGAGAAATCGCCCAGTTGTGATGAAACACTTTGGTATTGATTCATGGCGCTGCTTGTATGCTTTTTTTGCGATGGTTAAAAATCGTTTGTAAATTTTCAATTTATTTTCGATGCTCATCAAAATGAACTTCCATTGCAAAAATTGTCATTTTGAATGAAGTTATCGTGAACCAAGTATTTCTTGGAGTGGTGCAGTGTACTGATTGCCATTCTATAGATAGTGATGCGTAACGTGATTGTTTTGAATAAGGGCAATTTTGTGCCCAGTTCTGACGATTCAGATGGCCTTGAGCTACAACTGCTGGACAGCATTTTTGACACACTTTCTGATAGCATCACATGCGTGCTAGGTTCTCTGGAGATGGGTAGAATCGATGTGGTTCAATACTTGAAGAACGGTGACAAAAACTTGTTGGCCTCTTTCAATATAGAGACCTTTGACGATTCATTGTTAAGTTTTAATCATTTCGCTGATACGAGTCAATTAGTCTTTGTCTTCAGCCAAGGTGATATATATTTAGTGACTTATAACTCTGCTAGCTATGATCCGAACGAGACTACTGTAGAGATTGCTGGCAGTATTGACAACGGCATCGATGTTGCTCATTGGTCATACGATGAAGAAACTCTAGCTATGGTCACTAAAGATCGCAACGTGGTGCTTCTAAACAGGGAGTTTGAACCTATAGCAGAATATGCTTTAGTAAGTGATGATTTGAAGAAATCCAAGCACGTTGCTGTTGGTTGGGGTAAGAAAGAAACACAATTTAGAGGCAAAGGTACTAGAGCAATGGAAAGAGAAGCTCTTGCCAGTCTGAAAGCTTCAGGATTGGTAGGAAATGAATTAAGAGATCCTACCATGCCCTATATGGTGGATACAGGTGAAGTTTGTTCTATGGACACAGAAGAAGTTACATTATCTTGGAGAGGTGATTGTGAATATTTTGTCATTTCCACCATAGATAGAGTCGAAGACCCTGATAAAGAAGGTGCCACTATCAAGAGGAGATGTCTACGTGTTTTCTCTCGTGAAGGTGAATTAGATAGCGTCTCTGAACCAGTGACTGGAATGCAAAACCAACTCTCTTGGAAACCACAAGGTTCACAAATTGCCTCTATTCAAAGAAAGACCCATATGGGGGATGAAAATTCTTTAGAAGTTATTTTTTTTGAAAGGAATGGCTTAAGACATTACGAATTTGATACTAGGCTGCCAATAGACGAGAAAATCAAATCTTTGCTATGGAATTGTAACTCTGAGATTTTAACCATCGTTTGTGAAAATGTCATACAGCTATGGTACATCAAAAATTATTATTGGTATTTAAAACAAGAAATACAAGTATCGAATGTACAATTTGCTAAATGGCACCCGGAAAAGGATTTCACATTGATGTATAGCAGTTCTTCTGGATTAACCATAGTGGATTTTGCTTACAACATTACTGTGGGCCCTACATTAGAACCATTTGACAATGGTACTTCCTTAGTCATAGATGGTTCGACATTAAAAATCACCCCTCTATCCTTAGCAAATGTTCCACCACCAGAATCTTTAAGAGATTTTGATACCCCGAATAATATAATTGATGCTGCTTGTAGCTTATCGAATGAAATTTATGTTGCGGTTACCAACGAATCAGTAGTTGTTGCATCCATTTCCAGCATTGAAGATATGAGGAAAGGTGGATACCCTGAAGTGAGATCAATTTTACCCAAAGTTCAATTTAGCAGCAACGTGGATTCTTTAAGACAAGTAGCCTTCATAAATGATTCTATTGTGGGTGTCTTATTGGATTCAGATAATCTCTCCAGGGTAGCACTAATCGATGTGCAAAATATAAATCAGTTATCCGTTATCAGCATCATTGACCTCTTTGATAAGGCCCTTATTTTACGAACCTCTTTTGATTATAACCAGTTGGTGTATCAAACAAGTGATGGATCTGTTTACCAATTGGATAGCGAAGGGTCTATTAATCAAGTTACTAAATTTCCCGAAATTGTTAGAGATTTTAAGGTTAAAAGGATTCACAATACTTTATCTGATGACACAGATGGTCAATGGTCTACTGAAAGCTCGAAAATGGTTGCTTTTGGAATAACTGGTAGTGGGAAATTATATGCTAATACTGTGCTTTTGAGTTCAGCAGTGACATCAATGGAGATTACTGATAATCTATTATTATTTACAACAGCGCAACATAATTTACACTTTGTTCACTTGAATAATACTGACTTTAAACCCTTACCAATAATGGAACATGACGTGGAAGACGAAAGAGTAAGAGCAATCGAGAGAGGATCCATAATTGTGGCGGTAATACCATCGAAGGCGGCTGTAGTTCTGCAGGCTGCAAGAGGTAATTTGGAAACGATTTACCCAAGAGTCATGGTTCTTTCGGAAGTTCGTAAAAATATTTTAGCCAGAAGATATAAGAAAGCCTTCATGCAATGCCGAACTCACAGAATCAGTTTAGATATTTTACATGATTATGCTCCCGATTTGTTTATGCAGAACGTTAAACTATTTGTGGAAGAAATTGAGAAAGTTGATTACCTAAATCTATTCTTAACTTGCTTGATAGAAGAAGATGTTTCACAGACCAAGTATAAAGAGACTTTGAATGATTCAACTTTTAACTCTTTTGAGAAAGCTCCACCTCAATTGACTGAGATGCAAGAATACATGAAAAAGAAAATGTTTGATCCTGCTAAGTCTAAGGTTAACAAGATTTGTAAAGCTATATTGCAAGTGTTATCTAATGACGAAACCCTGAAAAAGAAATACATGCAAACAATTATTACGGCCTATGCTTCCGAAAATCCAAAGAATATTGAAGCTGCGTTGGAGCTGATATCTGAGATTGAGAAGGAAGATGTGAAAGACTCAATGATTACATATCTTTGCTTTTTACAAGACGTCATTGCTGTTTACAAGGTTGCTATATCTTTATATGATGTCGAGTTAGCCTTACTTGTTGCGCAGAAGTCTCAAATGGACCCTCGAGAATACTTACCATTTTTGCAATCACTTCACGAGCAAGAACCGCTTCGTCGTAAGTTTATGATTGATGATTATCTAGAAAATCATGAAAAGGCGTTAGCTCATCTTGTAGAGATAGAGCAGAATAAAGCTGAAGTTTCAAATGAAATTATTGAGTATGTGAATAAACATGATCTTCATAGAAATGCATTGGCCATCTATCGCCAACAGGTATCTAAACAAAATACAATCTATCAACATTTTGCTCAAAAACTTTCATCAATCCAAGAATATTCTGACGCTGCCATTATATACGAGTTGCTAGACGATTCAAAGAATGCGATGGCCAATTACATTAATGCCAAAAAATGGCAAGAGGCCATGAGTATAGCGTTAGTCAAATTCCCAGATGAAGTTATTTCAGTTGCTGAGAATCTCGTCAGTTTGTTGTCGTTCGAGCATAGATATGTGGAGGCAGGTGATCTGCAATTGGAATTTTTGAATGACACTGAATCTGCTATAACTTTATATTGTAAAGCATACAGATATGACAAAGCTTGTTTAACTGTGGTAACTAGAAACAAGTTAGATCTACTGAACAAGATTATAGACCCAGCTTTAGGAGAAGGTTTTGGTGTAATTGCTGAGTTGCTTGCTGACTGTAAAGGCCAAGTTAACTCCCAACTAAAAAGATTGAGAGAGCTTCGTACCAAAAAAGAGCAAGATCCATATGCTTTCTACGGCGAGGAAAATGAACAGTCTGATGATGTATCAATAGCACCATCTGAAACTTCTACAAAGGAATCCTTTTTCACAAGATATACCGGTAAAACTGGCGGTACTGCCAAAACAGGTGCATCAAGGAAAACTGCCAAAAATAAAAGAAGAGCTGAACGTAAACGTGCTCGTGGTAAGAAAGGTACAATTTACGAAGAAGAATATTTAATACAGTCTATTGGCCGTTTGCTTGATCGACTACACCAAACAACCCCAGATGCTATTAAATTAATTGAGGGGTTGTCTAGAAGAAACAAAAGGGAGCAAGCACATCAAATTCAGAAGAACTTTACAGACCTCGTAAAACTACTTCAAGAAAATGTTAAAGAAATTTACTCAATAAGTGAAAGGGACAGAGAAAGGATTGATGACAATGGTGAAATCTATTATGTTCCTGAAATACCAATTCCAGAAATCAAAGATTTCCCAATTTGTAATGTTATTGATTATTGAACTCCCTCAACCTTTTTAATTTAATAGGGTTCTTCTATATATATATATATGTATTTATTATGTGTTTAAGATCATTAAAATGTATGGTTAAAACTCAGAATGAAGTAGGAATGTTAATATGTGTGACATGACATTATTCAAAATAGTTCGAATTGTTTTGTCTTTTAGGATCCCTTAACTTATGAATTCTTACACCACTGCTATCAATTTCAGTGATTTTACCTATATCCTGGGGTGTGATAATAATCGTTTGAGTTCTAGCCTGGTCCTTTAATTTTTTAACAATTAGAGCAGTTCCAATTTTCCTATTAACTTGGTCCATGAAAACATCAAACTCATCCAAAGCAATGATCCTTGATCTCATAGGTTTCCAAGTTGCCAATAATAAAGCCATCTGTGAAAATGATTTTTCTCCTCCAGATAATGTGTCAACATTTCTGGGTTTTTCATCATTGGGCGTCAGGACATACATCATTAAAGATTTATCCTCCTTATTAAATGAAAGTTTACCAGAAAATTTTCTGACTTTCAATGAAGATCTGAAATCTAAATCTGCTTCTAAGCAAGTGAAATTACGTAAACTTGCTAAGTTTTGCAAACGCCTCTCTATCGAGCTACGGACAAGCTCCAGAGCATCATGGACATTAGAATATGTCTTTTGACCTTCAATATAATTTTGTTTACTTTTCTCATATTGTTCTAAGATATCAGACTGAGTCAAACCAATTCTTTTCTCTACTCTCATAATTTGTTTTGCAATATTTTCAAGTTCCTTTTTGATTTCGGATTGGTTATTTGGCAAAGAATGTCTTGTTAGTTCTTCTTTAGAGCAGAAAGAATTAGCAGTAACAATTTGCGCTTTTATACCTTGGTTCAAAGTCTCGATATTTGCCTGCAATTTTTTAATGCTACTTCTATAAGAATCAATCTTAACTTTATAGTAATCGATATCATCTTTGAACTTTTCGATTTTAGAGTCTCTATTTCTATTCTCATCTCGTAAATCTTGGAGTTCTTGTTGGGCAACCTCTATGTGTCTTTTTGAGTCATCATATTGCTTTTTAAGAGGAGCGACATTCTCAGCCATCTGTGTTATTCTCAAATCTAGCTCATTTAAAGCAGTCTGAAAACCAATCACTGCTTGCTCTTGGTTTTTCTTTTCCTCTATTTTCGAATTTAGAATCCCAGTATCGACGACTTTATCAACATTTATCTTCAAATCTGTTATGGTGCGATCATTTACGGCGACAGACTTCTTGATCGTAGCAAGTTCAGTTCTTAGTAATTTCTGTTTCTTATTCAAATCAGTTAACTGAGAGTTGTACTCGAGATTTTTCTGGTTCAAATCTTGTGCTAGCTGTTTAATATCATCTTCCAAATAAGAAGTCCCAGTCTCCGAAGAAGTTCCTATTTTTAACCTTATCTTATATTGGTAATTGACAGTATCCAATCGGAACCCTCCGCTTAATTGGTACCCACTTTTTTGATCTCTCAAAGAAAGTGCAGCATTGACATTTACTGGGTTATTCTTCAAAAATGAACGAGCTGTGTCCTTATTTTCAACTAAAATAACTTTCTCAATCTTGTTAAGATCCACCAAGAAGTTTTCTAGGCGGCCATCTTGGAAGCTTAATGCATCCACAAGAGTAGGAAATTGACACCTAGCTTTTCCTTTATTATAATTAAAATTGGAAAATTTGTAGGTAATAATAGGTATGTTCGACCTAATACCACTTTGATTAATTAATGATCTTAACAGTTGATTATCCTTATGGTTTGATACAATAAAAGAACTTAAGGAAGAGGAAAGATACCGTTGAATTGACCTTGCCCAAATTTTAAAATCATCTTTAACTGTTATAAAGGTTCCAACCGGCCCGATTGGTTTTTCTTGAAATTGATGCTTTCTCGATTCAATTAATTGTAACAAATTCCCCATATTCTCATGAAAATTAGACAAAAATGAATTGCTTCCTTGTTTCAAGTCATTTAATTCTTTTCTACTATCATTGATATTTTTTTCTAGATTGGCAAGTTCATGTCTTTTCCTGTTACCCAATTCAATCTCTTTATTTTGTACACTATCTAGTTCATTATTGATAGAAATGAGTTTTGCGTTTAACTCTTCATTAGTAGCCTCTAAGGAATTCAGTCGATTCCTCATTTGTTCTTTATCACCGCCACTTTCTTTCCTCAACTCGTCTTCTAACTTTCTGATCGTTTTATCCAGAGTTTTAATTTTCGATTGATATTCAGTAATATTGTTAATAGTTTCTTCTTTATTTGCTTTTTCTATATCAAATTTTTCCTTTTCATTCCGAAGAATATGTCTCAAAGATTGAAAGTTTTGTTCCAATTCTTTTATCTCAGACATCTTACTATCGATTTTTCTATTCAATGAATTTGTAGAGTTAGAATATTCCTCGATTTTTGTCTGTTTAGACATAATCTTCTCATCAGTTTCCAAAATTTTTTGTTCGAAAGTATTAACTTCATTCTGTAATGTTTGACAAGATTCTTCGTTATGATTGATATCTAACCAAAAAGATTTACCTTGGAGTAGCCTCTTCTTTAGGTTCAAATCACTAGTTTCATTTAATTCTTTCACTAACTTCTTGGAATTTTGATAGTCAAGCCTTAATAATTGTAAATTTTCCAGATGTAAATTCATATTTTCTTGTGAATGTTTACAAACATCCTTTGCTGCATCCAAACTATCAGCGATATCTTGAATCAAAGTTCCCTTCATAAAGTGATTATACTTATCATTCGGCGAATTGGCAGTTAAAAATGATCTGGCAGCATCCTGGGATAAGAAACACATCGGATTACTGATTGGAACAGAGAAATAATCTATAATGACTTGAATTTCTTTTCTCTTGTTACTAATCTCACGACCATTTTCAGATTTAAGACTGAAAGAGTTAGCTCCATCTTTCCGTAAAGTTCTCTCAATAATAATCTCTTTACCAAAAATGCCCTCATTATAAGAACCATATTTCCCATTTTCTAAATATAAGATAATCTTGGCTGTCTGACAACCTTCTCGTATCAAATCTTTTAAGGAAGTACCTCTATTGGTCTCACTAGCTTTCGCCCCCAACCCAATGGTAATAGCAGTGAGTATAGCACTTTTCCCACTGCCGTTATTTCCAACGATAAAATTCAATCTTGGCCCCAGATCTAATTCAAAGTGTTCATGACACATAAAATTTTTCAAAACCACTCGCTTTAAATAACCTGATGGAGAGTCTTCGACACCAGCATCATCTTGAAGCAAGCTCTCAGTCTCTACACTATCATTGGACTTCGTGTACTGCGTCATAGCAGCAAATTGGGTCTTTCTCTTCTTGTGGGTAGAATCCGAGTTTGAATTGTTTTCCTTAGCAACAAGCCGCAGTAACTCATTATCCACATTCTCTAAAGGTCTCTTGAGCGAAACAGACATACCACAATGAAGCGTTACTTCGATAGAATGGTTAGTCCAAAATCCATATTGTGTACAAATAAATGGTTTGTTTACAAATGTAAAGTCATCGATTTTTGAAATTTATTATTATTTCATATATATATATATAGAAACAATGAACTCACTGCTATTAGGTATTTCCAAGCATTCTTCTCAGATCAATTGAAGTTCGAGATCAATTAACCGTACATTTTTCTACCACTAACTTTTGGTGATCTACAGGCATTTTGCAACGGCTTGCATCTGGGATTGAGCTTCCTATGCACAGATGAACTCGACGAATTTTATAGGCAAACCAAGGAGTAAAGCAGTGTCTCACTTGCTTGAAGTGTGTAGCAAATGGAAACCTGTGACTTTAAAAGGCTTCCAAAGACCTATTAACCCAAAAAATGTGGAATTAGCCAAGAAAAAACCCCAAAATATGTATATTTTGTCAATGTTTCCGTATCCATCTGGTGTTCTTCACATGGGTCATTTAAGAGTCTATACGGTGAGTGATGTTCTAAGCAGATACTATAAACAGAGAGGCCATAATGTGTTACACCCAATGGGATGGGATGCCTTTGGTCTTCCGGCGGAGAATGCAGCGATTGAGAGAGGTATTAACCCTAAAGATTGGACTGATACAAATATTAGTAAGATGAAGGAACAAATGGATAATATGCTTGCTGCATTTGATTGGGATAGAGAGGTCAGTACGTGCAACCCAGATTACTATAAATTTACTCAATGGATTTTTTTGAAACTTTATGAAAATGGTCTAGCTTATAAGAAGAAAGCCGAGCTGAATTGGGATCCCATAGACCAAACAGTTTTGGCTAATGAACAAGTAGATTCAAAAGGTAGATCTTGGAGATCTGGTGCCTTGGTAGAAAAAAAATATTTAAGTCAATGGTTTATTAAGATAACTGATTTTGCCTCAAGTTTAGTTAATGATTTGAATCATGTGAAAAACTGGCCAAATAAGATTAAAAAAATGCAAACTAATTGGATAGGTTTAGATCTAGGGATGGACATTAAATTTGAGACAAATAATGAAAAATTTCCGGAAATTATAGCTTATATGGCAAGGGTAGAAGCCATTTATGCAGCTCAATTCATTGCGTTATCATTAAACCATCCAATTGTTAATGAATACAAAAATAAAGATGTATCCTTAAAGAAATTTGTTGAGCAATTTGAAAAAAATGTAACCAGTTCCATTGAAGGTCAGATAATTGACGGGCTACGTGCTATTCATCCTTTGACCAAAGAAGAAATGCCTGTTTTTGTTACCACTTCAAATAATGGTAACAGCATGGAAGATGCAGTAGGTTTTGCTTCAGTTGGTTGTCCCAATGTCATTAGTGATGATTTTAATCTTTGGAAATCTAAAATGCCAGGGGAAAAGATTAATGTTATTCAAAATATAGATAACACCGAAATGGATCTACCTAATATAAGCATGCTTGACCATAAATTTGTTGATCACGATGGCCAATCAAGTGTTTTCCCAACTAACAATTTTTTTCTATCATCAGCTAACGGCAAATACACGGGAATGCATACCATGAAAGCAAGAAAAATGATAGCTGAGGATTTGGAAAGCGCTGGTATAGGTAAATCCCATCAGAATTTGCGACTAAGAGATTGGTTGATTAGTAGACAACGTTATTGGGGCACACCAATTCCTATTGTTTATTGTGACCATTGTGGCATTGTACCAGTACCAGAAAAGGATCTTCCAGTGAAGTTACCTAAAATCACTGAAGCTTTCAAGAGAGGTGGGAACCCGTTAGAAAATATTCCTGAGTTCGTGAATACAAAATGTCCAAAGTGTAAATCAGATGCCAAGAGGGAAACAGATACAATGGATACCTTTATGGACAGCGCCTGGTATTTCCTAAGATATTTGGACCCTCACAATAAAGAGCTACCTTTTTCAAAAGAAAAGTTAGCAGAGTTTTACCCTGTAAACATTTATGTGGGAGGCGCTGAGCATGCAATTTTACATTTGTTATATGCTAGATTTATTAGTAAATTCTTAACATCTATTGAACTTATCGATAACAAAACACATGGAAGTGAACCATTCGAAACTTTGTACACTCAAAGTATGGTTAAAGGTAAGACGTACAAGGATCCTCAAAATGGTAATTATTTGAGAAGGGACGAATTAGAGTTTGGCCCTACTGCTGTAACGATTAAAAGCTCTGGATTACCACCAGCAGTTTCATATGAAAAGATGTCGAAGTCCAAATTCAATGGAGAGCTACCTGACATATTTATACAAAACCACAGTCCAGATGTTACTCGTGCCCATATCCTTTTCCAGGCACCTGTTAACAAAGAACTTAACTGGGATGAATCGAAGGTAGCTGGAGTTGAAAGATGGGCTACCAAATTCTTAAAATTAGCGGGTAGTTTCAAAGAAATGGAAAGAAAATTTAATCCACATTATAAACCATCTGATGAGCTTTATCATAAAAAGAATATTACATTACTCGATAGCACTAATGCTTTGATGAAGTCTATAGAAAGTTCCTTTGAAACATGTTACTCACTAAACACTGTTATTTCAAATTATATGAAAATGACAACACTTATCATAAGTGCATTCAATGATGATGATGTCAATAAAGATTTAGTATTGCATTGTTTTAAGAAACTTGTCTCTGCTGTATACCCAGTCGTCCCTTCGTTTTCCGAAGAGGCTTCTGCAATTTTGAAAACTAACCATCCTGAGTTAGAGCCATGGAATCATTACGAGTGGCCAATTCGTGAAAATGTAAGTGGCTTAAAAGAGTATGATGTGGCAATTAATGGAAGAATAAAATTCAAACTAATTGAAAGTGTAGATCTTTTCAAACAAAATAAAGACGTTATTTGGGAAACTGTTTTGAAAGCTGATATAAAGAGCAATTACTTTAAGAAATATCGTAGAAAATATGACAGACTGCACTGTATCAACAACTTGATAAGTGTTGTATTTAAGAAAAAAAATAATTTAGATAATCATGAATCTAGTCGGAGGGGTCATGATTATAAAGAGTGGTATCTAGATAAGTAATTTCTTCCAGGTATTGCCGAATTTTTGTAAATAATATTTATGTACATCGTGTATATTGTTCATTCTGACCTAATCATTTCATTTTTAGATAAACTTTTCAAATAAGTTACCAAAAATATCACAGTATTTTCATAACATCTATCAGATTTCATTTTTTGTAGAAGCATTGTCTTTAAATTTTCTAATGTTTCTATCCCTGTAATCCAGCTTTTTGCATCATTTGATTTTAGAAATAGTTTAAATTTGTCTGCATTCAAAAAAGTATTATACTTACTGGATACATTATTTTCTGCTTCAAGTTGGTCCAGTAAAACGATTGACATATATGAGAATGCTGGTATATTGATAATCCCGAAGAAACCGTCTCCTATATTTTCAATGTCAGGCATGGATATATTCTCTATTAACCTTTTCACGTATTCTGTGGGTAAATTAAAAATCCTCTTCGAAGAGAGTACTTTGTTTCTCCATAAATAATTAGTTAGATCCAAAATATATTGGTTTTGAGTTTGAACATTGGGATCTGAACTGGCTTTATTCATCAGCACCGACTTGGTTCCAACCAGGTACTCACAACAGGTATCTAGTATCAGAGGATCATCTAGAGAGCATAATTTATGCATGGTATAATTGTCAAAAACAATTTGATCAAGGTATTTTTTGGAGAGGTTGCCATTTGATTTTTGAACCACATTGATTACATATAAAACTGTTTTAATGTTTATAATCAATGCGCCAATATTATTTCGATTTGGAATAACGACGTGAACTCTTGCAAGTAATAGTCGTCGTATATCGAACAAGAGATTCAAAGCAAACATCGGAATGTTTTCATGATCTGGAAATTCTTGAAGCCAATTACGAATCATAAGCATAATAGCAATACAAACGTCGGCAAAATGTTTTTCAGTTACTCTATTTTTATCATGTTTGTTACTCAAATTACAGATTGCTAATATTTTTAATAATTTGTTTCTAAAGTATGCTGGGCGCTTAGGAGGATCCAGCAAAGGAATAACTGATGTACACAATTTAACAAACATTGCTCTTTGAGCTAAGAAATTATCTAGGGTAAGAAATTTGTTCAATAATTTTGGAAACGAAACTTCATCAAAGAGTTTACAGTTCTTCAAAATTTTGGTGAAAAGAATTTGGCGATCCTGATTATTCATTTGTTTATCAACAAATACCCTTCTTAAATTTATCGTAATCCAATCTTTCATCCTAGACCAAAATTCTTGTGTTTCTTTATCATTCTCCATGGCAGTGGCGGCATTCATAAGTGATATGGGTTTATATTGTGCGAGAATAGGAGGATCTGGAGGAAACAGAAATTCTATATTTAATGGCAGTGTCATATTCCTCCATTTGCTTAGCAACTGTTCCATAGTTTTAATACTTATTAGATCACTTTCATCAACTGAACGTACAGAAAAAAGCATGAGCTTCCTACTATCTTCTTTAGATTCTTGTAATTGCCATATGAGAGATTCTAATTTATCATCCAGTATATTAACCGAAAATTTTTGCGGGGCTTCTCTAACTAACACGGTTTTCAAAGAGTTCAAGAACTTGGCCTCTAATTGAATATTACCATTTCTCAAAGATTCACTACCAAATCTTGTTTCAAATTCTCTCAAAATAGAAACGATCCTCATTGAATCATCTCTTATGGTCAGATATCTTCTAAGTATCAAATAAGCGTGCCTGGCACTTTTTTTATAGCACGGTTTCATACCAATTTTTTTTATAAATTCTACTTTCCACAATTGAATATCATTAGGTGTTTTTGTGAACCAAATAATTAGGTAAGTAAGCCATTCTTGTAGAAAATCGTATTGCCATAGGAAAATCATAGAGCTTGCAATTTCTTTATTATCTGAAGAAGCAAACTCGGGAAATAACAGAAAGACATGGACTAACCATTTTAATAATTGAATTTGGATTTCATGGGGAACTTTTGCGGATCCCAAATGGTTGATCACTTCCTTAATAATATTAGTGGTTAAATAATCTCTTGGTAAAAGGTATACATTAATAAATTCAATAGTTATTTGAGTATCTTGTACATTATCCTCTGAGCAAAGCCAGCTGATTAACTTAGCAATCCTATCAGTCGAGATCCCATGCTTGGCTACCAATTTTCGCGTCTTCGAAAAGAGATCATCACTATCATTTCGGGCATCAGTTTTTTTGGTTTTAATGAGTAAATCCACAGTTTTGTCAACGAACGGTATAGCTGGAGAACTGCTCATAAGAATTAATACGTTAAGTTAACATATAGGCAAACAAGTCGCTTTACTTCTTTTTATTGCTATAAATGGTGAGGTATATGGGTTTCTTTACATAATGAAGATATGGAGGTTTTTTCTATGTGAGTAGACTTCCGCACAAATGTGAAACTCGCGAAAAAGCTCGAGACTTTTTCAGCACTGGAAAGAATATATAAGTTCTGATGAGATATACACGTCTAGGAAACGTAGCAATCTGTTTGGTGTATATTCAATGTATGCAGTTGGGGTTCGTTCTGTTTCTCTTCAGAAAGTCCGCAGATAAAATCATTAAGACAGCTGGAATATTGCGTTTAGAAACAGCGCCGTTCTTTTAAAAAGCCGATCTTATAGTATAATATTTGAGTAAAAGAAATTTAATCGTCCTCCTCAGTGTTCGCAAGGCTTCCCATCTAAGCAGACGTGCATATGTAAATATAAGAGCGACGATGAAATTAAATAATTTATATTACTTATGTGATGATAAGATCAAATGGAAACGACAAGTGATCCAAGATTATGCTAGCAAAACACTGAAATGTTTAAACTTTTAAGAAACCATTGATATCGTAAGAAGATCTTGATCTAATGTAAGGGTCCAGCTGTGAATAGTTTTCGCGAATCAATTCCTGTATTTCACATCTCTGTGTCCATAATTTTTTACTCACGGTTTTATCATTATTTTCTATCCATTTAGTTGTAATAGAGTAGAATTCCGATATTAATTGTTTCCTCTTAGCTAATATTTCATCGCGGGTCTTTAAATCTTTCAAGCTTTCATCTAAAGTTCCATCAGGAGGAACGTATTTGTCCAAATTTAGCCAATCGTTTGTACCTTTCAAGTACGTTGGTAATTGATCTGGTGCAATAAATTTATTCAACTCAGTAGAACTTTTTGTGAAAATAATCTTAGAGACAACAACAGGGTCTAACCAGTTCTTGATAATATTCCAAATTGGGTTGAAAAGCCATGGAGCTTTATGAATCAATAGACACCCAAGCGATTCAGGATACTGAGCTTCAAAACATTTAATTAAAAATTTCACTGGACCATAATCCATGTTTGATAACCCAAATCCAGATAAATCAAATAGGATAGTAGCGGCTCCATTTTCCATAGCTAATCTAATCAATTCAATGACTAACAAAGCGAATTTTTCCACTTCTTCCTCGGTTTGATCTGATGAGTAATGCAATTTAGGTCTTACCAGTATGTAAGGTCTATTATGTTTATCACGACCATATATGACGGCTTTTTGTAATTGGAAGTTTTTCATAACTCCAACTTCATTTTTTTCGAAAACTTCAAGTTCACCTTTGTTTAAAATATCCTCAATCTTATGTTTGTCACGAAATTGAAAAGATTTAGCTAGCATTCTCACAGCTTTATTGGCGTTATATTTTCTTGCTCTTACGAACCTTAATAACAGAGAATCTGGAGTATCAGTTCTGACCCAGTTCCAGAATTCTGGTTCAACAACTTTAGGATCCAATTGCGCCAGTGAGTGATGGATCATCCCGACGTTGTAATCTTTGCCATCTATGGTTTCATTTTTCAGAGTAGTAGCAGATTGATCTCCCGTAGCTGAACTAGAACTAAACATACCAAACAGAGACCCTTGGTTTGTAGTAGGTTTCTTCTTATTAGACGCAACTGAGTCAATCGACATATTAGATCTAAGTCTCTGTAACTGTAAAGGGTCAAAAGCGACAGAACCATCGACGGGTAATTTCCAATGATGGAACAAGTAAGTCCATACTTGCTTCAAGATAACCTCTTGATCGGCAGTCAGCTGTGGATCATATATTTCGCTATCGGTAGTCATTTTCAAGGTTATACAATCGCGCTACGTTTGCAGGTGTTTTCTATAGTTCTGTGTATTAAATATAGAATCAGGAATGTGAAGATGTAAACAATAGCTTAAATATATTACTAAAACTGAATGTGATTTTTATGTGTAGAGCTAGAAAAAAATTGGCTTGCTCGTTTAAATTTCAAAAACATCGATTTATAAAGAAAACAATTGACAATTGAGACTGAGACGATAGTGTTTTATAATTGAAAAATTAATAATTTTTAGTAATTACCATATACACAGAATAACATATATCTTGTAACTTCAATGAGTAATTTTGAATGTTTGGAAACAGATGGAAACGGACGGATGCAAAAAAAACATGACACATGGATGCCCTTATTACCTCGTCGTGGTTTCAAGCTCTGTTGAAAGATGATTACATCTCTGCCGAGATTCGTGATGAGAATCACATTAATTCTGAAAATCCTGGTACTAAATTTTTAGAAAACCCACCTTCTTTGGCAGCTAATTCGTAGTAGCCGTAAATAGTTGTTGTGGCCATCAAGATGGAAGCGCCTGAACCTAACGTTCCTAGTAAATCAGATCCAACTGATAAGGCACCAATGGTAGCACCACCAAAGGCAGCAGCGGTTGGAATAATTTTTTTCAACTCTCTATAAACGTTAGTTTCTCTCTTACCGTTAATAACCATACCTTGCTCTTTGAACTGTCTTGCCACGTCTTTAGCAGAGATACCCGAAATTTCAATCCAAGTCTTTGAAAACAAAGCACATGTACCCAAGACAAAGGCCACGTACACTAGTGCTTTAATTGGATCAAATAGAGCATCTTTCAATGAAGTGATTGGATGTATATAATACGCCAATCCGCTTAAGGCAACTTGAGGACCCATTGTCCCCGGTTTAATACCCCAAGTACCCACTAAACGGATAACAGGGTTATTTGGGAACCTTTGGTATAGCATTTGTGAGATTAAGAAAATGTTCGAACTTAAGGCACTTTGTAACATGATTGGAGTGTTAGAAGTGTAAAAAAGCTTAATTGGGTAACTACCTATCTGGCCTCTCACTTTTGTAGATCTAATCGGCAATTGATAGTTGAAACCTTGCAAATAAAGCACAAATAAGAAGACAAATATCGTGGCGAGAACTTGGAACATATTTGGTAAATTGTCTCTGTAAAAAGCTTCAACAAGCGCTCTCTTCTTATCCTTTCTTACAGCTAGTAGATGGAAGAACGCAATAACTGCACCTTCAAATTCTTTGCCACGAGCAGATGTCACTGTGGTGGGTGCAAATGCTTTCCAAAAAATTTGTTCTGCCACGTTAGTAGCAGTAAACAGAGAGATACCAGACCCTAACCCGTACCCTTTGGACAATATCTCGTCCAACAGTAACACAGTTAAAGAGGCAAACATCAATTGGAAAATCAACAGTAAAGAAATGGCAATACCTAGATCCTGAGGACGGCCATAATTACCTGTAAGTACCACAACAACGGCCTGGCCAAACGTTAATACAATGGCACAAACTTTCTGAGCAACTTGGAACAACTCTCTGTCGTGCTTATTATCCATTCTAATGGTTAACAATTGAGTACCTTGTAAAAATTGGAAGATCATAGACGAAGTTATAATGGGAGAAACACCCAGTTCCATCAAAGTACCCCTGTTCGAGGCCAACATGGCACGAAGCCAATACAACGGATCAGAAGTTTCACTAGAGACAATACCATATAAAGGAATTTGACCCAAGATTAAAAAAATCAATAAGGACACCGCCGTCCAGATCAGCTTCTGATTGTATGGAACTTTCCTTTGAGGTGCAATAACTTCAGGTAAGAAAGCTTCAAACGGCTTGAACAAATCCAGGACACGATCTGAGGACATGGCTTCGTGGTAGATATGAGCAATGCTAGTAAATGGGTGCTACGATATGAAAAAGTTCGAGAACAGAAATCTCAATTGAAACCGTATCAAAAGGAAATAACAAGTTCTAAAGGAATCAACTTAGCCGTACTTGTCTATCACTTGTGAAGCCGATTGCGCGAATAAAACCACTTTCAAAGAAAAATACTGGTATGAGATTAAACGCTGTTATTAAGTACTAATCCATGGGGACAGCGTACTTATAAACTAATACGGGAAACTGGGACAAATCTTCCGTAGATCTCGAAAACTTATTCAAGCAACGTGTCCAAATATGCTCGGAGAACACGGGACACTCACAGACGCTACCCGGAACGTAAAAAACGGCGGACGTCTCCGACAAAAAAAACACATTGAGCCAAAAAAGTTTCCTAATCTGGATACTCTTCCGCTGCGTAGAACGTGATACACACACGTGATGTCGAGACCGCACGTGAGACGAACTCGTTGGTGTCATGGGCGCACGGCGCGGAGAGGAGCGAAAGGATTTGACATCTAGGAAGTGGACATCGCGCCATGCCGAAACCGGCCACTTGTGTAGTGCGCGCCACACACGCATTCCAGGTCCTTTCCAACGCTCTGCTCGGAGGTGTCCTGCCGGTCTCGTGACTAGTAGGGTGGTAAACAGTGTTGCAGTTCTAGGCTGCTGGCGTAAAGGGAAAACAACACGTTGGCAGTGGAAAGGTGTATAACTGCCGAAAAGGGATCGCTACTTCTGCAGTATTCGTTTTCTCACAACGGCGTTAGTCATTTCTTCGGATGCTAGGCTAGCGATCGTGCGGGTTTCTGCGGCAGCAATCACATTGTTCGGCTAGCAACCGCCTGATGAAACGCTTAACTGTATAGCCCCCACGCAAACGTCATTGGTTAATCGTGGCCCGTTTTAGCCGTTGTGAGAACTTCCACCATTACGAAGATGGAAGAAGGATTTTTAGCAACAAGGCGCACCGAGGCTATAACGCAACTACTGTGCTAAGGAACTGCTTATATCGAAAAGTTGTAGCCGTAGAGAGTCTAAGGATTTCACTATTTCAAAGACAGTTATTCATGTAGTAGCACGGCTTGATGCGCTGTATCTCGTCGAAAGCTTTTTGACATATATCCCTCGGTGAAATGAAAAATATAATTTGGAAGCCCGCATTCAAAAAATAGCAAACCCATTGTCATTAGCCTCATCTAACTGATATATATATAAGCTGTAGCTCTCTACGTATATATATATATATATATATGCATGTGTGTGTGTAGGTCTCTTCACAAGTCTTTACTAATAGTTTAGATTTAAATCGGCTAAGAGATTTATTTACATTTCATGGTTAAACGTTAAAAGTAGACCCTAGAATTATTCTTTGTCCTCTTTTGAAAAATTCCTTGAATTTCTTCAATTTGCACGCTTTGAATTGCATTTGAGTCATGATATTAAGAAACCAGTTATTGAATTCAGACGACTTGAATTTACAATTACGAAGCTCTCTAAATTCTCTGTCTTCAAGTTCTTTGGAAAAATATCATCATACTACGTCTTTGGAGAAACATCAAAAGTTATTGAGCATGAAGACGTCGAAGAATGGAAAACCGAAAAATCTTATGACCACCTCTCAAGGGCTGTCTCTACCACCCATATCGTCATTTGATAATCTAATACGTGCTGCTGAGGAGCACTATAGGACAACTCCAGATCCTCATAAATGCAAGTTACCAGTATTTGAATCATTTGTCACTACGACGCCTACAAATTTCGTATCGGCTATGTCAAGCCGATCGATGTCCTTATCACCAAGAAATTCAAAGACTGCCTCCCCGGACACTAGCTCTTTGAAGGAAGAGGCGAGTTCCAATGTGCTAAGCTATAATTTAGGTAGAACGAATGAAAATTCCAACTTCAATCTACCATCATCAGAATCACATACTGCATTGGTGATGAAAGTTTCGAATAAAGTAAACAAGCCAAGGAAGAAAAAACAATGTCCAATATGTTTAGGCATGTTTGCCAATTTAACTACACATAAATCTACCCATTTAAACCCAGAGAATAGACCACACAGGTGCGATGTGTGTCGACGCGGGTTTGCAAGGAATAACGATTTATTAAGACATAAAAAACGACATTGGACTGATGAATTAAATAAAAATACGATGAGTTTAATTGCGAGGTCGCCAAACCAAACCCAACAACCAATCTGTGAGAAAAATGCCTCCCTGTCGCCGATTGATCACGAACAATTAAAAAACTTGCATGGGATTAGCGGTACATTCAAATGTCCTTATAATTCTAATTTGATTTCATTAGATATGGAAATAAATCCTCAAAAAAATGTGCCGATGAATTTTGAAACTTCTAATTGTCATCAGACAGGAATTTTCTCTAGATGCGATACTTATAAGAATCATTTAAAAGCTTTACATTTCGAATATCCGCCCGGTACAAGGAAGAAGGATAGATCTGTTGTCCCTGGGAAATGTAAACATTGTGGGACAAGATTCGATAATGTGGAGACATGGTTAAATGAGCACATTGGAAAAACCTGCGGATATAGTTATGATGTACGATAGTTACCACTGGAAGAAATGAATTTACTCAAGTTGTTCAAAAGCTATGAGCCACCGACTAAAGTGTTTATTGAGACTTACGATTTTTTTTTAAAAATTTTCTTTGACGTCAAAGACTCTGGTTGGTACCGATGTATCATTTTGTGTGAGAGATTGCATAAGCGCTGACGCAAAAAATCATGGAGCATACATACAAGAACAGTTAGAAAATGTAAGGATGAGCCAAGACTTATTTCTAGTTGAGCACTGCTTCTCATTCGCCGATACATAGAAATTAAATAATTACATCATAAGAAAGACATTTATTATGTTAACATTTCTGATAACATATTACATTTATCTTTCGATATGGATTGTACATGGTGCCAATTGTGATATGAGTATTGTGAAGCCGAGTGAAAATGAGGAGTTTGGAGCAGTGAATGGATTTGCACAAGTGCTAGTCAGTTGGGATTTCAACTTAGAAACACCTTTGCAAAAAGATATACAAAAACTGGTGTTTACCTTGTGCACAGGGATGAGTACTAATATTATCCCGTTATTAGAATTGGCTATAGTGGAACCGCTCACGGATAATACCCAATTAATGACGTATATCCCGAGCCATATTGGCGAAAATGGATATTATTATATTCAGGTTTATGGCTCATTAACATCTCATCCCAACAGTTTTACTATCGATTACACTCCACAGTTTAAACTATTTAACATGGTAGGCCTTACGAAAGTGAACCAGGACAGTGACATGGAAGTGCCTATTTCAGAGAGACAATTAGATGGTTCCAACATACCATATTATAAGCAAAAAGGGAACATTAAATGGGCACCGATACAACGTCAACCCGGTACCAAAGTTACGCGACATCGAGATTCTTGGGAAAGAAATAATCCCATAACCTCAGAGACCCTTTTCAAATCGATGAAACAGTATGAAGTTAGTCAAGTGATAACAACTATAACCCCCGGTTGGGATTATACATTCAATTTACTCCCAAATTGTGCCAGTAGAGCACCGATGCCAATTGAAAATGGAGGTTGGTATTCAAGAACCATTGAAAGTAGGAGAGTGAAGAAAATTACTAAATAACACATCGCAATAATGTCTTGCTTACTGACTTTATTTACCACTTAATATTCGTATCTTATCATCAGTTTCTCTTAGGAGTATCATATCCATTTCTTTCAAATAGTTCATAGGAATATAAGTAGCAAATTGTAAATTGCTATTAGAAGATTGAGAACCAAAATATTCTTGATAGAAATTCAGTCCATAACTAAACGTAATTGTCCAACAGCCGTAAGAATCCCTCAACGTCTTCAACAGTTTAAATAGTAATACAAATGTGGGATTGCTTGCTGAAGTAAACTGTAAGTATGATATATTATCAATTATAATCCCTGACAATTGGGTCTTGACTGGTACAGTAGGGTGTTCGTGACATCTCTTCAAAGCCTCTGTGGGCGAATCTTTCAATTGGATTAGAAAATTCACTAAACCTTCCATGGATAATATAGAATTCGAGTTCATGTAAAAAACCTTATCTTTACTCATGCTCTCTTTCCAGACCGATATTAAATCAATGATGAGTAAACTGTCACCTTCTTTAGAACTATCAACAGTTTTCTTGAATAGTTGATCCTTATAAGTGGACATTTTAAAATCATGTTCAATGATGTGCAAATGTTTGCATTGTGAATTCTCAACGTCTATAAACCTGGGAGTACTCTTATAGAATGCTGACAGAGGATAGATCCGACAATTGTTGAGGATCTCCATGATTTAACCTCATGAAGCGAGCTCATCTTTGTTGCTTGAGTTCAGATATAGTACTCATAGTGTACTTTTTCATGTGATAAACAATATATTTCTACTATATCAAATAGTTAACCTCATGAGAAAACTAAATATCATCAGTCATTATTTGTACCATATACAGAGCATATACAAGTGAGTACGTATATGAAAAAACCTTGGAGAAACATAATGTAGCAAATCGGTGAGATCATTCTCTTCTCACGAACTGTAAGTTCATAGTTTACCAATATGAACCAAATACTTGTTAATTTCACTAGCAGAACCTATCCAGATAGAGGTCTTGTCATGAATGTGGCTGGGCACCATGTCTAAAATCCGGTCACCTTGATCGTTGACTGCTTTCCCGCCTGCCTCTTCAATTAGCATTGCCATCGGAAACGCTTCATACAACAGTCTCAATTTCCCATTTGGATTGAAATAATCAGCAGGGTATGCAAACAACCCACCATACAGGAAAGTCCTATGCATGTCTGCCACCATCGAGCCTATGTACCTGGCCGCATACCCTTTCTTTGGCTGGCCATTGGCATCAAACTCAGCCATCTTCAATGAATCGATAAATGATCTGGTCTCATCGCGCCAATAGGCTTGGTTCCCCTCATTGATCGAATAAATCTTCTTGCCCACGTCGGGAACTCTAAGATTGGGGTACACCAGTATGAATTCACCTAAATCGTTATCCAACGTGAACCCATCCACCCCGTTCCCCATGGTCACTAACAAATGAGTAGATGCTCCGTACATGGCATAGCAAGCGGCTACGAGATCCGTACCACGTCTAAGGACATCGTTGGTACTACCCATGGAACCAGGCAAAATCTTGAAAATAGATACAATGGTACCAACAGAGACACCAGCATCTAAGTTTGAAGAGCCATCAATAGGATCACAACACACAGCGTATTTACAATCGTTTCCCTCAATAATGATCAAATCCTCCTGTTCCTCAGAGACTAACACCCCAATGATACCGCTAGACTTCATAGCATTGAGGAAAATCTCGTCTCCTAAAACATCCAGTTTCTTCTGTTCATCACCAGTAGAGTTTGTGGAGCCCATCAGTCCAGTCAAATTGATCAGTTCGGCCTTCCTAATCGTTTGAGAGATGAATTTGAAGGCAAATTGCAGAGCATTCAAAACTAAGCTGAAATCACCTTTAGCGTTGTTATGCATCTTCTGAGACTCGATTATAAACCGAGGTAAAGTAACGATGTTGGTGTTCACCTCGTCCAGATGGTTGGACTCCTTTACGGCTATAGGCATCTTTGGAAAGTCACAAACAGAATCCTCACAGCTCTACCGCCCTCATCCCGTGACTTTGACAACACCAAGCTCCAACGTCCTCCATCCAGTGCCCACCGTCGCATTATATACTAAAAGACTCGCCAGTTGTATGTACCACCTGTCGCTGAGCAGAGCTCCATTCGTCCGGGGTGGCCGCCTCCCCACAATCAGGAAGCCGCCAGGGCCGGATGCTGTCACGTGCAAAAGCACCATCACGTGCGCACACACAATGTCACGTGCACATACAGTGTCACGTGCTTACAACGTTTCTTTGATAGGTTCAAAACGGGCCGGGTAACAAGCTGCTAGCCAGGTCACCAGATAGGAAATATGAGCTTTTCAGGTAATAAGACATTCCATTTTCGGTTAGCCAGATAAACAATACAAGTAAAAGAGTTTGGTATGAGAGATTCCGAGACCGAAAAGATCTGTCATTGAACCGGAGTTTAAGATATAGAAGACCTCTGTCCCGGCACACTCAAGTTGTTTTACAGTGCCTAGAATGAGTGCTAATGCTCCACAGCAAAATTCTGGCTTAGTTTTACCTCCCATAAGCGACAGGACAAATCAAAATAATACCTTAAATGGTGGCATTCATAATCGCAGCGACGGCTCAAAAAGCGGTCGTGTCGATGGCGAAGGACACGGTGCAGTTGTGGACGATTTCGATGAACTCGCGGAAGATGCAGAGGATCCCGATGATGATTTAATTGATGACGATGACTATTCGACTTCAATGGCTACGACTGACACTTCGCATAACGATGCAGTCTCTGGTAACGACAATAGGTGGGTTCTTGTTTCTGATTTGAAGAAGAACAAAGCAGCGTTCTGGTCTCATTATCTGGCTTTATCTAAAAATTTAAAAGTTGTCAAATGTAGACATTGTGGAGAGATTATTAAAAAGACAAGCTCGGATAAAGACAATTACAGGTACAGATCATTTCGAAGCCATTTGAAGCAGGCTCATAAAGTTGATCCGAAGAGAAGGTTTATTGCCACCGATCATCCTGTGTTGTTTTCCGCTAATCGCACGTCAAGTCTTCGATTTGTTAACGCTAACAAATATTCTCCGAGAAAATATTTTACCCTCAATAGAGAACATCCAAGCGCTAGCAGTCAGGCATCTCAAAGGATTGACTCTACCAACACGAATGTTCCATCCCACGTTTTAACAAAGGATGACTACAGTTTATCAACGGAGTCGCAACCAATTTTTTTGCCCACATCCCAACTGTTAGCCATCATGATAGCTTCAGAGAATTTATCATTATCGTTTGTGGAAAATAATGTACTTAGAATGTTATTGGCAAGGTTGCCCTCCACACACGCCACAGACCCATTAACTATCTTAAAATGTGTACAACACATCTCCAAGGGGATCAACAGTGTTATTAACCGTACGTTATCAAGAAATAACACCGACCGTACTTTGCTAATCAATCCATCATCATTTACAGAAAGCGATTTAAATGTAAGAACAGCAAAGATTGGAAATCACATTAGAAGTCATCTCTCTGAAATGTCGAAGAATACTTTTTTCTCACTAAGTTATTCTAGTTGGCACAACTTTAAAACTTCCAACGATATCAATCTAATATCTTTACAGTTTTTCGACCCAACAAATAGCCAATTAAAGACATTACCGGTCTCCATCAGTACAGCTATCACACCAAATATTCAAAACTCTTCAATGAGCTTAAGGTCACAGCTTATATCCACATTCAAGAAGATTCATGGTCTCTCTGACTCCTTGCTTTCCATCACCTTACCAAGGTCAAAATTAGTAAATCTGACCAGTGTGACAAGCAATGATGAATCATTTATGAATAATATCGATAATTCTAAAATTTTCCATAATTGTTACGTGACATTCTTAGCGGAGTGTATATTATCCATTTTTGGTCATGAGCTAGACGAAAATTTGATCTTCCAGGATCCATCAAGCAGAAATGCTCTTTCTAAAAATGATACAGATTTATACTTAGATGAAGAAGCTATCCTATTAGACAACATTGTGAAATTGAATAACTTTGACATCACAGACACTGTATTTAAAAAAATTAATGACGTTTATGATGAAATTTATCAATACCCATGGTTAATGGAAAAATTCCAAGATCTATGCGATAGTGAGTTAGATGACCCTTTAATAAATGCGATTTATTTCGAACAAAGTCATTACTCTTCCGCAGAGTTGACATTAACAAGATTTCTAGAGTTGAAAAATGTTTTAAAGAAAATGGAACCGCATGTGAAAACGTTATCAACTTTCAATGACGTTGAATATTTGAATATTAAATATTTGATTGAAATATTATCAATCTTCAATAGATTAATCTTATATTTCGCATCAGGTGAACCTTTCAATTTTATTTACGTCCTTTACTCGGTGTTTTCCTTAGAGAAATACCTGTCTTTAACTCTAGATGAATTTGGGCTGAAAAAATTGACCAAACCATATAAGACAATCTTATCACAGATAAGACATTTTAAAAAACTATTCATCGATGATGGTTCTAACCCATTAGCCATGTTTTTATGTCCTGCTATTCTCTTTGAAAGAGAAATATTGGAATATTCTTTTGAAACTACTTCGTTATCTGATATTGTGAAAATAATATCACAAACTATTAGAGATCATTTAAAAAGGTTTATTGATGTTAGCATCTTTGACTCTAATTCACAAGGTTCACAAGCTGCTACCGACGTTGAGTCGAGTAATGCTAACCAAAATACGAGCAACAACAGTGGCAATATACTACCGTCTATGAGCAATAACGAAGAGAATAACACATGGAACTTTAGGAAACGAAACTTTACTCAAGAAGTAGATGCTGTCTTATTACAGATAATACAAGACAGCTTGTATCAATACTTAAGCACTGTTAATGCTATTGTCCCTTCATCATACAAAGCATTTTGTGAACAGAAAGGTTATATCAGAGAAAACGGTAAATTCAAGAAAAGAATCTCTAAGGATAGTCCCGAGTGGAACGAAAACTATGAATCATATGATAAGGACTATTTTGATCAAGGATTAAACTCTATCGATGAGCTCTTGGAGATACACATACCCGTATGTTCTTCCTTCTGGGATCACTATTTGAACTCAGAGTCTAATGTGATAATAACCATTTTGACAAACATGATACGGACTCACTCAGCATCATCAATGAGATCCGAATACCACTTCTTGACAGATTTTGTACCCAACTTAGGTGAAAAATATTTTGAAGATATCATTAAGATTCGATTATTTAACCAACAATTTGCTGCCGGTAAAGTCGATTATAACGTCGATACTCTATCTACTGCTGCCAAATATATATAATCTTCACATTTTTCATCACTGTGATCTTATAACAGGCACTTTCATAAGTCCAACCATTTTTATATATCATTGGGTTGATCCTCTATATATAAATACTTAAAAAGAACTAATGACCTATAAAAGAATCTTTTTAAGCTCACCTTCAGAATCTGCTAGCAATTTTGCTATAAACTGTCTTTCATTTCCCTAAAGTCCATTTTCAAGCTTTTCTAGAAGAAGCTTTCGTGGAGTGTCTTTTGGAACCACTAGATCTAGACTTCTTAGAAGGAGTCGATGAGGAGGAGGAAGAAGAAGGACGAGAACGTGGGGTAACTTCTTTCTTTGTCTTTGGACCCTTCTTGTAAGAACTAATGTAGAAAGAAATAAAAAGAACTAAGTAAGAAGTTAAGATCAAATATCCGTAAGCAGCGGCATCTTGCGTTCCGTAACAAGTACCTTTATGTGGTAAAATTCCATCAAAGTATTTAGAAGCATAAAAGGTGTAAGTGGCGAAATAAACAAACACTAAGTCAATCAAGAATTGAATAATTTGGAACCTAGTCACCCATTGCTTCCACCATACTCTGATATTACAGGCAGCTAGGAAATAATACCAATACATCAACACGTGGACAGCCAAATTCAAAGAGATTGGAACCCATTCAACTGAAGTATGGCCCATCAATTGAGTAAAGCATAATAAAGCGGTGGCACCATGGTGGTATACATGTAAAAACAGTAACTTCTTTCTTCTCAACACTAAAAATACGGTATCAATCAATTCCATGAATTTAGTCAAATAATTCAAATAGTATAAAGTAATCAATTTTGGAGCGAAAGCCTTTGGAGAACAGATAGACCATAATAATCCATGATGATAAACCATTGGGATTAATTGCTCTACAATCAATACCAATAGAACCAAAGAAACCGACGTTAAGAAGAAATTGTGTAATTGAAATAATAAATTCAACTTAATTGGAGGAGCATTCAATTTACGAAGAATAAATTGGCCTCCAAAGATAATAAAATAATACACAACAATGATACCAACAGCATGGTAACCGTTAGCTAAGAAAGTGTCACCATGAATGAAATTAAAATCTTCAGCAGGATAACCCACAGCAAATTCAAAAAGTTTCGAAAAAATTGGCCACAACTCAATCCCAAAAGGGTGGTCAAAAGAAACCTTATGGATTTGCAACCACAATGGCACTTCATTGATATGGAAATTCTTCAAAAAAACCGCCACAGAGTCCAAATTTTCCATGCTGGTAATATTTCTCGTTACTTCTTCCATTGCTCTAGGAATTCGTTGTTCTCAATTCGAATCGATTCTATAATCCTAACGTATAACGCCTATGCTACAAAGAGATACTACTACTGTTACTCAATGGCAATTGTAACTAACACAAACACGTCAATAAAGACTTAACAATTTTTGGCGATGTCTTGTGGGAATTTATTTTTTTTCTATGTTTTTACAAAGAGTTCTTTAGGAAAAATTTTTGACAAAATTCCCAGTAGAATAATCACGTGAATAGACATGAGATCCGTGTTCAGGCAACGATAGCCTTGCGACCGTCCACCAACGGGTGGTTGGACGAGCGGGCGCTTTCATCAACGACTCCATTATTCCTGGGAGATAATCCACAATTACAATTTGGAATGTCTTTTAATTAATTGAAAAGTTTTTGTTTGTAAAGCATCGGTTCTCTTTTTTAAATCATTGACATCGACGTCCAATTCTTTCTCTGTATCATTATTTTTTGTTCCATTTATCAGACCACGTAAGGATTCCAACTCTCGACTAAGTTCTTGGTACTCAGGGTCTTCCCTTAAACGGTCATGAAGTTTAGTAAAAATAGTCTGAGTATCAGATACCATTATATCACATTTGGCTAAGGATTCCATTTTTTGTCTTATCATATTATCTCTGTCACGATTCGCATTTGCATCAGCAATTATCTTCTGAATCTCTGTTTCGGACAAATGTGTATTAGCCTCAACAGTTATAGATTTTGCTTTACCACTACTACCTTCAGATGCAGAAACGTTGATAATCCCATCGGCGTCAATATCGAAAGTGACTGCGATTTGGGGGGTTCCCTTCGGCAATGGCTTAATTCCAGTTAGTTTAAAATCCCCAATGAGTTTATTCTCACGTACTAAACCTCTTTCACCTTGATAAATCTTAATATCAACACTTGTTTGCCCATCAATACCAGTACTGAACACTTCAGTCTTCTTCACTGGTACTGTAGTATTTCTTGTAATCAATGGAGCAAATGTACCTCCAAATGTTTCAATACCTAAAGTTAAAGGTGTCACGTCTAATAGTAACACATTTTTGATCTCTCCCGAGAGAATCCCACCTTGAATAGCTGCGCCTAGAGCCACAGTTTCGTCAGGATTCACGCTGGTGTTCAACTTCTTACCAAAAAATTCAGACACGACAGATCTAATTTTTGGCATCCTGGTCATACCACCTACCATAATAACTTCATCGATTTCTTCAGGGGTTATATCAGCGTCTTTTAAAGTCTTCTTGACGGGACCCATGGTTTTTTTAATATAGTGCAAAGTCATTTGGTCCAGTTCTTCCTCTTTCAAATTCAAGTTAAGATGCTTCCCCATGTATAGGAATGGTAGCTCGATAGTGGTCTCCTTCACATGAGACAATTCAATTTTTGCCTTTTCAGCAGCTTCTTTCAATCGTTGCATGATTTCTCTATTTTCCATGACATTTTCTTTAGTAAACTCACCTCTATTTGAATCTACAAAGGATTCAACCAAATGATTTACCACTACATTGTCAAAATCTTCCCCACCAAGATGAGTATCTCCACTTGTAGCTTTTACTTCAAAGACGTCATCTTCTATATCTAAAATCGAAATATCAAATGTACCTCCTCCAAGATCATACACTGCCACTAACCCAGATGAATTCTTCTTCAATTTATCAACACCAAAACTTAATGCAGCGGCAGTAGGTTCATTAACCACTCTCAATACTTCAAGTCCCGCAAGTTTCCCAGCATTTTTAGTGGCCTGTCTCTGAGAATCATTAAAATATGCTGGCACAGTAATCACTGAGTGGGTTATTTTCTCATCTAGATACTCCTCTGCACATTTTTTCAAATACTTTAATATGATGGAACCAATTTCTTCAGGAGTATTGTTAGTTCCATCAGATGTTTCTAATACAGCCTGGGGAGCTTTCACCATTTGAGAATCCTCCACTATCTTGTAAGGCATCATTTTGATATCTCGTTGAACTTCTATATCATCGAATTTTCTACCAATCAATCTTTTAGTAGCAAAGAATGTGTTCCTAGGATTAATTGCTTGTTGACGTTTAGCATTGGTACCAACAATAGCTTGGCCTTGTGAATCAAACGCTACGACTGAAGGGGTTGTTCTTTCAGAAAGTTCATTTTCGATAATAGTGGCAGAGTTCTTATCACTGGAGTCCCTAATGTATGCCACAGCACTATTTGTGGTACCTAGATCTATTCCTATCACTTTTGAACTCAAGCAACGAGATAACCGATATTTTCCTAAGCGATGACTAAATTTGAGTTGTGTTGACATGTTCCACATCCAAAGAAATTCTATCCATTAATTTTATTCAAAGCTTGCAATAGCCAAATTAAAACTCAACACCAGGGTTGTTTAGATCGTAATAGATTTTTTTGTATACCTTTCATTCATGAACGCTAAATGTGTCAAATATATTGAAATCAGCTTATTATTAATGAATATTTAACATATTTATAATATTAAATGACTATATTTACACAAGATTCACTAAAACTGATTATATATATTGGAATATGGAAAAGGTATCAGAAATTGCTATAATGGTTCACTCGTTTAAACTTGGAAACTAGCTGGCTATTAGGAATCAATCGATTTTGATTCCAATCTACTTTGTCAAAAAAGATACCTAAGAGACAAAACGGTTTCAACATTTCCAAGAAACTTACAATTTCCTTTTTGTCATATATTCTTATGGGCAACTCAGACAGTCCATTCACACATAATTCTCCGAGGATATTTATTGTCACATAGTATAAATTTTTTTTGCCAAATCTTTCGAGTTCTTTGAAGCCAACAATACAACCGGTTGTGTTAGAATGGTCTTCCAATACAATAGAACCTAAAGGGTATAATTTATCACGTTCTGAAGGTATATCTAGTTGATAGTTCAGAGATAGGTCAAAATGGTTTGATAGAAATCTCATGTAAGCGTTAGCACCAATTTGGAAAGTTTTGTTTAAATTAAGATGTACAATATCACCTGGATAATATTTTTCAATGAATGGTATTAGCTCACATAATTTATCTGACTCTTGAGATGTAGTAGTTGATTTATCAAAAGTAGTTATCATTGAATATAAATTGAAGAAGTATTCAGTCACATCCCATGAAATATTAGCTTTACTTATTGGATAATGAAACTTCCAAAAAAATTGCAAGTATTCCGTCGTGTTACGACCAGAGAAATCGTCTATACCTACTATAAAATTGTGTTGGCAACGTTTCAATTCATTCATAAATTCGCTCATTAAATCACATACTTTAGTTGGGGTAGTCATTACATTAAAATTTGCCCGCGCATAATTCTGTAACTCTCTCTTTGGAATCATCACCGGATGCAGAGTAGTACCTAGAGTCAAAAAAATTGTATCTTCTGTAGGCTTCACATCTGGGATTAAAATCTTCAAATACTCAAAGCATAAATCACAATGAAATCCATAATATCTTATCAGTCGTTGAATAATGCAAAGTATAAATTTTCGATTCCAAGCGCACTCTCCAGCATAAAATCTTGAGAGCATTAACTGCTCAGGGAATTTAAGTTCACAAACTGATGAATAATTCGTAACGTACACTTTTTCGCGTACTAATTCAGCAACCATAAGGAGAAATTCTACATCAGATAACTTTCCAGTGCTCTTTCTTAACGCAGTCGACTTGTCGCGTATTTTATTTATCAAATCCATATAGAACTTATCTCTATAGGGCAGTAATCTATCAAAAGCTGGATCAAGTGTAGATAATTGCCAAAGAAGCCATTCTGGATCATTACAAACATTTTGGTCTTTGTAAACTTCATCCTTAAGCATTAATTTGAAAAAAGTTCCATGTCGAAGTATTCGTAAGGTTTGAAAAGCAACACTTGTTTGCGGCAAAGCAGTGTCATTAGAGGACTCTTCGATTAAACGATGCAGCGTGGGAATCAGTAAATGGTGTCTCTGTTTCAAAATGTAAGAGTAACTTTCATTGACTTGATCATCTCCCATTTGTGTCATATCAGTGATCAAAGTTTTTAAATGGTAATCAAATTTGATTCTCTTAATAAAATACGTGTACCATTTACCACCCTCTTGACTTTTATGGTAGTCTTTCAAGTCTTGGATGGACTTATCTCTCAAACACGATTCTATATTTAAACAATCGGAATCTGACCTTCTTAGCCATAACTCGTAGCAATAAAATTTCCATATCGCATCATAGCACAGCAAATGATTCATTTGCTTACTCACTAACTTCAATTGAAAAGCATCTTGGTAGGTAAGGTTAACAGTTATTTTAAACCAAATCTCTTTAGAAAAATACTCGATTCGAGACATTACTTGGAATGTGAATCAACTAATTTTAACAGCCCATATGGAAGCACTCATTTAGTTTGCCGTTGAGTCACTAGTAGATTCTACTTGGACTTTGAGTTTCGAGTGTGGTTTCACGTGAGAAACAGTGAATATTAAATATTTGTGTTAATTATCCATTCTTCCAGAATTAATACCACTATTAGCAAGATGTAATTTTTTTGACAGTTAATTTCAATGTAGATCTATATCAGACGTCTGTGAATTGTAGTCACTACTAAAGAGTATAGTATAAAATTAGTATCAGTTTGAAAGAGGCTTTCTCGCAGTTGTTGGTTTTATATGGATATTGTTAAAATTGACTCTTCACCAGAAATCCAAACTGTGCAAAAATATAATTTAATATTCGATGCTTCAGCTTTAGAGAAAGGATTAGGTAATATTCAGAAATGGTTTTCCTTGGACGTTAATTTGGTCCATCTTAGTGTATACGTTCCTGTTGCTACCTTAAATGAATTGCGATTCCAACAGGATAGACGTCATAACTATCACGCTTCAAAAGCTTTGAAATTTCTTAACGATTGTACAGAACACGACACACAATCGAAATGTTTTGACCTTGAATTTGAATATGAAGAGTTATTAAGTTACGTAACATGGCCAGAGGTAAATATTCACGGGATTAAAGCCATGGATAAGATCCCCAAGAATTTCAAGGAATTATTGAAGAGTTGTGCTTATAAATGCAGGCTAGAAGACAACAGTAATCTTAAATGGATACTCGTCTCGGAGGACCCATTTATAAGACAAATAGCTCATGATTGTAACATTCCAACTACTACTGTGGTGAGCACCGATGAATTAATAAGTTCAATGAATCAAAAAAATCTGGGAAACAAACAAGGTACATTCAAAACCCAATTAGTGAGTGATAGAGAGGAAAGGGTTCAACCAGATGGGACAACTGCAGTGGTTACTGATTTTGCTGAAAATTGGTTTGTTCCTAGAGGTAAAGGGGAAAATTTAACAATCGTTGAATCTACTCAACCTAGCCAGAAGCCACCAAGATCTAAGAATCATAAGGCTTTAGATAAGACGAAAAAAGCGAAAAGATCAAAGAATACAATTAAACAGAAGAATAACCCAACCGTTAATAAAAAATCATAATTAAGTGGATTATTCTGTACGACTGTATCATATAGTCCAAAATGTCATGTTCTCTATGTAGAGATAATATATAATTTCATCAGTTACTGAGCATATTAGTGTCTAGCCATGGATGCTTTAGCGCTTCAATGGCATTCGGTCTATTATTATAATCCAATTCAAAAGTTTTACATAAGAAACTCTTTCCTTGATCGCTAGCCCAAGAGGGTATCTCCGGTATACTCTGCGTACCAATTTTAAAGATTGCTTGCATTTGCGAAAAGTCTGGATAAGGATGCTTCCCTGTAAACATCTCAATAACTAGGCATCCAGTTGACCAAATATCTGCTTTATCAGTTGTTGCTGTTTGCTTCACAACTTCTGGCGCCATCCAGTACACCGAACCTTGTAGAGATGCCCTTTTATCAATATTGTTATTCAAAGGTGATAGTTTCTTAGAGATACCAAAATCAGTGATCTTAACACAACCTTTAATATCGATTAAAATGTTTGCACCTTTAATGTCTCTATGGATAATATTTTTAGAATGTAGGTAATATAAACCAATTATTATCTGTCTTGTGAAATTAACAATTAATGATTCTTCAAATGGTCCATAACTATTCAACATAGAAGAGATTGATCCACCGGGGACATACTCTAAAAAAATGTTCAAATTGCCACCTTCTTCAGATGAACCATAATATGTAACGATATTTTCATGATGCAATTCTTTTAATAAATTCATTTCATGTTGCAAAGCATCGACCATTTTCCTATACATCTGAGAAGTATTTTTTTGAGCTTTCTTACTATTCTGATCATCCACATCGTCAGTATTCTTATTCCCCATTGAAGGCGGTTGTTGTATACCAACTTGTTTCACAGCCATTAATTCGCCTGTTTGTGCGTTCATCCCTAAGTAAACACTGCCAAAACTACCAGAGCCGATCTTTGCACCTTTTAACCAAGATTTCGGGGACACGATTTGAGTCGGTAAGGAGACGATATCATTTTCATCGATATTACTTTCATCATCAGACATCTTGTCATGGTACAATTCAATCAATTCATTTCGCCTATAACTTTCCAACGAAGTTACAGTTTTCGACGTATGATTTCGATCCTTTTCTGCTTCAAGTTTGGTTGTTTCTAGATTTTGTAACAATGCCATATCCATAGCATTAGAGTGCTTTAACAGGATATCACCGATTTTATTGGATTCGAGATGATTAATCTTGTAACCATTTGCAGTGCTCAGCCTTATAGAGTCTCTATAAGATCTTTTCAAAGTGTTTTGTAACTTTTGGAAATCCGTTTCTGGGAAATAACCACTCAAGTTTGTAGAGATGATCTCGCTTGGAGGTCTCTGGTTGAAAAACTGGCGTATTGAACCTTTACTATTATCGATCTTCAACTTATTCGAATCTGCCATCGGTCTAGCAGATTCGTTTTGTAACGTCATTGTCCTTATATATATCTTCTTAGAGGTTTGAATCGCTTTATCAGACGGTGTTTGGTCTCTAGAGACCACAATTAGTCTATTTTTCTCTGGTCTATCGTTCGAGTGGCAGATGGTCACTAGCTCAACATCATACAAGAGATGCAACACATTTTTGGAATAATCAACTACAAACACATCGTAATCACTCATCTTGTTATGTTCTGCGCCTAGAGATCCAGTCACCAACAACTCGGAAGGTAATCTTTTGATCAATCGACTCTTGATAGAATCGGCATTGAAACAACCATTAACGCTCACTTTCTTAGCGGTCCCATCATTCAAGATAAAAATCACATGGTGCTTCTCAGCAATCCACTCCTCAGAAGCAGAAGTTAAATGAGTACTCTTGAGCGACGACTGCAGCGAGATCTTGTTGATTTTGTCCACAATATCAGCCAACTGCTCGCAATAACTAGATTTCACTTCCCGTGTACCCAATTGCTTCCCGTTCTTTAAAATTTTCAACTGATCACCAATTCTACTCACTCCAATCGCAACCAAAATGTCTCTATCGATGTGGCTCAATTGATCCGCACTCACTACACCAACAGAGACAAACGCATCACAATACTGTTCACAACCTAGTTCTTTCAAAAATGACTCTACAAACGTCGTTGCTTCATTCATAACCACCCAGTCACGTCTGGCATGCACTAACACTCGATTCCACCGTCAAACCACACTGTGTCTGCCTCTGGTCCGCACTAACTAATCCCAACACTCGTACATATATACTACATTAATTTTATTAAAGGCTTATAATTACAATAAGGAACACTACTAAGCCCTTTACTACTCAAATAACCAGTGACAGACACACCACAGAACTATTTTCACACTACAAAGATGAGTTCTGAGACACCAAATCAACACCCAAATCAACCAACGCATTTAGATGCAAACACCACAGTGGAGCTGAACAGAGGCGGGAAGATTAAGCAGATGGCTTTAAAGGATTTGAAGCCTCACAGTTACAGTGCCAGCAGCATGTTTCAAGAGCGTCTGCGTGCTGCTAGAGACCAAACGACACCAGCAGATGGCAGCGGGTTGCTGTTGAGTAGCGGACACCGTCCTTCAGGCGAGAATTCTGCTGAGCGTGGTGCTACTGAAGCCAGTGGCTCTAGTCACTAAAATGGACGAGATTTCTTCTAAATTGTTACATTTTACATACAAGACCACAGTTAGCTCGTATTATAGTGTTAGAGCAGCAGTGGAGTCGTGAACGAAGGTCTGTTAGAATAAGCCATGCGGGTCGTGCCAAAGCAGTACTTGCGTGTGCTTGTATACTTGGTGGTGAGCTTTTGTATCGGGTCGGTGATCCATTATGGATTGAGCTTGAAATTCGCTCAGCCCGTGCTTGTTGATGGTGGTGTAGCCGATAGTGCGGAAACGAAGCTTCTGTTGGAACAGTTGGGGTTGGATTCGTTGAGTGCAGGCGATAGAGTGATTATTAATGTTGGATTGCAAAGCTGCTTCCATCTAGGTAGGAATCTGTGGGAGTTTTGTCCTCAATCGCCGCATTATGCCTTGCAAAGAGAATACAGAGGGCTAACCACTTTTCATAGGCAGAAGGTTGAGAAGGATGCGAGCGGTGCTTTTGGTTTCAAGTGGCTGGGCTTCTATGAATATTTGGTTTATGACTATACTGATGTCGGAAGTATTGCCAGAATCTCAGGTGATAATTTGAATTGCTTTAACGCCTTGAGTGTTGTGAGTGGAGGACAGCCCTTGGCTGGGTACAATGTCGTTTTCGACAACTTAAGACTCAGCAGCGTGCCTTGCAACTTCGAAACATTGATAACTTATGAGAATGAAATCGTTAGTGAGATTTCTCTACTGTTTGGTGAGGATTCCGTAGATCCCAGGTTAGATTGGAACCTGTTGAAGGATATCCCGTTTAGAAACAAGGGCGAAGTGGCGTATATCACATATAGGACACTATCGAAGGCAGATTCTATGTCGGCTATCAAGTTAGTCACAAACGAGGATGGGACTTTCAAAGTTGTACAGTTAGCTGATTTACATCTTGGAATTGGGAAAGGTGTATGTGTGGATGAGTTTCCAAAGACATCCGACTGTGAAGCAGATCCAAAGACTATTGAATTCATTGAGACTGTATTAGATATCGAACAACCAAACTTAGTTATTTTCACTGGTGATCAACTTATGGGAGATAGATCAATTCTCGATTCAGAGACTGCTTTACTAAAGGCTGTGGCTCCAGTCATTCGTAGAAAGATACCATGGGCTATGGTATGGGGGAACCACGATCATGAAGGTAGTTTGTCGCGCTGGGAAATCTCAGAGTTCGCCAAGAAGCTGCCTTACTCGTTATTTACCATTAGTCCTCGTGACACTGATGATAATTCATTTGGTGTAGGAAACTATGCGTTACAAGTGTTTAATAGCACTCAATTAGATAAAGCAGTTATCACACTATATCTTTTCGATTCGCATTCGAGGTCTACTAACGCTAGAATGGCAACAGGTTACGATTGGATTAAACCAGATCAGTGGGAATACATGAAACAACTTTATCATGACGATTTGAAGAAGAAGATAGACTTTACGCATTTCCCTCATTTATCCATGGCATTTTTCCACATCCCTATACCTGAATACTTGAATTTCCACTCCAGAAAACGTGTTGGAGAAGATAATGAACTCATTGGCTCTTTGAAAGAAGGTATCACTGCACCGAAAATTAATACAGGAGGGTTGAACATCTTAGAAGAAATTGGAGTTCAGGCTACTAGTTGTGGGCATGATCATTGTAATGATTATTGCCTGAAAGATGACTCTACAGTAAGAGATATATGGTTATGTTACGGTGGAGGAGGAGGAGAAGGGGGTTATTCAGGGTATGGAGGGACCGAGAGAAGAATTAGAATGTTTGGATTTGATACAAACCGTTCTAAATTAAACACTTGGAAAAGACTCAATGGGTCCCCAACTGAATATTTCGATTTTCAATCGTTAGTATAAAGTTACTATATATTACTTACATGGCTACCTCTAGATATTATTAATGAATTTTAAATGCATGAGAAGGGATTTGTGATATTAAAGATCGTGTTCACTAAGATATTGATTTATTTGTGATAGATTAGTATTGAACCTATTGACTCCTTCAAGGAATAAATCTATTTGTCTTTGTGGATCCGTGATAAAAAGTGGGAACCGCTGATCTATTATGGAGGTGCTACCCATATAGAATAAACGATGTGGTAAAATGCACTGGTAAATATTTTCTGAGATCAATTTGATTAATAAGACAAGTTGACCAAATATAGAATTGATTGTTTCAACATTATCCACCCCCTTGGATGCGTACGTTAATAACGTCTTAGGGTTTAATAAGGCAAATTTAAAACTTCTATTATGAGAAAGGTCTGTGGGTGATTTGTTCCAAATTCTGTGGTTCAGCTGAACATCAGTTGGTAAATCATCATGTGACAGAGTATGGATTATTTTCCGGTAAACATTAACTTCTTGCAATTGATCATCAATATCCTCATTAGTGATAAAGATACTGAATAATTGAAGTAGTTTTTTAGATTTAATGATTTCCAATTTATTATTACTTGTCATTAATTTCGAAAGGTCAGTACCATAATTTTCATTAGTTAACGAAGTGGCAGATTTAGTTATGGGGATAGCATTACTGGAAGTGGTTTCCAATTCTTTGGATAATCTTGTAATATATTCTAATTTTGACTTCATTGATTTTTCACATTCCAAGATGTTTCGATATATCAAATTTAATTGCCATTCTCTCGTAGATATTTTATTATCACTCTCGAAATTTATTTGTTCGATATAATCGTGGATCTCTTCTTGTGTTTGATACTGATAGTCGAGTAACTTATTAAGCTTTAATAGATTATTGTAGGATAAAGATACTTTACGAGATTTATCCTTACTATTCGTCTCATTCCTTCTGGTACTTGGATATAGCGCCGATTTCACATTCACTGAAGTAGTAGGATTGATGAAGTAACCATCTTGCATCTTAAAAATTGGGATATTATAGGTGTCTATAGATTGCGAATCCACATCAATTTCACGCAAATTGCTCAAATTGATGACAAGTTCATTTACTATGCACCATCCTTCTTCCTCATCGACAGGCTTGGCAAGTAATTCGGTAGGTATTTTAACCACTATCTTGAATTTAATATGATCCGTTGGATCATTAGGGAATTTTAATTCATTAAAATGGGCAATCTTGAACAGAAACAATTGGATTTCACTGACATATAAAACCTCTCCACCTAAAGTCTCGATGACAAAAAAGCAAGGTAAATTCCTTAGAATAGTTCTATTAACTTTTCTTACAGAAGAATCCGTGGAAACATCTTGCAATTGCACAAATATATTGGCTAGGACGATTCCTTGTACGTGTCTCAACTTTCTTTGTTGTAAGAATACAGTCATACGCAATCAGTTATAGCAATTCACATGGGGTATAGAACAATTGACTTGATCTTTATTTGAGTAGCTACGCTACGCTTACAACTTCAGTAAGAAAAGCTTGTATTGAAATAATTGCAATTTGTATGGTTATAAAGTAATATATTAATTGTATATATATATATATACTCTTAGTTGCGTTTCCTGTCATATCATGAGAAAAATGTGTATACACTTAGACGTTAAGTTGAACAGTCTCACTGTTGATGAAACTCTTATGTGGTTCTAAAGCTTTCTTCACATCGTTAGCAATGAATTTTTCTACTTGCTGAGGAGCCCTTCCTACAAACGTGGATGGGTCCATTAATGTGTCTAAGTCATTCCATATTGGTTTGAAAAATGAATCCTTTCTGATTCTTTCGATTAAATCATTATCACCCCCTTGTTCTTTCACCACAGCTGCTGCTTCATGAGATAGGACTCTTATATGCTCATGGACTTCTTGTCTTGATTCGTTTTTCTCCACCATAGCCATGATGATATTTTCTGTAGCCATGAAGGGTAATTCGCTCTTGATTCTCCTTTCAATAACTTTTGGATACACTACCAACCCAGAAGATATGTTTAATAATGTGGTTAATAGAATATCAGTGGTTAAGAAAGCACTGGGTAATGATATTCTTCTGATTGCTGAGTCATCTAAAGTTCTTTCGAACCACTGAACCGAAGCAGTTTGAACAGCGTCGCTGTACAATGATCCTAGATGTCTAGCCAGCGAACAGACTCTTTCACAACGCATGGGGTTTCTCTTATAAGCCATTGCAGAAGAACCAATCTGTGTCTTTTCAAAAGGTTCTTCCACTTCTTTCAAATTAGCCAACAATCTAATATCAGTGGCCATCTTATGGGCAGATGCTGCAAATGATGAAAGTGGCGCAAGCACGTCAATATCAATCTTTCTTGAGTAAGTTTGTCCAGTGACAGGGTAAACAGTAGCAAACCCAAGAAGTTCAGTAACTCTTTTATCTAAAGCTTCCACTTTATCATGATCACCGTGAAATAATGACAAAAACGATGCTTGAGTCCCAGTGGTACCTTTCACACCACGTAACCCAATGTCATTTCTAGCTCTTACGAAATTTCTCAAATCCCATAATAATTCTTGAATCCATAAAGTAGTTCTTTTCCCTAAAGTTGTTAATTGAGCTGGTTGAAAATGAGTCCATCCTAATACAGGTAAATCTTTGTATTCAAGAGCAAATTGAGACAGTCTGTCTATCACATTCACTAACTTAGGTATCACAATGTCGTACGCATCTCTTAGGAAAATCAGATCGGCGTTATCTGTGACAAAACATGAAGTAGCACCGAGGTGAATAATACCAGCGGCATCAGGACAAGTGACACCAAATGTATGAACATGAGCCATGACATCGTGCCTAACAATGGCTTCCTGTTCTGAAGCCTGGCCTAATTCTTCATCTGTTATGATTAAGTGCTTAGACATTTGTTCAATGGCCTTCTCGCTGATTACATCCAGACCTAACTCCTTCTCTGCAATAGCCAAATTCAACCATAATTTCCTCCAAGTAGAAAACCTATTCCTTGTAGAGAACACAGCAGACATTTCTTTCGAAGCATATCTAGAAGACAATGGTGTGGAATAACTATCGAATTGTGACATTTTTTTGGAGTAGTTATCAAAGGAATCTCTATATAATTATGAATTCGATTCAAAGTTAAAGGGTTTACAATAACTGATATTAATCTATACGATCTTCTATCTGTGTATGTGTTGATATGCTAGAAACTTTCCAATTCACAGCTATTTCTGCTATTTATGTGATATGGTAAGTGCTGGAAATTTTCAATATACTGTATATTAAATGGAAATTACTAATTATATTGATTATTAGACAGAGTCAGTAGTTTTCAATTTAAACGCTAAGAATTTTGCTGTGGGCCTTAACCCAATCAATTGCGCCGAATGGATGTTCTTGGTGATATCCTGTATCAATGGCTCGTTTCTTGCACTTGGAGGCGACGATTGGGCGATCTTGCTCGTCACCGAGTGTATTGATTCGTGTAATTGTTCTCCAGTGACTATTTCTTCTTCTTCTTTAAAATCACAATTTGCCGCTTCCAGTCGCCGTCTCTCCTCCACAATTCCATAGCTTTGTACCCACGTCTTCATGCAGTTCAAGGGAATTCTTGAGTGGTTGCTATTCGAATTTAGCAGCCGCTCGCTTATTATGATGCTGGGACTCTTGAACCATATGTTTTCATTTTTAGTCTTCCTGATTCTCTTGTTTGCTTTGAACTCTTCCTTTGAAACACGTCTCTTGTAATTGCCCAGATCGGCTCTGTGGATCCAGGGACTTATTATATCTATCTCCTTGGGGATTAGAAACGACCCGGGACTATCTATTTTTATGTGACTATGATTTTGTTGCTTAGCAGACACATACTGTAGGAATGAGGTAGGGTTAGGTTGTCCCTGCCTAGCAAATGTTTGAGATTCGAGCATTGAGTTAGTATCGGGTGGTAAATATTGAGGCACTGGTGATGGTTTCGGTTGATTAGTGTTGAGGTACGATGTGCTTAGTCTTGACACTAAAGCGTTAGCATTCTTAGTTCTTAGTTGTTGGTAAGTGGCACTAGCATTATTAGTATTGCTTGGTGCCACGTTGTGAAATTTTTGGGTCATTGTCGGCAGAGAAGCAGTGCCCTTATTAATACCTGAAATTTGATTCACTACCGAAGAGCTAGTATGTAAATTCTTTGAATTATTCGTGCTAGCGATTCCAGTGTCTACAGTTAAAGTACCATTGACTAAATCTATTTTCCCCTCATCATGCGGTTCACCTGGTCGAATTATATAGCGAGGACATTCTGTTGAAGTACTATACTCACCTAAATCGTCTCTTTCCTCTTGTCTTCTTAGGTAAACGGCTCCTACTAGCGGTGGTGCGTTCGTCTTACCAATTTTCGCAGAAGGTTTCCGGTCTGAATACGTAGCATTGGGCGGTAATAAGTGTTTAATCGGTGAAGGGTATTTGAAAAACTTCCTACCATTTACTGGGATAGTACCTTCTTCTACGTTACGAATCTCCTCGGGTAAGCAAGCTTTCCAAGTTCTGATCTTGTTGAAAACTTTATCTGTTTCATTATAACGGAATTCGCAAACAAACAAAGGCCCATCAATATCTATTGCAGGGTCACCTCTTTGATACTTCGTGAAATGAACCACATAGCATTTCCCAACTAGATCGCCGATTAAATGATCTCTGTATTGCCCCGTTTTCATTATTTCGTTCTTATAAAAAATCCTATCCACTCTATGAACAGTTTGTTCTGGTCTAAAATACCAGCATGCGTTTAACCAGCGATTCCCATCTGATGTGCTCCATAATCTAAAAATTTCACCCACGATAGGCTTTGAGGCATCGTTGGGATTGTTTAATAAAACCCAATCTCCGACCATATATTTTGTGCCGTTCACTTCGATTTCATCTAATGGATATCTTAGCTCACCTTCTGGTATATAGTCTTTATCAGGTTTAGATTGCTCGAAATGCAATAGTATATTATAAGTTTTTTCGAATAAAGTGACTCTTTTCAAATTCTCAATATTTGTCTTGTGATAAATCTTGAAATTTGTTAACATTAGATTAATGTCTTTTTGAAACGATTGTAAATCTCTATACCTACGAGCTTTGATTTTTTTCCAAATTTCATCTAAGGAGATAGGGTGAGAAATTATATTATAATAGTCTGATTCAGTTGTGCTATCTGGTAATCTTTCAAAAAACGATATCAATGATTTATTTGAAACGGGGTCCCGTTCTTTCTTTAAAGCTTTCAGGATATTCTTCATTCTTTGTACATAAGGTAAATCGATGATTGGTGGCCTCCCTCTTCTTACATGTGTCTTCTTATGTCCTGAAAGTTTAAGATTACCGGGCATTAAAGGTTGGGGCGATTGTGTAGGTGTCTGTGTTAAAGAGCGGTCCGCCGATGTGTAACTTTGGTTTGTGTTCATGATTATGGGAGTCTTGGGAGTAATATCTTCCATTTTAGCGTAATTAGTCGAAGGTAAAGTATTATTCAATTTAGCATTATTCATGACTTGTGTGATCATCCTGGTATTAGCATTCATTCTTGAGTTAGGGTTATGTTCAGATAATATCTCTAAATTGGGATAAACCGTATCGGGATAATACTGTTTCAATCTTGGAATAGACCTCGTCCTTACAAAATCTTCTATTATATCAGCATAGTGATATATATCAGACGTTTTATCGTTATAACATTTAGCATTCCATATTAATTGCGCAATATCATGAACGTACTCATTAGCGTGCGCGTATTGTATTAATTTATCTCTAACCATAGGAAGACTGATTGGCCTCTTAATTAATTCATAATAATCAGGATACTCGGACCGTGGAGGTAAATTGTTGAATATGGGATATATGTTTAAATCAGTTTTGAAATCTTTCAGCTTAAATAATTCATTAAACTCTGCTCGTAATCGATTTAACAATAACTCATTAATAACTTCACTCATGTCAATAGCGTGATTCAAACCGTTAAAACAAGTTATATATATGAAAATGTATTGTCCGCTTTTTTGTTTTTTCCAGCTCGCTTCTCTATTCGCTTTGTGATCACACCCAATCCTCTAAAGCTCTCGAACAATTTCGCTTAACGTTAATAGTTTTTAAAACTTCATTTTCGCTAAATTTCTTAATCGATAGTTGAAGGTGTTCAACGTTGATGGTGATGTGGTTCAATGTCCTGGTGACTTCCGTTGCTTTCGGTTAGAATTAATAGGATTGCTATGGAATAGACTCACAGTTCGGCTCGTATCTATATATATATATTGGAATGAGAAATGTATATAGGCTGTCTATGTTGTCCAGGCAAAAAAAAAAAAAAAAGAAACCGGGTATAAGACTTACAATTGGTATAATTGTCAAAGTCTTTTTAATCTTTTTGACCATCCCAATCTAAATCAGCTAATTCTTTTAATACTTTTTCCTCGGTGGAGATCTTCAGAATTTGTGTGTCTTCCAATTTCTCATTTTTCAGTTGTCTCTCCTTCAATGTCTCAATAGATCTTAATTTTTTCAATAAAGATCTGATTTTCTTTTCCCTAGGTGATACAGGTAGTTTGTCGTCTGAAGAAGAATTAACATTTTCATCGTTTGTATTACGATCAGTAGTCTCAGTTTGACTATTTTTGGGTTTTCTTCTTCTTGCTGGTTTAGCAGCGCCTGGAGTTGCTGCCGCACCAGGGACCAAGCCAGGAACACTTTTTGGAGCCATCCCCGGTACTGTGTTTGATAGTCCTCTTCTTGCATGAGGAGGTTTGTAAGCACCAGTTGGTTTTCGGGTGGCAGGTTTCCCATCGTCTTCCTTAGGTTTTCCGCGTTGCTGAAACTCTTTGGCCAATGGATGAATTGTTAATTGGCTTCTGTTTAATTTTGGGTCAATGGTATCATTTTCATTGGTTGGGTCTACTACGATGTTCCAATCCTTGACGATGTGGCTATCTTTCGAAGTCTTGAAAGGTGATGGAGATCTCCAATCAACCTTTAATAACTCTTTAAATTCTTTAACAAACACTAAAGAACCGGACACATGCCATATTTTTACGCCATTATCGACTCTTAATCTAGGTGATGTGGTAGCAGTCATTAAAAATTCTCCGCCTGGGGACCATTTGCACACAGATGTGTTTGTAGCATCAAATTTGCTGATTGATTTGAACTTATTATGACGGTCTAAGATTTCTACTGAACCTTGTAAATTACCAAACCCACCAACCAACACATATTTCCCTGATGGTGAAAAGAACATCGTATTTTTAGACTGTTTTGGCAATTGGTGAATTACATTACCTCTTATATCAAAGAATGATACAGTGGCAGGCATATACCCTGCAATGGCACCGAACTCTCTCGAAGTAGGCGACCAAGTAAAATCATGCACAGGTCCACTTGTCAAGGATACCCTAACTGAGTTCCCACCTAAAGTGCCGTTAACACCTTGGAATGATAATAAATACAGCGTATTTTCACCATAATACGATTTATTTTGCGCATCAAAATCTGTGATGGCTAGACAAAGGATGGCGTTTCCTTGAGGGTTCCATTTCAGTTGGCATGAATCAGCTTTGAAGAAATTCTTTGAAGCAATTTTTTTCTCGATCTTCCCCTGCGTAATGGGCCAAATAATTAATTGAGCAGGTTTACCAGATTTTTCAGGAGTGAAAGTACAAATTGTTGGATGCTCTGCATTGGAGATCAGATGCGTACTAAATAATTGTTGAGGATCAGAGTTGGGAGAAAGAATCGCAAATGGATCATTGAAATTGAAATGATCGTCTTTTTTCAAGGTTTCTTCGGTTAACTTCACAATTCTTAAGTCTCTGCCGAACCTTTTCACAGCATAGTTATCCAGTTTGGAGAATTGTAAGAACCAATTGTTCTGACCCTTATGCTGATACTGATAGACAGGTTCCATGACTTCATTGTTAAATTCCTGGTTCAAATACCAGATCTTAACATTTTTGTGCTCTAAATCAGACACTGAAGGTCTTTCCCATGTACTCAAATAATTACCTGCTGGAGAAAAATGTATATCATAGATATCCTTTATATCTATAGTAAATAATAGTTCTTTGAGTTTCTCACCAGTGAAAATTTTTAAAGAATTCTTTGTAGTATAGGCTAAAAATCTACCACACGATGACAATAGAGTGGAAATGATGGGAATATCATCTGAATTCTCATTGCATTCGTTGAAGTCAGGGTATCCTTGATACAATTCCAAATCTTTGGAAGTTTTCAAAAAGAACTGAGAAGCCATTCTTGTCTCTTTCTCGATTTAAACAGAGAATGGAAAACGATGGCACGCAAAAAAACCGAACTCAGAGATCAATTCCTACTTTGGAACAAGCGGAAGGGCTATAGAATTGCCTTGAACGTTAGGAACAATGAAGTGAAGGAAAAATGTGGAAAAATCTCCCATTGGAATTGGTTGAAATGTACTTTTTTTCGTCCAAAAAAAAGAAAAAAAAAAAAAAAAAACTTGATTTTGAAAGCAACATTCGTACTCTTATTATAAAATACTGAAACTATAGTGTTATATTGAATTATATATTTAATAAAGATATTTGATCATTTGGATGGTAGTAGCGCATTTCAGTTATGAAAACTGGCCTTCACCGTAGATTCCAATCACCGATTGAGTTAAACCCACTAACGATAGTGCAGTTGCGATCAGTAAATGTTTTCCCATTTTTGTTATCATTGATTCTTCGGCCCTTCTCTGTATTACGGGTGCAGGTTCTTGTACCTCTGTGCCACTCTTAGTGTCTGTCTCTCCTAAATCCACTATAGAATCGGTCAATTCTTTCAATTCAATTTGTTTTCCCGGCTTCTCCGGATCGGATGGTGATGCAATACCTGTTAAACTCGATTCTTTCAAATTCACGCTAGTTAAAAACAAGTAAAAACTGGATATGATAGGCGTAGCCATCCCATAAATTAAATAAGGATGCTGCCAGTCTGGAGGTGCGCCGAAAAAACTCATCCCAAAGAAACTGGCGGCAATGACCCCCGCAACATTAGTTAACGTGGATATTTTCGACATCAAGACGTTCACTTGAGCACTTGTGACTAGATCCAAAGAGCCAATAATAGTCTTTACCGCGTCGCTGTGGCTCAGCAGCGACGAAGTGGTAAGAATCCCAGCGTACAACCCCAACGACGATACAGCAACACTCTTGGTAACGGCCAAACAGGTAGACATTTTATTTTTCTCGAAAAGCGTGGCCAAAATAAAGAATATACCCACACACACACGCACCCACAACCTGTTAAGCGTCCAGTTGTCCAAACCTTGCTTGCAAACGAGTAGTGTCAAGATAGCGTAATAGCTGGTGAGTCCACCTAAATAGGTGGGGCTTAAGGGACGAGGGACAACCAAATTTTAGGAACCCCCAATCTCGTTCAAGGCGATATACGTGTACCATGATATTGAAATTATCACGTGGTCTGACGCCTTATGTCACGTGGTCTGACGGCTCCGAGCAACCTTCTTCCTTCGAGGGGCTCGGGTATTTCCGGTTGTTTTGAACCCTATCTGTATCTTTTCTGGTAGGCCCGCCTGCAGTCGGGCAGCGAGGTGCCGGTACCGCTGTCTGACTCACTGTAACCGTGCTATGACTCTCAGCAGCATCGGCCTCCCGACGGCGTATTTCCCTCTGCACTTGTTTGCTGGCGAACCAGGAATCAGTGGCAATGCACAGTTTCGTGGTAATTTTGTCGATTGTGAGGGCCAATCCTCGTAACGTAGAATATCCAAAGGTAATGACTGACTTTGAGCAGTTCAGTTCATATATAAATTGATGCGGATTGTTCACTGAATGAACCACTATCACTAATTCGTCATATTTTTTGTCTCTACTATGTAGTTTCTAGTATCACCACATATATCTAACCCATATATAACTTGACCAATGTTGAGAACCCAAGCCAGTAGATTAATTTGCAACTCCCGTGTTATCACTGCTAAACGTACTTTCGCCTTAGCCACGCGCACCTCTTTATTGAGACCCACTGCTTCGTCTCAATTGAGCAAATCTCTTGTGTTGACCCGTGGTGTGAAGAGTATCAATTTCGGAGGCACCACTGAAACCGTCTATGAGAGAAGCGATTGGCCAAAGGAGAAGCTGTTGAAATATTTCGCCGACGACACTCTGGCATTGATCGGGTACGGTTCGCAAGGTTACGGCCAAGGTTTGAACCTGAGAGACAATGGGATCAACGTGATCATTGGTGTCAGAAAGGACGGTGCTTCTTGGAAAGCTGCACTTGAAGATGGGTGGGTTCCAGGACAAAATCTTTTTGAAGTGGAAGAAGCCGTTAAGAAAGGGACGTACGTGATGAACTTGCTCTCTGATGCTGCGCAATCTGAGACGTGGGATCAATTGAGACCATTGCTGACTAAGGACAAGACTTTATACTTCTCGCATGGGTTTTCTCCAGTCTTCAAGGAACTAACCCATGTGGACCCACCAAAGGACCTCGACGTTATTCTGGTGGCACCAAAGGGTTCTGGTAGAACCGTTAGATCTCTTTTCAAGGACGGGCGTGGGATCAACTCCTCCTACGCTGTCTGGAATGACGTCACTGGTAAAGCTCACGAGAAAGCTCAAGCTCTAGCAGTGGCCATTGGCTCCGGCTACGTCTACCAAACCACGTTTGAAAGAGAAGTCAATTCGGATTTGTACGGTGAAAGAGGTTGTTTAATGGGTGGTATCCACGGTATGTTTTTAGCTCAATACGAAGTGTTGAGAGAAAACGGCCACACTCCAAGCGAAGCATTCAACGAAACCGTCGAGGAAGCCACTCAGTCGCTATACCCACTGGTCGGAAAGTACGGTATGGACTACATGTACGATGCGTGCTCCACCACAGCCAGAAGAGGTGCCCTTGATTGGTACCCGGTGTTCAAAGACGCTTTGAAGCCTGTCTTCCAAGATCTTTACGAAAGCACCAAGAACGGCACAGAGACCAAGAGATCTCTGGAATTCAACTCGCAGCCAGACTACAGAGAAAAACTAGAAAAAGAACTAGAAACCATTAGACAGATGGAAATCTGGAGAGTCGGTAAAGAGGTGAGAAAATTAAGACCAGAAAACCAATGATTTCAAAAAAACCAACCTTGTCAATAAGAACTGACACAAGAGATGATTCGACCCACGCGAGCAACTATTAACTATAACTGTACATTAAAAGCTGAAGGCCACAGGTCCACACAGCGGAGAGATCACGAGACGCCACCGTCACGTGCCGCACTCCTGCGTTCGATCCGGCCCTCGCTCCTGTTAAATAAATACCAAGTAAGTAGTGTTTCTAATGAAAAAACATACTGAGCAAAAAAATGCCCGCTGTGCCCCTGAAGCCCCTATGTTAAGTCCGCAGCAGATTTACCATCGCAGACACGGACTCCAACAGGGAGGCCGTCCTTCTGGACTTCTTGCCACGACGGCCCACCGCCTGAATGGGTTTCGTCGGCGTTCTAGCGGATTCTCATCCGCCACTAATTGCTCCTATGAAGTGGCAGTCCGCCCCTATTCATTCAGGCCCGGTGCTTAATTCAGCACCACACCTCCTGTCTCGAGGCGCGAGGCGCGAAGATTATGTAACCGAACGTAGTGGCCATTACACATGAATAATCCTCTTAGTACATTATCTGAAAGATTCGTCAACTTTCATAGTGGTTATACGTATGACCCGTGTATTGGATAAAATACGTATATATATGGACCTGATTTGTGATCCCATTGTCCTTTCCTGTTTTCTTGTCTCTTGTGTTGATCGTTTCATTTCTTGGCTCTCAAGTCTATAGCTACAACGTTAAACTAGTCGTTTATCTATATCATTACTTCATATCTTACAATGTCTGAACCAAGCCAAAAGAAACAAAAGGGTAACACCTCTTTGGACCAATTGAAGGCCTCCGGCACCGTTGTCGTTGCCGACACCGGTGACTTCGCCTCTATTGCTAAGTTCACTCCTCAGGACTCCACTACCAACCCATCTTTGATCTTGGCTGCTGCTAAACAACCAGCATACGCTAAGTTGATAGACGTTGCTGTTCAATACGGTAAGAAGAATGGTAAGACCACTGAGGAGAAGGTCGAGATGGCCGTTGACAGACTATTGGTTGAGTTCGGTTCCGAGATCTTGAAGATCGTCCCAGGTAGAGTCTCCACCGAAGTGGACGCCAGATTGTCCTTTGACAAGGAAGCAACCATCGCCAAGGCTTTGCAAATCATCGACTTATACAAACAACAAGGTGTCTCCAAGGACAGAGTGTTGATCAAGATTGCTTCCACCTGGGAAGGTATCCAAGCCGCCAGAGAACTAGAAGCTAAGCACGGTATTCACTGTAACTTGACCTTGCTTTTCAGTTTCGCCCAAGCTGTCGCCTGTGCTGAAGCCAACATCACTTTGATCTCTCCTTTCGTTGGTAGAATCATGGATTGGTATAAGGCTAAGACCGGTGAAACCTACACAGGTGAGACTGACCCAGGTGTCATCTCGGTGAGAAAGATCTACAACTACTACAAGAAGCACGGTTACAACACCATTGTCATGGGTGCTTCTTTCAGAAACGTTGAAGAAATCAAGTCTTTGGCCGGTGTCGATTACTTGACCATCTCTCCAAACTTGTTGGATGAGCTATTGAAATCTAACGAACCCGTTCCAAAGGTCTTGGACGTTAACCAAGCCAAGAAGGATGGTGACAGCAAAGTCTCTTACGTCGACGACGAAGCTGCTTTCAGATTCCAATTGAACGAAGACGCCATGGCCACTGAAAAATTATCCGAAGGTATTAGAAAATTCTCCGCTGATATCGTCACTTTGTTCGATATGATTGAAAAGAAGGTTAAAGCTTAAGTTTCTAATGGATAAAGGAATTAATGAATATATATGATCATATTTATATATATATATATATATAGTTTAACTGGCTTGAAGAAGAAAGATAAGGTAAGAAAAACCATGATGTTGTTTTGAAGAGGTTTTCCCATGTTGTTGGATTACGTTTGACTCGAAATTGGAACTTCAATTCCGAGAGAATCCAACACCAAACCCAATAGAACAGCCGAGCACAAGGATAGCCACTTCGAGACTACCTAGCACAATGCAAAGAGTACGAAACCATTGTAAATCGATATCCCATAGAAACCCACGAAATACACGAGCACGATGTCGTTGGTTTATAATTAATTTCATTAAATGATGATTCCCCACCCCGGATCGTTCGCCAAGACCAATCATGAACCATAACGGGGGTAAAATGGTGCACACGAGTAGCACGATCAGAATCCTATTCATTGAGTACATTTCGTTGAATTTATAAGAGTTCGAATCAAACGATTGAATTGAATCATCGTCCATATGTTGGATGGGTAAATTTTCTTCATCTTCCACAAATGGGAAGCGATCGCCGGGGACCACATAATCTTTGTAATGCAGCGGTTCAGTACTGAAGGGATCATGGGTCGATTCTTTAGCTATCATTCCAGATAATGGGAACTCGTCAAAACTTCTTAATCTTGTCGGAGGTTTAGCATTGGAGTTAAAGCCTGGTTTATCTTGAATTTCGAATTCATATAAGGAACTGGCATCCTCGTCACTCACAGATTGGAGTCCTGGGTCCTCAGGTAAATTTGGTAAATGAGACTCTACAGACCTCTTAGGTAGTTGAGCCATATCGATGTCAAGGCTTTCATCTTCTTGTATTAATGGAATCTTGGTCCCCAGATGAGAGGTCATCGATTTTCTGGAATATATTGATGCATAACCATTAGGACGCGACACAGTTTTTAGCAGACTGATTGAAGGCATTGACACATCCGTAATATCTTCATCGTTGTCAAGATCATGATCATATGTGGTAAATGAACCAAGGTATGATTTTCTTGGTTTTGGTTTTGGTGATATGAACACTTTATTAATCAGTGAAGGGCTCTTAGGAATTTTTGGTGACGGTTCAATTCTGGAAGTCGATGCAATTGATGATGAGTCAGGACGTAATGATCCTTCTGAAACTTTTCTTGGGATAATAAAGTCATGCAATGGGAATTCAGGTTGCTTCCAGTTATTGTCATTATCCAAGTCGTCTTGGACTTCTTTAGATTCACTATATCGTTGGTAAGTGTTGTTCTTGTTTATTATATTTCTCTGGGGCCGCTGTCGTTGAGCATATGCAGTCTCTGTTCGGTTTGATAAACCTTGTTCATTCGAATCATCGTATAGAGAAATAAATGAATTAGATGAATTGGACAAAATATCGTCCGCTCGGTCATCCTTCACATCGGTTTCTTGCCTTCGAAGTGAACCCTCTATTATATTATTGTTGTGCTCATCGTCCATGGTAAGTATCGGCTGAGAATCTCTTGTTATGGGTATGTCTAGAATTCCGGTATCCTTTGTGTCTACAGAGTTAATAGATTCGATATCAGGAATATCTGATAATATCCGACTACCTCGATTGACATACCTGGCAGAGTACTTACTTTTAGGATCGGTATTCAAAAGGGAAACTCTATTCGCTGTATGCAAAGTTGATAGCTGCTCTACCTCCATCGATGAAAGTGTTTCCACTGTGTCTTCAGAATTTGGATTGGAACTGCTTGTCCCCTCTGTCTCCAAACTGCTATTAAACTCTTTACCGGTACTGTTTGATGAATCGTTTTTAAGTTCTGATGATGTTGTATCTGTGAGAATCACAGAATAATGCCTATTCAAATGATGTACAGGTTCAGGCAGTCGTTTACTTGATGGTGATATTGTCACATCTTCTTGGTTCAATCGTATCTGATTTGAGTTGTCAGTATACAGAGATGTCCTATGCTTTTTCGAACGACTCTTGTCGTTCAAAGTTGTCTTTGGATCCATATAATATCCTATCTGTTTCTCTCAACCTCGGAGCCAAATCGAATTTTTCACAAAGTCTGTTTCTTATTTTCTTATGCCAACAGGTAGATGTAGATGAAATCTCCTCCTTTTGTATTGGAACGTTTATCTTATTGAACACAAATGCTATTAATTCTATTACTTAACTTCATTCAAATTGAAAAGTTCAATTTCTTAGGTTGGCAACTAAATTGCAAGAGTGCTTGAAGTTGATGTAGCTACAATCAGATGAATTTAGTTAAATGAAGTTAATTTTTACATTAATATTGAATATGATGTTTTTTTCATTTGCGCACTATTTTGTCATCATTGTACGTTTTTCGCTTTGTTTACACAACAAACGAAATGTAAACAGCACGAAAGTTTCCATCAAACAGCAAGAATCATAAGTCACGTGATTCTAAACCTAGTCAAGATCGGCGACGAAAGAATCAGTTTGGCGAAAGAAAAGTATATTGTGCTTTTTATATGGTGTCTTGGTCATTAGGGCCATTATATACTTTAACAGGTTTGTCTTTGGACATCTTGCGAGTGTTTTTTTACATTTTCAAGCCATAATAACGATACATCCCTCTCTCAATGGGGCCAAAGACATTGTATTCGGTTACTTGCTGGAAAAAAATCTGATATCGTAATGTTGTATCAGGATCATTTAAATCGTAAATAAATTCTGATGGGTGAGAATAGTAAAAGCTCGTAGGTCTCCTCTTTTTTTTCTTATTGTACGAATTTGTAGTGTGATCAGTTTGTCGTTCCGGTTCTTGGTTCGTCGCATTATCACCTTGCCTCTCTTGACGCAAACCCTGATTTTGATGTAGATGGGATTGTAATGAGCTATGCGAGACAGAGGATTGTAAGAAAAAAGAGCCTCCATTGTTTAATCTGTTGGTATGAGTATTAACTCTAATAGGATTATTTGGCATAGGTGATATTCCTACGTTTGTATCCTGCTGCTGACCTATAAGTTGTATATCAGTACTGCTAGCCAATATCAGATTGTTTCTACTTAGGAAAAATGCATCGTTAAGATCAATTGGCCTATTGTTGGTTTGGAAATTTCTCTCATTTCTTGAAGTTGTATTGTGAAGGAAAAAAGAGCGTGTCAAGCTCATTTGTGATCTTCTTCTTTGTAAATCCGGATCATTCAAATATTCATTATCATTCTCCTCATGTTGTAAAGCAGCTCGCATAGCAGGATGTCGAGTTGAATCCCTTGAGCCATTCAATAAGGAGACGCCGCTAGTACCTTCATTGTTCAAAGTATCAGAGAGAGAATGCAGATCATGGATGGATCTATCCCAATATAGCCCGCCTCCAAAGTTGTTATTCTCAGACAAATTATTAGTTGATGAAGTTATTGAGTTATTATGATTGTTGTGGATGCCATCGTCACTATTATTTCTGTGATTAACATAATTCATCGGTAACTGTGTGTCCCTTAATGCGTCAGTAAGGTGCAATCTTCTTTGTGGTGTTGCAGGGCGATGCATTATACCTTCATTATCCTCCTCTGGTAATATCCTCCAGCCACCAGGAGGTAGATGAGGTCTTATAAGGGGTTCACAAGTATTACCAAAGGTTATACCACCATTTCTAGTGAAAAATTGAGATATTGGAGGTTTAACATCTCTGTAGTATTCACGCCTACGGTATCCACTCTTGGGTACTAGACCACAACTTAAAGAAATTTTCCTTTGTGCGAATTTTAAAAAATCAGGCTGTTTCACTATATCTATGACTCTATTCCCAGTAGAATCAAATTTAGTTAAATTACTTGCATCATTAATGTCATCTCTATTTAAATATTGATCCACTTTGTAGATGAAATAACGCCTTCCATAGGAAGCATCGAAAAAACATTTCCATTTGATTGAATCATTGACGTTGTTAGACGTATTATACTTGAGAACTGTAAATTCACTATCTTTATGAGTTCGTTCGATTTGTTGCCATGCATCAAAGGATACTTCCAATCCAGCTAATGATTCTGAACAACTTAAGAGAGCAGGATCTTGTATTGTCCATTTAGAGACTTGTGAGTTATTCGCAACATTTAAGAACTTTATTTGTTGTCTATTCCCAACTTTGGCTAATTCCAAAAAGTCACTTTCATTTATAGGTGATAAAAACTCTACTAATTTAGGTATTGGTATGTTTTCACCTTTCAATCCTAAACTTTTCAAATTTGGGAAATTTAATTTAATAAATGTGAGAGTATCATTGCATTGGTAGTAATATTTGGTTTTAACCACTGTGGTTAAAATTGATGGTGGAATAAAATCACTGTAAAAACTTGTTGTAGAATTACCATTTTCCCAATCATGGTTAGTTATATCAGTAACCGACACTTGTTGAATTGGTAATCCGCTGATGTCCAAGTATTGAAGAGTTTTATTGTGACCAAACTGGCATAATTTTTTCAAGAAGAAAATTGTGTGAGATTCAGTCCATGAAGTAGAAGACGTTATTGTAGAGACATTTAACCATTCCAAGGTCTTAGAGTTATTTGCGTCTGTCACCGCTGGATGATAGCTAAAGAATTCTAATATGGCTCTGGAAGTCAACTGAGAGCAATGTGCTAATGATAAGTGAGTTAAGGTTTTCAAATGAGGCATTCCTTTCAATAACGTAGTTTCATCTATTGAAGTATGGCTTAAATCGATTTTTTGTAACTCAGGTAGATATCTTAATATCTTATTGAGAACGATTGTAGGTAGATCTGTACAATCGTTTAAGCCTAAACAGCTAATCTGATAATTATAATCTAAAGGTGTCTTGCCAAATTCTTCTTCAGATTCCACATAATCGTTTATATCCATCCTTTTACCATCTTCTAACCTCAAATGTTTCAGCGATGGTAAACCATAAAGTCTTCTTAATGCAAACATAAAATTTTCAGTGAAAGTGTTACCAGAACAGCCACAAAAATCTAGGATACTTAACACTTTCCCAGATTTTAATAAAAAGAATAGTACATCCTCATCCAAATCATTTTGAATATATTCAGATGCTAAAAACTCTCTCAAATTCAATTTCGTCAATTTCAAAAACTGTAATAATGTCTTATTAGTCAAATTTTGAATCATTTGATTCATTTCCATTGATCTACCTAGCCCTATCGAGGTTAATTCTTGGAAATCAGCTACTTGAATAATAGATTTCAATTCATCATGACTCGCAATTGAATTCAATAAATTATTAAACCTTCTTGCAGTGGTAAAATTACAATACCTATAAATTAATATCCTGCAAATGTGATAAAAGGTTCTATTTACAGTTAAATTGCTTCTGATAAAGTTCCTCAGATTCTCATTAAACTTCTCACTACTACAAGGATGGTCATTGCTCATGTAATCCCTAAACTGGCACGTCAAAATCTCGTAAACTATCTCTGGTGGTATATTTCTATGCTCTTTGGCCATTGTGCCTACGTTTGACATAGCTTATAAATTTAGTATCCAGTTAGAGACACACAGATACACAGCAAATCCAACAGCAATAAATAGTTTTTTGAGAAAAGTACTAGTGGCAACCTCTTATCGTAAACAGCAATACCGCTGTTTCTCCCATGGATTTCTTATCTAAATCAAATAATTGCGTAAAAGTACGTGGGACATCACTAATTTAAATAAGCTAAAAGGTGTAAAAACTAAATAAAACACAGCTACAAGTACCGTGGTGATCGCTATTAAGACAAATTACTGTTATCTGGATCTGTAACATACGTCTTGAAAGAGAAATATTGTAACTGGAGTTCAGTTAGATTTTGAAAAGTTTTGGAAAGTTTTGAGAAGTCATTGAATATCAAGTCATGTCTAAAGTCCTAAGTGGGAAATTGAAAGTAGCGCTACTTCAATGGCATAGTTCGAATGCGAACAAGCAGATCAATTTGGATAATGCTAAGAGATTAATTGATAAAGCTATGAAGGACGAGCCTGGAACTAAATTGATTGTTTTACCTGAATGTTTTAATTCTCCATACAATGTGAATAAGTTTCGTGAATATGCTGAAGAAATCACTCGTGGTAATGGTCAACAAAGGTCTGAGAGTGTCAAGTTCTTGTCTAAACTTGCTACCCGTTATAAGATAACTTTAGTCGGGGGATCCATCCCTGAAATCGATAACGTTACGGGCAAGATCTATAACACCGCTATAGTATTCAACGAACAAGGTGAATTAGTTGATACGCATCGTAAAGTTCATCTGTTTGATATTGACATCCCTGATGGGATTACTTTCAAAGAGAGTTTGACTTTGTCTCCAGGTAATAAATCTACAACGGTGAAGACCCCTTATGGAAGCATTGGTGTAGCCATCTGTTATGATATGAGATTCCCAGAGTTGGCTATGATAAGTGCGAGACAAAATGCATTTGCTATGGTGTATCCTGGTGCTTTCAACACGGTAACAGGACCCATGCATTGGCACTTATTGGCTAAATCTCGTGCCATGGATAACCAAATGTATACAATCCTTTGTTCGCCTGCAAGAGATATGTCCAGCGATTATCATGCGTATGGACACTCCTTGGTATGTGATCCTAAGGGAAATATTATTGCTGAAGCTGGAGAAGGAGAAGAAATCGTTTACACTGAACTTGACCCAGAAGCCATTGAAATGTTTAGGGCATCTGTCCCATTGACGAATCAAAGACGATTTGACGTTTACCCTAATGTCGCAGTATAACAACATCTTAAGATTTCAACTGTAATTTTAAATACGTACTCTATGGCTACCCTTCAGTATACTTATAATATAATGAATCAATCGATAGAATAGAAATCATTCCTCATTCTCTGATGGTTTTGCACAAATACTTGCAGCCCGTGCACATGAGTATCCAGCAGCAAGAAGACTACTTCATAAGTTGTATGGCAACTTGGCCGAGTGGTTAAGGCGAAAGATTAGAAATCTTTTGGGCTCTGCCCGCGCAGGTTCGAGTCCTGCAGTTGTCGTTACTTTTTGCTTCTCAACTAACCAAGCACAGCGGTACCGCCAAGTCCGTAAAAATTGTCATGCCAACGCCCGTGCGCCGATTTCACTATTTTGCACGGAAATGCAATCAGCAGGAGCAGCGGCATCGCTATGCGCTAATTAGAAATTCGTCATTTGCACCGTAACAAGACATAGTGATAAGACTAAGCCAACTAGGTTAATAAGTAGTACTAAAGCAATTGAACAGTGTTTAACGCTTGGAAAGATACCCCAAGTCTTGCAAACCTCCTCTTGTCATGCACCGATGGGCATTATTTGAGAGTTGTTTCAACGGTCCATTCGAACGGCGAGAATTGATACATTGTGTAATTAGTCTTGCAACATTTTATGTTTTTCTTCTAACGCAGTTTACAGGGAAATAATAATTATGTATAGAGAGAAAAATGAATGACCTTGGAGTGTCATTTCTCGTCTCTATGCAAAGTTGCATTAGGAGTATAATGTTGCTTAAGATAATGATAGTAAATAATCTATTGAACTTGAAAATAATTCGCGTATATATATGTGTGTGGAGTGTGTGTGTATACATTTTTAGTGAAAATGAGTTTTAATGCTTAATGTGCTTACTGGATTTACACTGTGAAAAGCTTGTCAAGCAAAGATGTCTCAAAAAGTTACGTTTACTCAACCGAATAAATTAGACTCCAAAAACGATGTGGCTAAGCAGGTCAGGTACCCTTGGTGGTATGGTGGAGCTGCTGGTATATTTGCTTGTATGAATACACATCCATTAGATTTAACAAAAGTTAGATTGCAGGCAGCGCCGTACCCTAAACCTTCGATTATCCAGATGATAACTACTGTGTTCAAGAACGACGGGTTTTTGGGATTTTATGCTGGATTAAGTGCAGCTATGTTAAGACAATGTACTTTTACGACTGTAAGGTTTGGAATGTATGATATATTGAAAAATCATGCCATTCCACAATCACAGTTGAATAATGTTGCCTATCTTTTACCAGCATCGATGATTAGTGGTGCTGTTGGTGGTGTCATTGGTAATTTTGCTGATGTGGTTAATATTCGTATGCAAAATGACTCTGCACTTCCTTTAGATAAGAGAAGAAATTATTGCAATGCATTTGACGGAATTTATAAGATTTATAAGTACGAAGGTGGAATTGTCACTTTACTCACAGGGTGGAGACCTAATATCGTCAGAGGCGTCCTCATGACAGCGTCACAAGTGGTCACTTATGATATTTTCAAAAACTATTTAGTCACTAAGATGAACTTTGATCCTAAGAAAAATTCTACCCATTTATCTGCATCTCTACTGGCAGGGCTGGTGGCGACTACTGTCTGTTCGCCAGCGGACGTGTTGAAGACGAGGATCATGAATGGCGTCAATGAGAAGAGAGGTGCTTTAGAGATTTTAATGACAGACGTAAAGAAGGAAGGCCCATTGTTCATGTTTAGAGGCTGGTTACCAAGTTTCATTAGAATCGGGCCATTCACAATGCTGATCTTTTTCGCTATAGAACAATTAAAAAAACATAAAGTTGGGATGAAGAAAGATGACTACTAATCAATCCTTATCTCACTGCCATGTCATACTCATATTCTTCTCATAAATCCATATTATTTATCTTAAGAACTCAACGCCTTGTTCCGTTGCATTAGGCAGGTGTTATCCATTCAGTTTGGAGACCTCTCCATACTTCATGCTATTGTTGTCCTTCACTTCTTTAGCCTTAACTGTGCTCTTATATACAACATGTATCTCTTAATACTCATATATTAAGACTATCATTCGACCATATGCCTCATTCTGTACGACACGACGCTTATTCCAACAATTTTTTTTTTTGGTTCAAAAGATGAAAATTTGTTAAAAACAGACACTTCGAGACCCACTTGTTTAGTGGATTGCTACTAATTTTAAGAAAGTTTCCCACGACGATTGTCCTTTTTGTTCAAGTAAAATTGTGTAGAATTCTTTCAGCCCAACTTGGTTGTTTGATTTTTACTCGTAATTTAAAGCGTACCATCACTCACTGTCTTTCTGATAATAAGCACTGGTTTTAAAGATTACAATTTTGTGTTAAAATGACGGATGTTGCTCAGTTATTAGAAAATACAATTCTGAGTACGGACCAGAATGTTCGTTTAGAGAGTGAGACTCAGTTAAAGACCTTATCTAACGAGAATTTCCTGCAATTCGCAGGTTTGTTATCACAAGTCTTAGTTAACGAGAATGCTAGATTAGAGGCAAGAATTCTGGCTGCATTGACTTTAAAGAACGAATTGACTTCTAAGGATTCTGTGAGAAGTCAGCAGTTTACTCAAAGGTGGATGACCGTGGTAGATTCAAATTCCAGGATAACTATTAAGAATAATGCATTAAAAGCATTGCTTTCAAATGAGAATCGTGTTGCCAATGCGGCAGCCCAGTTAATTGCTGGTATTGCTGGCATAGAATTACCTCTTGGTGAGTGGCAAGATTTAATGAAACTTATGGTAGAAAATACAAACCCTAATCAACCGGAGCATATGAAGAGAGCTTCCTTATTGGCGTTAGGTTATATATGTGAAAGTGCTGATAGAGACTCTGAAGCATTGGTTGCAGCATCAAACAATATCTTAATTGCTATTGTTCAAGGTGCACAAAGCTCAGAGCCATCTAAGACTGTCAGATTAACTGCATTGAATGCCTTGGCTGATTCTTTAAGCTTTATTAAAAATAATATGGAGCGTGAGGGAGAAAGAAACTACTTAATGCAGGTTGTTTGTGAAGCTACTCAAGCCCCCGATACAGATATTCAAGCAGCTGCTTTCGGTTGTCTTTGTAAGATAATGTCAACATATTATTCACACATGAAACCTTATATGGAACAAGCCTTATACGCTTTAACCATTGCCACAATGGCTTCACCAGATGATAAAGTTGCCTCCATGACCGTAGAGTTTTGGTCAACAGTGTGTGAAGAAGAATTAGATATTGCTTTTGAAATAAGTCAATTCCCACAATCTGCTTTAAGAAGCTTTAATTTTGCTCTAGCATCACTTGATGAAGTGGTTCCGAATTTATTAAAACTTTTAACAAGACAAAATGAAGATTTTGAAGATGATGATTGGAATGTCTCTATGGCTGCAGGTACTTGTCTTCAACTATTTGCTCAAAATTGTGGGAACAGCATATTAAATCCAGTATTAAAATATGTGGAAGCTAATATTACTTCAGATAATTGGAGAAACAGAGAAGCTGCAGTGATGTCCTTTGGTTCCATCTTAGATGGGCCGGACGCAAGTCAAAAAGAATTTTATGTGAACCAAGCTTTACCTTCTATTGTCAATTTAATGAGTGATCCCTCTTTGCAAGTGAAGGATACTGCCTCTTGGTGTATCGGTAGAATTGCAGATTTAGCTCCAGACTCGATTGGCTCAGAAACACATTTACCAAGTATTATTCAATCTTGTTTAATAGGGTTGATGGATCATCCAAAAATTGCCACAAATTGTTCTTGGACAATAATGAATCTCGTGGAACACCTTTCTACTACATCTCCATCTCCAATTTTCAATTATTACCCTGTCTTGGTCGATGCCTTAATCAAAGCTGCTAATAGAGATGATAACGAGTATAATGCTAGAGCATCTGCCTTTTCTGCTTTAACAACACTTGTAGAGTTTTCTACAGAGAGTGTAACTGAAACGTATGCTTCTATTTCCACTTTTGTGATGGATAAGTTAGGACAAACTATGGCAGTAGACGAAGCACAACTTAACATGGAGGCTTTACACAACTTACACGAGTTACAAGCCAATATCTTAAATGTAATGGCCTCCGTTATAAGAAAAAGTCCTCAAAATGTAGCATCCGTATCTGACATGCTAATGGATATATTCATCAAATTATTAGACAAGAAAGATTCTTCATATATTGAAGATGATGTTTTCTATGCGGTTTCATCTTTGTCAAGCAGTTTGGGTAAAGATTTTGAAAAATATTTGGAAGCGTTCTCCCCATATCTAGTTAAGGCATTAAATCAAGTTGAAGCTTCTGTATCAATCACTGCAGTAGGATTTGTTGCAGATATAGCGAATTCTTTAGAAGATGATTTTAAGAAATACGCCAGTGCCTTCATGACTGTTTTAGCTCAAATGATAACCAATCCTGCTTCCAAGAAAGAATTGAGACCTGCTGTGATAAGTGTTTTTGGAGATATCGCTACTAATATTGGTGCTGCTTTTGTCCCATATTTAAAGGATATTATGGAGCTGTGCTTAACAGCTCAAAACTCTACCCCAGAGAATAATAGCATGGAAGCCAATGAATACTATCTAAAAGTTCTTGAATCTGTACTTGATGCTTATGTCGGTATAGTTGGGGGATTGCATGATACACCTCAAGCAATATATGAATACGTGGGTACTATCTTTCAATTTATTGCCAAGATAATTGATGAACCTTACCTAATCAGTGAAGATACCATTGCTAGATCCACGGCTGGTCTAATAGGTGATATCGCTACTATGCTTTCTGATGGCTCCCTGAAGCAAGCTTATTCTCAAGATATCATTACAGAGTTCCTTAAAAAAACGAAAACCAATACCTTACTAAGCCAAACTACAAGAGATATCGCTAGATGGGCCAGAGAGCAGCAAAAAAGGCAAATAGGATTATAAAAAACAGAATTAGTATGAGTTGAAAAAAAAAGACTTACCAATTGATAACTTTCTCTTTTAATGCATTCCTAACTCATTTGACCTTTATGACTTTTTTTACTACTTTTTTTTCTGCCCTTCACTAAACTATTTACCTTCATGTTTTCCTTTCATTATTACACTTTTGAACTCTAATTGTCACATTTTTCATTTATCTTTTCATTCCTCTCTATTTTTTCAATTTTATTCTTCCTTCCTTTTCATCTCTTTTTTATTTTATTTTGCATTATTTTCATTTGATCATTATTTTTACTGGGACAATTTTTTTTCATATGACTTGATTTTTTTCTTTCTCCTGCTTCATTTGCATTTTTTTTTCAATTGAGGAGCTCATTTGATGCGTAATAAAGTCAACTTATGCCCAGGATTGTAACTAAAGCAAAGAAGCCAATGTTTTGTTCTAGTACGAACTATATTACCAGAAAGTATACCAAGCTATGTTCTAGAGTCTTTTTTGACCTTGATAAAGAAGTTTCAGGACAGCTATCGAATCTCGTAGACACATAAAATTATATCAAACCTTTTCCGGATCTTGAAGGAAAGGGGAAATTTCTTATTAAAGGAATAACACTTTCCGTGAATGATCGTTTTTTTTTTTATTCTACAGCACAAGTTTAAATGTGTGAACTGGCGATAAATGATGACCCTAAAGCATATTTTCCATTGATATCCCTCATTCTAAATTATTCCAATAATGTGACTTTGTAGATTTATTAAGAATTCATCTTGCATCTTGTTTGAACTTTATTACTAAATTAGAAACTTATCCGCAATAAATTTCATGCATTAAATAATTTGGACCCTTGTCATCAAGTGACTCTCTGTGAACTCAAAGGCAGTAGCGAAGTATATTTGGGGTTCTAGGGTCATTAATTCCGACATATTCTTAGTTATATAAATATACTGTCGAAGCTGACGATCCTTGTAAGGCATTGATTTTTATTTTCCGTAACCCAAACACTATCTTAAACTAATTGAAAAAAAAATTATGAATGTGAAGGATGAAGGTTTCAAAAGTTTTGCTATGACTATAGCCGTCAATATTATGTTTTTTATTCCAGCGGTTGTATCTAAGCCAATCGAACTTTTAACTTGTAAAGAAAATATCCATAAAGATGATAGCATTGATGAATAATAAATAAATCTGGTATGTTTAATTATCAATTAGCGGATATTTCATTTTTTTACGTTTTGTAAAAATCATATGAATTTGAAAATATACAATTTAAGAACTATCATCTAAAAAAATTGGCTGACACATATCTATTTATAATAAACTTAGCATACGTGTATATAATTCTAAGATATTGACATCTTGATGAGAACTAAAGGTGGATAGGAATTTTTTCCACATTATTACAAAATGGAGTAAATGATACTTCCACAATTTCATCTCTTGAAAATTCTAGGAATGGAACTTCGGCGACAGAACATGCCATTAAATAACCGTACAAGACACGTAACGTAGATTCATGGGCAATGATAACCAAGTCTTTATCTACATGCTCTAATTCAAGTATTAGTGGTTCCATTCTCACCGCTAAATCATGGTAGGACTCAGCTCTAGGAAATCTAAAATGATATGGGTCCTTTTGTGAATCTTCCCATTCTGTAGGGAATTTCTCTTGTATTTCTTCTACCGTTAAATCTGCAGCAGCACCTGGATGTAACTGTTTCAAACTCGATCTTTCACGTACAGGAACTTGTTCAGCCAAGAAAAACGTAGCAGTATCATAAGTTCTCTTCCTTGGACCAGTCCAAACCATTAAATCATTTGGATCAAATGGTTCTTCACTAACTTCATCATCTATATCAAACAATTTAGTCGGTTTCTTATTTCCTTTATCGGTATCCAAATCCTTTGCAAGGCTCTTTCTTTGTGATTGACTTTTATGCTTTCTCTCCTTGATTCTGTGAATAATGGAATCAGTTAATACCCTGGAGTATGCATAACCTTCATCGTTTAACAATTCATCGTCAATATAATTATCAGAATTACTCGTCCCACAACGAGCCAAGTATACACAACCTTTTCTATTGCTCAAATTCATTAAAAAGAACACAATTTTGTTGAGCAAATAACCCAAGGAGTTATTACTGACAATAATTTCATTCCCCAAGTTGATATATTTCACGTAGTTAACATTTTCCTCCTTACTCATGGTTTCATAATAAGAATCATCTGCACTCAAACGCTTCATATAATCTGCGATGGCGGCATCTTTATCCCAATCATTGTATTCTTTAGATTGAATAGCATTTTGAATGTTTCTATCAAGTATAGAGGCATCATTGATAATGGATTCAATAAACAACACTTTTACACCTAGTTTTGTAAACACTTCTTCAACGTGTCGTCTGTCTTCACTTCGAATATTTAATGCATCGTAAATGGCAATTTGCCCTCTTTGATCTTGGAAAAAATTGGTCATGTCCTTCACTATTTTTTCAATTAATTGTCTCTTATACTCCAACCCTTCTTTCGTGAGCGGAGCTGCAGATAAGAAATCTGAAGGAAGCATTTCATTTTCTTTCCTATATTCAGAAATGTGGAATGATTTTGTTCTGACTCCTAACCATCTAGCGTAACGAGTAATTGCTACAGATAGAAATGTTTTCGACGTGGCAGGTAGGCCTACTAACGCCAACATAATTTTCCCAGCATGAAACATTTCACCTGATTCAGTAGAATATAATTGTCCTGGTGATACATAATTAGCATAAACAGGCTCATGAACAAAATCTGCTCCAGGATATTTCTTCAAATCAGACGTTTCAGGCATATCCATCCATCTTTTGCCGGTTCTAGCCATATGGTTAAAATTAGAGTCCATATCTTTAGCTTTCCCAGTATTAGAATTATCGTTACTCATCGTTAAATTAAACTCAACAAAGTGCCTATTATTATGAGAAATTTACAGTGAACAGAGACAGATGCAATATTATATTTCAATAACACCTCCGGCACTCGATAAGACTCTCTGTATCAGTATTATATATACTTATTAAAAGTTGATGGTCTTAAAGACCCCCTTCGTGCTAGCTCCTATAGTTTCTTGAAGTCATTTGGAATATCATCATCAACGAAAGTGAAAAATTCCAACACCAGCATCCCATTCTTCGAATCCAAGTTCTCAATGCCATTTGGTTAAACATCGCGCTGGACCTGCTGTGTGAATCATTATTTTGGTTCTCTGTCATGTAATGTTGAAATGTTGTTTTGTTATATTTATATATATATATCTAGAGAGATGATAATTTGAATTATTCATTAAAGCATCAAATTATTTATTCAGCTTTACCACCTTTTCTTTGAATCAAAGCCTTTCTGTCTTTGTCCAAATGTAACTTAGTGATAACAACCTTGGAAGGGTGAATACTGATTGGAACAGAAGCACCGTTAGATTTTTCTTTGGTGATCTTGTCAACGTGGATAACAAATTTCAATCTGTAAACAGAAGAAACTTTACCTTCTTGGCCCTTCTTGGAGCCACGGGTAACCATAACTTCATCATCTCTTCTGATAGGTAAAGCCTTAATACCGTATTGGGCTCTCAATTCTTTAGATAATGGAGCAGACAATAAAACACGACGCTCGGAAGATGGAGCGGTGAAATAAGCCTTTCTGGCCTTTCTTCTGTCAGAGGACACGTCTAATCAAATACTTCAATGAAATCGCAAGTTCGTTGCAAGCGTTAGGCAACATTTAATTCCATCATATAATTCATGTTAGTAAACTGTTTAATCTTAAATAATTAATTGGTCATTTCGTCATGGAAATATGTTTTATAAACCATTAAATATATCTTCTAAATGGTAGATCTTCTGCCGTAAACATACCTAAAGATTGTTTAGCCATCGTTGATTCTTGTTTCTATTGCCCTGGTAAAATTCGATATAATGACTTTAACTCGTTCGATAACCGAGAGTCTTTGTTATAGCAATCCATTACAGACTTAATTTACCAGTCGCGTCTCGTGTGCGTCGTTACCAAAAATTGGTAAAAAGAAGAAAATAATTTAAAAAAAGTAGGGAATTCTGGAAATGTTTTTTTTAAATTTGTTTGTATATAATATGCACGGATGTTGTTTGCTCGACAGTCCCAGCTATTTCAAGGTGCCAGAACTAACCAAATGAGAGTACATCTTTACCATTTACAAAAAAAAGTTTTAGAAACTAATAGTATTGTAATATAGCTTTAACCCATTCTTAAAAGGAGAAACCGTACTTCCATACAATTACTAACAAGATTCAACTAATAAAAAGTTTATGTCAGCCCCTCCCGGGATTCGAACCCGGATCACAACCACCGGAAGATCGCATGCTAACCATTGCACTAAAAGGGCTAAAATACTAAAAAATACAGCTTTTGAACGTTATCTATAAAGGCAGAGCATCATGCTTTTAAACTATAAAACTTTGTCGGGTAAGCAGGTTATCTCACTTAAAGTTTGAACAGAAAGTGTGCAAGTTAAATTGAGGATACCAAATCAATAGGTGTGTATATTATTCTGCTAGTTGCGTATGTTTTTGTACTTTTTTTATTCCCCTTCATGTAAAAGAAAAATCTGGGAGAGATTCTTATGGTAATAACTTGGAAATTCCAATTTACAAATCATACTCTTTTCCGGACAAACGGCACCTTGAATACGTTTGAACCATTTGAATTCCTCACAGATCGTCTAATCGATTCTAGTATTACTCATTTATGGACTCAATTGTGCAACTCACCACTATTGGGCATCATCCTTTCAGCTATCCATGGTTCTAAGTTTCAATTGGAATGGATCTTTGTCATTGAACATAACATAACAGGAGTTTTTCTTCTGTTTGCAAACTTATCAAAGCTGTGTATTGTTTAATTGGAAAAGGTTTGACTGATCCTCAATTATCTTCAGCGCTTATGAGAATTCATATGCCTAATTCTCGAAAACAACCCGAACATCAAGTCTAGAAGATTTACATCAAATATTATCATGTCCAACAGTTAATTACTATTATTCATTATTACCAATACTAATAAATACGTAAATTCAAATTATTATACGTTGAATTTCTCATGTAACGAGTGAAAATTTCGAAGAATTATTCAATAATGAACGCTACCATAGATATGTGGATATACATTCTGAGCCAGAGTAGTTATAGCGCTTTAGGTTGACAAATAAAAGAGACAATTGTCGTTAATAAATTTATATATTAAAAGCTATACCAAGATATGTAACCTTTTCAATTCAAACAGTGAAGCCAAACGTTAACAAAATGATATATATAACAAGACTAACACGGATAGATAAACGATTAGAAGCATTTTTTGAGTTTGCTTCATTTTTCTTTTTTTCTACCTTATTAATAGAAGTTACTTTCGTGCTATCTTGTTTTAATGTGCTACTAGATTTTTTGATTTCTTGGTAAATTGATGAACAGAATTTATTTGATGAATCTCCCAATGTTTCAAAACTCTTTTTATTGAAATAAACATTTTCATCATTAAACGGACATATCTTTGAATCAGTTCCTCCAAGAATGTACATTTTGGAAATCTCTAAAGCTAATTTTTGTTCTGTGGTGCAATCTGAGAATTGTCCATAGCTACCTTTTTCGCCGTCAGCGGTAATATCTGAACAATCTACTTGCGTACAGATATAACTAAAGTAACTTTCTAGTTGAGTTGAATCTTTCATTGGAGTGACAAGGCATGGTAAGATTTCTTTTAAACAATCACATTTTTCCTTATTAGGAGTAAGTGGCAATTGACTACTGGCTTTCCAGTTATTGCTGGTACTCGGACATTTAATATGCAAATTGATATCTTTATCATTAGAAGTCTTTTTGTAGTCATCCAATTGCATTGGAGATAAATTGATGTTCTCGAATGCGTCTTGCAAGTGCTTGAAATCATCTAATTCTGTTACTTTCCCTGTAGTAACGTCAACATTTACTACACCATAACCATTTTCTTCCTCGAAATACATATAAGCTAATCCACCTGACCATACTTTAGACATCCTCTTTCCAAATAACGCATTTACTTCTGTAAATGGCCTTGGCCTTACGAGATTACAGCCAAACTCAGAGAAAAATACTGGTACAGGGTAGTTCTCAAATTCATTCGTTCTTTCTTTGTAGCCACTAGTTCCAAATGAAGAATATCCACACCATTCATACATATTAATTCCATAGAAATCGACCGGTACATCATCACAAACAAAATATTTGGCTAAATGATCTCTAGTATCCAAGTCATCATTAGAAGAATAACCAACTGGAATATTTCTGTACCCTGACTCTTTCACATAAGTTTTGATATCTCGTACAGCAGCTTTTACAAATGGTGAGGCATCTGTGTTAGTGTTATCATTTGTCACTTCGTTACCAGCGAAAAACCCTAATAAGTTGGGATATTTGGCCATAGAATCCACAACTTGTTTGTACCTTTCCCAAATTAATACGTCCCAACTAGGATTATCCCTATTAATTGAAATATCTGGCTCAGCTAAATCTAATATCACATATATGTCCTCTTCCATTAACCTTTCCATACAAATATCATGAGATTTTGATGGATCAATTGAATAAACTCTAATTGTGTTGACGCCCAATTTCTTTAAATAAGGAATATCACGTAGGCATATTTCTGGATCACCTAATGGATCAATATATTTAGTTGATGGCATTTCAACAAAATTGTCTAGTTCTTCATTGGAATAACTAGGTTGATAAGCGATTCCTTTCATGAAAAACTGTTCCTTCGTTCTAGAATTAAAAAATTTATTGCCATATACTTGAATTACAGGAAATTCATCATAGCTGTCAAGGTCCATTGTAAAGCAAACATCGGCAAAGAAACCTCCAAATAGCAATATCCAAAAAGTAATCATATTAGTAAGAAGGGTTTTTTCTATTGGAGATTTAACCCACTTTAAGGATATTATAAGGTACGTAATATAGTATGATTTTTGATTCACAAAGTAGTATGATCCTTCAAATATCATTCATGAATTGTTCTAAAGCGTCAAGCATTTCTGACGCTCTCAAAGTGTCAGGCCACGTGATGTAGACGATCTTTTCATTATTTAGACTGTAACCTTCAATCCCTTGTTAGCATTTGGTACAACAGTTACACCAAGCGCTTCCAATGAGAGCATGTTTTTCTATAAGTAAAAAACCTTAATATATAACTAAAATACATAGACCCTGTATATTAACAAAATATAATAATGAAGTTTATTATTAGATTGGTAATGGGGATAATAAATGAAAAGACAGAATAAAAAAGATGTTAAAAAGTCTAAATGTCTGTAATCATAATAATTGCACTCTTCTATTTAATGGTAGACCATGTTTTCAATGAAGGTGTATGTGTGTAGTAATGACTTCTGTAAGTTGATATCGAGAAACCAGTATCATTATTACTCAAATTTCTTGGTTGAAATAAGTTGTGAGCAACACCAGTTAATTGATGACCAATGTCGTGAACGTGAGAAGAAGCTACTGCAGGCCCCACAATACAAGCAGCGAATAAGATCAAGATAGTGAAGTACAATGTACAGTATTTCTTGACCATCCGTTTACGTAAACGGGCTTGTTTCAAAGAATAAATTGGGGGACGAATTTGACGAGATGGCTTCAACCAAAATAACATAACAGAGTGGAACCTATCGATGCGAGGAATCAATAAGAATGGTAAGTGGCATAATAAAATGACGTGACCTAAGACAAAATCAGCAGAAAATTCAGATAATTCAATAGTCTTGGCAGTCAATTCTCTAGTTGGTTGGGTCCAAGCCATCCATCCTAAACCTTTACCATACCATTTACCAGTCCAGAACGCAGTGTTAGCACTGTCATTCTTGAATTCTCTTGTCAATAAAAACAAAGTCATACATTGGTAAACTAATCTTTGACATTGGATACATGTGATAACACCCAATAACATTCTTGTAAAATTGAATCCTTCCAAGACCCACATAATGATGAAGAAAGCAATTTGAATGATCACAGCGACACCGTGAGCAAAACCAGCCATAACTGAACCAGTCCTCTTACAACACATACCGAATAATGGACCGGAACAGCACGACATACCCATGACGAAAAACAATACACCAAGATTGACACCAATTGGAGCACAAGTACAGATAATAACTCTAAGAACCGAATTGACAGTGTCACCATCACCGGTTTGTACACCAGTTTGGGCGTTAATAAACGTAAAAGCAATGAAACAACCAGCGGCATAGATAGCTAAAGGAACAATTTCGGCCATAATAACATTTGTTCTATGAGCTCTGCTAGCGTCACCAGCGGCCTTTTCTGATTCATCACCAGTCAACTTACGTTTAAAACCAGTAATTCTCGATCTTGACATCCTAACGTAACCAATCCAAGAGTTTCTGTGGTATTTATTATTACCTCTCGACAACCATCTAATAAAATCTCTGTAATCCAAAAAGAAATCTTCCCAGGAAAATTGATGAGGATTGAAAATAAAAGGAGAAAACATTAATGCTGACAATGATGCCCAGAACCATAGCAATGCAGCTTGCCAATGGGAAACAGTCCCAAATAACAACATTAGCATTGATCTAGAACCCATGTAAATGGCAGACCCTGCAAACCTTGAGTATAAAATAGAGAAAGGAATACGGGAAGTGGCGAAACCACGACCTGTTGAAATATAACGAGCACCACCTACAGTTAAATCGCTAACTAAAGCAGCAGAATAGATTTGACCTGCAAACACTTCAAACATTGGAGACAATGATAACAAATGACGGAAAAATCTTTGAGTAGCTTTCCAGATACCACGTTCAATTAACTCTTGGATGACGATAGGGATAAAAGCGATGAAGAAGACAATGAAAATGGATAAAGTGTAACGTCTAACCCAATCAATAGCAGGAGCTAAATTGTAACAACCAATTGGATATAAAATATCTGTGATAGGCTTATTTCTATCGTAAATACACATAATGGATTCATGAGCCAAAGCATGTAAATTGACTAAAGTCAACATAAACATTTGTAAGGATAATTGAATAAACAAGTTATTCAAATGGAAACCAGGATGTGCGTAATAGAAAGTCAAGAATCTATCAACAGGTAATTGAGTACCCAAGTAATAATATTCACGAGATAGCATTTGTTCACCCATACCGGCACCAATTTTCGTAGTGAAATTCAAAATGGTACCAAAACCTAAATCTCTACCTTTACCACACTGATAGTATTCAGTATGCTTAATACGACCACCACGTAACAAGGCGTTCATACCGGCATAAATATCTTCGTTTAAATGTAAACCCTTTTGAGCTTTTGATAACCCACCTCTAGTGATCATATAGGTTGCATTGATGAAATCAGGATGACCATAATGTAATTTACCACCAATTTGAGACAAAGTTCTGGCAAAAAGAGTACCGAATGTTTGTTCTTTACCAGCAGCAACATCACCTAAAACACCAGAGTTTTCAGAGAAAATATATTCTCTTGCACCGACAATAGCCACTGGATGATTAGTGACTTGCTCTTCGTATCTCAAATCGGGAGCATATGGATTGACTTGTTCAACATTTAATTCTTCGAATTCAGCCAAGATCGATCTGATTTTCATACACTCTTCCAAATAATTATCTTGATTGGCATCAATCAATTGAATATATTCACCTCTGTAAAAAATTAAAGCATGATTTTGATTATCAGATTTACCATCACCTAAAATTGGATTACCAGACAATTGCACTCTAAATTTCGGACGTCTACGACCATTCTCTAAGATTTCAGAGTGGCCATCAATTAAAGCGGAGTAAATCCTTGGTTCTTCACCTTCATTCAAAGGAGGTTCTTCATCAAGGTAAGCAATTTGCAAATCTGGGTAAGCTCTCAACAAGAATTCAGCGTTCTCCAACTCATGTGGTTTAAATTTAGCCAATCTTTGCATAGAAACCAAAAATTTAAATTTTCTTCTTGCCATTTTCTCCAATTCTTTTTCTAACCCTTCTGCATTACCGCCAAACATTTGAACAATCTCAGGATTTTCTACACGATATAACAACTTAATAGCTCTGGAGTAATTCATAAACCCTGACACAGTACGGTATAAAGTTTGGGATCTCAAAGAAGCCCAAATTCTAGTTCTCAAAGTGTATTCAGGTGCAGCAGATTTGAAACCAATACAATAGAAAGGTAAATCATCAATTTGAGATTTTAAGGCATCAGTCTTCTCCGGGTCATTTTCATCGTTATTATCATAAGCAGCAGTTTCTTCGGCAAGAATCTTCGTGTCCTTGACAAAACAATCCCACTCGACTGGATGCAATTGTTTCAAATATTCTAATAAGGTAACTCTTGAAAATTGATCATCTTCACGAATAATTTCTCTTAACGACAACAAAATTCTTTCAGCGTAATGAGGAGTCATGACAGTGAAAGTTGGCATATTGTCAACAGGTAAAGGTTCAGGAATTGGTGTAGCCAAAGATTGAGCAAAGAAAGAGATACGACGTTCAGCTTCTGAATTTCTTGGGAAAAATTCAGTTTCAAAATTGTTATCATCCTGAGAGGCAAAAAAAGTTGGAGCTCTTAAGGTTCTCTTACCTTCAATCTCTGAAGGAACTTGGTGATATAATAGCTTTTGAACATGATCGATGGCTAAAAGATGTTCTCTGTACATAGAAATGATAATAGCATTCCAAACTTGAGAAATTAGTACTTTTGGTTTATACTTAATCTCCATATCCGTAGTAGCTAAAATCTTCGAGTAAATTCTTTTTGGTAACCTAGCAAAGATATTTCTCCATGGGGTTAAAATCGAAATACCTAAGTAAAAAGATTTACCCACTGAGAAAATGGTGTTAACAATAATATACCACAGGAAAGTATCTAAGAAGAATAAGATGAAATCAGTAGCAATCATTAACCCTAAAGTAATTCTTGCTTGATGTTTACAGATCTTATTCCCCCACCAATATTCACCTGTACACCTCATATCAATAGTAGATAAAATTCTAATTGGATCTCTTAAGGAAAGAATCAAAAAGAAATACGATTCAGAATATTTAGCGGCAAACACAGTGACCCAAACTAAATATGATAGCCATCTGTCTAATCCATGTAGTGGAGCAAAAGAAGCGGTAAATGTTTGAGATGCTACATATCTTCTTGAACTTTTTTGTAAATATGAAGTGAAAAGTCCACCTAATGGCATGATAGAGAAGAATAAAATAGTAGCCACTGCAACAAAAAACATAACTGCACCCACAGCATGAGTAGCTCTCGAATAAACGTTGTCCTTGTCATAGGCAAAAATGAAAATGACAGGTCCCAAGTTAATACCAAAGATACCACATAAGAACCAAAATCTACGAGATAAATGTTGAGCGCCTGCCCACTTCCTTGGTACAAATAACCATTCACAAATAGTAGCCAAAATTTGAATCAATGATGCAGCACTCCCACCTAACGCAGCAGTAGCCCATCTATAAGCAGCTAAAGGTTGGTTGTTAACCAATTGTTGATAGTTATGCGTATAGAATGTTGGCGAATTGTATGCCACATACATCCAATACACCGAGATGTGCATCACCCAAATACGATTAAAGTTAGTAATCATATGTAACCATGAACGTGTCTCTTTATAAGTCTTAAAGAAAACATCCCCCCAAGTGACGTCTCCTAACCTTAAATATCTTTCCTCCGTAGGTAAATCAATTAATTTAGAATCGTCATCAATAATGATCTTAGCAATCCCTTCAGGGTACCAAAACAATTGGTTGACATCGTCATACCCAATGACTTCAGAATGATCCTTTTCACGTTTCATAAATCTGCCATCAACAACTTCATAAACTTGATCTCTGATGAATCTATACAAGGGTGTAATGATTCGGTTTAAATAGTCACCTTCTGGCATAGGTTCTACTCTAGATTGGCACAATGGGGAATCTAAATAGTCTAAAGCACATTTATAGATGAAACACAGACATTCTGGTGTAAATCTAACCTGGTTAGCTTCACCCCAACACAATAAGTATAGTGCTATGTGTCTTACTCTTTCTAATGGAGTTAAAGCATTCATCTTAGCCTTCCACCTGAAATCAGCAGCCTCTAGAGAGTTGTCACCTTCTAATTTCTCTAAAGTTTCTTCTGCGGTCTCACCATTCTCACGAGCTTCCTCCATAGCCTTCTTGGCTTTCTTCTTGGCCTTTCTGGCTTTTCTAGAAAGTTTACCTAGATTCATGTTTCTAAACCCGACAGCATCATCCATATCTAATTGAGCAGCAAAATACCATTTCTTATAATTAGCTGTGTCACCACCAATGTAGTCTGCATGTAGCGATAACAAAGCTTGATCTGGGGACATTCTTGAGGATCTAGAATCCAACAAGGTCATGAAATGATCAAACATATTTCTCATAGAATCTCTTTGGAACCCAAACCTATTAGCTAAGTCAATGAAAACATCCTCAATTTGCTCTACCGTCACTGGAGCCTGGGTATCTGCAGTCCATGCAGGATAAGGATCGTTTGGTAGAGCCATAGCAATCGCATTGGGGTCATACATCATCCCACCTGGAGTAGAAGAACCGCTACCGTCATTACCATAATAGTAACCACCTTGGCCCGCGTATTGAGCTTGACTACCATAGTAGTCATTCCCATAACTCACTTGAGAAGGTGTGTACTGTTGCTGGTAAGAACCGTTATTGTTCGGTGTGCCTGGTGGTGGCGGACCATATGAACTGAAATCAGAAAAGTTCTCCATATTATCAGAAATCATTGGTGGCTGGTTTGGCTGTTGATAATAGTCCTGAGAATAGGACTCATCGTAATATCCATTCTCCATATTATTTACAGGTGGTTGACCGTTGTTATAATTTATTGGCTGGCCATATTCATCATACATTTGACCATTATTAGGTTGAGAATAATCCGTATACCCAGCAGCAGGGTCTACAGGTTGTCCGTACTGGTCGTTCTGATTGTGACCGTTATAAGACATGATTCACCTCCTTTAATTTTTTTTTTCGAAACGAGAAGAACGAATTTATATTAATTATCACTTTTATTAGTTAATAATAGATTAAATTCTTTGACAGTGAAGCGAAATTGTAAAATAAAAATTGATTCAGTTTGAATTCCAACGGTTAAGAAAGAAGTCGCTGGTGATAAACGAAACTTCAGATGCTTCTCACTGAGTCCGTTAAATACTTCAAATGGGCAGAACTTCTAATCTACTGAAATTTTCGGTAAAGGCGATTAAAGGAACAGAATTGTATGACCACAAATTTTGATTTCAAAACGGTATTTAAATCAGTTTAATTCTTGTCACGCTTATAAAGTAGTAAAAAAGCAAAGAAAATTTTGAGAAGCTAGGACCCAATTCGGAAATTCTCATCAATTTGCCTAAAAGGTGGAAAAACGTGGAATTAAAAAAAAAAAAAAGAATTAGAGAAAATTTTCTTTTCGCTAAACTCGAAATCTCGATCTCTGTTTTCGCCAGAGAACCGCGCACAAAGCGACAAACTTCCTATATCCACGGAAGAAACCCTAGGTGTCCGGCACCATCGGAAGTGCGAAACGCGAAAATCCAAAAATAAAAATCAGATAAAAAGGAAACTGAAGAGGAAACTGAAGCAATATCTTTACGTGTTACGCGTTTTGCCACCGTAAACCCTGGCGTTGAGGGCATGGAAAACCTTGACGTTGTAAGATCAAATCCCTAATGTGGCTTGGCGCATCCAGTTAGGGTTGTCACATTTTGTAAAAATAACTCGACCAAATCCCATTGGTTGCTTTTTTTCAAGAAAGTTTCAATTGTGGTGCAGCTCTCCACGGCACTGCTAGATTGTGTTTCGTTGGTAACTACTGTTTCTAAAATGGCTAATTCTTTTGTCTTTTCTTGGCTCCATTGCGATAATCGTTGCCTGCATTTTGAGCCTTTTGAGCACCATCTTACGATCAGCCAATGCAATTCGTTCAATAGCTCTATGACCTTTGATTGTAGCGTCCATTTGAAGACGAGGTCACAATACTTGACAAACTCTTGGTTCACAACACAATTGTTGTTCATTTTGCTGGAAATCAATTCATCGGCTAAGATTGTATATAGGCGCGTGACTCGTAGCATTGAGTCTACATCAATGTCAACAGTCTCGTATCGTTGACGGAATCGCATGAGCAACAGTAGAAATCTAATTCTTTCATACCACTTTATCGATAGCTTATCAATTGATCCAGACAGTAGCGTTTCTTTTTGAATACCCCGCTCTAACTCTTTCAATGTATATACACGTCGAGAGTCGTGTTGTAAGGGTTTTGATGCACAGATACTATATGTAAGCACACTACTGTCGTCGATGCCAATTGTTATATCATTCATCTTATCACCGCAGACACAATACACAGCGCCGTGCATTCAACTTTCTCTCTTGTAAAACATAACGCCGTTTACATACGCTGATAACTTAATGAGCCTCTACATTTACTTGGAGTGGCTTCTGACGTTAACGACAGATATAGTGATTACCATAACCGCTATATGTCAAATATCACACTACACGATATATACTATTGCAAGCGGACACATAAATTTTATTAATGGAGTATAACATGTCCTGGTAAAAAGGGCCAATATTTCACTGCTACATGCTCAAGACATTGTCAACACATTAGCCGAGCACCCCACAGTCAGATCTGAAAATGGCTGGTCCTCCCCCTCCACCGCCTCCGCCAAGTTTTGAAGCCGCAAAAGGCTCTCAACCTTCTGCTCCGCCTCCACAAGCGATGGCAGGAAGAGACGCTTTATTGGGAGACATTAGAAAAGGTATGAAGTTGAAAAAAGCAGAGACTAACGATAGATCTGCACCGGCTGTTTCAGGAAATATTTCTAGCGCAGGTACAGCTTCTGCTGGAAGCGCTGCTCCGAGTTCCGCAAGTGCAATGTCAGCTCCCTCCGTGCCAGGGATGGTTCCAAACTTGGGCGATATCCTAGCAGGAGGAATCCCTAAATTAAAACATGTGAATAAACCCTCTGTAGGTGTACAGCCACCGACTGCCTCGGCCCCCGCAATACCTTCCACAAGCGCGCCTAGCATGCCCTTGGCGCGTCCAAATAAGAGGACACACCAAACGAAAAAATCTGTAGACTTGCCGCCAGTAGCGCCTGAAACCCCTGTGGTGCCTGTAATGGCAGCGCCTCCAATACCTGCAGGTGCTCCGCCAATTCCTACGGGAGCACCACCGATCCCTACGTCATTGCCGCCGACGAAGCCGCCCATAAATTCTCCCTCAGCACTTCCCGCTGCCCCGCCACCCATGCCTCCGACAATGCCTTCCTCTCGTCCACAACACAAGCTATCCGCTGGGCCGCCCCAAATGCCCGCGGTTTCTCCACCTGGTCCAGCCCCACGAGCCCCACCCGCGCAGGCACCACCAGCACCGGCACCACCAGCACCGCCGGCTCCAGTTATTCCAAGCGTTTCCAATTTAGCGCCATCGACTCCGGCTGCTCCACCTCCTCCGTCAGCTCCTCCAGCTCCTCCAATGTTTTCTCCTGCGGCTCCATCGGCTCCATCGGCTCCATCGGCTCCTCCCCCACCGCCTGGACTACCATCCTTTGGGGCTCCTTCAGCACCCACACCGTCAGTTCCAAGCATGGCTGCCCCCAGCACCTCTGCTCCTAGTGCTGCTGGAGCTTTGCCCTTCTTAGCGGAAATCCAAAAGAAGAGGGATGATCGGTTTGTCGTTGGAGACAGTAGTAACTATACCACACAGAAGGACCCAGCAAGTGTTGAAGCCACGCCAATAACCCCACCCACGTCTGCGCCCGCACCTGCACCAGTTTCTGGTAGTGGGCCGATGGCCTTCTTAAGCGAGATTCAGTCAAAGGCGGATTCGCGGAGAACAACTTCCGCAAACACACACACCCCGACACCGGCGGCACCTCCAACCCCATTACCTAGTGGTCCTGCTCCACCTATTCCAGGAGCTCCTCCTCCTCCTCCTACAGCAGCCCCTGCAATCCCGGGCAGTTTCCCCTCCACACCACAGCTGGCGGCTAAAAAACCCTCTTTTTTGAACGAGATAGAATCTTCTATAGGACAGTCACAACCCCATATTCCAGCTCCTCCAAGCATACCAACGACAAGCGCGCCAAACCCGCCAAGCGCGCCAAACCCCCCAAGTGCTCCAAGCCCACCAAGCCCACCAAGTGCACATGTTCCATCTACCACTCCCGCTGCACCTGTTACGTCTAGCACACCCGCATCACCTGGTGCGCCTGCTTCTCTCAACACTTCTTCAAAACCTTCAATCAAACAAAGACTCTTTTCTACAGGCGAGCAAGCTACGACCTCGTCTGCTGCAAGTATAAAACCTGAGAGCTACACTATTGGTAACTCGCATTCAAACGGCGGTGATAAATCTGAAAAATTAGTTATTAATGATTCAAGGTTTAATTGGAAAGCTAATATTGCACAAATACCAACTCCAAGAAAATTTGAAGGAATCAAAAAACTTTACCCAAGCGGTGGTGGTAGCAGTGTACCACTAGATTTAACACTTTTCGAATAAATGATGACGAGTCTAGAGGCATATTAACAAAATTATATATATATATATATATATATATCATATTTACATGAAAAGGAATATTCCTATAATTCCAATTTCAAATCAATCCCAGCCATTAACCCATCGATTTTCCCAAAATTCATAAGGAAACATTTCTCGATTCAGTTTCCTATTAATATGATTATGGAACGAACTCAGCCATTTCGAATACTCTTCTCGATCCTTTAGAGTAGGTTCATGAGTCTTAGTGTAATTAATCAATTTTTGACCTTGTTCCTTTTCTGGGTATACTTCACCAAATAAAGTTATAAAGCGGCGCATCTCTTTACGCTCTACTTCAGAAGCTTCCGTCTTAGGATATTTAGCAGCAATAGCGTGGAGAAGATTCCATGATGAGTTCCCTAACTTTGTCATGGTGAGTGGAGGCTCTTTTCTATAAGTCTTTGAACCAGGTATGAGAGAATCAGGTTTACGATCATTAGAACCTAATCGCTTATTGTCAGTAGTGGCTTTTGGAATTTTACCAGTAGCAAATTGGAAATCAAGTAATGTGTTACAAGATCGACAAGGCTTGCCATCTTCATCGTATATAATTTGACGTCCTGTTAACCCTACGGAAGGCAATTTTCCTCCGGTCATTATGATTAATGTAGTTGCTCTAGTGACTCTAGTTGGCCAAATGCCTCGATGATCTTTATTAAACACAAAGGCCAATTCGTCGAACTCCTCGAGCAAGATTCCAGATCTTGCACTATTACGTTATCACCATGGTCCGAAGCGTAAATCAAAGAAAATAATGAAAATTTCAACAATATCAATTTTTTGCGATGAGCTTGAAACATCAACTTAATTTGAAGTTATCAAAGAGGAACGAGCGTCTGTACAGGTATCCTCTGACTTTATTAGTGGAATATGGTGCATGGGATCAATATTCCAGGTGTAATACTTGATGAATTGAGAGAAAACAACGATGCTGATGATGATAGATTTCATAAATATACAAATAAGAGGCCTGCTAAGAAGCAAATAAGCAGAAAAGAAAGACGTAAGCAACAACGGTCACTGAAAAAAGAGAAAAGACATCAAGTTCGTACTTCTGTCGCTACGCCTAATGAGGCTGTACCACAAAAGACATCCAAATTGCCTAAAGCTCATACTGGGACAAAAAAATTGCAAAATAAAGCTACTTTGCAAGTTGCCTTAGAAGAAAGACCTCCTTTCTCTTCAGATGATGAATTATTGTCAGATGATTTTGAAGACTTTGATACTAAGGATTCAAAGTCTGAGAATCGGGAAGAGTTGGAAAAATTAGAAGACACAAATGACTCGGAAGATTCGGATAACGGAAGTAGTGCGGACGAGTCAGAGGAGGAGGAGATGACTGTGGAGGAAACCATGGCCAAGCTCAAGCAGCTAAAGGAATCCAAACAGCAGAGCAGAACAGACACGGCTAGTGCTTCTGAAGAGTCGTCTGAGGACTTCTCGGACGCCGGAAGCAGTGAGGACGAGTCAGAGGAGGAGGAGATGACTGTGGAGGAAACCATGGCCAAGCTCAAGCAGCTAAAGGAATCCAAACAGCAGAGCAGAACAGACACGGCTAGTGCCTCTGAAGAGTCGTCTGAGGACTTCTCGGACGCCGGAAGCAGTGAGGACGAGTCAGAGGAGGAGGAGATGACTGTGGAGGAAACCATGGCCAAGCTCAAGCAGCTAAAGGAATCCAAACAGCAGAGCAGAACAGACACGGCTAGTGC